>CM076579.1:1063094599-1063694599 GCA_034641835.2 Pinus albicaulis
CGGGATGGGGCATCACTAGTTGAGTATGGACTGGAGACCTCACACCAGACTTGTTCTGCATGCAGGTGTCACTGCATTTGATTCTTCTTTCGAGATAGATTGGCAGGATATCATGAGTTGGTATCCTATTAATGGTATGATATTCTTAGTTAGGAGCATAGTAGAGCAGGGACCTATGGACATGAAAAATGCTACAGTTTCTAGTTGGAAGTGGGACACATGTCAACAATTCTTCAGTATTCCATCTCAACTTCGGGAAAGAAGGGTTAGCATTGGATTGAGTTAGGGGTTGGATTGGAGAGAGGTGATGAGTTGGTACACAGTTGGTGGGGCAACTTGTACAGTCATAGCTACAACACAACAGGAGCCATGGAGCATTGAGGCAACAAATATAGCTAGAGGCAGTGTGCGGAATGAGCCAGAGGACTTAGGGGATGATTGGACATGGTGGCATTGGGATCCGGGAGGATTTTTTGATGACAGGTACTATGAGAGATCAGTTTGGGATCCCGACATTGAGGGGTCTATTCTGGGTGGCTTGACATAGGTGCATAGCAGCACCCAGGGGTTTGTATGGGATCTGGGCATTGGGTCTCAGTTTCATCGGGCCAACATGGTGGCCCGCATATTTGGATTACTTGAGGGCAAGTAATATTGGGGCGTAAGGTATGTAATATTCACTTTTTTGGTGTCACCTATGACAGGGCTAGGATGGACTTTTGGAGTTAGGAGTAGACAAGTCACAGGTACTAGTTGGTGTCATTAGCGGGGGGCTTTTTGGAGGATTTTTGAGGAGTTTCTATGTGTTTGGGTGGCATTCTCTTGATGTATTCCATAATCCGAACATCTTGCCTTTTGTTCCGATGCATTCTGACAACTTTTAGAAAATTGAGTTATTTTTGGGCTTAACTCAGTTAATTACGCTCAAGGTGCCATTCCGAGAGGAATACATGACAGAACACCTTAGTGTAATAGTTCATTGGAACTGGGACGGGGATACCTACATGATGGGATGGTTGGACAAGATTTTCAGTGATCGGAGGAGATGTGGTAGCTGATTTACTCTTTTATGCATTAAAAAGGAATATTTTAATAAGAGGGAAAAGTGCTCCATGAATAAAATAATAATAAAATAAGGCTCTAGAAGGATCCAAGAGATCTATAAAATAAAGGGAGGAGGCCATTGAGGGATATATTTGTATTAGATCATTTTCTTATGTGAGAGTTTTTAGACGTGGTCCTTTACTTCATTGGTAGCCCCAGGACGGAAACCCTCAAGTGATTTGTGAGTGTTGGATGGAAACCCAACTCTCTTTGAGGAGACTTCATTCAAAAGTTTCACAGAGCTTTAACGATATTGGAGTGAGGATCATTCAGATCTTCAATGGGTGCTTCAGTGGATTCAGTGGTAGTTGTTGTCGGAGGGAGAGTGCAACAATTCAGTTTTGGAGGCCAGCGCAGTGCGACAGTTCATATTGATGGCCAGTTCTCCATCTTAGCTCTTTTCGGTTAGATGTATTTGTAACCCTAGTTATTATTTATAATAAAAATGATGAGATTCTTCCTATTCGATGTGTTAATGGATTGCAGTGCTTATGTGTTTTATTTTAAATGGAAATCTTCTGTTTATTAATTCACTAATTTTATGGTAAAATGTTGGATTAGAAATATTTAGGAAAAGTTTGTGAAATATCCCATTTGGGGATATTACATATGTCTCCATATGCTTTAGCTATGTTGACTGTTCCATTATCAACTTCATCATCTCTGATTTTTGTGTTTCATTCTCAACTATGTCCTTTGTTAGGGGGTCTTCAGTAACTAAAATTTTGAGCTGCTTTCTCAAAGCTGCTATGTCTGCGTTTTTCTTCTTCAGGATCTCTTCAACTACCTCTAAATTTGTTGGATCATACCCAATCTTCACAATTAAATCCTCCAAAAACTTAATTCTGGTATCCTTTGGAAGAGAAGAAACCTTCTTCATCTTGAGGTGGGACTGAATATTGGCCAGTGATACCTGCAATTTAGACAGGTTCATTGCAGTGCTAGTCAATGTAGATGAGATCATATCTCCAGTCTGTTTGTGCATTTCCATCTGATCTATTGGGTGGATGTCCTTGACATTAAATCCAAAAGATGTATGCTTGAAATGAGCAGGTGATTTTGGCTATGAAATCTGAGCTTCTAAGAAAGCCATGTGCATCTTTCCTTTCTCTGAATCAAAATATGATAGAAGCCTACTTTGTCAACTGGTGGTTTGCTTCTAAAGTTGATTGTAGGTGTTGGTATTCAATATCTCATTTTCCCTCTTGATCTCCCTAAAGGTGTCATATATTGTTTCCTCCTTTTCCTTCTGTAATAGCTGTAGATGTAGGTGTTTGAAGGATTTGCTGCTGAATTGTAGTTGAAGTAGTAGGAGAAAATATATGTTGGCCACTTGCTGGAGAGGAACTAGGAGAGTCTCTAATATTTATCACTGTCTGTTGCTCTGATTCCTTGCCTTGATCAATATCCATGTGAATTCTTGCTCTCTTCCTATATTTCATCTTGAACTCCTTGCTAGATGTATCAGTCCCCAAAGGTGACTGATCATCTCTTGGTATTTTTCCTATTGTCTCTTTCTCTGTTTCTTTTCCTTTATCCTACTTATCCTTTGTATTCTGATTCTGTTGTGGAAGAGGGGTCTGTATACTTGAAGATGAAATTTCCTTCTCTTCAACCTCCTGCAAGGTGTTTGATGTCCACTCTGTCTGGTTCATAAATTGTTCAATCTTGGGCCTGTGAGTGTGAATGCATGGAGTTGATTTTTTTTCTACTCTCTTCTTAGAGATAATTCCCAATGGGTCATAAGACCAAGTGAAACTGTGTGTAAAATTCATCTCTTTTAGCATCTTTTCAGCCTCCTCTCCTGCTGCTCTACTGTTGCAAATGAAAGGACCAATTCGGGACTTGATCCTGAACTAAGATTTATTTTTTTCTGATACAAAATGCACTTCATCTGCATTAATCATATGTCTAATGTAATCCAGGGCAAATATCCTCATGGGAAGGAACTTTGGCAGCTTGTAAGGGGGCAACTCACACCCATATATTCTTAGTTCTATATAGTTTTGGTACAAGTATGAGTCTCCAGTTCTGGCTTGGTCTGAAAACTGCATGATATTTTTAATTTCTTCACTGATCCTTGGTTCCACTGTGCTGTTGAGGATGTTCATAGATGGATGTACAAACAATTCAATGAGTAATTTGTAAGTGAATTCTTTTTGATCTTTCATCAACATTGTTGCCCAGAATATGACAGACTGAGGTTGTGAATCTTCATTCAATTTTCTCATTGTGAAATGAAACATGTTTGCCTGAAAGTATACAAACATATAAACATTGACTGAAGTGTATTTAAACACTTCCTCTGTGTGAAATTTGACAAATAGCTCATGAATGGCATCTTCCAGGAATGACTAAAATTGAACATAATGGAAGGCTTAGAGTCTGATGAAAGTATTGAGAGGAAGGGTGTCATTGCTTCATCTAGCCACTGGTCTGAATAGTATCCTAGTAGGTAAGAAAGGACAGTGACTATGTGCTGAGTCCTATTAGGGAATGTAGAAGATGGGTATGGGGGATTATTCTTAGGCAGGGGAGTGTCTGCAACCATGAATAATTCAAGGGTTTTGGATCTAATGGAAAAATATAATTTTTGGTACAATTCCCTGAGGGTTTCATGGGAAGAGGGTGCGGTTTCTTCAATAACAAGAACCTGCATCATTTGCATGATAGTCTGGGCACTAATGGTGAAAATAATTTCCCCTGTGAGGGAAACACTAGCCCTATGATTAATATCATAACACACATGACACTTTCTTATGAATTTAGGGCAACTGTGGGTTTTTGGAAATATGTAATAGGATAGGTTTGTGTCCCACAGTCCTAAGTCATCACCCCCATCGATGAGATTATCCTCCAAAAAACAGTATATGTCGAAGAGGTCAAACTATGAGATGGTCTCATGAGTTTTGAAATCCTGGTCAGCAAGAGAAATGTGATCAAGGTCCACATGAGGATGAACCATAGGATTGAATCTCTTCTACTCCTTCTTTGGAGGCATGATTGTGCCTGAAAATGAAATTGACAGAAGTGTATTTGAAGGTGCACAAGTTAGAAGGAGATTAATCAGAGAGGGGAAGAAATATAAAGGATTTATGCTTGATCATATGGGGAATTATAAGAAGAGGGGATTAAATAAAAAGATTTTTCTTCTTTTCTCCAGTCAATTGAAGATTTTCGCTGATCTGCCAAACTTGGAATTCAATCACCTGCTATAAAAAAACACTAAGAAAATACTGTAACCTTTGAAATAGGTGTGGAAAGGTGATTTTGTAGGATTGTGGGGTTTTCGTTGACATGGCGCAGGCCCGTTGGGTAATGGATTGAAAAATTAATTATTCAACGGGTCTTTACGCGGGAGTGAGAGTGATTGTGTAGATGTGATAGGAGTGGCATCGTGGAGCAACGTGAATGGCACGAGTAACTTCATGGTTTAATTACGACGGAAATTGTTTTTCAGAGGGGGTGAGGGACGGTAAGCGGAATGGCATGGGGGGTGTGAATTGATAAGCACTCAACACATAGCCAGTGGGCTAGTTTAAGAAACCGCCCATTTTGGATCACCCCCCCCGACGTTAAATTTCAGAGGATGAGGGGGGCCAGAAATGAATGTGGGCCGTCAGATGTAATAATGGGGGCGGAGATGAAATGGAAGGCGATAGGAGTTTAACGATGATGGGATGGGCGAGTGAAAGTTGGGGTCGGGTGGATTAAATGAAATGTTTGAGCAGGATATAAAATATAGGGACTTTAGGATATGACATAAAATATGTGAGGAAAATTTTAAAATGATTCCATCCCTAAAACTTAGGATAAAAACCGCTTTGTTTTTTATTTTTTCCCTATACATGAGAACACATGAAATCTTTAGAATGATGTTTCAGAATAAATTTCATGTCTCTCCACCTTTTTTTTTCTTTCATTCTACCTACCCTTTCACTAATCTAAAATTTTTTCATCATTATTTTGCAGGGTGCATTTAGACTTGCAGACCCATATTTATTTTTTATGAAATTATAACCTACTATTTCCCTTATTTCTCCTATTGATTCAATTTGAACTGTTGAATCAATCTTATTACTACCTTGTTACTAATTTTCCAAGATTGAATTGTTTGGAAAATCCTTATTTTCTAACTTATCCAACAAAAATTTAAAATTGTTCAATCGTGCTTAGACTGTATGAATTGGACAAGCTAATATAATTAGTAGTGGAATTTTGATTTGCAACACTTTCAGTATTATTTCTTTTTGGGTTTTTTTTTTCTTTACATATTTTTTCAATATACCCTCTTTTCTTTTTCTCTTTTCATATTTTTTTTTGGAGATCATTTGAATATTGAAAATCATGTACAATATGAAATTGCAACTATGAAATACTCAATCACCTTGAGATCCTATAATTTATAGGACCCTAACAAATACATAGATAATTTTGTGTTAGTATATGGTATCTATTTGAATCAGAAAGCTAAGAATTCATAATTGAACACACTCACACTTTGTGGTGAGAGTTCTTAGTGATATGAAGTAGTTATATTATCTCATTTTCAAATCCACTTCAACATGGTGACCCAATTGTGCTATGGTGTTTATTGAATGGGTTTTCAAACTGAAGGTTGATTAATATATCAGTGATGAGGGTATTTATTAATATGCGTTTGATATTTTTGTATTAAATAATGAGTTACATATTTTTATTTTAGAAACAAATTTTAACATAGAAAACTACTTACTCCAAGAGTAGATACTCATTCAAACCGTATGCAAAAAAATATTGTTTTCTTTGAGAATTTTTTATGAAATTAAAGGTTAATTAACAAACTATTTTTCTTCATGTTTAACACGCTTAGTCCCCTCTAGGAATTTTTGAGGTACATGATATACATATCCAAATTCCTTGGTCACCTTAAGGAAGTGGGGTTATCACAATTTCTATTTTTTTAACCATCTCAAATGATGTGCAGGCGCGCTATTCCCGTGTAAACCCCAATTTAACCCAAATACAAACTTTCCACTTTATCGCAATACCCAACTTAAATCGCACTTCGCAGATTGATAGTTTTACATATATGGTAAACCAGCGATTTTGCGATTTCGCAAATCGCAACAAATAACTTATCGCAACTCGCAACAAATAACATATAACTTTAACAATAAACATATAACTCGCTGATTGCGATGTGGCAAAATATTATATTGATGCGATGTGATATTTCTCAACTTTTAACATTTACGATGCGATATATGAATTAAGTTTGTGGATTTGCGATGTGATCAAAAGAAAATTTGGTTTCGGCCGAAATGAAACAACACACAAGTTTGTGATAAAAAACTCAAAATTTTTCTTGATTTCTGTTAAGTCCTGAAACTTGATTTATTACACGAAAAGGCACTAAAACATGTTTAATTTGCATTTCTGAAGCGAAGAAAATAAATCATAAAAACATAAAATAATTAATACTCTAATTTTAACTCCTGCCGTAAGTGATCTTTAGTAGGTTTGGGATGAACGCACACGCACATGAATAATTACTTGCACATCTATGCTTCAATCAATTACTCAGAAAAAACAGGTTATTTTCCCTTTTCGGCTTAATTACATCAATTCTTCGCTCTCTATTTGTCCTCTCTCTCTCTCTCTCTCGATCTATCCTTTCTTTATACTAAATGCACTCACTATTTTTAACATACTAACAAATGAATCCTTATTCCAAGGTTCGATGTATTTCATTCTAACAATATTATATTTTTCCTCCTAATTTAGGATTTCTCTAACTATTACAATAAACGAAATAAAAGAAAATTATTAAAATAAATAAATAAATAAAAGTAAATTCAAGAGATCCAACCCTCTCTACTAAAAGATAATTTGACCACACAGGTCGGTGAAATAATCTCATGCGATGCTCCTGCATCAGACTCCCAGAGAAGAAAATAATCACCCATCAAAATTTCGGGATTTACTCCATACTTATGTAATTTTTCCATTGTCAACCAACTGACATCCTCCACTGGCTATCCCTTCCATTTGACTAGATACTAAAAATAAATATGTCCTCTGGTTCTTTTAGCTACTCTCCTCTCCAGAACAACTTCCACATATTTCTTAACCATCTTTGGCATTTTTTCTTCCCATTTCAAATTTTGAACTTCATCTTCTGCAGGTTCATCCTGTAGCTCTGCCTCTGGTTCCTTGTATGGGTACAAATCTACAACATTGAAGATTGGAGATATACCAACTCCTTCTGGCAACTCAATTTCATAGGCATTGGTTGAAAATTTTCTTACAATTCTGCACGACCCTATCTTTTTCATCTTCAATTTGTTATAAGTCCCAACAAGAAACCTTTCTTTTCTAAGGTACACCATGACGAGAGTGCCCACTTGGAATTATTTTTCTTTCCTCATATCATCTCTTTGTTTGTATTTTATACTTATTTCTTGTAATATTTCTTTGACGTATTCCTGCAACTTCTATATTTGTTCTGCAAATTCTTCAGCCTTTGCAGTCCTTGTCTCTTGTTTGCCCAAATATTTAAGTTCATACACATCTCTTGGATGCATCCCAAAAACAATATGAAACAGACTCATCCTGGTACTTCGGTTAGGAGTATCATTATAGAAAAATTTAGCTTGGGAAATTGCTAAGTCCCATTTCTTTGGACTTTTGTAAACTAAACTCCTTAATATGTTTCCCAAGCTCCTTTCACCACTTCAGTTTTCCCATTCGTATGGGGATGATAGGCTAAACTGAAACTGAGCTTTGTACCTAGATTCCTCCATAGAGTCCTCCAGAAGTGTCCTATGAACTTTGTATCCTTGTCTGAAACAATACTCACAGGAAGCCCATGCAATCTTATAACTTCAAAGAAAAACAAATTAGCAATGTGAGTTGCATCACTAGTTTTCTTACAAGCAATAAAATGAGCCATTTTAGAAAACCTATCTACGACAACATATATAGAATCATGTCCTCTTTGAGTCTTCGGAAAACCCAAAACAAAATCCATGTTGACAGCATCCCAAGGTCTATTGGGTATTGGCAATGGTTGATATAACCCAATGTTTTGGCTTCTTCCTTTGGTATGTTGACAAATCCTGCACTTCTCAACAAAATTTTTGATACCAGCTTGCATTTTTGGCCAATAATAAAAATCACTTACTTGAGCAAATGCTTTATCCTGTCTAAAGTGTCGAGATAGTCCTCCACTATGTTTTTATTTAGTCAAATTTTCCCTCATGGAGCACTTAGGAATACACAGTTTATTACTCTTGAACATCAATCCTCCTTGAATCAGGTAGTCCAACCATTGGCTTCTATTATGAATCAAAATATTTTTAACAACTGCATATATTTCCTTAAAACCCGTGTCTTTCTTATACATATCAATCATCTCTTCAAACCCCAAAATGACAATCTTCAATTCCTGCATAACCAGATTTCCTCTACTCAAAGCATCAACAACTTTGTTTGACTTACCACTTGTGTGTTTGATTACAAAGGTAAAAATCTTCAAAAACCCCACCCACTTAGCATGCTTTTGGTTCAAATTCGGCTGATTATTTATGAACTGCAGTGCATGGTTATCAGAATACAACACAAATTCTTTGGGCAACAAATAATGCCTCCATTTCTTCAAAGCCTGCACAATAGCATATAAAATCCTTATCATAGGATGAATACTTCCTCTTGGCCTCATTTAACTTTCAATGAAATAATCTATGGGTATCTGATATTGTCTCAAGACAACTCCAATTTATATCCCACTAGCATCAGTCTCCACTTGGAATATTTTATCAAAATTTGGCAGGGCTAAAACAAGTCTTTCAATGATCTTCTCTTTTAACAACTTGAAGTTCCGATCTGCTACTTCTATCCACTTAAATGGCTGGTTTCTCACCTTTATTGTTTCAATTGATGGTGCACAGATATGACTAAAGCCTCTTACAAACTTTCTCCAAAAATTTTCAAGACCATGAAAAATCCTTACCTCAAATACACTTCTCAGAGTTGGCCAATCCAGTATTACCTAGATCTTTTTTGGGTCCATCTTCAAGCCTTCTTATGAGACTATAAATCCTAATTAAATGAGCTCCTTCTTCATTAAACTACACTTCTTCAAATTTATAAGCAACTTCTCCTTTTGAAAATTATTTAACACCAACTTGATATGCTCCAAATGCTCTTCCTTACTCTGACTGAAAATCAGAATGTCATCAAGATAGACTATCACAAATTTTCTGTAATATTCCCAATTAGCCTTGCTAATTGGAATATTTCATTTTTGTTTAATTTTGCCGCTTCAGCTAGAAATAATAAATAAAGTGAGAAATAAGAGGGGTCACCTCACTTTAGTCACCTCACTTTATAAAATAAAGTGTTTTCCTAGTTTTCCTAGTTGATTAACGTTATAGCTTAGAGAGGGGGCCTTGGGGGTCCACATGAGTATGATGGGGAGGCATCAGGCTGACCCAAGGTTAACTGCGCAGGCCAAGGAGAGTGAAGGACGCAGTCAAAGTTTTGGAGGGAGTTTAGCACTATAAAAGGTGGGGTTCTCACCTCATTTTGGTATGCATGATTTGATATTGATATTGAGAGCTAGACTTCTGTCTGCTTCAGCACGCCGGTTGTTTAGTCGGTCTGCAGCACTGTTTAGTGCAACCGAGTGTCTCCCGTCGGAGATCTCACCCTTAGCCTCGGGGGACTTCGAGTGCCTGCCCTGGTAAGGTTATTTCTGGTTTCACCACCTTCAGGACAAATTTTGCCTAATGGGGTCTTTCAGGAATGCTTTGAGTTTCGGTGAAGGGCGACGGCGGTTTACCGGGTGCAGGTTTGGAGAGGGAGAAGCCCTTCTTGTGGCTGCGCAGATCTGAAAAGGAGGGACGTTGTTCCAAGGGGAAAGAGGACGCAGATCAACCTTAGAGTGAGGACGTTGTTCCAGGAAGGACGCAGTTCAGATCTGAGAAGGAGGGACGCTGTTCCAGGAGGAGAGAGCAAGCAGATCAGGCTTAGTGAGAGGACGTTGTTCTAGGAGACAGAAGAACGCAGATCTGAAGGCACATTGATAGATCCAGACTTGGAGATTATAGATCTAAAAGGGTATTTGCAGATCTAGTTCTGTAGGGTGCAGATCTGGAGATATAGCATTAGATCCAGCTTGGGAGATTGCAGATCTGAGGAGATATTGGCAGATCCAGCCTAGATCTGAAGAGATAACATCAGATCCAGCCTTGGAGGTTGCAGATCTGAAGAGATGTTGTCGGATCCGGCACCAGATACGAGGATAGCGAATCGGATCTGAGGGAGGCCAGCGGTTGGAGGGATGGAACCTGAATCAACAGTACAACAGGATCCGGTAGATGCGAGGCATACGGGGCCATGAATCCATCGGGGAGACGGCGATCGAGGTGAGCGGGATTGTGTGAGAGGGCTTGACGGCGTTTTCCCGACATTCGGGAGGCCCCGATCCACTCATCTCTGATGCTGTGACTAACCTCCATACGTTCCTGTATTTGTCACTAGCGAGGACAGGCATTTTTGTCAAAGGAGTGGAGGATTGATATCGGCTATCTTTTAGTCTTCAGCTCATGGGTTCAGGTGATTTTCAGGCTTAGGTCTTGAGCGGTTCCGGCCAGTAGAATGACTGTCCTTATTTGCGACCATTTTTGTGAGAGGGTCTCCACTTGCCTAGGGCAAGGATGAGTGCACTCATTACGATTTTCTTGTACTCCTCTCTATGTACTTTCAGATTAATAAAATGGCTCAGTTTTCTGGCATTCTATGTGTACTTGTTCCATGATCTGGTTCCAGCATTGTATTTTCTATATCTGTTTGGCATATTTCTGTGTATTACCGGTTATTTCCCTTTAGGGATATTACAGTGGTATCAGAGCATAATTCTGGCTCAGCCTGTGGTCTATGACATCAGAAAAGAGATCCTACAGAGCAGTAGTAGTTGCAATACTAGAAACGCAGTTGGAAAAAGGGCCAAAATAAAAAGGGTCAAATTTTAAGTTTGGAATTAGAAGAAACGTTTTCTGGGTTTTTCTGGGTTTTGGACAAGGATCACCTTCCCAAATTCTTGGAATTTTCTGAGTAGTTTTCAGTAGGTAAATCGGAGGTCGAAGTTAAGCAGCAGTATGGTTTTGCAGCAGCCATGCAGTTTCTGAGGGGCCTGTAGGCACCTAGCATAAAATTCCAATGGCAGGTGGTGATGATTCGAGGAGATGGGGGCCGACAGCATCGAGAGATGTGAGTCCAGCTCGATGGGCAGCCGTTTTTGCAGAGTGGCAGAGCTTAGGACAGGCATTCATGGATACTCTCCCCTTTGAGCGCTATCTCCAGTATCGATGCGGCATCAAACCCCCTGAGCAGCACCAGCACAAGGGGCACGGATACCACCGTGATGACCACCGTGCGGCTAGTAGATTCCATTTGCCTATGTTTGATGGTTCATCGAAGAATTCGGCAAAGTCATGGGTGGAGAAGCTGGACGTCTATTTCCAGCTTAATCAGATGACGCAGTCAAAGGCCATTAAGGTGGCAACATTGCATCTGGATGGTGAGGCCCGGGATTGGTGGTTCCAGGGGATGGTGACACTCGGGCATTCTACAGTGACGACATATGCCGAGTTTACCCGGAGGGTGGTAGAGCACTTTGACAGGAGGGATCCGGAGCAGCATTTTGTTGAGCTGACCAAGCTCAAACAGACTGGGAGTGCAGAGACATACATTTCAGACTTCTTGAGGGTTTCGGTGATGGTACCTTATTTATCTACAGCTCGGATGGGTTGCATGTTTGTGGAGGGGCTGTCAGAGCCACTTCGTGGCCTAGTCCGGTCGAACAGACCGGCTACCCTTCAGGATGCCATCAGCAGGACTCGGGACTTACAGGATGTCTTACCCAAGACTCGGACACCTTATCCCCAGAGACAGGCCTTCCAGCCTAAGGGTAAGGACACGAGGGCTCCGCCTCCCAAGGCGAATCCTGGACGAGGGCAGTTTGATGATGAGGCCAGGAGAGAGCTGAGGAGGAAGCGGGTGTGCTTCACTTGCCGGGAGCCATGGGCACCAAGACACAGGTGTGCGGCAGGGAAGGCACACTTCATTGAGGTCTTCTCCGAGAGCAGTGGAGAAGAGGATGAGGGAACACAGGATTGCAGGGAGTTCGAGGATACACCTAGTGAGACACAGGACTCACCATCATTAGAGACCTCCTTGACCGTGCCGGTTGATATCGTAGTGGAGGAGGTAGAGCCTACCCCGGTAGATCCATCCACTGAGGTGATGACTGGAGCCATGTTTGAGTCTTCGGGTGGTAGCAGCACACGACAGATGGGTGAGGTATCAGGAGATATATCCACTATCGATGAGGCACTAGGAGATACAGAGGTATTGGATGATGGTCGCAGACAGCGGTATCATCGGCTTCGTACGGACCTTCGAGTTTTGAGGGAGAAGGCCGCGTCAGTACGGGAGACCATTTTGTTGCAGGACCAGGAGCTGGAGGGTATGAGAGTGACTTGTGCCAAGTCGGCGGCCAAGTTGGTCCGCATTGGGGAACAGCTGGATTCCCTGATGGTACAACCAGAGGGCACGAGGGAACGTCAGATCATTCCCCTTCAGGCATGCATGGATGGGACTAGCAGTATTGTTGGGTCATCTCTTCCCATTAGAGAGAGAGAGGCAGAGCCACCTAGTCAGGTCTCATATATTGACTTGGATAATGGAATGAGACGATTAGAGTTGCACAGGGTACATCAGCCACGTGTTGAGGTTGGATGGCGAGAGATTTTGAGTTGGTACTCGATGGAGCAGACTATGGATGAAGAGGAGGTCTCAAGGAGAGATCTCACTGGAAATGCACTTCGACACACCATGGGGTGCGATGACTTTCTTCCCTTCTCACAAGAGCAGATAGAAGATGGGGGACATCTTCGGATGGATAACATCTCTCATGCTTGTGTTGGACATTCCTTGAGCCACACACATCATGATGGGAGGGTTTTGCCTACCACCTATTTGATTCTTGATAGGGTCTCATTGATCCTTGAGAAGTTTATACTTCAAAATCCCATGAAGTGCAAAATCAGAAATTTGATTTGGGAGGATGGTAGCCCTCATGGGAGGAGTACCGGGATGAGGAGAAGGAGGCATCCACAAGTGATTGAGTGGATGGGGATGATGAGCAAGGAGCTAGGAGGCTACTTGCAGATCTGTGCTACCAGGCAGCAGGAGGCTTGGCTGCGCTGGTTACTCTTGAAAGAGTTTGGCCATCTCTTGGCAAACACTCTTCCTAAGAGTCGAAGGGTGGAGGAAAGATGGTTGGATACTTGCATCATTGAGCAGCATAGAGTATGTGTGCATGGTGTTGATATGATACTCGTTATGTCTTCATCACATGAGTTGTATGATGGAAGTATGGGGAGGCAGCAAATTGTTTGGTTGCTTGGTTTGTTTCTGGGAGAGCAAGGACATATTTGCTCTCACACTTTGCATGATGTTGCAGGAAGAGGGGATGGCACTATCTCCTTGATCTTTGATGATGACGGGGAAGCACTTCCATCTTGGGTAGTATTCCACACTTGTTGCAGCAGTATTAGAGGAGTCTCTGACAAGGAGCATGTCAAAGAGCAGAGTCTTGTATTGACAGGAGCTTATGTGCATGAGCTCCCAGCGTTGTCACCTTGGAGCAGAATATTATGGATGAAGTGTGCGCAGCAGAGATATGGTGGATCTATAACCCATAGGTCCCAGGATCACTTCATAATTGTTGCACAAAGAGGAGGTAATGATGATAGAGACATCTATGGCATATTCTTCTTGACTTGGGTTTCCAAGCATGAGGAGGATTATCTTCTTGCAGCACATGGTTCATTCTTCTTCATAGCATGCCAAAACACTATGAAGGACTCATTTATGGATCCATGTACCATCTTACTTCCAGCATATGGTCAGATTTGTATGGGAGGCTTGATTATGAGAGAGACACATGAGCTGAATGTGCCTTTGAGTATTTTCTGCACTACATGTTCTAATAGGAGCATGGGAGGAGGCATGGCCACCACTACTACATATGCGTTCTCTTTTGAGGGGGGCCATGAGATTGATATTCATCCATTGTACAGCTATGGGCAAGTGTTTGGCCTTATGTTGTTGTCATATTCAGCCATTTACTATCCATTAGTAGATGTGATGAATCTTGTACATTGCTTGCCATGTAATTTTCTGAAGTTGCAGTGGATGAGACTACGTAGTATCCTTGTGAGAGATTGTTTGCATTATGTATCCTCATGTAGAACCTTCAGCAAACATCTCATTAGGGTGATCCATGATGACCATGTCATATTCTTCATGGATGGGTTGTTTTGGGCCAACTTGTTCTTCATTGATAGAGGAACCTTCTATGGTGGATTGTTTTTCACTTTGCCATTGAAGGGCAATGATTTTGCAGCCCAGGATCAGCATAGACTCTACACTTGTCATGAGTGGAGAGCAGGACAGCATGGGGTAAGCTATGATGCTTGCCAAGTTCATATTTCCAGCCCACCTTCATTACCAGAGCTTGAGGTGGAAGGAGGTTTTCAGGAGTTGCCTTGTTGGGAGGTGGCTCATTTTGTCTGGATGATTGCTTGGAGATGGAGGATCCACAGGAGGGAGATATTCCTCATTATATTTTCGACTCCATGCCTTGATTGGAGAGAGGTGACGAGTTGGTTCATAGTTGATGGGCTAGCTTACACAGTCATAGATGCAGAGCAGCAGCGGTCATGGTCTTCAGTCATAGCCAGAGGCAGTGAGCAGTCCGAGCCATGGGACTTGGGCTATTATTGGCCATGGTGGCGATGGGACCCGGGCGGATTGTTGGTTGGCTGGTATCATGAGAAATCAGTTTGGGATCCTGGCATTGAGATATCCCTTCGTATCAGGGTGATGCAGGAGACAGAGAGGTTTCAGTGGGACCCAGGCACATTTTGCAGTATCGGTGGGGAGCATCGGCTAGAGAGTAGGCTTGTTCAAGCATTGCTTGAGAACAAGCAATTTTTGCCGGATGAGGATGCCACTTGGGAGAGCGAGCAGACTTTACAGCATCCATCACTTCAGTTGCTTGAGGACAAGCAACGTTTTGCCGGGGGAGACTGTAATATTCCCAATTAGCCTTGCTAATTGGAATATTTCATTTTGTTTAATTTTGCCGCTTTGGTTAGAAATAATAAATAAAGTGAGAAATAAGAGGGGTCACCTCACTTTAGTCACCTCACTTTATAAAATAAAGTGTTTTCCTAGTTGATTAACGTTATAACTTAGAGAGGGGGCCTTGGGGGTCCACATGGATATGAGGGGAGGCCTCACGCTGACCCAAGGGTAACTGCGCAGGCCAAGGAGAGTGAAAGACGCAGTCAAAGTTTTGGAGGGAGTTTAGCACTATAAAAGGTGGGGTTCTCACCTCATTTTGGTATGCATGATTTGATATTGATATTGAGAGCTAGACTTCTATCTGCTTCAGCACGCCGGTTGTTTAGTCGGTCTGCAGCACTGTTTAGTGCAACCGAGTGTCTCCGGCCGGAGATCTCACCCTTAGCCTCGGGGGACTTCGAGTGCCTGCCCTGGTAAGGTTATTTCTGGTTTCACCCTTAGCTTCGGGGGACTTCGAGTGCCTGCCCTAGTAAGGTTATTTTCTGAGTAACACCTTTCAGTTTCAGTGGCAAGTAGCAGCAGTTTCTGGTGCAGGTTTGGAGAGGAAGAAGCCCTTCTTGTGGCTGCGCAGATCTGAAAAGGAGGGACGCTGTTCCAAGGGGAAAGAGGACGCAGATCAGCCTTAGAGTGAGGACGCTGTTCCAGGAAGGACGCAGTTCAGATCTGAGAAGGAGGGACGCTGTTCCAGGAGGAGAAAGCAAGCAGATCAGGCTTAGAGAGAGGACGCTGTTCTAGGAGACAGAAGAACGCAGATCTGAAGGCACATTGATAGATCCAGACTTGGAGATTACAGATCTGAAAGGGGATTTGCAGATCTAGTTCTGTAGGGTGCAGATCTGGAGATATAGCATTAGATCCAGCTTGGGAGATTGCAGATCTGAGGAAATATTGGCAGATCCAGCCTAGATCTGAAGAGATAACATCAGATCCAGCCTTGGAGGTTGCAGATCTGAAGAGATATTGTCAGATCCAGCATAGATCTGAAGGGATAACAGCAGATTTGATCTAGGAGGACGCAGATCTGGAGGAATAGGACGCAGATCTGGATTGGAGGCTTCAGATCCAGTAGATCTGAGCATACAGGACGCAGATCCATCAGGGAGGACGCTGATCTGGTGAGCAGGATTGTGTGAGAGGGGCTTGACAGCGTTTTCCAGCACTCAGGAGCTGATCCACTCCTCCTGAGTGGTACAAGCTGGGTGGACTAGCACTCCATTCAAGTCATCATTACCAGTGTGGATGGAAGTTTCGGGTGGTGAGGGTGGAGGATTGATATCAACTATCTTTAGTCTTCAAATTTCATAGTTCCGGGCATTCCAGCTTTCAATCTTCGTATAGTCAACGGCCTAGACGCCCTTATTTGCACCATCGCTTGTCCTGGGGAGAGGGTCTCCACTGCCAGTGGCAAGGATAGGTGCACTCATTCTGATTTTCTTGTACTCCTCTCTATGTACTTTCAGATTAATAAAATGGCTCAGTTTTCTGGCATTCTATGTGTACTTGTTCCATGATCTGGTTCCAGCATTGTATTTTCTATATCTGTTTGGCATATTTCTGTGTATTATCGGTTATTTCCCTTTAGGGATATTACATTTTCCTACATATTCTTTCAAGACCTCGTTCATTAGTCTCATAAATGTACTTGGTGCATTAGTGAGCCCAAAAGGCATCAATAACCACTCATACAACCCACTGTTGGTCTTAAATGAAATCTTCCATTCATCTCCATTTCTAATCCTTATTTGATGATATCCACTCTTCAGATCTATTTTAGTAAAATAATTTGACCCACTTAAACAATCCATCAAATCATATATGTGTGGCAATGTAAATCTATACCTGATAATGATCTTTTTTATGGATCTAGAATCAGTACACATATGCCACTCACCTCCTTTATTTGGACTAAGCACATCTGGTATTGCACATGGGCTAAGGATTTATGAGATCAATCCTTTATCTAACAAATCCTGTACCTATCTTCCAACTTATTCATTCTCCCGAGGGGTAATTATGTATAATGCTTTGTTTGGTAAACTTGCACCAAGTATTAAATCTATGTGATGACTGATACTTATGATTGGTGGCAATTCACTTGGTAATTCATCAACAACTATGTCAGCATAATCATCTAACCGATTTTAATTTCCATAGGTAGATTGTCTAAATTAGTAGAAGTCAGAATTACCTTGGGTTTACCCATAACAACAAAATGTATTTCTTTATCCTTGTTGACTTCTTGCAACAATTCCTTTCCACTAATAAACATAACATTATTCCCAGCTGCTCCTTTGTCAGCTTAATCCTCCAAAGGCAAAAATGTGTGCTTCTTTCCATCCTTCTCTATGCTATATGTATTCCTTCTGCCATCATGAATGTATTTTCTGTTAAATTTCCAAGGCCGTCCAAGAAATACATGGCACACGTCCATTTGAATCACATCACATAATATGATATCCTTATATGTACCGATCTGTATCTCTACTTTGCCCTGTTTTGTCACTAAAATATGATGTCCCTTCTATAGCCACGACACTATATAGGGAGTAGGGTGTACCATCTTAATCAACCCAAATTTATCAACCATCCCTGTGAAAAAAATATTATCAGTGCTTCCACTATCAATCACAACTTTGCAGCATTTTTCTTTTGATTTTCACAAAGTCCTGAGTAAGCTCTTCCTTTGCGCTGGCTCATTTGCTTCCTTATATGCCTTACACAATAATATTTTTAGCAATAAAGACTCTCCTTCCTTAGGTGGCTCTTCTTTTCCTATGACTTGAGGAATTTCTTCCTTTGCCTCAACTACATTCACATTTCGTTGATTTGCTAGTTTGTTACGAGAACAGTCCCATGCCCATTCTTCACATGTGTAACACCGAATTTCTCTTCCTCGGCCTCTACCTATGGGTGCAAATATCCCTCTACCAAAGTCTCCTCTCTCCAACAATCTACTACTTGAACCTCCTGCTTCATTATGAGAGTGCTAAAATCTTGATCTGAAATTTCCTCTTCCTCTTGCTGGACTTTTACCTCTATTCTTCTTATTTTGTTTCCTCAACATTTTCTCCTCTGCCTTCAAATATGCTTGGTAGGCATCCTCAATTTTCTTCAGAATCAACAAACTGATTTCATCCTATATGTCATACCTTAAACCATTGCTGTATTTGGCTAATTTCTCCATATAATCTTCAACATGTCGTGCTCTAATTCTCAGCTTGTAAAACTCCTCTGTGTACTCCTTTACGGTCATTCCTTTCTGCCACAAATTCTGCAAGTGTTTGAAAAGATTCAATAGATAGTATTTTGGCATAAAATTATTCTTCAATTTACTTACCATATTATCCCATTGCTTGATCTTAGGCTTTCTCTTTCTCTCCCTGGATGTCTGTAGTTCATCCCACCAGATAGATGCATGGCCCTTCAACCTGGTAGCTGCAAACTTTACCTTCTTCTTATCTTCGACCTCTTGCAAGTCAAAATACTTATCCACTGAACTGATCCAATCCATCAGCTCGTCCACATTAAGGTTCCCCTCATATGAAGGAATCTCCACTCTTGGTTTTCCACTAACCTTTGCTAATAACTTGAAAAATTTATCTGCCTCGCTTTCTTCTTCTACTTCTTCCTCACAAGATTACTCTACAACACTGACATCTCCTTCATCAAGTGCTCTCCTCTGAGCAGTCTCCATTGTATCCATCCTTGTACCAAGGTGTCGAATCTCTTCTAGAAAAACTGCATTGGCTATAGGTCTTCCCCGACCTATGCCATCTCCTCTCCTGGGTGGCATATTTGCTACAATCCTTGAGAACAGAACTTAGTTTCTGCTTTGATACCAAAAAATGATGTACATGCACACTATTCCTGTGTAAACCCCAATTTAACCCAAATATGAACTTTCCACTTTATTGCAATACAAAACTTAAATTGCGCTTCGCAGATTTAAGAATTCGCAGATCGACAGTTTTACATATATGGTAAACCAACGATTTTGCGATTTCACAACTCACAACAAACAACTAATCACAACTCGTAAAAAATAACATATAACTTTAATAATAAACATATAACTCATTGATTGCAATGTGGTGAAATATTATATCGATGCGATGCGATATTTCAAAACTTTTAACATTTACAATGCGATATATGAATTAAGTTTGGGAATTTGTGATGCGATCAAAAGAAACTTGGGTTTTGGCCGAAATGAAACAACACACAATTTTGTGAGAAGAATATCATAATTTTTCCTGATTTCTGTTAATTCCTTAAACTTGATTTATTACACAGAAAGAAACTAAAACAAGTTTAATTCATATTTCTGAAGCGAAGACAATAAATCATAAAAACATAAAAGAATTAATGCCCAGATTTTAACTCCTGCCGTAAGTGATCTTTAGCAAGTTTTGGATGAACGCATACGCATAGGAACACTTACTTACACATCTATGCTTCAATAAATTACTCAGAAAACACAGGTTATTTTCCCTTTTAAGCTTGATTACATCAATTCTTCGCTCTCTCTCTGTCCTCTCTATCTCTCGCTCTATCCTTCCTCTCCTCTATCCTTTCTTTATACTAAATGCACTCACTATTTTTAACATATTAACAAATAAATCCTTATTCCAAGGTTCGATTTATTTCATTCTAACAATCTTATCTTTTCCCTCCTAATTTAGAATTTCTCTAACTATTACAATAAATGAAATAAAAGCGAATTATTACAATAAATAAATAAATAAAAGTAAATTCGAGAGTTCCAACCCTCTCTACTAAAAGATAATTTGACCACACAGGTTAGTGAAATTCATCTCATGTGGTGCTCCTGCATCATCAAACCTCTTTTTTGAGGCTGCTATCATTTTATGCTCGTCAATATATTTTTGCTTAGATAAATTTCATCTCATTCTAATGTTTTAGGTACAAATTTATGGCCTTCAAAATATTTTTTATTTATGTCACGTTGGCATTATATATAACTGGCACATGGTAGTCCTATGCCCACATGTCATCACTATACAATGCCATATACATAAGCTAGACACGTTAGTTGCTAGGCCACATTTGAATCCAAGTTTCTCCTTCCCCATAACCATTCTCAAATGTTCCAGATTCCCGGATGTCTAAATCTTCTCAATCATCCAGACCTTGGCAAGGCACTCTAATGAATTGGTCAAAAATTTAGATATCTACATCTAGACGTCTATAACAGTACCAATTAAAAAAAATAAAATCATATTATCAAATCCTTGAATATCCTAAACATTTTCTATCTAGATAAATCCAAAAATACCATTAAATCAAAAGGCCAAATTTTGGATCCTTGGAACATCTTCTATTTATGTCATCTTCCATGATATTTCCCACTTGGAATTCCACATTAGCACCAAAAATACTTAGCCACCACATCACCATCCAAACCAATGTGGTTCAATATCTAGATTTTCGAATATTTAGACCATCCAACATACGAAAAATACTAAAAAGGTGATTTTCATGAAATTTTGGATTTTGAAATTCTAGTCTCCATGTCACCTTCCATGATAAATACAACCTCAGTTGCATAATATCATCATGCCATGTCATATGTGACATGTAAACATGCCACATAATCAATGTCACATCATCACGTTTCTTCATCTTGATAAGAATTCCATGTCAATAATGACACATCAACATGCGATGTCAGTAGTGACATGTCAGTATGCCATGTCACACTCATGCTTAATTTATCTGTTTTGAGTTAGGTCAACATGAGTTCCATATGACCCCACTTTTTCTGCCTCACTAGAATATAGGTCCAAGATTCTTATTTTTTGGCTTATTACAGGCTTTTAGAAAATTTTAGGACTCTAGACACCTTGCATAACTTAGTTGTCAGTGTTCCTCTGGTTGTTAGGTTCTAATGTCACTAGATTCCACCCATATACTCCATCTACATATGAATATTCCAAAGGATGACACTTATAAAATTTTTTAATGTTTGGATATCTGAATATCTGGAACATCAAATCCCCACTAGACTTCCACACTTAAGAAAATTTTAAATTTTTATCCTGTAATCGCTCTGTAATTTGTAATATTGGCAAGAAAAAATGATAGAGGGCAACATCAAACCACTTTGGAGTCCAGGACCTAGCCTTCCTAGAATCAGAGAGGGCTCTCTCTGTTTTTATGATTTAACTTGATAATTATAAGTGCTGATATTAGGCTAGTTATAGAAATTATGAGGTTTTTTTGTTTGATTGATTGTGTGGTTGGAAAGACAGAGCTGTGAAACTAATCCATTGGGCTATGGAGTCATAAAAGGCTGTATTTTGCATCAAATTTTCAAGGGCATTCACAGGGCAAGCTAACTGTGCAGATTGGATCTTACTAGCAGTGTGAAATGGGGAAGGAGGAGGATATTTAAGGTTCAACATAAATGTAGAGAAGACCATTTCTGAATTCTGCATTAATGTCTCAGAGGAAAACATTAAGATAGCAAACATAGACAGGATTAAGGTGTTATTTTAGAAAATATTAATCTAAAATTTCTATTTTGAAATCAGATAAATTGATGCACAACATGAAAAGACAAAGGAAAAACATTAACACAGAAGAAAAACATCACCATTAACATAGATTAAGAATACTGTGAATGGTCTCTTATTATTGATGCCCAACTCAAACAATTACAATTTTCCAATACTTCTTACAATGCAAGTTTCAGCAGGGTCCAATTTTTCATCCCCTCATACTGCTAAGGCATGCAGTATTTATCTAAAGACTAAGTTGGTTTCCATACCTTATTTGGTAACCTTTGATTGATTACAATTTAGCAGAAAATGGACAAGTGTGGCCATGCAAGGCCTGATCAGAAATCTCTGACAAAATACATTTCCTATAGGATTAATGTTGGGTAGCTCTTCATGGATCCAAACACTTCGATGGCTCTTCGAAAGATCAAACACTAAGCTTGGAGGTGGCTGTGATGGTCACGAAGAGGTAACAAATGGTGGCTCTAACATCTGGCATTGCTCTTCAGAAAACTGGCATTTAAAATCTGTGATTTGCGATTGTAATCGGGTCCCACCGGGCATCACACATCGCACTTCGTGTTCCAAAGATTTTACATTGTAATCTCTTTTTCCTCCTTCGATGCGATTTAACACAGAAAAGGCTCTGCATACGGTTTTGAATCCTTTGGATTTTTCCTTTGAAACTACATCACATTCAGGCCTCCATCGCACTTTTCATGGCGCAAGACTTAACTTTACCTTTGCATTTAAATTTTAAAACTTGAGATTTGCAGTATGCGGGCTAGGTCCACATCACTGCCATGTCATCGCCATGTAATTATAAACTAACTATGGTCTGTGGGGTCTGGGCCACGCCATTTTCCATGTTAGCTTGCCGCATCACTGCCATGTCACTGCCACGTCACAGCCCGCACTTCACATTTCACATTTTTTGTGACTTATTGCATCGCAACTTAAACAATTTAACTTGTGATTTCTTAACGTATAAATGCGAAAGCCACCGTTGATCGATGCTTAGATCCAACGGTCCTCATTGCTCCCTTGCCATGGTTAGCCGAAATTTTTTCTTTGGTCATGCCCATTCGTTTCTTTCTGTTTGTTCATAGAATACTTGACTCGTTCACGATTTGACCCACTTTTAGAATTCACGACTCAACCCAAACATGCACGAGTTGACCCAATCACATTCACGACTCTGCCCAACATGTTCACGACTCTGCCTTTGCTGTTTTTCTGCCTTAACTACTTCTTTTTTGCTTTCTCTGCCTTAAATGCTTCTCTGTTGCATTTTCTTCCTTTGATTCTTGCTTTGGAAAAGATTTTGAATATTGACATATATGTACAGTATGAAAAATTTGCAAAGAGAAAGTACACAGTCACCTTGTGATACTGTAAATTTTAGGGTTCTAACAGTGGCTCTAGCTGGGGATGGCAGCTCCTTCAGGAGGTGTCAAGAACACCGCAGACTAGTAGCGTGATCCATTGGGTTGTTCCCACAACTTGTATCTTGATCTGTAAGGCAACCTAGTGACTGGAAACTAGCTGATTGTTCTTCTTGACTTTGACTGATCAAAATAGACCACATGCTTGGCCAACCAACCTATTAGCATACTGAAATATGAACTGAAACTACAATTAAAATTATACACTGCAATCCCTCAACATGAACATATTGTTTCACCTTGAAAACTTGAATGGTGAAACCAGAACTAAGCTGAAACTAAAGTTTGAAACATACTAATTTGAAAATAAAAAGAAATCTAAAACTAAAATTTGAAAGATGCTCAAAGTACCAAAATTATTTACACATCTACCTAACCTAATCTACTGAAATGACTTCCCTTCTAAACAATACAATAATTCTAGTGCATCCAATCAAGAAATGATTCTAATATCTTTGTTTTTTCACTAATCTTCACCATGTTCAGAGACAAACCTGACAATGGTGTTTGATAGAAATTCCTGGCTTGATCTTGTTTACATGGATCTTGGTACCTTTGAAAAACAACTGACATGCCAGGAATATGTGTTGGCATTGTAAAGACCAATTCCTCCATATAGATAGTCACCGGATCAAGATACTCTTGATTTATTTCTGGGTATTTTGACTCATCCAAGTCAACTTCGTATCCTGGTACTACAGATGTGATCTCCTGGTCTTCAATCAACTCAGAACATGTTTGCATGCTACCTGAGGAGTGTAGGGCCACTACTTCTACTGGATCAGATAATGGGGAAGACTGTATGATCATATCCATATCATAACATATTTTGAGAGCATTATGAACACAGGAAGATTTACTTTGAAAGCAGAAACCATCCAACACGTCTGATATTGGGTCAGGTGGCGCTTTATATGTTAGTGTTGGTTCTTGTGAGACCTCATGTTTTCTTTTATAAATACCAGCTCGAATGTGATCACAATTCCCTTTTATAAGATGAATTGCATTAAAGCACAAAGGTAGAGAATCAAATTGGATCAATCCATCATCTGTTTAAGACTCTGTGATTTCATCTGCTACTTGACATTCAATAGAACTCAAGGGCTGAACTCCTGGATCTAAAACACATATTTTATCATCCCTGATTTCCTCATCTAATTGGTGAGAGAGTTCTCTTCTCCTATGATTACCAACTAGAATGTGATCCATATTCCCTTTCACAATATGAAATGAATTGAAACATAAGGGTAAAGACTCAAGATGTATTGGTTCCTCCTCTATTTCAGATTTTGTAATTTCAATATGACTCAGGGGGAGAACTTCCGAATCTAAAACAAGGTTTGTATTATCCATCATTTTATATTTTAGGGTGTCCAGGATGGGCTGCAAACTACTTGGGTACATTTATGTTTGTCTTTTCCGGAATTAATGGAACAGGAGGTATCTGAACATCAAGTTCCTCTTTCCTGCTGATCATATGCATCATTTCATTGACTGTGTTTGTCAACATATCCAGCTTTATCTATGAAGATATCAATCACTCTCTTTCAATTTTATCCTTCTCCACAACCTTTAACTTTTCTTCTCTATTTAGCAAGTTCACTTCCACATCAACTGCCACATTTTTCATTTCTTCCAGGGTTGCAGGGTCCATTTCCCTTAATTGGAATGCCATCTCTGGATCAAAGGCATCTGGGTAGTGCCAGAGAGCTAATCCTGGGGGTGGCCTTATCTTAGCGAGCATCGAATAGTATACCTTATTGAACCTGGCTGAAAAATGTTGTACTGTCTCCCTAGGTTGTATTTTTAAATGGTTATACTCCTCTACGATGAGACAAATATTTCCCATGACCACACATCTATCCAGGAAGACTTGAGTGAATTGATGAAAATTGCTAATGCTTGTAGTTGGAAGATATTTAAACCAGTTTTTAACTTTACCTTGCAATGACAAGGTAAACATCCTGATACATACATCATCCTCTTCCACCTCATACCGATCAAGAAAATCCTCAAGATTCTGAATGTGTTTTTGAGTAGTGATCTTTGCATTTTCTCCATCAAATCTGGGTATATTATTGATAAAATTTGCAGGGAGGTCATGGAGGATAGGAGGAAAAACCAGAGGCTTATATCTGTCTGGGAACTTTATAGGTATAGGAAATACAGCAGGAGGCTTATAACCATTTGGGAGTTTAGCAGGAGCAGGGGATAAAGCCCAAGGCTCATGTTTCACTAGGTTTTCCACAAGTGCATCAGGGATATGTATAGGTGTAAAAGTAAGTACATGGTATACAATTTGGGGCTTAGCTTCTTGAGGCTCATTAATTCGCCAATGATCAATGTAAACCTCAGCAATGTACTCCTGATCAGGCTTAAAATAGGATAGAACATAGTTACAGATGAAAACAACAATTTCTTGAATCCAATTTGGGCTTAAATAATTTCTCTTTCCAGGTTGACTAGTCATGTTTCAGGTCCTTTCTCCAGTGGAGTCTTTGAATGGAACTGATTTGAATTGGAGTCGCCAGGTGGATGATTTCAACTTTATTATGTATGGCTTGTTTGTCCACCATCAACAACCAGATACCAATCTTGGAACATACTTGAATCATACAATATTTTGATTGGGATTTTTGAGTTCTGAATAAACATTAAGATTTTTCAATAAGTGTGTCCCCAGTATGGTCACCATTATGTTATCTCTCTGTAATTTTTAAGATTGGAAAGAAAAAATGACAGAGGGCAACATCAAACCACTTTGGAGTCCAAGACCTAGCCTTCCTAGACTCAGAGAGGGCTCTCTCCATTTTTATGATTTAACTTGATAATTATAAGTGTTGATATTAGGCTAGTTAAAAAAATTATGAGGGTTTTTTGTTTGATTGATTGTGTGGTTGGACAGATAGAGCTGTTAAACTAATCCATTGGGCTATGGAGTCATAAAAGGCTGAATTGTGCATCAAATTTTCAAGGGCATTCACAGGGAAAGTAACTATGTAGATTGGATCTTACCAGCAATGTGAAATTGGGAAGGAGGATATTTAAGGTTCAACGTAAATGTAGAGCAGACCGTCTCTGAATTTTGCATTTAGGTCTCAGAGGAAAACATTAAGATAGCAAACACATACATAATTAAGGTGCTCTTTTATAAAATCTTAATCTAAAATTTCTATTTTTAAATCAGATAAATTGATGCATAGCATGAAAAGACAGAGGAAAAAAATTAACATGAAGGAAAAACATCACCATTAACATAGCTCAAGGATCTTGTGAATGGTCTCTTATTATTGATGCCCAACTCAAATATTTATAGTGTTCCAATACTTCGTACAATGAAAGTTTCAACAGGGTCCAATTTTCCAACCCCTCATACTGCTAAGGAATGCAGTATTTATCTAAAGACTAAGTCAGTTGCGGATAAGCGCTAGGCCCTGGTTCTTGATAACAAACATGACCATGACCATGGGCGAGCAGAGCCAAAGGCAGCGTGGGATGGTTGTTGGCCCTAGTCCCTGACCATATCGACACAATATGACCATGCCGATAGAGCAGAGGGCTAAACTGACGGGGGCAAGCAGTTAGCCCTGACTCCCGACCAAATGGCACCATGTGACCATATTTTTTGCTTAAGGGGGTAATGGTGCATTTTAACTAGGAAGAAAAATGCACCTTTTCAGCGGGAATCTCGCCAGTCTCGGGCAAAATTATCGCTCGATGGACTGTGTAAAGGGAAAATTCATCACGCAGTTAGGAGGTTTTGCCAATTTGCAGGATAGGTAGCAGAGCTTGGTTCCAAGAGGCATATATTGCTAATTTTTTAACATTTTTGAACTCAAGAAGAGCCTGGATAAGGGATTTTGAGTGTCTTGAACTCAATGGCGGCCTCAAATTTTTGATTTTAGCACTATATGATGAAAATTTTCCAAAGTCAAGTACTTTAGTGATAGAGGTTGTTATAGCATCATTTATCACCTCTATATACTTGATGACTTATGCATTGGCCTTGGGCAGCCCTTCCATTCAGATTTGGTCACATTTCTCAAAAAAATATATTTTAAAATCCATATGTGACTCTGCTAAGTTTTTTCTGCATGCAGACATGGGTCCATCCATAGCTAATCCGCGTATGCTATTTCAAATATTAAAAATATATAATTTCCCTGTTATTGAGGTGGGGTTTACAACTTTTCCTGTAACTTAGTTACCCTAGCATATATCCTAACTGTTCCCCAACTGAAAATAAATAAATTAAGTATAAATACACCTCAAGGGAATGGCCTAAGGGAGGAGAGGGAGAATATTATTGATATTATAGCCTGTTATAGCCCTGATCAAGTTTGATATTTCCCCCGTACCTCCTACACTTCCTAGGTTTCAGGAAACCCTTGTTTCCTTGTGATGATCACCCTCATTCCATGTGACATCCTTTGTGCACCATTTATGGAAGAAGCTTTGTGAGCCTAGGGCTGGACGAATCTGAAGGACGGTTTTGCTCATGGCCGTGGAAGATCTCAGGTGATTTATCCACTATTATCTGTACATGTTATCAATAAAAGAAGTACCATCCCGTTCCTGATCTTCATGTGTTATATGTCTCTTATACCTGCTTAATAATCTTGAATAGTTTATTTCATGTTATTTTTATGAGATTATGTATGCTAATACACTAACATCTAGGACATATATGTTGTACAACTAGTTTTTGTGCTTGTTCTTGACTGATTTACAGGTTTTGGAGCATGAGAAGTAGCAAAGGGTTTGCACCCTACGAGATCGACCTCAAACGAAGGATAACCAGGTAAGGTCCACAATCCTCATTTTATAGTTTAAAGCATAAAAATTGGTAATTAGAGTCCTTCTTGTGATGACATGCCATCAGCCTTGTTAGGTCCCGCAACCCAAGGCCTTAGGGTAGATTTTCCCGTTACAGAGGTAGAGACAATTTTGAAGCAAGATGGAGGCATATTTGAGCATGGAGAGAGCCTAGTTATAAGTTTTTTCCCGGCCTCCCAGTTTCATCTATAGCAGCTATTACTTCAGTAGAGTATCTATTTTCAGTATTTTATCAATGTGATTATGAGAGAAGCCCTTTTCAACTCTTCATTGTGAAGTAGTGCATGTTTATGCTTTTGATTTCATGCAGGGTACACAGACCTATTGTGGAAGAGTACTTTTTATGTTGACATTTTCATGACATGCTGTAGGGAGTCATATTTCTGAGTGAAAATTCTTTGTAGGAGAAACAAGCCACTCTAGAGTCAACAAGTTGTAATGTACTAATTTTTTGTTGAAATCAATATAGTGGTCTAGCCATTGGAGCAGTCCTAAAGACATAGTACAAGAGGGGTGAACTCCATTATCAAATTTCTAATTTCTTCTCTTCATATTTACCTCATTGAGTAGCATATGAATTTGTGTCACTTGAAATTTAATGTGGAAACTTATCCCATCTTTGAAGAGGTTGTGAAACTAATTTTACATTTAAAGACCCAAGTTTAACATGCTTGCAAAGTGTGAGAGGACGATCAAGTTACTCTCCCAATTTCAGATCAAATGTCCATATATCCAAACATTTTGGACATTTAAAATTAATTGAAATTCTACCTTTTTCATCCCATTTCATCCCTATGCTAGGTATTTTTCGCAACCATAAATTTCCCAAGCAAGTTTTCCTTTTTTGAAAATGATGCCACCCATTGACCAATCCAATTTATAAAGTGGAAATTCCTTTTCCTAGGTCCATTTAAGGACAAACAACCTTCCCCAACCTATAGAGGCATTTATAACTCCCCATCCATAGATGTTAAGGCTTTTTCTCCAAGGAGTCAGACTGAGTCCACTTGATCATAGGTTTCCCATTTGAGTGAAATATATCACTTATATTAATTCAAGCATATAGGGGTTAAATGCAAATACAACATCAATTAAAGGGGACCATCAACCAGACGCAATCCATCAGAGGTCAACACTCTCATGATTTTCTTCAAGCATAAATTCAAGAAGATCTCCAATTCTTCTTATCCAAAAATATGGATATATATCAGCTGCTCAACCATAAAACTATCACCCTAAGAGATTTTTAACATTCATATTAATTCTAAAGGCCTTTATGACTTATTCAAGCCATTCAACAAATTTCCACTAGTTCACTAGTTCATTAGTGCACTCTTTAACACTTTATATCAGATTTTCTGTGAAGACTCCTTCCTTTGACTCTCCATTTTAAAACCGAGAAATTGATTCTTTCTTTTAGGTCCACTTTATCATTGGGACTATTTTCTCATAAGTAGTAGATTCAAGGCTTCTCTAGCCTATTTGGAGTAGAACCATGTCCCATGCTTGTGACTTAATAATTAATCTTCCATAATGTTGTTTAAGATGTTGAGGGGGTCGAATTCTCTTTTCTTATCAACCATAATATATTTCTTATAAAAAATCCTATTACAAAAATGCATAAAGGATATATAAGCCACTAAAAATTTCTATGATATTTGTTCTCAATAACCATCACGTTAATATATCATCCATCAATGATACATTTCATCATCACATACAATTAAACATGACATCACATAAATATACAGATCCATCAACATCATTTCCATTTATTTTAAAATAATTTACATTATAAATTTGAAGTCCACAAGGGCACTAATATTTGATCATGATGCATCACTACTTTTAATCGATGAAGATTGAGCCACTTTCCACCCAACCATAGGCTCATTTTTATTTTCTATCCTTTGTAGTTGGACACCAACGAAACAAACCATTAAGCCACGAAGGGAAATATCTCACTCAGTCATTAATGGCGGAGTCATGAATGCCACTCTCCATCAATACAAAATCAACAAGTTCTCTTAGAATCCTACTGAACCTAGAATGTACCCAATCCTATGGTGATTTATTAGATGTATTTCATAGCACAAAGGGATCCCATTCACTACCCACCAGTCCCTCAGTGATTTCCCCTTTCTTAGTGCTTAGTGCCATACATGAAAAAAACCCATAAATAAGTTCTCTCTTTCAGGTTAACAATAGTGTAAGGATGAAGAATACTATCCTTCATCCACATAAAATCAAAAGGTACCCCTCAAACCAAAAATTTATAAGAGCTTACACATGTTTATGGGTGGTTTCTTAATTGTCTTCCACAACACAAAGGAATCCCCTTAATTTCCAAATATTCCCTTGGTGACCACCTCTTTTCGAGTGCTTAATGCCCTACCCAAAAAGCACCCAAAACACAATTATCCATAATAGCTCAGGTTGGGACACTTGGTACTTAGTTTTATTAGGCTAGGATCATACATATATGATCCCTAAATATGTTTCTATAACTCAAAATCATCCTCCCAAATAATGGACACAAAAATCTATAATTTCCTATACCCCAATCCTCATGAGTTTCTTCTCCATTTTATTTTGTGTTAGATTTTCCAATTTGTGTTTATATCATAAGATTATAGTTAAATACAAGAAGTCCAAATATGAGCACTCTTTCCATATCTCAAATGAGATACTTGGCTACATATCTAAATAACTTCATAATTATGGGAGTTGTAGCTCAACTACCAACTCCACCTCCATTTATTTTTCTTGGGAAATTAACAATCTTGGATATTCAAAATGTTTGGCTTAGCTAAATATTTTATTAGTAGGGATTATTTCCATGGTTCGGTTTGCTAACATATCCCCCTTGCTAGATCCCCCCTTTCATGGCTCTTGATTTTTTGTATCAAGATGACGTATTCACCAGTTGTTTGGAATTTAACATTAAAAATATAGTTACAATTGTTTTAAATGTTTAACCAATTCACATTTACATTCCCACATAAAATTTTAAAATAATTAATTAAAATATCAATGGGGGATTAAAACAAAGGTGTTACAATCTCCACCCCCTTAAAGGAACACTATCCTTGGTGTTCACACCATTTCAAGTGTCCTTTTCAGCAACAAACCATTCAAATGCCTTTTTTTTCACTACAATAGTACACACTACTTTTTAGTTGCACCAACATCATTGCTCCTGCATACCAACATTATCGTTCATGTCCTCTTCCCTTCCCACTACTTCAACAATGAAACTTTCTTCATAATATAGTCACTTTTAGAGTTATGGAATTCCCTCTAATGCCTACATGAGAAAATCAAGAGAACATATGTATTGTAACCATTTTCATAAATAGCCATTAAATTTTACATAAAAAAACTCATTTTCCACAAAGTAAACATGTGTTTCAAACATATGAAATTTCAATTCAATATTTATGGTTGTCCCTTCTCCACAAGGGTTCGATAGTGTCGGGGCTTGTAATTATCATATTTGATTTCATTTGATTTCTTATTTTTTATAATAATTCCTGGTTCTCATTGAATTATATTCATATTCTTCATTCAATATGATTTAAAATCTGGTAAAAATCTATTTGTTCATATAGTTATGCCTTAATGAGATAAACCAAAGATGTTTCTTTATAATTGAGCTAATAATTCATTGCATAATATCGTGTCAAAAAGAGGGGTTGTGAATATATATGGAGAAGGACTGTGTTGACAAAGTTCGTGGCTAATTCAAGCGCAGTTGTTCCTAATTGAATAACTATTTACGAGATAAAATCCTTGGTTTCTTCATTGAAGATAAGAGAGTCAAGTTTATTTAAGAAGAATGTTATGAGAATATTTGATTCCCAGGAACGTTCCTTATTCTACAAATTTTATGTTATAACTCTCCTTTTTGTAATATAAAAACCGTGAAATTTACTTGTGGTGGTTGGTGTACTTTTGTAAAAGACAAAACTAAGGATACACATTTTGGCTGTAATCATTTCTCCGAAGGATTATAATGCAAAATATTATTATTTGATTTTAGAATTATCGGTTAGTTCTTAATATGAATTTATTTTAGAGGCAGTTTGACTCCGGGAAGTTCAGGCCTGCTTCCTAGATGAAGGAATGTCTTCCCTGTAGAGTAAATTAGATTAGCGTTTTGCCATTTCCTTTTCCTTTTCCTTTTCCTGAATAGTTATTTTTTGATAGATGGTTATTGAAGAGGTTTTTTTTTATGTTTTATATAGCATTACAATTCATAACACGATTATTCATTGTTGTTTCCTATTATGATAGTTGTTTTATCATTGTTGTTTCTTTAATTTTGTAGTGTTGTTTCCTGAAGCATAACTATTAAATTAGATATTATTTTATGAATGGTTAGATGATTGATAAGTATAGAATTGAGATTACTTATGCTATTTATTAGTTAGAATATTTGTTTAATAGTTGCTCGCACCTTTCAATTTCCCTTTTGTAATGAGATTTAGTTTCATTAGATATAAAACGATTTTTTGACAATTAGGAATAATCTGCTTGTGAAAGAAAGATTCAACTTTTAGATTAACTGATATAGAACCAAAATTATCTCTTGAAATCCAATTGCATAGACTTTGTTGACTACCTTGAGATAGAAAGACGAATCCCTAGGTTGATGAATTAATGTTCAATACTTGGTTATTTTTAAGCAATAAATAGTCTCGACATTTTGGCACTGTTGTTGGGGAGGATATCGAAAGAATTCTATCATAATAATGATTGGTTTTAGATGCATACCTGACTCTCTAAGGGTTGGATGTTAAATATGGGAGGTAAGAACCTCCACGTGCACCCCGGTTAAACTTGTGGTGGTGTCTTCCCTTGGCTCATAGTTTTAGGTCATATAGTATGCATAACTATGAAGGAAATAGAGGTATGAATAAAAACGAAATAAACCCAAAAAATAATTCTACAAGTAACAAGCCTCCATAGCTACGCTAGCCTTGGAAGATTGACCTTCATATACAATATCATTCAAAAAGTAGAGTCTCATGCTTCAGTAGGGCCTCGATTGATATCCTTAAAAAGATACACTGTTATTACCACTCCTGTAGTAGAATCTTCTGTCACCGTCGTTGGCTCATCAAACAAGCCATCAATGAAAAAGACACAAACTAGAGCAGAAATTTCAAAGACCTATAGCAGAGGTGAGAGGTTGGTGTTTTCCCCTGAGATAGAAGAGATGCCTAAACCTAGAACTAGGGCTCAAAACATAGTTACCGATCAAATAGGTAACTGAACTGGTACCTACTTTTTTGAGGTAGCAAGAAAAACACTCGATTTTGAAAAGTGGTGATGCAGAATCACTTTTTTTTTTAGCATGTTTTTGGCACTTTAATTTTTTTGTTTTGTTTTTTTATGTGATGCTTTTTATGTCGATTTTGAATAGTGGTGGTGTGTCATCACTTAGAGAGATTGATTTTGACACTATACATTTTCTAATGTCTTCTTCTTCCCTGAGATTTTTATTTTTAAGTGCATTTATGTACTTGTGTTTTAAAAAGAATTTTCTTTTTTTTTATAAATAAAAATTTGTAATGAAATCTTAATTTTTCACATAGATAAAAAAATGAAAAAATGGTCAATATTATAAAGTTTATATTTTTTACATGTTTATGTATTGTTCATTAATATTTCAATGCACACCAAATAATTGTCACTAAAAAACCAATATTTTGAACCATATGACAAAAAAATACAAATTTTCAATATAAATAGGATGCAAAAAATACACTTTTAGAGGCTTTTTGTTTAAAAAAACATGTTAAATAAACTATTTTTTTGGGAAAATCTTAACAAAAAAACTTAAGAAAATAGCATTTTTATTGAATTTTATGTCAAAAAATAATAGTAATCACATGTTTTTTGCAAAAAATAAGGATTCTTCTCATAAAATATCAAAGTCTAAACATTACAAGTAAAACTGATTAATAGATCTCAAAACTAAGCTTTATTTGCAAGCATAACTTAAAGATCATCAACAATATTAACTAATCCATGTTCAACATCTTCTAGAACATTATTGATGTCTTCTTCTGCAACATTTTCTGCTTCATTTTGGTCATTGTCTTCTTCTAACATATATTTCATGTTTGCAAATCTTCCAAAGTGTCCCTTTCCAATCATTCCATGTAATGGTGGTTGAGGTTCCTTTGCTTCTTTTTTCCACATGTGATTCATTAAAATCTCCTTTCCTCAAACTAACTTCTTGCTTCGCATCTGGAAGGAATTGAAGAGTGTTAATTCTTTGTTGAATAAATTTTCATTGCACTAGGTCTTTCTCAATGGCAATGAAATTTATTCCTTTTGGTAGGAAACATGCTAGTGATGTACCTAATCATCAAGCACAAAAGAAATAAATAAGAAAATTAGTATAAGGACAGAAAAAGTAAAAAATAAAATATTTAAATTCAAATTTGTATAATAAAACTTACCTGAACCTGAGAATAAATCCAAAACCCAATCTCCTTCATTTTAACATAGATCTATAAGATAGTTAATCAATGCTTGCGGTTTTTGATAAATGTTAACTATATCTCCTTTTGCATCTTTACCCTCATATGTTAGTTTTCTTACAACTCCATCATGAACCAATACAAGACTATGACTCTTACCATATACTCGATTCATAAGAATACGCTTATAGCTATCCTCTTTTGTCCAACATTCAACATGGATGAACTCACAATCATTTATAATAGACTGATCTTCAGAAGAAAAAATATTTGACTTCCACTTGCAACATAACATAGTAAAAGTTCAATTAAATTGTACATAAATAAAAAAATTTAACAGTAATCAAACATACAATTTCAAAGTCTTACCATGTAAATTGCATCCTTGAGTTTGTTTTTCCCTTGAAGCTTGTTAATAACATTGCAAACTGTGTGTCTGATTGAAATGTCACAAATCGCCAAAGTGGTGATGTTTTCACTTCTTGAAAACCCGTAACCACTTTACTAAAATCTTGATAAGTATATGGTTCACTTCATATTCAATTTCTGGGAAATTGAAACCATAAGGAATATCTGCAATAACTAGGGCATATTCCCTTTTAGGTATTAGTGATGCAATGTCTTCACAGTCACCTTGTATTATTTGATATTGGATATTGTTGAGCCCATTCCAAATCTAACGATTAAGAGTAGGATCAAGTTCAACATTCATAAGACGCTTCTCTCTGTTGAACCCTTAGTTAAAATGAGAGGGGAGGTGAATCAGTTTAATACATTCATGGACTTTTAAAACTTTCCTTTAACTTAATTAAATCTTCATTTCATGATCAACTTATTATATAATGAAACAACAATCTTAGTATGTGAGCAGCAAGTATTATGCAGATTAAATATAGAATATCAACACATAATCATCATGCACATGGACAAAAGATGTAAGTGGAAACCCATAAGGGAGAAAACCACATCTTATTATTTTTGTGATGCAAAGGCAAGCTCCAATCCCTCTCACCACTGATTTTCTGTAGGCTCCATCCTACAGGAGGCTACTACCTCAAATTCTGCAAGCTACAACTTGCAAGGAAGCTCCAACTCCCATCTTTTTTCTGCAGGCTACAACCCATAGGAGGCTATTACCTCAAACAGCTCCAACTGGACATCTATCAAGCTACAACTTGAAACAGAAGCACCAAATCCCATGTATTTTCTGTAGGCTACAACCCACAGGAGGCTCCTACCTCAACCAGCTACAACTGGACATATATCAAGCTACAAATTGAAATGGAAGCACCAACTCCCATGTATTTTCTATAGGCTACAACCCATAGGAGGCTCCTACCTCAAGTAGCTACAACTGGACATCTATCAAGCTACAACTTGATATGGAAGCACCAAATTTATCATTCTACAATAAAATCATATTCTGATTTACCTGGATATCAACTCTGTTTTTCTCCTTCTTCACTACTCTCCTTCTAGTATTCATATATGCTTTAAATCATCTCTAGATCTTCACAACTTCTCTATACGCTCCTTCTTATTCTTCCACTCTCTAACCCCTGTATGTATACAACAATGACTTCATTTATAGAGATCACTTCATAGTTGTTTTCATTCTATATGGGAATATGAAATGAACATGTATGACTCTTTGCCTTCCACCTTCCCATTTTATTGCTCAACACATTCAGGATAATATAACAATATGTACTCATTTTAGTATTATAGTGGAGTTTTTCTTTACCTACAGAAAATTGCCTTTGCATCATAAAAAATATAAAATCAATAATATATTTACAGTTACAATCAATAATTTACTCAGCCCTTTCAACTTCTTAGCTTTTTTGTACGTTTGTCCTCTTCTGCCTGCTGTCCTTGTGTCTTTTCTGTTTTTGCCGTTATATTCCAACTTCGCTGTATAACTACCCTTTTCTTTTATTACTTGTGAATTTTCTTCTGCGTTCAACCTTTTCATCTTCCTTACTGCCACAACACTGTTATGCCCGCGCTCCTAGTCCTTTGATTTGCGTTCAGATTATTCCTTTGTGACCCGTGGGATATGGCCCACATACAACTCCCTTTATACATGCGGCGGATTACAAATCCATGTTTTATCAACATACATATGTTTTCTGATCAAACAACGCATATATATAACATACATACGTTTTATGATAAAAAAAGAATACTTTATAACATGGCACATATAATATTCACACACCATATATGAATCCAAACTAATTCATAAACCCCAAATCAATGAAAATACACTGGATTTCCTTGCTGGAGGGTCCCACTATATCTTGAACCAATCACATCTCAGTGCAACTACTTGCTTTCAGGTTTCCTGCTTTACCGTTAGAGATAACCATAAAACCATGCGATCTGCGATAAGCGCTCGTGCGCGGTGCTGCCACGTGCACTCCCTTCATCGCATCACGTCGCTTGTTCCTTAACACATTGCAACCAAAACAACATACATTGCGATTTCTTGAAGCTACATCTTATTTATTGCGGGATGCGATGTTGCGCAAGGTCGACACGTGTCCCTCCATTTCACATTGCAAAAATGTTAAACTTAACTTGCAGTCTTCTTACTGCTATCCTTTAAGCGCTGCAATGTGCGGTATGCAGGCAAGGTCCATGTCATCATTTCCACGTCACCCTACCATGTCACCACTATGTCACCTTGCCACGTCATCATAAATTCCTGCGATCTGTGGGGTCATGGCCATTTCATCTGCCACATCACTGCCACGTCATCTTTATGTCATCGACACGCCATCCTTACGTCATCACCCGCACTTAGTTGTTTTCAACTTATACCCGCTTAACTTAGCGGTTATCTCTATTGTGTACGATTTGCGATATTGCACTATGCCACCATGTTTCCCTTATCCGCTTCGCATCGCAAAAGCTTTAACTTACCATGTGACATACTTAATAATTACCCGCTATACCTTGCGCTTTGCTCTTTTGATTTATGCCGATGTGATCATCAAAATTGATCTGCCCAGATCTAGGGTCCTCATTGCTGCTTGCAAATATGATTGTATTCCACCTTGCTTGTCTTGTGATGAATCTTGTTCGTTCATTTCTTGCCTTCCCTTTTGCGATCTAATCCCGATCGTCGATTCCTTCTTAAGAGTCCTTCTAAATGTTTCTATATTTCTGTTCGATTTCCGTTTGTTTGTACTGTCCCGCTCTATAACTCTGGTTCTCGTTGTTCTCACCTCTTACTGCTCCTGCTATGTACAGGATCTTTGGTCCTTGCTGTTTTAGGAAAATCCAATTTCCTTCATCTGTCTCTGCTCCATTTGTTGCCTCTGATGTCTTGGCTGTTTCTCTGCTGTGTTTGCTACCTCTTCAGTATTTGTTGCATCTCTGTTATTTCTACTCTTTGTTTCCTTTGTGATTTTGCTGCTTCTGCTTCTTTGCTGCCTTTGCTCCTTGTCTGCCATTTTTGCTAGTCTGATGCTACTCCTTGCCTTAATGATAGTTCAGGTGCTGCTCCTTTGTGCTCCTTTACCATCAATGACAATATTTCCAACGACTCTTGCCTCTTCCTGCTTCTGCTATGTGTAAGATCTTTGGTCTTCACCGTGTCTAGCAAATCTGATTGCCTTCTACTGCATTCGCTGCCTCTCTGCTTCATCCGCTGCCTTTTCTACATTCGTTGAGTCTGTTGTCTCTGATTTTTTGCTGCCTCTACTGCCTTGCTGCCTTTGGTGCCTTATTAGTTGCATTCGCTACCTCTGCTACATTCACTGCCTCTGGTACATTCGCTGTCTCTCTACATTTGCTGCTTTTTCTACCTTGCTGCCTTTGGTACCTTCTTAGCTGCATTCGCTACCTTTCATGACTTGACCCGCTTTGCTACCTTTGATGCCTTTGCTGCCTTTCACTGCCTTTCACGACTTGACCCACATTGCTGCCTTTGCTGCCTTTCGCTTCCTTGGCTGCCTTTCACCACTTGACCCACTTTGCTTCCTCTTTGCCTTAAGTAATCATGCTAAAGCTTCTCCATGCTGCTCATTTTCCTCTTTGTTGCTTCTCTCTGCTTTAGGTTATACTTCTATTGATGCTCCTTTTCCTCTCTGCTGCACATTGCTGAACATTGCCTGATTTACTCCTTTTCATTACTCCTTTATGTTCCTTTGACATCAATGAAAATATTTCCAACAGTCTCCCCCTTTGGCATTGATGGCAACACATCCACCAATACTCCAGTACTTCCTCCTGGAATTTCTCCCCCTTTCATTCTGAGAAGGGTATTTTCTTCCTATGCTTGCTTTTAAGAATAGCCTTTCTTCTTCTTCTTGCTTTTCCTCCACCTTTGAAATCAATGGCAAAGGGTTGCACATTTCCTACTGTAGATTCTATCTTTGCATTTCCTCTCTCTAAGTTGTGTTTAGGCCTTCTTCTTCTGAATTTATACTTTGCTGCTCCAGACTAGTGTACAAGATTTATTGGGAGAACACTTTGAGAATCATTGAACTTGTATGTATATACACAGTAAGCTGATACCATCCCAAAGCACAAACTCCTTTCACTTGTATAAATCTGAAAGTGATGATAAGGACACTTCATAGAACAAACTTATATAATCAGACTTATATGATCAGAAATGCATCATTAGAACAATACTAAAATACTGTGAATGCTCCATGTGACATATCAAGTTTGCTCCAACTATACTTCATTATATATTATAATCTTCATCTGAGATACATATTTGTTGAGGAAGGTTGTAGATGGAATATGTCTTCTTCTACAATACGCATCTGTTCAAATATGACGATGCCAATATATCTTTTGTAGCTATGGTTCACCTTTACTGCCTGTTGTTGGTGATATGTGCTAGACTACTAATAGGGATGTTAAAATAACAGCCAAAAGACCCTTGATACTGATGTGAATAATGAATCAACCAGAATTTACAAATTATTGTAGGATTAGACAATATATTTCAATCTAAGAGACCAAATGGCTTTACTACTTGTACAAAGTACTTTCAAAACTAACCCTTGAGGCTATATACATTCAATGTATTGGTTTAAATCTCACTTATCAACTATGCAATTTTCTTTATGACATAAGGGGGTATGTATGTCAATGATCAACTTCTCTTCAATGGTGAAATAACAATAATTCCTTTTTGTTGAAGTAGGCTTTAGATGTAACATTAACAGACTCTTGAGCTTCAAATGCAATATTAACACAACTAGTCCTTCATACTTCAGATACTTTAATTGTTCTATGATGATGATCTTCAACAAAACATCTTCAAGTTGTTTAATTGAAATCTCAGCAAACAGGCTTCACACAGTTTTATGAATGATCTTAAGAAAGAGGCCTCAAAGATATATATGTACTGAATTGAGGAAGGCATGTAGTTATATCAAGAAATAGATACTGCTTCAATGCTCAATATACTACTTCAAGTGTAAACAATATAATGATCCTTTTGCACTTTCATTGACATTTTCATGCTTTAATAATGTAGATAACGCTGGGTATACTACCTTGATGTAATTCTGCCATAATACTCTGATCCCGAGGACCTGTACCATACCACTGCTCCACTGATGACACTTGGTATTCTGTTGATAGGCAGGCTACTTGTTCCAAATACCAATTGATACTACTTTGATAAACCAAGCAGTAATTTCACTTCAGCTTACACATGCACCCATAGTTAAGACAACCTTCATATTTTCTACTATTGAGCTCTCCACTGTTCTCATCAGCAATCATCAATATAATGAATCTGATCTTGGCATCATTAACCTTTTTCTTATTCTGTCATTTTGGTTTAAAAGAATGTCACTGCATATTCCTTTCTAGGACTGCTCGAGAATCATTGTTGTTCTATATACACTTCAACTTTTCTAACATAACGATCTTCGGGAAGACATCTTCAATTTCTTTACTAGGAATCTAAAAGGGAATACCACTCATAGTTTTATCACTCATTTAACTGCTTTCCTCTCAAGGGAACGTTCTATTGATGAATGATGTAATGATATAATGATGATAAACATTCCTATTACTCATCATTCTTAATTGTGTTTCATTGTTAATTCTTGCAGTGTGATGCACAATGTGATCATCCTCTATGGATATTTCCTGTTCTATAGCTCGAAAAATATTTTTTGTGATTTTAACCATTCATCACTTAGTGTGTTGTTGTCTTCTTAGCTTACATGTTCATGGATGATGTTCCCTTCACCACCAAAGCTGCTTGCTGCCTTATCTCCTTCCATCAACCTATTGGCTATTGAATGCTTCAAGTATTATTCTTCCTCTATATTTCTATGTTAGAGGAATTGTCCTTTCCCTTCCTGAACATTTAGCTGTTCTTATTCCATGGAGCTCTTCTTAGACTACTTTTATGAGGACTATTTATGAACTGCTCTCCCCTGGGATGTTGCTTCTTATCTATTGCTGGCTGGATATTTGCGTTGCTTCCTAGAGCAGCTCCCCTTGAGACTATGATGGATTCATTATGTTATTGAGGTAACAGGCTCCCCCTTTCTCTTTTCCTTCCATACTTTATTGGGGTTCTTCATAATGTCTGCACTTCCCTTTGATTCACAGTTTTGTCTGATTTGATTGGATTCCATCATCTATCTAGAGTTATTTAATGTATATGGCAATTTACAATCTTTTTCTTTGTGACCAAGCTTGTGGCATGAATAACATCTTATTTTACCTAAGAACGATTGAGCTGATGTATGGCATTTGGTTCCCCTTTTTTAACACAATTTACATTCAACATATTTATGTAAAAATTTATTGCATGAAAAACAATAGCCATGGAAATGATTTGTGTACTTGGTGATAAATTATGTTGTCCATTTGTTTGCTCGAGGTAGTCCTTTCATTGGTTGCATCTTTAGTTGGTTGGACTAGATTTTCTTTGTCTTACAATATGCTGCCTATTTTGGAAATAGTCAGTTGAAAAAGGCTCATACACTCCTGAATATGAATTAAATAAATTTGGAAGTTGTAAAAGGAGGTTCTTTCCAGGTTTGTGGCAGGCAAAACAATTACACATTTACACAATTACACAAAACAGGCAGCATATTTTCTTTTTCTTACATTAGTCGGTAAATATCTCAATATATTTTGCAAAATTACACATTCCTTAATGGGTTCTCCTAGCGATTTCATGTTATTCACAATTTCCGCAACCTTTAAGAATAAACTGGCTATATCTCCATCTTCATTCATTTTTACATTTTCAAACTGAGCTCTATAGGTTTGTAGCTTGGCCATCTTCACCTTTTAATCTCCCTCATGGATACTTTCTATTGTATCCCATATTTCTTTGGTAGTTTGATTGTGCATTACTTTGATAAATTCTGCCTCACACAAACCACTTAAGAGTGCATTCATAGCTTTTGCATTAGCTATAAAATCTTGTTTGGCTTCTTTCTCTGTGTCAGTATCCTTTGGAGCATATCCTAATTCTACAGTAGCCCAAACTTCTATTCCTAGAGACATTATGTATGTCCTCATTCTTATTTTCTAGAAGGAATACTTTGTGCCAGTAAACAATGGGGCTTTATTTGTTGAGCATCCTTCTAGGCTAGCCATCTTGGGGATCTAGGATCTCCTTCAAGTTGTTAAACTGATACAGAAGGAACTGGCTCTGATACCAATTGTTGAACCCTTAGTGAAACTGAGAGGGGGGGTGAATCATTTTAATACATTCATGGACTTTTAAAACTTTCCTTCAAACTTAATTACATCTTCATTTCATGATAAAATTATTATATAATGAAATAACAATCTTAGTATGTGAGAAACAAGTATTATGCAGATTAATTATAGAACATCAACACAAAATCATCATGCACATAGATAACAGATATAAGTGGAAACCCATAAATAGAGAAAACCACATGTTATTATTGTTGTGATGCAAAGGAAAGCTCCAACTCCCTGTCAACACTGATTTTTTTTAGGCTCCAACCTACATGAGGCTACTACCTCAAATTATGCAAACTATAACTTGCAAGGAAGCTCCAAATCCCATCTGTTTTCTGCAGGCTACAACCCACAAGAGGCTCCTACCTCAACCAGCTCCAACTGGACATCTATCAAGCTACAACTTGAAATGGAGCACCAACTCCCATGTATTTTCTATAGGCTACAACCCACTGGAGGCTCCTTCCTCAACCAACTACAACTGGACATCTACCAAGCTACAACTTGAAATGGAAGCACCAACTCCCATGTATTTTCTGTAGGCTGCAACCCACAGGAGGCTCCTACCTCAACTAGCTACAACTGGACATCTATCAAGCTACAAATTGATATGAAAGCACCAACTTCCTCACTCTACAATAAAATCATATGCTGATTTACTTGGATATCAACTCTATTTTTCTCCTTCTTCACTGCTATCCTTCCAACCTTCATATTTTCTTTAAATCATCTCTGGATCTTCACAACTTCTCTATCCGCTCCTCCTCCTTCTTCCACTCTCTAACCTCTATATGTATACAAAAATGAATTCATTTATAGAGATCACTTTATAGCTATTTGCATTCCATATGATAATATAAAATGAACAGGTATGACTCTTTTCCTTCCACCTTCTCATTTTCTTTCTCAGCACATTCAGGATAATATAACAATATGTACTCATTTCAGTATTACAGTGGAGTTTTTATTTGCCTACGTAAACTTGCCTTTGCATCATAAAAATATTAAATCAATAATATATTTATAGTTACAATCAATTATTTACTCAACCATTTCAACTTCTTAGCTTTGCTGTGCGTTTGTCCTCTTCTGCCTGCTGTCCTTGTGTCTTTTCTATTTCTGTCGTTATATTCCAACTTCGCTATATAACTGCCCTTTTCTTTTATTACTTGTGACTTTTCTTCTGTGTTTAGCCTTTTCATCTTCCTTACTTCCGCAACACTGTTCTACCCAAGCTGCTGGTCCTTTGATTTGCGTTCAGATCATTCCTTTGTGACCTGTGGGATATGGCCCACATACAACTCCCATTATACACGTGGTGGATTAAAAATACGTGTTTTTTCAACATACATAAGTTTTCTGATCAAACAACGCATATATATAACATACATACGTTTTACGATCAACAAAAAATACTTTATAACATGGCGCATATAATATTCACACACCATATATGAGTCCAAACTATTGCATAAACCCCAAATCAATGCAAATATGCTGGATTTCCTTGCCGAAGGGTCCCACTATATCTTGAACCAGTCACCTCTAATCACAACTACTTGCCCATAAGTTTCCCTCTTTACCATTAGCGATTACCATAAAACCATGCGATCTGCGATAAGTGCTCGTGCGTGGTGCCACCACGTGCACTCCCTTCATCGTATCACATCGCTTGTTTCTTACCACATCACAACCTAAACAACATACATTGCGATGTCTTGAAGTTACATCCTATTTCTTACAGGATGTGATGTTGCGCAGGGTCGACACATGTCCCTCCATTTCACATCGCAAAATGTTAAACTTAACTTGTGGTCATCTTACTGCTATCCTTTAAGCACTGCGATGTGCGGTATGTGGGTGAGGTGCACGTCATCATTTCCACGTCACCTTGCCATGTCACCGCTATGTCACCTTGCCACGTCATCATAAATTACTGCCATTTGTAGGGTCGGAGCCACATCATCTGCCACATCATCTTGCCACGTCACTACCACGTCACGTTTACGTCATCGACACGTCATCCTTATGTCATTGCCCGCAATTCGTTGTTCACAACTTATACCTACTTAAGTTAGTGGTTATCTATATTGTGTGCGATTTGCAATATTGTGTCATGCCACCACATTTCCCTTCTCTGTTTCGTATCGCAAAAGCTTTAACTTACCATGCGATGTCCTTAATACTTACTCGCTACACCTTGTGCTTTGTGCTTTTGATTTTTGCCGATGTGATCATCACCGTTGATCTATCCAGATCTACGGTCCTCGTTGTTGCTTGCAAATTCAATTGTATTCCGCCCCGCTTTTCTTGCGATGAATCTTGTCTGTTCATTTCTTGCCTTCCCTTCTGTGATCTAATCCTGACCGTCGATTCCTTCTTACAAGTCCTTATAAGTGTTTCTGTCTTTCTATTTGATTTCTGTTTAATGTAATGTCCTGCTCTATAACTCTGGTTCTCGCCTCTTCCTGCTCCTGCTATGTGCAGGATCTCTGGTCCTTACTGTGTTAGGAAAATCCAATTGCCTTCATCTATCTATGCCTATTTGCTGTCTCTGCTCCATTCATTGCCTTCGCTATCTCGGCTGCTTCTCTGTTGTGTTTGTTGCCTTTGCGGTATTCGCTGCATCTCTGCTATTTCTGCTTCTTTGCTGCCTTTGTGATTTTGCTTCTTTGCGGCCTCTACTCCTTGTCCGCCATTGCTACTAGTCTGATGCTGCTCCTTGCCTTAATGATAGTTCAGGTGTTGCTCCTTTGTGCTTCTTTGCCATCAATGACAATATTTCCAACAACTCTCGCCTCTTCCTGCTTCTACTATGTGTAAGATCTTTGGTCCTCACTATGTTTAGCAAATCTGATTGCCTTCTGCTACATTCGCTACCTCTCTGCTTTATCCACTGCTTTTGCTACATTCCCTACCTCTGTTGTCTTTGTTTCTTTACTGCCTCTGCTGCCTTGCTGCCTTTGGTGCCTTCTTAGCAGCATTCGTTGCCTCTACTACATTCACTGCCTCTGCTACATTCACTGCCTCTCTACATTCGTTGCTTTTGCTACCTTGTTGCCTTTGGTGCTGCCTTTGGTGCCTTCTTAGCTGCATTCACTGCCTTGGCTGCCTTTCATGACTTGAACTGCTTTGCTACCTTTGCTGCCTTTGTTTCTTTTCACTGCCTTGGCTGCCTTTCATGACTTGACCCTCTTTGCTGCATTTGTTGCCTTTCGCTGCCTTTCATGACTTGACCCGCTTTGTTGCCTCTTTGCCTTAAGTAATCACGCTAAAGCTTCTCCATGTTGATCCTTTGCCTCTTTGCTGCTTCTCTCTGCTTTAGGTTATAATTTTATTGATGCTCCTTTTCCTCTCTGCTGTACATTGCTGCACATTGCCCAATCTACTCCTTTATGTTCCTTTGCCATCAATGACAATATTTCCAACACTTACTCATCTTTTCCAACTTAATTTTTTCAATAAATATTTTGAAAGTATATGGTACTCCATTTCCATCCTTCTTCGACATCTTTAATGACATAAAAATATATATGTATAAGTAATAAAATAAAAATAGTTTAAATATGAATAAAATGAATGTATAAATCAACATACCTTATTGAATGCAATATAAAAATCTTTAAGTGTTGTTGTAGAACTTGCTTCTAGGTAGTGGCGCACAACATCATCCTAACTGTCTTCATTCAACATTTTAACCATATGTTATTGTATTTTCATAAAAATATTCTGACTGAATAAATAAAGTTAAAACTGTTAATATAATGACACGTATAACAAATTCTACCAACAACATTATGTTTTATTTAAAAGAAAATTATAATGAAAGGAAAATAAGAAATAATTCAAGAAACTTACTTTTGAAATTATGCACACATTTCATCCATTGATAATTCACCCAACTTCACACAGGCTAGTACTGATTTGACTAGTTTCTCATCCTTCACACCTTTCATTGTTCTCCAAGGTGTGATAGTCATATCCTCTGGAAGTTGCTTCATTTCAGGACTTGGCTTACTATTGGTACATATTATGGGTTTACTCTTTTTAACCTTCTAATTTTTTATGGAAATATTATCCCACCGCTCAAAAATCTCATCAATCAAATCTCATATCCCCCTGTTCTAAATGCTAATTGAAAAATGTTATCCATGCTTTTGAAGATATTTGAATGCATTTTTCCATATTTTGCTTTGATTTTTTAATAAATTTGATAATTTGTTTCCATTAAACATTCTTTCCGAAATGTTAGACTAAATTGTGTCTTATACCCACCACATTTTTCTATGAATTCATTATCAATAAATCTGACCCTTTGGATGAAATTAATTTTCATTTTGTACTCATTATTTGCGTTATGATCCCATGCCAATAACTTTGATTCTATTTTTGTTAAGCCAACGTAAATGATGCATTTCACTATTTGAAAAACATAGTTATTGGGATATTCCTCAATCAACTGTCTTTTAGCCTCTACCAAATGGTTCCCTCCAATTACATAATATTTATGATCAAAACATTTTGTCTTGTCAAATTCCTGTTTGTTAGAAACCTGACGTGGATCAACAAGAACCACATAATCCACCACATGTGCATATGGATTGAACCTGAACAATGTTTTCAAATTATGACATGTAGGTGATGGGCCTTTATAATTTGATATTGAGATTGTCCTTCATATGTCCTATAAAATTGGCTGACATTAAGCTCAAATGTTTAGACACCAATAATTAATTTATTCTTCCTCAACTCATATCAAATGGCATTTTGTTTTGTTTTAACTATGCCATCCTCTAACTCAACACCTAGTGTTATGATTTCTCTGCTTCCGTTAGAGCTTTCAGTTTGTTCTTCGCTGCTGCTTATGACTTTTACAGGTTGACCAATATTTGATTTCCTCTTATTATTGGTTAACATATCAGTTCTTTTATAAGCAAGCTCTTCATCATCAAGTAAAAGAGAGACATCTTTGACCATTTTTCTTTTTGGTGTCTGATTTGTTTTCTCCTTTTGCACAATAATTCTAATCTCCTCCTCATTAATTCTATCATAAGTTTCAGTTTCATGTTCCACATATTCAAAAGAAACATGTTTAGGTTTACTATATTGACCCACCTTAGTGACTCTTGGTTGATCCCCTCTTTGTACTATTGCAATGTCACGAGCTATTGATACTTGCTTCAATCTCCTTTCCTCTGTTTTGTCTGTGTGGAAAGTGTTGATCACAATCATAACATTTGGTTCCATAAAATAAATACCTTCAAACATGTTTGAAAGACTTAGAACAATATCTTATGAAACAAAATAAAACATATCAATGATCAATAATTTATAAAAAGTTAAATGATCCTTACAATAATGCATAGCGAAAATATAAATAAGCATACTTACAATATTATTTGCAATGTTGCTTGAGATTTCTTCGTACAAGTTTGTAGATATTTCATTTGTGTCATACTTGACCTTTGATAGATGATATCTAACCTTGTCACATTTATTAGCCTTCCTTGCAAGAACATAGAAAGTGTTTGTATTCGAGACCATACATATGTCTTGTACTCTACCCATCACTTCATATGGTTCATTTAAGTCAATTATACCACAAACCAGATAGATATGTATATCAATCTCCGTTTCATTGTCTTCAAGATACCATGAGAAATCATTTTTATTTATTTTCTCGACGTTCTTTCAATGATAAATAAACTTTAATGAACCTGGTGGACCACTTGTTTGACTTTTATTAGTGTGTGCAATAATGTCCTTATTGAGTCCAACAATATCCATAGTGCGTCCAGCTGCAACCTTAGATTTGAGAGTTGTATCCATAGTGTGTCCAACTGCAACTTTAGATTTGGGAGTTGCCGTTCTAGGTGCAGAAACATTCACATAAATCTTTCTTGATGCTATTTTCTTGATAAAAAGATATATATATATATATATATATATATATATATATATATATATATATATATGTTAATGAGAAAACACATAAATTGATTAATCATTTTTTTTTTAAATTTGCTAATACAAATTTAAAATTTACCGAAAAATAATATTTATAAAATAAATTTAAAAAACAAAATTTGTTTGTAAAACTAAATAAATTGAAAATAAACCAATAAAATTAACTATAAAATTTTTTCATTTAAAAACAAAATATTAAAAATCATATTTAAATATATGTATATAATATTTTTTGAATACATTTAATAAAAAAATTAAAATTTGTTTTAAATTGTACAAAACAATTAAAAAAAAATAAAATTAATTTCAAACTTAATTTTATGTTTAATATTTAAAAAAAACACAAAAAAACCATTTACGGTTTAACCAATGTTAAAATTAACTTTTTTTTTAAGCAAAGAGAAAAAAAAGGGTTAATTTTAAATTTTATATTATAACAATATTAAAATTATATATTTAAAAATAATTAAAATTTATATATAAACATTATATATTTTAAAATTAAAAAAAATAATTATATTATATATTTCAAAACAAAAACATTATATATTTCTATTTTAAAAAAATTAAATTATTATTATTATTATTATTATTATTATTTTTTAAATTTCATTCTATATCTAAATTAAAAAAACAAATTATTGTTTTCGCCTTAGCCAGGGGTCGGAGGTCGGCTGGGCGACACCGTGGAGGGCTGCCCTATCGGCTTTCGACCCCTTGTTGGGCGAAGGTCGATTGGAAGAGGTCGATTCCGAGAATCAACCTCCGCCCAGCCGGGGGCCAGAGGCCGGCTGGGCAGCCCTCCACGACGCCACCCGACCCACCGACGAGTGACCAAAATTATTATTTTTTTAATTGTTTTTAAAAAAATACAAAAAACATATAAAAACTTTAATTTTTTTTTTAAATTTTTTTAAAACTTAAACAATTATAATAATAAAAACAAATTTATTGTTTAATATAAAATATAAAACTATTCAATTTAAAATTTAAAAAATAAAAAAACAATAAAAAAAATTAAAATATATGTTTTAAAATATAAACTGAAAATATATAAAAAATTTAAATTTCAAATAAAAAACGAAAAAAAATAAATTTAAATAATGAAGCCACCAATATATTTATAACATCTGTCACACTTTCAATCTTCTTGACTTATTAAGTAAGCCCAACTATAACGATTTTGGAGTGCGTCTTTCCCTTCTTTTTGATCATAGAAATAAGATTTTGAAGAATCTCAATTGGATTCTTTTTCTTTTTTTGAGATCTGATAGGCTGCATTGGTCTTAGAAGATGTTAATCATCATCATCATCATCATTATCATCATCAACAAAAAAACAAACAGATTTAATATAAACTAAAACTATCTATTCTCCTTCAAATAAAATAAAATAAAATATCTAATAATATTTCTAAAAACAAATTTTCAAGTTTTAAAATAAAAATAAAAAATAAATTTCTCTTTTCAGTTTTTCTAATTGCACTTTTAGAAAATAAAAATAGAATAAATATAACTATTTTATTAATGTGCATAGTCGTTTTTTGGTTTTTTCTATCATAGAGGAACCCATCAACCCTAAAAAAGAAAGAAAAAATCTAAATTTTTGTCCTAAAAACCCTAAAAATTTGAGTTTTTTTTTTTTTTTTCCATGTTCTTCACTAAAAAATATTAAAAAATTATGGTTTTCGAACTTAAAAACCATAAAAAATATTTTTTGAACACAAAAACCATAGAAAACAGATTTTCCCCAAAATCGTTTTTAAATGGACAGAATAGAAGGAAAACTAACCTTTGAAATGTGAAAAATTCATGTTACCAATGCGAACACAATGCCTCCACAAAATCATCAATGCCAACACAACGCCTCCAATGCGAATGCAACGCCTCCACAAAATTACCAATGCCAACGCAACACCTCCAGAGAATTCCTCCAACAAAAACCAGAAGACTTGATGTGATGCGATGAATAGAAACAATGATTCTTATTATATAGAGAATATTGTGTGATTGGTTTACTGTTTAACGAATGTGGGATTAAAATTTAAAATTTAAATATTTACATGTAGTTAATTATAGTTAAAATAGTTAATATTTGCATGTAGTTATTATAGTTAATATTTAATGTACTCTATTAAATCATTCAAATATAATCTGGGATTAAAATTTAAAATTTAAAATATTTATATGTAGTTAATTATAGTTAATATTATAGTTAAAATAGTTAATATTTGCATGTAGTTATTATAGTTAATATTTACATGTAGTCAATGTTAAATCATTCAAATAAGAAAATCATTTTAGTTTGGAAGGCATGCATGAAATGAATCTTTTGTGGATATTTTGAATAGAAAGTATGGTGAAATATTTTTAGACCAACAATTTATTAAGAAATTTTGAAATATATTTTAGACGAATATAATGTAGGTTTAAAATTTAAAATTTAAAATATTTACATGTAGTTAATTATAGTTAAAATAATTAATATTTGCATGTAGTTATTATAGTTAATATTTACATGTAGTCAATGTTAAATCATTAAAATAACAACGTTATTTTAGTTTTGAAGGCATGCATGATAAGGATATTTTGTGGATATTTTGAATAGAAATATTGTAAAATATTTCAACACAAACAATTTATTAAAATGTTTTAAAATACATTTTAGACGAATATTTTGTACGAAATATTTGAAACGAAAATTTTGGAGGGAAAGTTTTTTGCGAAAATTTTTGAGGGGGAAATTTGGAGGGAAATTTTCAGTCTTTAAGCTATATATTGTAATTGGGAGAGGCATTTTTATCATTCAACATCTTCTTGTCGAAAGCCACAGGTTCTTCTGATAGTGAAGTTTTTCTTTCTACAACATCAACATCTTCGTCACGCAAAAACTCTAATCAGATTGATGAATATAACAGGAGTTCGTTCACCATGAACAGAGAGTCAAAAATTCGACTTGGTCGTAATCATAAGGATGATGAGAACATAATTGATGAGGTGCAACAAAAAGAATTTTCTGTAAATTGAGACTTAGTTATTACACTTACTCTTAATCCTAAGGATTATGAAAGCAACAATGATGAAGGGCATGACGAATAATTTCCAGAGTCAAAATTTTCACTTCGTCCTAATCCTAAGGATTATGAGGGCACCACTGATGAAGGGGGAGATGAATAATATCCACTTCGTCCTAATCCTAAGGATTATGTGAGCACCATAGATAAAGAGGGGAATGAAGAATTTGCAGAGTCAAAATATCCACTTCGTCCTAATCCTAAGAATTATGCTAGCACCACTGATGAAGAGGGGAATGAAGAATTTCCAGAGTCAAAATATCCACTTCGTCCTAATCCTAAGGATTATGCCAACACCATTGGATAAGAGGGGAATGAAGAATTTGCAGCCTCAAAATATTCACTTCGTCCTAATCCTAATGATTATGCCAGCATCACTGATGAAGAGGGGGATAAAAAAATTCAAGAGTCAAAATATCCACTTCATCCTAATCTTAAGGATTATGCCAGCACCATTGATGAAGAGGGGAATGATAACATTTTAGAGTCAAAATATCCACTTCATCCTAATCATAAGGATTATGCCAACACCACCGATGAAGAGGGGAATGAAAAATTTGCAGCTTCAAAATATCCACTCCATCCTAATCCTAAGGATTATGCGAGCACCACTGATGAAAAGTGGGATGAAACAATTCCAGAGTCAAAATGTCCACTTCTTCCTAATCTTAAGGATTATGTGAGCACCACAGATGAAGAGGGGAATGAAGAATTTGCAGAGTCAAAATATCCACTTTTTCCTAATACTAAGGATTATGACAACGCCACTAATGCAGAGGGGAATGAAGAATTTGCAGCGTCAAAATATCCACTTCGTCTTAATCCTAAAGATTATGCCAGCACCACTGATGAAGAGGGGGATGAATTTCCAGAGTCAAAATTTTCACTTCATCCTAATCATAACAATTATAAGAGAACTACTGATGAAGGGGGGGATGAAGAATTTCCAATAAATATAGATTCAAGACATCCACTTATTCCTAATCCTAAGGATTATGAGAGCACTAGTGAGGAAGGGGAGGGGCGGGATGAAGAAATTCTAGTGAATACAGATTCGAAGCTTCCACTTAGGCCTAATCCAAAGGATTATGAGAGCACCATTGAGGAAGGGGAGGATGAAGAGTTTCTTGCAAATGATAATTTTAGAGGCACAAATCTGAATAATGCATTTTCTCTAAGTGATTGTTTCAAAGACACTCATGGTGATGAAGAATTGAATCCTCCCAGGGAAGAATTTGAAAGCATGGATCAAGATGGTGAAGAATTTCGTCTGAGTCAAGGTTACAAAAGCGCAGATGATTCTTATGAATTTTTCTTCAAGTGAGGATGGTAATGAAAATTTTCCAGGAAATGATGTTAATGAATTTCTTAACTATGTTGGGAATGATGATAGTGGGGATATGATCTGAATGGAAAATGGCATCAACCCATGGTATTCATCTACCCATGTTATACATCCACCCATGGAATTTACCCATGATATTGTAAATGGCATCAACCCATGGTATTCATCCACCCATGATATTTATTCGCCCATGGTATTGTAAGTGACCCATGGTATGTATCCACCCATGGTATTCATCCACACATGGGATTTTCCCATGGTATTGTAAGTGGTATCTACCCATGGTATTGGCCTATGGTATATACACATGGTATTGTAACTCAAAAAAGGCTATAAAAAACAAGCCTCAGTTTGTAAAAGGACAGATTTTCCACCATAATGTAGCTTCTACAGTTGTTCTCTGTTTTAATAAAACAAGTTTCTTTGTGGTTTTATTTTCTTTATGTTCTCTCTTTTTTTTGGCATTCTGACTTGCGTATCTTGTCGATCTATTTCAACTTTTTAGATATTGGGGCCTCAATGATCCGAATGAAATGGCATCAACCCATGTTATTCATCTACCCATGTTGTCCATCCACCCATGGAACTTACCCATGGTATTGTAAATGGAATCGACCCATGGTATTCATCCACCCATGATATTTATCCACTCATGGTATTGTAAGTGACCCATGGTATGTATCCACCCATGGTATTCAACCGCACATGGGATTTACCCATGGTATTGTAAGTGGTATCTATCCATGGTATTGGCCCATGGTATCCACCTATGGTATTGTATCTCAAAAAAAGGCTATATATAACAAGCCTCACTTTGTAAAAGGAGAGATTTTCCAACACAATGTAGCTTCTATAGTTATTCTCTGTTTTAATAAAACAAGTTTCTTTGTGGTTTTATTTTCTTTGTGTTCTCTCTTTTTTCTGGCATTCTAATTTTGCAGATCTTGTCAGATCTATTTCAACTTTTTAGATATTGGGGGCCTCAATGATCTGAATGGAAAATGGCATCAACCCATGGTATTCATCTACCCATGTTATCCATCCACCCATGGAATTTACCCATGATATTGTAAATGGCATCAACCCATGGTATTCATCCACCCATGATATTTATTCACCCATGGTATTATAAGTGACCCATGGTATGCATCCACCCATGGTATTCATCCACACATGGGATTTACCCATGATATTGTAAGTGGTATCTACCCATGGTATTGGCCTATGGTATCTACACATGGTATTGTAATTCAAAAAAGGCTATAAATAACAAGCCTCATTTTGTAAAATGACTGTTTTTCCACCACAATGTAGCTTCTATAGTTATTCTCTATTTTAATAAAACAAGTTTCTTTGTGGTTTTATTTGCAGTGTGTTCTCTCTTTTTTCTGGCATTCTAATTTTGCAGATCTTGTAAGATCTATTTCAACTTTTTAGATATTCGGGGCCTCCCCCCCAAGATCCGAATCAGTGGTATCAGATTCAGGTTACTCCTCCATAGGAATGAGGGTTTGAAACATATTTCAGTTTCAATGTTTTGGTAAAGAATCTTCAAGAAACTATGAACTTTAAGTATGAGTTTTCAGTAAATCAGAGATCTAAAACTTTAAGAAAAATTTACAAAAAAAAAGACCAGATCTGGATTCCTTGCGAAAAAATACTCAAATTCAAAAAAAAATTTGGCCAAATTGGAGTTCAGATGAGGGAGATAACGTTGATTCAAAATCAGCAATGTTGAAGCAATTTTTCTGACGACAATTCATGGACGGCGGCTTTCCTGTCATTTTTTGAAATTTTTAGTGCAAAATTTTAGAAGAATGGATATATTTCTGAGTTCCTCTTGAAAAATCACCCAAGTTCAAAAAAAAAATCGGTCGAATCGGAGTCCAGATGTGGGAGTTATCGTTGATTTAAAATCAACTCTTTTTTCAGAAATTTTGTGACGGCGAGACAGTTCCAGCGCGAATCTGAGAGTCTAGATTCTCTAGATAGTGGTTTCAAACACATGAGAAGATGCAGAATGATCATTTCATTTCCAAAAATAGGTTATAATAAATATTCTGAGTTATATTGACCGATTTATGCTCATTTTAAATCTAGAGCAGCATTCGGAGCGGGTTCCCTTTGGAGACGTGCCCTCCCACCCCACTTTAGTAGGCACCTGCTTCACATTCAACAGTTTCAGCATAACAAAATTTAGCTTGGGTTATTTGGAGACATGCCCTCCCACCCGAAGCTATGTAGGCACCTGCTATTTCATCAACAATCAGCATCACGGTTATGGGTCAACCACACAAAATCATTTTCATCGAAGTCCATTTGCTAGGCTGCACACTATTAGTCACACAGTTGGTCACAAGCATTACAGGGTATCTCTATCCTCGAAACTTCGTTTGTTATGGTTTTGGTTCATCCACAAACCCACACTTCATCGAAATCCATTTTCTAGGCCGCACACTGTCAATATCACAGTTGGTCACAAGCATTACAGGGTATCTCTATCCTCGGATTTTCGTTCATCACGGTTATGGGCTAACTACACAAAACCCTTTTCTTCAGTGGCTCTTCATATTCAACAAAGGCTTCTCAGGAGGGAACTTCATGCAATGGGGACCATTTCTTCTTAAGGAGGGAGGAATGATCTGAATGGAAAATGGCATCAACCCATGGTATTCATCTACCCATGGAATTTACCCATGATATTGTAAATGGCATCAACCCATGGTATTCATCCACCCATGATATTTATTCGCCCATGGTATTGTAAGTGACCCATGGTATGTTTCCACCCATGGTATTCATCCAACACATGATTTTCCCATGGTATTGACCTATGGTTTTTACCAATGGTATCCACCTATGGTATCTACGCATGGTATTGTAACTCAAAAAAGGCTATAAATAACAAGCCTCAATTTGTAAAAGGACATATTTGTCCACCACAATGTAGCTTCTATAGTTATTCTCTGTTTTAATAAAACGAGTTTCTTTCTGGTTTTATGTGCAGTATGTTCTCTCTTTTTTCTGGCATTCTAATTTTGCAGATCTTGTCAGATCTATTTCAACTTTTTAGATATTGGGGGCCTCCCCCCCAAGATCCGGATCAGGATAATATTCCTCCTGATGGCGATGAAACTGATTCTACAAAGGATGATGGAATGATGAAGCCATTGCAAGAAAATATTGTAACTAGGAGTGGAAGTAGACATTTTCATATCAATCAAAAACATTGCAGTTATACAAGGGTGAGGACAACATATCTCACAAAAATAAGTTTTGTCGTCCATTTGATTTCAAGTGAATGTTGTCGAAGGGATTTCTTGAAACATATGGATTTCAACTTTGCTTTGGAGAAAAGGAAAAGATATATGTCAAGGAATAAAAGCATGCAAAATTCATATTTAGTGGGTTGCATGCAATCTACACTAGCAGGTTATTATTATCATATTGAGAATGTATTTCTTTGCAGAAAGACTTTCAAAATGTTGCATTCAATTGGTAATTTTCGTTTGTCAAGAATCGAAGAAAAACTGGAAAAGGATCCCACACATTATTCAGAAGTACGTTATAAACGAGAGGTTGGGCCGTTAGCAAATACTGCTATGTCATGGATGAAAGAATTCTTTTCAAAGCATAGAGAGTGTATGTAAAATAAAGACACAACACATATTCCAGATAATTTCTCGAGACGAGAAATATTCAACTTATACAGAGATTATGCGGAAGCTGCTGAAGGAGTTGGTAATTTCATTACATATTCTTATTTTACAAGGGTATGGAAAAACGAATTCAACAATGTTCATATTCCTAAGAAGACAAGGATGGAGTTTGTGGCACATGTGCTTCTCTTAAAGCAAAAAGAGATAAATGTGAAGGGGCAGAAAGAGGTATGTGTTCAAAACATTGTTTTTTAAAATTTGATAGCTATCAACTATGAAAATATATTTATTCATACGTTTCTTTTATTTCATGTACAGATTCCATTGTCAAAGAACTTCAAGAGCATCGTAATTAGCAAACAAGTGAAAGACAAAAGTTGTATAAACATCGAAAGAAGTGTTATGATAATCCAAATAAATATTTGGGTTTGATAATTGATGGTATGGACCAAAAGAAAACACTTCTTCCACATTTTGTCTACATGCCAAAAAAATGACAGGAGGAAAATTTCGTTCAGTTTCACTTGGTTAGTTGTATGGTATTTAATGAGAAGATGTTTCCAAGAGTTTTCTTCACAACTCCAAATATTCATAATGATGCAAGTCTGACCATAAATATAATCCATGATGTGGTTATTCATTGGTCTGGTATTTTTCCTGAAGTTTTGTATGTACAATTAGACAACACAAGCCATGAAAACAAAAATCAAGTTCTTTTTGGGTATCTAAACATGCTCGTTGAATTGGGAATTTTTAAAAAGATAAAGGTTGGTTTCCTTCTTGTTGGGCATAATCATGATCATATTGATCAAATGTTCAGTCATTTTTTAGTAACATTGAGGAGGAAAGGTGTTGGGAGCCTACCATCATTAATTGAATGTATTAAGAAATCATACATTCCAGAGCCTGTCTTTCATGTGTTGGAAGAAAATATTGACATGCGAAGGTTTATTTTGGGATCGCATGGTGAGGAGAAATGCATTGAACAACTTAACGACATTAGCTTCCAATATCAATTTCGTATTAAAAAAAATGATGGGATAACACTTATATGAGACAAGAAGTATTCAACTGTTGCAGAATGGGTGCCATCATCAGGTTTAGCATTTTTGAAGTTCATTCTAGAGCATCCAATATTTTCATCAAAGATATTTTTATTACAGTCAGTTGCTGAACTCCATAATGCACGAAGGCATAAGAGAGACATAAATTATTTTGAATGTTTGGAGGAAATTAAAAGATGTATTAGAGATACATATGAGTACTTCGATGTCGTTGATTCGGTTTGGTGGGAGTCTTTTTTAGTAATAAAAGTGATATGATTTTAAGATCAATAAATGAGGATATGATTTTGAAGATTCCTTTTTTTTGGCCACAAAATATGCTAAATGAACACGAGGAAACACACATTGTTGAAAAACAATAGTCTCAAGCTATTATTAATTCTCCACGGGCAGAGGAAAGAGAAATCTATATTTTTTCTAGAAGATCACATGCACAACGTGAAGCCATGGAAGACCTTTACAGGGGTTCTGTGCAGGATGTTAAGGAGGGTTGCATGATAGCAGTGTTAGTAGATGACGATCCACTTGGCTATCCATTCTGGATTGCCAAGGTTATAAAGGTTATTAATGAAAATGAAGATATTACAGATGTTGATGTACATTGGTATGCCACAAGTACCCACCCTTTCAATGGTGTGTACAAGCTAGAGATGGTAGTTGAAAAAAAAATTGGTAGAAAGAGAAAAAGAAAGAGCACAAATATAAATCGTTGCCACACAGATGTCTTAAAATTGGAGGATGTTGACATACTTGTGTATGAATTCAATATGACAAAGAGAAAAACTCTTCGGTTGAAGACCATAAATATTTTTAAGAAATTGCTACCAGAAAAATTACTACTGAGATGGGACTATGCAGAATTTAGTCATAGATCTACAAGACATTTGAACTCTAAAATGGTGGGCATGCATGTTGACTCAGATGGAGCACTAGTTGATGAAAGAGAAGAATATGGATCATCTTCATATGCATCGAGTCATTCATATGATGTAGGTTTTGATGGTGTGCCAGAACCTATGGTTGATTTTAAATAACTATCTAAGACACTTTTATGTAATTGATGTTTGCATGGTAACTTGAAATAAATATTTTGACTTCCATCTGATTTTTCATGAATTTATGAGGCATTTCTATGTTTGTTGGATTATATGTTTTAATTATGAATAATTCATCTCTTTAGAATATCCACAGCACAACAATGAATTGTAAAAATAATTTATGTTATTTTCAATGTAGCAATGTTGATATTTTGATTAAAAGTAAAAAAAAGAAATGAAATTAATGTTGAATTTTTAGATTATGCAGTGATATTGCCATGATATTATGTATTGTTACCATTTGGTATAATATAATTTTAAATTTTTTAAAAATTATATGCCTCATTGAAAGGGGACACTTTGTTTTGATGCTTGATTTATAGGTTTTAGTTGCAATTAGATTTAAATTTGTCTTAGGCTAAGATTTGAAAAGACATATATTTTTATCCTTTAAAATTAAAATTACTCTTGGAATAATAAATATTTCATTTACTTGTTCATTTTTAAAAATTGTTTAAGTCATAATTTCTCCATAATTTCATGGTTCAAGTATGTTCAAAACTTAGGATTTAAAACCTTAAGATTTACAACTTGTCATTAAGGTTTTTATGCGCTACAGAATTTTAACTTTAATGTTATGGTTGAAAACAATTACAATTTTAGGGTTGTTTAGAGTCAAGATATTTTATTTTTAACAACATGGATGGAAATTGTTCGAAATGATAAGGCCTTAAGACATGATTTTGTTTATCTTTAACATCATGTATCAAAATTTTTAGAATTTTACGATTTTTCAATGTCATAGTATGTTTTCTTTAATTCCATTGTTACAATGTGTCAAAAGTATGACACAATGTTTTTTTGTTATTCCAACATCAACTCGTTTTGTTTTGAGGGTGTTTTTTCAATCCTTTTTTCAAGAAACAATTTCGTTTTTAGCATAATTTTGTAAAATGTTGAAATTTGACCTTGAGAAAAACCAAATGCATTCTGGAATACACACTTTTTGTTTTTGGGGCGTTTTTTCATGTTTTTTGAGTCTTTTTGGGCTAGAGTTCCAGTTTTGAGGTAATAGTTCCTGTTTGATTGGTAACTATGTTTCAAGCAAAGATGCTACCTAGGAAGACTATCAGTAAAGAAGGAACTCAACTTGGCACTATGAGACAAGAATCATCAAGAGGCAAACATGATACACCATTTCACAGTGAAGAACAATCACCTCTTAATTTAGAGATGGTTGACCTAGAAAAACACCATGAATATAAGGCAGCTGAAGACACAATCAAATAGAAATAGGCACATATCAGAGAGATAAAATATGACCTTGCCAAAGCCAATTTCATGGTGGCTTTCTTGCAGCAAGAGAATAGACAATTGAAACTAAGCCTAATGCAGCAGAGTAAGTCACAAGAAGACCCTCCATCATCTAGAAAGTTAGATGTTTTGACAGCAAAGGAAGAACAAGTTCAGTTATTATTTATGCTTCAAAGCCTCTTTAAACAAGTAAATAAACCTCCATAAAGCCTCTATGCAGTCTCTTTCCTCAGAAAATTGATTGAAAACCAATTCCTAGGGTTTGTTGTGTTTTTGCTGCGCTTTCCCTTTTCCATGGTTCATAGCTTCATCAAGAGTCAAATACCTTGGTTTTAAGCTTATACCTCCTTCTTCATCCTTCACTGACCATTCCTGTTACACAACATTTTTTCGCTGCCCCTGAAATCCCCATCCTGCACATTGGAGGACCATTTATGTGACTTATATGAGGTATCTTGCCTTGCAAAAAGTGTCATTGTATCCCTTGCCATGAGAAGAACATTTCCTATGTTGAATTTTCTTTGAACAGACCATAAAAAACAAATGCTTTTGGGTTGGCGCTGGCAGGAAGTTATGGCCTCACGCCAATAAAGGAAATTAACACTGGGCCCCGCGCCCATTGGTGCTATGTCTCAGTGAGCTGCCCGTGCTGAGCTATTTTTGGAATTTTTTTTAAATATAGAAGCGAAGTTTCCAAGCTAACTACTTCGTGAGTGAGTCAGCTTGGGTTGTTCGACTGAATAACGTCGAGCACCTTCCTTTGGCTTCTTGTTCCCTCCTTTCGAGGCAACCTTCCAAAGGATAAGGCCTCCCTTCCACCATTTGAGGGATCCCAACCTGCTCCTCTCCTTCTATAAATACATCTCTCTCACATAGATGCAGCTAGCTGAATAGGAATCGTTGAACATTTTTGTTGAGACAGTCTGATATAGCTGGTGTGAGATAGAGCAGAGAGAGAGACCCTTGTCGAGAGAGAGCTTAGGATTTTTTCCCTCGCCACGTACAAATTCCCGACGAATGCTCGAGACGCGTTCTGACTAGACCCGCTAAAGGAGGCTGCGACGTCAAGGCTTCGGTTGTAATCTCTTTCTTCCTCTTAATATATACATGACTGATGTTTTGGTTCCTGTGTTGTTTTGATGTGATTTATCTTACGCAATACGTTTAATTCTCCTTGATTAATTAGCTAGTTACGAATACAATTATTGTCTTGTATGCTAATTTTGTCCTTTGATCTTTGTGCAGGCACCCGAGTACCATTGCTGAAGGATCGTGACGTGTCGGGATGAAGAACGAGAGACCGCTACTACAACTATGACAACCGCATTGGATCACAGGTAGGACAATCTATCTCGAATTATTTCATTAATTAAATAGGATTGCCACATTAACATGTCCTCTTGCTGCTAGACCAACCCTAGGGCTAGAGGGATCGCCTCTGTCCACAGAGGGGATTTACCTACACAACAAGTTGGTGACTCCGCTGGGGATCAGTGTGTGTTTTTCATCTCGTTGTTTGTTGAGCGTTTGTCTTGTCGAGTCGACTTTGGTCGTTTAATAATTTTTTTGCTTTGCTTGACTTGCCCGACTGTTTTGAAACCATCTTGTTCAGTTCCAGATTGTCAAGTCTGACCTCTGCTTAGTGGTTTCATCTTTTTTCCCATGGTTTTATATCTTGGCGCAATATTTCTTTGAAAAGTCGCACCGATTGGTGCATGTTTCTTTTGTCACAGGTGCACCAACCCCTGTTAGGCGCAGATTACAGCCTAACAGTCACGCTGAATCCTATAGGATTTTATTTAACCTCTTTGCTGAGTTTTTGTTAGTAGTTCTTGGCTCTGGTTTGGTTTTTTACCTTGAAATTGGTCTATTAGGATTGTTTTGTCTTTGTAGTATCGGTATTCTCAGCTTTTTTTCCATCATATTATCAGTGGAGTTTGTAGCCCTAGGGTTTCTAGGTGTCTTGTGCTGTTTGTTCGGCCCTCTCCTCACTGAGACTTCTAAGTTAAGTTCAAGTCACTTTGATTTTTGTCATTTCAATTCGTTGACTGATTGTGTTAGCCTTTATCTTAATTCTTCCTTTCTTTGGTTCGTTGGATGATCACTTTTGTTTTCGTTTGATGTCACTTCGAGCATAGATTACATTTCTCTTTGGATCGTTTTGAAAGCCCTTCGTTTGTTTGGAAGCGTGCATCCTAGTTTTGAGTGCGTTTTATGTTTGTATTGCATTTGATTTATTCATTTTAGATATTTACATTCGTAATGCTCAAAACTAGTACTTGTTTTTATTTTTAGTGTAACAGTGCATTGTGTGCTTCATTCATCTAAAAATAAATAAATTGCATTCTTCTTCTTAGCTTAAAAATGAAAAATTTCTTTTGCATAACTAGCTCTTAGAGAACTAGGAAAGAGTTTTCATTTTCTCGTTTGGTTGTATTAGGTGCATTAGCGAAATTCTTCTTATGTTTTAATTGATTGCTGCTTTGTTAGATATTCTTATCCTTATCTTAGCTAGCATTCATTGAATGAAAATGATGTTCTTTTGCATGTAGTGTGCATTTATGAATTCAAGATCACATTCGGTAAGGCCTTGAAATCGAAACATTAATTCAAGGTCAACCTTAAAATCAATTCAATCAACCTAAGTGTTAGAGTCGGTATCTTCATCCCTCCGTCAGAGATCAAATCTCTCTTGTTGCATTTCATTTTAGGTGTCTCATTCAATTCAGTCAACTGCATTCAATTAGAAGCATGGATCATCTGACAGTAGGGTCTTGTCACTCATATCCCTCATGTCTTGTACCTTCTAGCTTAGTTCTGTTCATCAAAATCATTTACAGTGATTTCTGGTCTCCTGGTAGGAAAACAATAATTTTAGGGTTTTTAGTCTCATTAGGTCTAGGGTTTTTTTAATCAGGTCTCAAAATGTCTAATAATGGCTAGCAGGCACATGAGGAAGCTTCAAACAAGGTTTCACTACAAAAATTTCATTATCATAATGCTTGATAATGATTTTTCTTCAAAACTCTGTTTTGAAGAAAAGTTGTCTATTTTATCCTTTTGTAACAAATTCAATGCAATTTTCAAATTATTCAGTTGTAATAATGCTCCATTCGGAGCCCTGGTCGCCTTTGTCAAAACTCCATGTCATCCATCCCTGCAAAACAGGCAACAAACTCATCATTCAGTTCAAAAATCAAAACCAAGCAAAACAAAGTTCTTTTGAAAAAGTGCCAAAGTTTTCAAACATTGTAAAGTGGGTTTTTTCAAATAAAAAATCAAAGTCTTTGGTACAAATATGATTTTTTTCTTTCAACAATTCATTTTCACGCTAAAGACATCAATGAGTCAAAGAAAATCGTGGAGGAAGTGAAGAAACAAGTTTGGAGGCCGAACTGTGTTGAAACAGAGGGGTGCGACGCATCGGGCATTGGTCGCGGTGCATAGGCTGAGCACGGTGCATAGGGCCGCTCTCCTCTGTGTAAATTTGAACCAGCGCGGCGCATCAGGAGGGTGCGATGCACTAGGCAGTGGTCGCGGCGCATTGGCCCGAAACACTAATTTTTGCCATTGCGTCCAAATTTTTGAACCGACTCGGTCCTTCTTGCTCCAAGTAAGTTCATATGATATTCTACTGCCCATAAACCCGTGCTTGGTGTGATTATGTGATTGATTATGAGAATTTTAATACACAAAATCCAAACCCTATCATTTTGTTGAGAATTTCTCCCTTAGGGTTTTGAAGTTGGTGTTTTAAAATTGGCTTTGGCGCAAAACATTTTCACCTCCCCACCTTATTTTTCCCATTTCCCATCACTGTTATCTCATCACTACAGTCTATCCGCCATCCCCTTATATCCTTAAAGCCACTCATACCCATCTCATTCCCATTATCCCTATCCCATTTGCAAAATTTCCCTAAATTCTAAGTTTATCCCAAAAAATCAAGTGGCTGTCCCTTGTCCCTAAATTGGTCAAATCACAAGTCTTCAAAAGGAAATTCCACTTGGTTAAAGTCCATTTTCCCCAATACCTTATTTCCCCATAGTCCCTCCCACACTACCATACATTTGGCACTAAAACAAAAGTACCCAAATTCTCATTTTCATCTCATACAAGCCAACATACACCTTGCATAGACCTTGGACATCATGGAGACAGATACTGATACATCATATGACCGAGATAGTGATTCCACCACTGAGTTACATGCACCTAGAAGGCCTCATAAAAGTGGCAAACATGTGAGAGAGGAGCCCACCTCATTGGCTGAATTGTAGGCTTGTCCACTTGCCATGGCATGTTTTCGAGAGCAGTCATGCTATCAATTTTGTGAAATGATTGCTAGGATTCATTATCATCAGGAGTTGGATCGTTTGTTTGTATTGCATTTACATGATGGCCAGGTAACTCTTGCTGGTGTAACTTTCACTTTGACACCGGAAACTATCTCTCAAGGAACTGGAATACCGAATGTGGGTGAACAGTGGAACAAAAGACAGCAGGTGGACAGAGTGCATTATGAACCATATATCAGGCCTAGCTTTGTGAGACAACTCAGCAGAGTGTTTCCATTTCAGTTTCTAAAGGATTCCTATGCGCCTCTGATGAAACTCATTATCAGAAATTTCAGTTGTGAGGGCCAGTTTTCACGTCTCTATGCCTATCATATCAGGTTATTGATGCATTTCACCAGGGTGAGGATGATGAACATCCCTTATTTCATGTGCCGGAATATCGAGAGAATGACCACTCTTGTGCAGAGGAAAACTCCCGAGCAGCAGTACAATAGTATTTATCACTATGCACTCATTAAGATCGTGGTTTTACATCAGCTTGGCTTGCAGGGTATTTCATGGGAAGATTTCATTTCCAATGATTTCTTCACAGCTCCTCAAGTTCCTCTGGAGGTTGTTCATGATGCAGGTGAACCTTCACATCAGTATGGAGGTCAGAAGGCAGAGACTACTAGTGTGCCGACATATGTCACTTATCAGAGAGGCACTAGAGGATTATTTGCAGCAGCCCGGCGAGTACTATCTCCACCTGGGGTGGAAGGGGTCTTGTTGCCATCAACAGTGGCACAGGTACAGGTACAGAATAGAGGTAAGAGGCCTATGCAAGATGAAGGCCCTTCAGGAGGCCAAGACACAGTTTTCATACTGATTGATGAGGATTTGAGCTCTCCAAGCTCAAAGTTGAGAGAGACTATTCAGGATCAGAAGGCGGAGATTGATACCTTGACCGTCAAGTTGCAAAGAGCCCAATGGATCATAAACTACCTGGAGCAACGAAAAAAATAGTTGGAAGATCAGCAAACAATCATGGAGTTGCAAAACATCCGTGAGAACCTGCAAGCTGCCTAAAGAAGCCAAACCGAGATGACATCCATTGAGCGGGAGATTGAGGCTGATAGAGAGACTTGGCTTGAGAGGGTCAATATTCATCTGGAGAAGCTATTGGATAAGGCCAACAAGGAAAATAACATGCTCAGGCACATGAAGAACCATTATTGGGCGCGAAATCATGTTTGCAAGGCGAGAATCAAGATCCTGAAGGCAAAGCTAAGGAGGGCATTAAAGCGTCGCAAAAGGCATGATAGACTCCAAATTTTGGCTGAAGCTTTTTTGGCTCAACATAGCACTTGATGGGGGACCTTCAGCCCAAATTTTAAGAAATTTGGGAAATATTTTGTCAATTTTGAATTTTTTGGCTTTAAAACAGATTTTCCTGCCCGACGTGTCGCGCCACTTGGCGCACGGTTATAATTGGCAGCTCCTCTTGAAGAAAACTTTGCATTTCTGGATTTCTCATCAAAATTTATGCATGCCTACCCATTACCTAAGGATTTTTACAAGTTTTGGGTTGCCTGAAGGGTCAAAAACACCTTAAAAATGGCCTTTCTGCCACTTTTTGGACACACAGGAAGCAGTGTTGGGAGATTTGATTTTTGGAGGAGAAAATGGCAACCAAATTTAGAAATTCCACTTGGGTTGGAAATTAGACAGGAAAATATTTCCAACGAGCTATCCTGCACTTAATTTGGTCTTCGGGAAGGCCGTCAAAATCATCCTCAAATTGGCGCGATGCATAGAGATTTTAGGGGCGGCGCATTGGGAAATTTGGCCTAGTTTTCACTCAACAGTTCAAATTTTTGCCTAGTTTTGGCTAGTTTGAATTTTTATCTCCAAATGTGAAACTCCTGATGTAACTTGATGTAATTTCATGACTTTGATGTAATTTTGGCACATTTTTACTCATCCAAGTAGATTCATTCACCAAAAAATGAAATGTAACTGAATGAATCAGTTTCCTATCTTATAGAGGCAAGCTGTTTCATTGCCTATTTTCCAGTTCTTAGTTTAGATCTTGTTGAAACAGCTCCTAAAATAGTGAGCTCAACCCCTAGAGGCATGGGAATGAGTTAGGCTTGTATATATCTTGTATTTTCTCAGTCATTTTCAGGGTTGGACACTTGGGATTGCTTTGGGCTCATTGTACATTTCATCTCTACATTTTGGCAAAGGAATAGACTAGGGTTTGCAGCACTCCTTGGGATCCATTTGGATCTATGTTTTGATGGTGTGTTTCTCTCTGTGATTGTAATTTTACTGATGTTTCATGTGTATCATTTTCCTTCCCCTTTCTTCTCAAATTAAATAAACAAGTTATAAAGGTGGAATTCATTAGATTTCTTTGCTCTGCCTTGAATTTTGTATAATTTTCCATGTTTTCATCTGTTTGAAGAGGATTTTTGAAAGCCTCTTTCCCTCTTTAGCTCCTCACCGGTCTGAACTATCCATTCACTCAACCCAAAGCATCAAAACAATTTCCTTCCTTGCCCCATTCAGAACTCTTCAAAAACTAGTCCTCATCCCCGGACCCAAAACTGCCTTTCCCTTTGATTCCAACAAAAAACCCCCAAAATCAAATCAAACCCTTTCACATATATACCTAGCCTAAAATTAGCTTTTATTTCAAGTCATCTCAAGCCTCATTGATTATTTTTGCTGAGATTGACCCGGAGAGAGCCCTCTCCTAATCTGGTAGGGCTAGCTACCAGATTAAGCGTGGTTTGATGTTCCCCTGAACTCTTCCTTCCTTCAGCCTGAGGTAGATTTAGGCAATAACACTAAGGAAGCATTGAAACCTAATGCACATATTTTAGAGGTCTAGGATAGTGACATGTTCCGGTGTCGTTAAAACTAGTAGCTGTCATTTTCCACCTGGCTTTAGACAACACTAGTACGGACTTGTGTTCCCCGTACCGTCACATATATAAAGGGAGACCCTTGTAGGTTGCAATACTTTATCCATAGAAATCTGATTCTGCCGCCCTGTAATCGTGATACACCGAACATAGCATTCGGGGAGACTACCTGCACATACGTCAAGTGTTGGGGCCCTTGTTTCTGTTTAAGTTTTGAACTTTTGGCCAAGACATTTTGAAATTTGACTCTTTTTGAGTTGCGGAATAAATACACATAGCAACCGCGACCGCGCCGCAGCGACTAGGAGTTGCGGAGCTACCAAGGTGGCGCGGAAGCATTTGATAACTAGAGATCGAGCAGAGATAAGTGCAGATGAAAGAAACACAGCAGAAAACAGAAAGTAGAACACGCAGACATCAGAAGAGAAGCTGGGAAAAGCCAGAGTGAAGACACAGAGAAGCTGCCAGTCGCGAGGAGCGAGTGAATAAAAGGCGATCACCCGGCTGATAAGAGAAGTTTTTGTTGTTGTGTTGAAGGTTGAATGGATACGAGAGAAGTCGTGGGGATCAAGACAGGGAAGGACGCGCAGAGCAGCTGCGGAAGAATCATGCTTGTTCTTCCTATGGTTTCGTACTTTCTATGTTCTTCCTTTCTGTTCTAAAATCCATCTGTATCAGACTTGTGAGTTATCAGAGAAGAAAGCTATGTAATCATGTATTCGGCCAGAAGAATAATATAAGGAAGGATTGTTGTCTCAATACGTTGTTCATGCGTTGTAATGTGTTTACACTGATTTAAAAATTTTAAGTTGCGACTGTCTGAATACTTAGTTAGTGATCTTGCATGTGTAATTTGGTATATGTAATGGATGCACTTTCTTTCTTTGGTTGCGGGTTTATTCCTTACTAGTGATCTCATCCCCTTATGCATGTGGTCACGGCACGCCTCGGGTGAGACGCACTGCTCTCCCAGAGCAGGGTGAAAATGCCGGCGTGTTCCTAGACTACACCGGACCCCTTGTTGGCCACAACCCTTTGAACCTGGGTCTTGCCCGCGAGACCTGACTTTTCGCCAACAAATGGTTCCGTTGCCGGGACCTGCATGTTCTGAGGGGATCTAGATCATGGTCTCGAGGATTTTTGAAGGAGAAATACGGTGATGGTGGGATGATCATCTTGACCAGTTCATTGCTCAACAAGCAAAGCTGACCAAGAAAAAGGAGGCGGCGATCAGGGAACTTGTTCTTTTCTCTGACTCGGCTAGTGATACGTACGAAATTTTCTGGGGAAGGTTCCCTACGGACCTTTACAACTGGTTGCGGAGGTTACGAGCGACGGTGCCCCAAGAAGGCTTGCGGAAGATAAACCGCAGGTGGGCGCACGAAGACCTGGTAGCACTGCATCGGGTAGATACTGAACTAACTCGTGCAGTGGATTTTTGGGTGAGGACCACGTTGGAAGGATACGCTGTGGAGTTTGCCGCTGAGTGCTACCAATCCTTCTCGAAGGCCGAGGCTGTTTTTCACTCAGGGCTGAGGGGGAAGCTGTTGAAGGAGATTCCGCTGTGGATCAAAGCCCTGATGGTGGACGAAGGGTTGATTGAATTCCACAAAACGAGTATGGAAGCGTAAACCACCCGTACTGGGGGAAGGATTGAGGGGACCGATGCTGTGTAGACTGTGAGAGTGGGGAGCGGGGGATGGACGTTGAAGCCGCATGCAAGTTGCGGGAGTCACGTGCACATCGGCGGGCACATATCGCCGATAGGTGGCGAAGAAGGGTAATGAGAGATTTGAAGAGAAGGGAAATCGAGAGGAGAAATCAGAAGGAGGTGCCTCAGAAGACAAGAACCATGGGTTTGGATACCCAGACAGGAGACGGGATGGCAGCGGACGTACAGTGGGTGCATGGGAGCCCAGCGACGCGAGAAAGAGAAGTAACGACTAGCGAAGATAATGGAAAGATGCAGCCCGAAGAAAGCTCTGATGACGAATGGCACAACGTGATGCAGCAGATGTTCCAGGATCAGACGCCACCCACCCCTCCAGGCAGCCCTACGTCCCGCTTTCCGCATAGCCAGGATCCCGACCTTCCCCTGGTACTTTATCAACCTTTAAGAAATATTTTTATTTAGTTACAAGCATTAAGTCAGTCATATAGTAGTTCAACGGCGTCGGTAACACCCGGTAGCAGCAGCGTTACTAGTAGTAGTATTTTCCCTAGTGGGACCGTTACGCAACCAGGACCCGAAGGTTTTATCCTGGTTAATTCTCCGCAAGTACACATGGCTGGATCTTTCACCCGGTACCCAGAGTTCGCTGGCCGGGGAAATGACGACGTAGAACAACACTGGTATCTGTGCGAAGCCATCTGGAGGGCTCGACAGACGCCGGATGCAGGGAAGTTAATAGAGTTCCAAACCACGCTTAGAGAGAGAGCTCTGCGTTGGTTCATCAAGTGGTCCGAGGCACACCCTAACCCTGTAATCGCGGACGTGAAGCGGGATTTTGTCCGTGAATTCAAGCTCCCCCAGACAGACCAGCAGGGCCTGTCAGAGCTGTGGGAAATTAAGCAGAAGGAAGGAGAAACCGCGTGGGAGTTGATGCGGCGATTCAAGGATGTGATCGGGAAACTCAGCTACCCGATCGATCCAAACCACCAGAGGGACTGGTTCATCAAGGCCCTGCTCCCCTTGACACAAACCCCTCTCACACAGCAGAAGATTGATAATCTGCAGGACGCTTTGGAGCAGGCCATGAAGATTGAAGCCATGGCGGAATACCCCCAGGAATACAGGGGGGGGGGCTGGCCCCGCAAGACCCTTCTCTGATAGGGTTGCAACACCAGATCTCCAGCTTGACTGAAAAGCTCAAGGAAATTCAGCCAACGAGACCAGCGTGACCGAATGTTTGGTGTACTCATTGCCTGGTCGAGGGACACGTCGCCACCGAGTGTCCTCGATTGCGCGGCGCCGGAGTTGGACCCTCAGTTGCAGCAATTCAGGGGGGTCCATCACCAGGGGGGGGCGCAGCGATGAACCCACAGGGAGTCTACCAGTCGCAACAGACCTTTGCGGGGTTCCCACCGCAACCGGGGTCCTCCACCACAGAGTACTGTGAGATTTTCCGGACGATGGGGCATCCTCCTCGGATGTGCCCGATATTACAGAAGTACTCCACGGTGCCGAATAACGTATACTGCGAATTCTGTGTGTCTACGACTCACAATACTGAGCAGTGCAGGGCGCTTGACGCTCTTGCGGATCGATTGGATCGTCCCTCGTACAGGGTGAACGAGGCTACAAGGGGAAGAGGTGGCGGCATGCGGGGAGGCCGAACAGGCGGACGCGGTCCGGTAAAGTGCTACAACTGTGACCAGGAGGGTCATGTGGCTCGAGAATGTCCCCTTCCGCGACGACCCTGGTGTTCCCAGTGCCGGGTCAACGCCCATGCTACAGAAGACTGTCCGGAGCTCATCAAGAAGTGGGAAGAACGGGTGAGGAAGAGGGGAGCGACTCTGATAAACTCAGAACCGCGCAGCACCGCAACCCCTGACATGCAGAACGTTGCGATAGTAACACGAGGTGGAAAGAAGACTGGAGACGATGCCCACGAGAAGGAGCCAGCACGAGTGGTTCGGCCGGCATCCCCAAAGAAGTTGATCAGGCCCGAGGTCCAGAAGAAGTATTTCCAGGAGGCGGTTGAGGCATTCGCCTAGTTGCGGAACGAGGGAAGGTTGGAGGAGCCCAGGCAGCCGAAATCCGGTGTGAAGAACGTCGCAGACGCTGTGGTCGAGGATTGGCTCCGGCTATTCCTCAGGATTGTTGATAACGCTGTGCTGCGGCAGCAGCTCCACCATGCTTTGGATGGAGCGCTGCAGGGGCGCACAGAACCTAGAGATCAGGAGGATGCTAGCCCTCAATACGTCCCTCAATACGCTCAACGTGTCAAGCGGAACAAGCAACGAACATGCAAAGAATTCCGGCTTAACACGCAGGTCCCAGGATTCCAAATCAGCGACACCATGTTGGACTTGGGGTCTGACGTCAATATATTGCCATGAAAGACATGGGAGGCTCTTGGAAAGCCACGGCTCGCCTATTCCCCAATCCAACTCAGGATGGCGAACCAGTACTGTATTTTGCCAATCGGCCGACTCGAGGGTGTCGAGGTCGACGTGGCGGGGGTGAAGACATACACCGACTTTGAGGTTATTGATATCATGGGCGATAAGGACCCCTATCCTGCTTTACTTGGCATTGATTGGGCTTTTGAGAATTACGCGATCATCGACCTCAAGAAGGAGCTGATGATTTTTGAGGATGGGGAGGTACGGATCACTCAGCCTCTCGACCCGTATCAGGGTCCGCAATATATAGAACCGATGGACAGTCGGGAGGATGCTCAGATGATGGACCATCTGTATCAGATGACTGCAGGGAAGAGGGACGATTATATTAACCCGACCGCAACTGGCTCTATCAGTTGGCGGAGTGTGCAGAGCTCGGAGCTCGGATCCGAGCTCGCGTGGGAAGACTGGCAGCAAGGGGGGTATGAGACCACTACGCGGAGATGTGCCTCCATCGCTCAGGTCCGGTGGGTAGGGACTGAGATCCGCGGATACCCCACATTATCAAACACGCAAGCAGTGAATACTTTTATTGCCAAGGTGGAAGACCGGGTCCCATAGGAAAGCCAGATACCACTTTTGGATGTAGCCTTGAAGTCAACATCGGGACGATGGTGGAACAATCACCGCAACACTCTGTTGCGATGGGAGCTTGTGGCGGATGCTCTACGGGCACGCTTCAAAGAGGATGAAGGGCCCTACATTACATTTAAACATCATGGAGCTTCCGACCCGCGACAGCATTTGCGAGCGTGCGAGGAACAGTGGCGTAGCGCAAGGTATCCTGAGGAGTTGTGGGTCCACAGGTTTGTCCACTCCCTGGGTACAATCCCCCAAGCCTGGTACCTGGAGGAAGAGCGGAAACGAGGAACCCGCTCCTGGCAAGCAGTCGCGGAAAAGTTCGTCCAGAGCTTCTCGTTCGAAGGGGAGACGGCGCAGGAATCTCAGGCCCTACAAGCCGTCAAGGAGGTTCTGTTTTTCCGCCATCCTGAGCCCGATGAGGGCCCGGTGGCGTCACGCTCCGGGGTCAAGCGCGAATTGGTTTGCCAACGAATTGATGGCGATCCGGAGGATGATAGTTTGGAGGACCTTAGGCATCTCTATTTTGACGAGAAGGAAGGCGAGCGCAGCATCCGCGACGAGCCGACGACAGAAGGAGTCCATTTGCAGCCCCTAAAGACAAAGAAGCTGAACATTGGAACGGAGGAGAAACCTAAGCTGGCAACGGTGGGAGATTACTGGGACGAGGAGATGACAAGAGAAATTTTCAGCCTCCTCCGGGAGTATGAAGATTTATTTCCATCATCAGTTGCGGACCTGAAGGGGATCAAGGGGGATCTGGGCGAGATGCGCATCACACTGAAACCAGGAGCCAGGCCGGTGAAGCACCGACCCTACCGGTTGAATCCACGTATCAAAGAGAAGGTCAAGATGGAGATTGACAAGATGCTGGCTGCGGGTCTCATCTTTCCAGTAGAAGAAGCTGAGTGGGTAAGTCCCATTGTCATCCAGAATAAGAAGGACAGAGCGGAAATCCGTGTCTGCGTAGATTATCGGAGTTTGAATAATGCTTGTATTCACGATCCGTTTCCCACTCCCTTCAGCGACAAAGTTCTAGATCATGTCGCGGGAAACGAAGCTTATTCCTTCACTGATGGGTTTTCGGGCTACCATCAGGTGCGCATCGCCGAGGAAGACAAAGCAAAGACGACATTCACAACTGAGTGGGGATCATTCGCATACCACGTTATGCCATTTGGTCTGAAGAACGCATCGGCTGTGTTTTCTCGGATTGTCATTGCTGCTTTCCGGGAGTACATTCACAAGTTCCTGGAAGTCTATATGGACGATTGGACTGTTTACAGCCTGCTGAAGAAACACGCCTCCCTGTTGCGTGTTATGTTCGATCGGTGTCGCCAGCTGCATATTTCCTTGAACTTGAAGAAATGTATTTTTTCAGTACCATTCGGCACACTCTTGGGTCATGTGGCGTGTAAGCAAGGGGTCTGCGTTGATCCTGCCAAGGTCGCGGTCATCGTCCACATGGAGGCCCCCGAGACTGTGAAGCAGTTGCGGGCACTGCTCGGGCACACATGATACTACAGGCGGTTTATCCGCAATTATGCCAAAATCACTGCCCCTTTGGAGAAACTGTTGCGGAAGTCAGAAGCATTTGAGTGGACGGCGGAGTGCAGGAAGGCGCTCGACACATTGAAGGAGAAGTTGGCGACGGCACCCATACTTGTTCATCCCGACTGGGATAAGCAGTTCCATGTGCACATTGATGCGTCCAGGATTGCACTTGGCGCTGTATTGGCGCAACCCGGGGAAACGACAGTTGACCACCCCGTATACTTTGCCAGCCGACGTTTATCGAATGCGGAGAAGAATTACACCACGACCGAGCGGGAGGTGTTGGCGATGGTGTACTCTCTCCAGAAGTTCCGCCACTACCTTCTGGGCGGAAAATTTACATTTTTCACGGACCATTCGGCATTAAAATATCTGGTCAATAACCTGTGTTGGAAGGAAGAATCTGTCGATGGCTTCTACTTTTTCAGGAGTTCACGTTTGAGGTGATTGTCAAGCCGGGTAGGTTAAATGTTGGTCCCGATCACTTATCCAGGTTGGAGACGGGAGAGAATGAAGGTCCATTGGACGATCAGCTTCCGAATGCTGACCTCTTCTGAGTTGAAGCAGTACCAGATTACCTGGCTGACATTGCCACGTATCTGACCACGGGACAGTGCCCTGAAGATTACACCCCGCTTCAGAAACGCCACCTTGTTGTCCGGGCGGCCGACTACCAATTGATTGCGGGGCAGCTGTACAAATTGGGGTTGGATGAGGTGTTGCGCAGGTGTGTTCTTGACCACGAGCGGGAAGCAGTGATGTGGGAATGTCACAGCGGTGTTGCGGGAGGACACGTGGGTGCTAAACCCACCGCAAGGAAGGTGCTTCAAGCTGGCCTATGGTGGCCAACGGTACATGCAGACTGTAAGGCCTATGTGAAACGTTGCGATGTCTGTCAGAGGACGGGAAGGCCTTCGCACAGGGACGAGCTTCCGCTACACCCAGTGCATGTGTTGCGGCCATTTGAAAAGTGGGTTGTTGATTTCGTTGGCCCCATCGCACCAGTCGCTCGCCATTCCAAAGCCCGGTACATCATCACCGCAACGGATTACCTCACCCAGTGGGCTGAGGCGGCAGCGGTACGCGACTGCTCGGCAGAGACCGCTGCCCGGTTCATCTGTGAACACATCATCAGCCGCTTTGGCTGCCCAAGGAGCTTAACCAGCGATCAGGGTACGCATTTTATTAATGCCACGGTCAAGTCGCTACTGGACACATTTATGATTCAGCATCATAAAAGCAGCCCATACCACCCGCAGGCCAATGGTACGGTGGAAGCCTTCAATAAGATTCTTGAAAAGGGCTTGACTAAAATTTGCAATGCTCAGCGGGACGATTGGGATGAGCGGCTACCAGCGACATTATGGGCTTACCGGACCACGGTAAAACGTTTGACCAACCAGACGCCATTCCAGCTGGTGTACGGCCGGGAAGCGGTGATTCTCGCCGAGTTCACCGTGCCCAGCCTTTTGATCGCAACGTCCCTTCACTTCTCAGAAGATGCGTCACTTAGGGAACGCCTCCAGGAGCTACAGGAGCTGGATGAGGCTCGATTCCTCGCAGAATTCCACCAGAGGGTCGAGAAGGCCCGGCAGAAAGCGTGGCACGACCGCCACATCAAAACTAAAGCTTTCCAAGTTGGCGGCAAAGTTCTCTTATACGACAGCCGGTTCTAGAAGTTTCCAGGCAAGCTCCAGATGCATTGGCTGGGACCGTACTTTGTCATCGAGATCCGCGACTCAGGAGCCGTTCGGTTGGCACAACTGGACGGCACAGTTCTTCCGGGATGGGTGAATGGCACACGCCTGAAGCCCTACCAGGAGTAGGTACTTCTCACTTTTCATTAATAACTCTCGCAACCGAGAGAACCCGTAGAGTAGCGTAGTTGAATAACTCTCCCGCGACCGGGATGAATGTAGGTAGTCTTTTTCCAATTGTCGATACTCAGTCAAATAACCAGTCAGTTGCGGGAACATTACCGCAACCGACTGTGGTCAGGGCGGGCCAGTCCAGCGTGTCGCAGCGCCAGTCCAGCGTGTCGCAGCGCCAGTCCAGCATGTCACCGCTCCAGTCCAGCGTGTCGTGCACGAAGGATCCATCCTCGTGCCAGTGTCAGTCCAGGTCATTTCCGTCAGTCCCTTTGTCAGTCCGTAGGATCGTTCAGATTTGGTCATAAATTCCCTTAATGGACAGTAATCATACCGTAATCATTTGCCATCACCCGCAGTTCCCTCAGCCGTCGAGTCCGCCCATCTCCCCATGACGCCGTCAGCAACTGTCAGATTACACACAGGCCTGCGATTGATCGCACGATTATCGTAGGCAAGAAAGATAGCAAGAATTAATTGTCGTTATGGAGTCTCATCAACTCCGCGCGTGCCAGCAGATGGCCCAATTTGCATGAAGGCTATCAGCACCAGGATGACGGACCAATTCAATTTGGAAGTTGCAGCGACTCCGGAGCATTCGCCGTATCAGAGCACTCAGCACCTCGCAGGAAGTTACAGAAGAATCGTCCAAGTCTATCAGAGACGCGTCAAGATGCCGAGAGCTCTTCTCTCAGTTCCTGAACCAGCGTTAGATAGCAGAATTCACCGAGTAGAGTCACTGGTCGGCAAGTATGACAATGCACCCTGTATGGACGCCAACTTGTCCGACCTGGCTGAGTTTCCTCACCTCCATTGGCAGACATTCATGGAACACCATTACACGCCCGGGAGCAGCTCTAACAGTCAAATGCGGGAAGAATTCCGGGGCCTACAGCAGTTGACTTTGATGAATTTGAGGATTCTTCCCGTCTTCGGAACCACCGGACCAGTTCTGCAATGCACCCGGTTCCTCCTCAGTCGGGTGCAGAACGGGTCCCTGTGGCTTAACGAAGAAATTCCAATACATGCCGCAGACATTAATCGGCTTACAGGGCTATCTCAAACGGGTTCAGATGTCTCCACTGCGGGCCAGACATCCTCCAAGCGCGCCCGGAAGTCGGCTGATGCGGACCTCTACACCAAGTATGGCACTCGCCGGGGTGGTAAAGGTGCCAAGATAGATTTGATAAATGTACCAGAAATCCGGTTTGCTTGCTACCTGATCGCTAGCAAGACCATGCGCCACTACACAAAGGGAGAGTGCACTCTGGACACAATTTCCATTGCAGAGCACTGCGTCCAGGGAGCGAAGTTGAATTGGAGCTCGTTTGTGTTGAAGGAACTCTTCGCGGCTTGCGAAGACAATTACAAGCGGACTACCAGTTTCATCTATGGGTACTTGCTCTTAGCGTTCGCCATGTGGAAATGGCATCTTCCCCCGATACGGACACCGGCGGAGATCACCGTGAGCCAGCCGCTCGCGATGAAATATTCCCCCTGGCAGGTGTCCATGGACCCCAGCAGCAAGCAGGTGAACGCAGAGGCGTTCTGAGAATGGTATGGGATGATGACCGATGTGGTCACTTACCAGCAACGGGTGCCCCGGCACCTGTTGGATGAATACAATGAACAGGTGTGGTTTGGCGTCAGCCACAGCCACACTTTCATCCGGCCAACTTGCGTACCGCACCACACTTTTCATATGGCGCCCCTTCGCTTCCAGCTGAATGACAATGTTTTCCACAGGGAGGTCTCTGCGTGGCCGGGGGTTGCCCAGCACGTCCGCGACGGAGTCATCCGCTACAATTTTGAGGGGATGAGGGCCGCACAGCAGCCTGCCGCGACCAGCGCAGGGGGATCTTCACAAGTTGCGGCAGAGACAACCCCAGATGCAGCTGGGACCGCAGCGGACCTGCCTGAATCGCTGGTCCCCATCGTCGAGCATTTCAATGACCAGGCACGGCGACTCAACGTGGCAACCCAGGTTGTTTCCAGTGGTGCCCCTATATTTCCTTCTTTTACTGAATTTCGTATTAATCGGTCCCGTGGTCTCTCCAACACCGCCCCCCTCACTTCCCCCATTCCCACTAACCTGTTCACTTCTGCCACCCCCCTCATCACACCAATGGGTGAACCGGGCCCCGAACCCGATTCCGCCGACCCACCTCCATCCAAGAGGGCCCGCACTACGGCCACAGATCCAGTGGTGGATCTTACGGAGGACGATCCACCAGCCACTCCGCCCACAACAACTTTGATTTCGGAGGAACCGCTGATTGATCTGGCAGATTTCCTCAACATTCGTCTCCCTCACACCTCGTTCACTCCATCCACCGCCCCCTCCACCAGCCGACCACATGCCACCTCCCCCAATCCGTCCAATTCATCAGCCACTGTGTCCGATTCTTTGATCCGGGAACTTTTCGGCGGTGACCACGGGGCGGAGGTCACCTCCAGTACTGCAGCCGTGGTACCACCGGTTGACCCAGTGGCCACATCCCGGGATCCTCTTGCCACTATATCTGTCCAGCCAGCCACAGTGGGGGCTGATTCGGCCGCCCCTTCCACAGAGCAGACCACGCAGCAAGACCGGCCGGAGCCTGATATGGCCACTTCGGTGCAGCAGCAGACGCCGGTCCATCCTCCGGAGACTTCAGGCCGACCAGCGGCCATGGGCCAATCTTCGCAGGAACAGACGCCAGAGCAGGGTGCACCCGGCACAACCAATGCAGAACATTTGAGTCCAGCACAGCTGTACCTGCTAATTCAGCAGGCGGCCCTCAAGGCCGAGCAGATTCACATAGAGCTACAGCGGCGGTGCACCGAGCAGCGGAATCAGATCACGGCGCTTACTGAACAGCGCAATCAGTTGCTGCGGGAGAAGACCAACCTCCAGGAGCAGGTCAACATTGCTATCCAGGCGATCTCCAGCGTATGGCCCGCTGCACGGGCTCACCATGCTCCACTTCCCACCAGAATCGAGGAGGACACTATCGCCCTACAGGCTCATCACCTCAGGGAAGTTTTCACTATTGTTTGCAGGGAGAACCAGGAGTTACAAGCGGCGTTAGCCGCACGGCCTACCCTTCCAGATCCACCCAGTGACCATTCAGGACAGGTGAATGCCAAACAGGCGCAGGCAATTAGTCTACACGCAACTCTCCATTCCACTGCAGCCGCAACTTCTGCCCTTCTACGCAGTTTGCAAGAGTGCTCACTCGCGTTAACTGTCAAGACGCAACCCATTGCTGCCCAGCTGCAACAGATTGCCCAGGACATTCAGGCGACCACGGACCTTGCAAGGTTGGATCAGCTCTACGCCCAGTCGGACGAGCTGGAACTTCACATGCAGCAGACTGAGGCCGAATTAGCAGCGGCCAAGCACGTCATCCAGGAGATCCGTCCGCCCCTTCGCACCCATGCTGACGCTATGCACCAGCTGGATGCCAAGGCGGAAGCCCAACTCGCCACCCTGTTCGGGGCTGCCCCGACGCCCATAGACGAAGCCGCCGCTAACCGCATCTCTCAAGACGCCGACCTTCACAGGAATGGCAGCAAGCAGTGGCGACCTTCACAGAGCTTAGAGATTCAACACTCCGCCGGGTCCCGGAGTTGGGGCCCTTGTTTGGCCAACCGGATGGCGGAGTACAGCAGGAAAGGGTGGCGGAAGAAGGAACAGCAGAGCAGGGCACGGAAGCCAGCGGGGGAATGGAAGTAGAAACTGTTATTTGCGATTGACTCGCGGACGAGTCAAAGAATTGTGGTCGGGGCCTGTTGGGGCCCTTGTTTCTGTTTAAGTTTTGAACTTTTGGCCAAGACATTTTGAACTTTGACTCTTTTTGAGTTGCGGAATAAATACACATAGCAACCGCGACCGCGCCGCAGCGACCAGGAGTTGCGGAGCTACCAAGGTGGCGCGGAAGCATTTGATAACTAGAGATCGAGCAGAGATAAGTGCAGATGAAAGAAACACAGCAGAAAACAGAAAGTAGAACACGCAGACATCAGAAGAGAAGCTGGGAAAAGCCAGAGTGAAGACACAGAGAAGCTGCCAGTCGCGAGGAGCGGGTGAATAAAAGGCGATCACCCGGCTGATAAGAGAAGTTTTTGTTGTTGTGTTGAAGGTTGAATGGATACGAGAGAAGTCGTGGGGATCAAGACAGGGAAGGACGCACAGAGCAGCTGCGGAAGAATCATGCTTGTTCTTCCTATGGTTTTGTACTTTCTATGTTCTTCCTTTCTGTTCTAAAATCCATCTGTATCAGACTTGTGAGTTATCAGAGAAGAAAGCTATGTAATCATGTATTCGGCCAGAAGAATAATATAAGGAAGGATTGCTGTCTCAATACGTTGTTCATGCATTGTAATGTGTTTACACTGATTTAAAAATTTTAAGTTGCGACTGTCTGAATACTTAGTTAGTGATCTTGCATGTGTAATTTGGTATATGTAATGGATGCACTTTTTTTCTTTGGTTGCGGGTTTATTCCTTACCAGTGATCTCATCCCCTTATGCATGTGGTCGCGGCACGCCTCGGGTGAGACGCACTGCTCTCCAAGAGCAGGGTGAAAATGCCGGCGTGTTCCTAGACTACACCGGACCCCTTGTTGGCCACAACCCTTGAACCTGGGTCTTGCCCGCGAGACCTGACTTTTCGCCAACATCAAGTCCTTGGTCATTTCTCTTTCATTTGATCACCAAGGTGTACATGGAAGTTCACAAAAACTTGGTACACCCTCTTGCTTAGATTACTTGAGTAGTCATTTTGATCTTTTCGTGACTCTAAAAGTGAAAAAATAATTGAGAAATTATCCTTTCACGCTTGTTCAATCTGAAAGTGACTAGAGTCATCTTTTGCCTGTTAAAATATGAAACGACAAAGTTTTGTTTCAATGTCTTAAAATATTAACTGCCCACGAAATAATCCTAGTTAAAGTTATCTCCCTTAGTGTTTTGTTTTATGGTTGTTTCAAATGGAAAATTTTTCGGAGTTTACCAACTAAGGAATCCCCTCCGAGGGGAATCCTGGTCCTTTTCCTACTTTTGGGAATGTTGGTGCTACTTATATGGAAACATTGTCCCTTCCCGGGTTAACTGTTGGTTTTCCTGTGTGGTTATTCTCGACCTCTGTGGTCTCGAATATTCCACCCTCTCTACAACCATATCCTCCACCTGAACAACATCATGTTGATTCTAAGGTGTTCCTCTCCCCTTATTTTCCTATTTCTTCGTCCTCTTCTTCTACTTCTCTTGGTGAAATTTTGGATTATAGTAACCAGGTGGCTAAGAAGAAGAAGAAGAAGATGAAAAAGAAGAAGTCTGATAAGAGAGAGGCCAACACTGTGGATATTACGCCTCAAACACCTTCCCTTGATAAAACATCCAACCTTCCGTGGAAATTCAAATTCCCTTGCATGTTGTGCAAAGATGACCACCTTCTTCGAGACTGCCTTAGCATTCCCAAGGTATTTGAAGTATCATTCGATGGTCGTCAGCCATTGCCTTTGGCTTCTGGAAGTCATATTGGTGGCACATTTTCGACTAGCCATGATAAGACTCATAAGAAATAGGGTAAGATTACGAATCCCTGTAAATTGTGTGAAGGGAATCATCCCATTCACCTTTGTCCATACATGAATGAAGCCACGAGAGTGTTGGAAAACCCTACTATTTTTGCACCCTGCCTTCTGGTTGGTTACCAAAATCTTTCTTCGAGTCCTCCGCTAGTTGATTCAACGATCGGTCAAGATTCATCCTTGCTCGATCTCGTTCCCCAGAAATTCGAAATCAAGAACCCGTTCCCAACCAACCATTGGTCATGGAATCAGTCAGTATGATCCCGCCTATGGTTCATCAGGTCTTTTCCGTCGAGAGTGGATCAAACCCCCCTCACGTTCTTCTTGTTTCTTCGGATTCCTCGGACTTGGAGGAAGATCCTCTTGTCCCTGTAACTCAAGAAGTTTCTCTTCTTGATCCCATGTCTGTGGTCCAAGAGGATTCTCCTCTTGCTCTGGTAACACCATGGGATGACCATCTCATTTCTATGGTACTCCCTCCAAGTAGTTTGTTCGCTTCCTTCGATTGGAGTCGATTTGCGGGATACCATCTTCCTTCTTATGTGCCTTTTGAGGTCACAGTATAGGCCTTAGATATGGTCATACCTAGCACAATTATAGATGAAGGCACGTAAATTATTGTTCTGTCTTGAACTACTTGGAAAGATTTTGGTTCTCCATCTCTTGTGCCTGTTACGTAGAATCTGTTGGCGTTTAACAGAGGAACCAGTCAACTATTAGGGATCCTTCTGATGTTTCCTATCACTTTGGGAGGCAAAACCATCTATATAGAAATGATGGTTGTTTCAGGCCCTTGGATTTCAATTTAATCTTGGGGTGCGACTATGCTTATGCCATTGGTGCACTTGTCTCTTCCCTCTTTTGTGTGATCTCTTTTCCACAAAAAAATCGGATCATGACCATTGATAAGCTTTCATTCTTTGGTCCTGAGGTGGTAGCTGGCCCACCATTGTCTCTGCCGGATCTTTATCCGCCGATTGCATATTTTCCACCACGGGTTAATTATGTGGCCACCTGTTCGTTGCCCTCATCCAGTGATAGTTCCATCGAGTACCATCTACCAGGGGCATTCAATCACAATTTCCAAGATGTTGTTCTCCCATAAGATGTGAACCTCTTGGAAGCCATGACCTCTTATTCATCATGATGAAAGGTCATCAGAGCATAGTTCATTTTCTTGTGTCAAGCTCCTTAAAAAATTAAACAATATTGTCGGAGTAGAGTTCATTTTCTTGTGCCAAGCTCCTTAAAAAATGAAACAAGGTCGTCAGAGCAGAGTTCCTTTTCTTGTGCCAAGATCATTAAAAAATGAAACAAGGTGTCATGAGGATTGTTCTTTACTATATAAACCTCATTAAAAAATGAAACAGGTTCCCTTTTCAATTTGAGTCTTTGATTAAGTCTCGTGAAATCACAGTCGAGTATTTCTCTTGATCTCGTAATTGAACCTTCATTCAGTCCACCTGTCAGTAACTAGTAGTCTACTCCGGTGAATGCACTGAAGCTTGGGGGGCATGTAACTTGAATTGAGTCACCATGCTGGGGGCATGCAAACATTTCAAGCATAGTTTGTTTTCGTTTCAAGCTTGTGTAAAAATGAAACTTGTTTCAAGCATAGTTTATCTTTGTTTCAAGCTTGTGTAAAAATGAAACCAATCTCAAGCATAGTTTGTTTCTGTTTCAAGCTTGTGTAAAAATGAAACCAACTTCAAGCAAAGTTTCATGTTTTCAATCTTGTGTAAAAATGAAACCATTCTTATTTTACCTCTCGTGATTGCCATTTTATCAGCCTGTTTTGTGAGATGAACCTTGGTTTTCTCATTCCATCGTCACCATCTGATTGGCCGATCATATTCCTTCACTTGATTGTTTTACCCATTCCTAAGGAACAACTGAAATGAGTGGTATTGTTAGCTAGCCTCTTGAACTTTACTTGTTCTGAGCAGTTCCACCATCACCGAAACCAATTGCTACCCTTAATGCCTCCAGGAGGAGTCAAATTTCAACTCTTTTCTGACTCTCAAAAATTGAAAAGATTGCCGAGACTCTTGTCATTTTGAACTCGTTAAATGGCTGTGAAATGATATATACCCAATATAAGTTTACCCCTTTTTTAGGCTGGGACAAATTATTTATGAAAAATGAATACCTTAGCCAATCACGACTAAGAGGTTCTCTCATATTTTGTTTTCTACCTTTTCGGGTATGAGGGACTATTTACGAAAAGGGACCTGATGGAGTTTCCTTTTCTTCTTCTTTTCAAACTCTCTAAACATTAAAAGATGCCAATTTCTTCCTTTGTCAGACTCATTAAAATATAAATGACATCGGAAATAGTCACCATGACGTAACCTACTTCCTCCTTCCTAGGGCTCGTAAAATTTACTAGGATGGATTTGTCTGAAGGATAAACTTACATGAAAAGCACATGATATCCCCTTCAAGCTTGTTTTCCAAGAATAATTTGGGTACTTGCTAGCAATGGTGGGGGAAAATGGAGCCAATTCTCAGTCGTCTCGGTAGTATGTCGCTCTTGAACATGACACTCATTTGCATTCGTGTTGGGTTGGGGACATCTCATTTCTTCATTTTTTCCTCCATGGGTTTGGGTAATTTGTTTTGACCTCTCATCTACTCTTTGCCACATCATCATGACCTCAGATCCCTTGATGTCAAATACTGCAAAATCCGGAGTCGTGTTGCTAATATGTTTAAGAGAAGTTTTCGTTTGTAGTTTTCAACCTCCCTCTGATCCTATTTTTGGTCCTGATTCACTATCATCATGTTCCTCTGTTTCGTGTTGATGATGTGGGAAACATTATGGCCCTCCTTCGACCGGGTCACTTCCTGCCGACTTCAGGTTATTATCCAGGAAGTTGATCTAGAGACTCCCTTCCAGTAACTTGGAGCTTGCATTCCTCAATGGCAAGTTCTTTGCATTTGATGACAAATCCACATCATTGGCCTTTGATTGAATGATTCTACGGGTGTTCGATGCCAGATCACTGTTCACATTCTATGAATTGTACTAGTTGTACCTTGAGATCCATTGTCATTATTGGTGGTTTCTCTCGTGCCTATTAACAACTTTCATAATTGGCTGGTAATCAGGTGACTTCTTGCATGTTCGACTTCAACTCACATATTTGCATGCTTGAATTTGTACTTGCTCAGGTCGAGGTGGAGCACAAGACCCTGGGTTTTTTCTGATGAGATCCAGGTTGCGAGATATTTTGGTTTATCATGACTATATGCATGACTCTTTTGATTGGATGGTTGTGACCATACCTGAGTCTATTTGTTGATCCTTATTGCTGGATGGTTGCGTCCATACCTCGGATCTCATTTTTTATGTACTATTTTATGGATGGTTGTGCCCATGCCACATGTTCATGTATCAGAGATATCAGTTGTATTTGTACTTGCAGGTCTTCTGAAAATGGTGTTTGGTTCGAATGTGTTCTCATAAATAATTTCACTCCTCCCTCTCTCTCGGACCTCATGCTTTAGGGGGCATCTGTTACACAGCATTTTGTCACTGTCCCTGCAATCCCCATCTCACACATTGGAGGACCATTTCTGTGACTTATATGAAGTGTCATGCCTTGAAAAAAGTTTCATTGCATCCCTTTCCATGAGAAGAACATTTCCTCTGTTGAATTTTCCTTGAAAAGACCATAAAAAACACATGCTTTTGGGTTGGCGCTGGCAGGTAGTTATGGCCTCGCACCAATAAAGGAAATTAACACTGGGCCCTGCGCCCATTAGCGCTCTATCTCAATGAGCTGCTTGCACCGACCTGTTTTTGGAAATTTTTTTAAATATAGAAGCGAAGTTTCCAAGCTAACTAGTTTTTGAGCGAGTCATCTTGGGTTGTTCGACTGAATAACGTCGAGCACCTTCCTTTGGCTTCTTGTTCCCTCCTTTTGGGGAAACCTCCTAAAGGATAAGGCCTACCTTCCACCATTTGAGGGAACCCAACCTCCTCTTCTCCTTCTATAAATAAACCTCTCTCACATAGATGCAGCTAGCTGAATAAGAATTGCTGAGATAGTCTGATATAGCTTGTGTGAGATAGAGCAAAGAGAGAGACCCTTGTCGAGAGAGAGCTTAGGATTTTTTTTCCTCGCCATGTAAAAATACCACAACGAATGCTCAAGATGCATTTTGATTGGACTCGCTGAAGGAGGCTGCGACGTCAAGGCTCCAGTTGTAATCTCTTTCTTTCTCTTAATATATACATGACTGATGTTTTGGTTCCCGTCTTATGTTGATGTGATTTATCTTACGCAATATGTTTAATTCTCCTTGACTAATTAGCTAGTTATGAATGAAATTATTGTCTTGTATGCTGATTGTGTACTTTGATCTTTCTGCAGGCACCCGAGTACCATTGCTGAAGGATCGCGACGTGTCGGGACGAAGAACGAGAGACTGTTGCTACAGATATGAAAACCGTATTGGATCGCAGGTAGGACAATCTATCCTGACTCATTTCATTCATTAACTAGGAATTGGCACATTAGCATGTCCTCTTGCTGCTAGACCCACCCTAGGGCTAGATAGATTGCCTCTATCCGCAGAGGAGATTTACCTACACAACAATTCCCCATCATTCCCCTCATCAAAATCCTTTCATTTCCTTATTTTCCCAAAAACCCTAGAAATCTGTTGCGCTTTTACCCTAGGTATGTGTTTTGACCTTTTCAACCCTTTTTTTTCACTCATTTTAGAAATTCCACTTCTAGAATTTTCCTAACTCCCATACCTACCCCCCATAATTTTTTTACAATTTTTCCTACCCCCCTTCCCTCTCATTTCACCATTTTCCCAAAAACCCTAGTTTTTTGCTGCATTTTTTCCCTAGGTATGTAATTCACTCTTTTCACCCATCTTTTCTCACTCATTTCAAGAAATTCCACCTCCATTGTCTTCCTAACATCTATCCCTACCCCCATAATTTTCTTACAATTTTTCCCACTCCCCTTCCCTCTCACTTCCATCATTTGAATTAACTGTGCTTTTGACTCTGTTTTTTGTGATCATTTTCAAAAGAAGTTTATGACCAAATAAAGATGAATTTTGGAAAACAAAAAGAATTTTTTGTTAAGGAAAACACTAACCACAATAAACTCCATATGTTTCTACACAGGTATCATATATTGGGACATATTCAACTTTCTTGGAGACCTATTTCAGAAAATCAAATTCTCCAATTGTTCTTGTCTATTTTAGTCATCCTTTTGTGGCATGGATTTCGAACACGTGGAAATGAATTTTCAAACACGGAGAGATTTTTTTCTCCAAAAAATCTTATCTACAAAAACCTCTCCCAGTTTTTAAAAAAGTATTATTGTTAAAAATATATCAGTTCATCTTTGACCACTATTTTTTCATTGTGTTTCTGGAGAATTCGCTACTTTTCTGGGACAATTTGACTTCAAGGTAACTTTTCAGAGGTTTGGAGCAGCGTTTTCTAGTTTTTTATGACTCCATTCTATAGTAGACATCCTCAGATTTCCAACCGTAACATTTTTTAGCCAAAAAATCATCCAATAAGGCCTCCAAATCACCTTCCAAACTTTCGATGCGCTTCTGCTGCCAGATGTTGCACTTCTGTAATTTTTCGCTACGTTTCTGGGTTTGAAAATTTTTCTTGACATGTGGAGGTCAAAAGTAAAAACGGGCCGATGTAACAGTGGGTCATGAGTTTTTTGATGGTTAATAGGCCTATTAATGGTAATATTTGTGAAATAATCGTATGTTTAATGACTTGAGACAAAAACTTGTTAGCTAAAAAAAGGGAAAGTTATTTCTAACTCCCCTAGAATTAGGTTATGAGTCATTAGGTGAATTAATTAGTTTCTTTGGATGAGGATTCGACCCCTAGAGGTGGAATCTTGTTTCATTTTATATATGTACTCATAATTAAGTCATTGAGAGGGTTGGACACTTGTGGCTCAGACTTGTAACTAATGTACTGATCATTTGCAGAAAGATAACAAACATTTGCAACTATTTTCATGGAATTCTTGTGTTATGGTTAGTGGCTTTGTTTTTCCTGTGTTTTATTATATATTTGATGACTAGATCTTGTTACAACCATATAATTTCTTCCTATGCTTTATATTTTAAATTTTAAAACATAAATAATTCTTTTATGCTATGTTTTTGTTTTAAGATAAGCATCTAAATTTGTCATCCTCTAAAAATGTGAATTCATGCTTTTCTCACTTGACTCCTATTATTTTCTCCTCACCACTACTACAATGATAAAAAAATTGTGTCACTGATCATACCTACCTTGTTTCATATTATATCTACAACTGACCTTTGGATACATTGCCTAGTTCTGAGACCTAGTGCTCTTTGTCCAACGAACCCTAAATAAAACCCTACCAAGCTTATTAACTAGCCTAAAATCCTTATTCTCTAGTCATTTCCATCGACTGCAAGCTTGATATTGAGAGAGCCCTCTCTGATTTGGTAGGGCTAGTTGCCAAGTCAAAAGTTAGGTTTGTGGTTACCTATTTGGTTTCTTTTCTCAGCCTTGGGAAACTGGAGGGAGTTAACTAGTTCCATTCACCCACCCATGTTTATCATCACCCCATCTTGCACATGATAAACACCCTTGCAGGTCGGTAGAGCGTCACCATCCATGGAATCCATCACTCATGTAGACCACACGCCAAAGTCTAGAGCCATGGCCATAAACTTCAGCCCGGGAACCACTTCATGTTTGTACACCCATCATCAAACATCAAGTTAAGTTTTACCCATTGCATGTTAAAACCCTTCCTAGGTTACTATTCTCTACAAAGTGGATCGAAAAAAACACATCCATTAGGGGAAATTTGAGGTCTAAAATCGGCCTCCTAAGGAAATTATCAAATAATAGTGGAAATAATAAAATAATATTAGATTACATCATCGAATTTTAGAGGGAAAAAGGAAAAAACTACTTTTCAACTCGTATGGGTTTACTCAAATTTTGAGTGAGAATAGTCGTTGGATGCAGAATTTGATTCCTGATCCTAAGAGTACCCATGTTGCATACTTTTTATGGACCCTGCTACATGAAAAATGAAAAATACATGAAAAACGTGATTGTAATCACATTTTTCATGTATTTTTCATTTTTTGTGTAGCAAGGTCCATCGAAAGTATGCAGCATGGGTACTCCTTGGATAAGGAATTAAATTTTGCATCCAATGAGTACTCCCGCTCGAAATTTTAATAAAACCTTAGGGAGATAAGTTGAAAATACAAGTTAAAAAAATAGTTTTATTATTTTATTATTTTTTAATCTTTTTACTTTTTTACCCCAAAAATGGTGAATCGTCCCCCATAGTTGACATCATCATCTTGAATCCTATTGGTTCTTATAATGTTTATTTTGGTTGTAAATTTTTCTTAGGAGGCCCATTTTAGACTTCAAAAGTTCTCCAATGCATCGCGTGTCACGTTTGGCCTATCACACCCTCATAAGAAAAGCCCGTCTGCTAAATTTAATCCACATCATCACCCTCGCATCGAGACCAGCCAATGGGGTCCCCACCCATCCATTTACATTTCTTACTTGGTAGCAGTACCTAATCACCCTTGGTAGGAGCTACGCATTATTTACCACACCCAACCATGAAAATCATAGCAAGCATACACCCACCCTAGGTGTACTACTGACCCCAAAGGTTTCCCCATCAGAAATTTTTATGACTGTCGCCACTTAACCACCATCATCAGTTCTAGCCATCTATCGTCATCATGTCTTGTTAACCTATCACATTGTGCCCTACTACATTAGAAACCCTGGTCCTTTGCATCAATAGTTGTTTCGATCTGTTGACGCTTCCTTATTGTTGACTTCAACAACAAATTTCCGGGAAGGATGTAGTACCTTGGATGAGTCCTCACCACAATAGGTGCGTCCTCGGATGGCACAATGAGAATTAAAATTTCCCTTTGATGTCATCGATCCTCTTAAAATTCGACATAAACACAAGTTTTCATGTCAAGGATGGTATCATACTTCATAACTGTTGCACTTTGTCAGAATTCGTTGAAGACCCATATATTAGTAGTCATCTCTTTCAACCATGCTTACACGGGAAGGTACCCAACAGTAAAATACCCATGCAACAACAACTGTCGTCATCAACCAAAAATAGGTCACTAGCTACAAAATGTGACACGACAGAACTAGTATCTGTCAAATTAGCTTAACTAGTCAAACATCACGAGCATGGGACATGCCCGCCTCGTAGAAATATTTCTTATTTTATCTCTTGCGAGTTTCCTATAGAGCTTGGTGTATTTTTTACTTAAGACAAGATGTATCCCAACTCAGTTCCAAAGCAAGTTACTCTCTCTCTCTCTCAAAAGGATCACACAAAAAGGAAAACATAATTTATTTCGCCTATACAGTACTTCCTAGACCTCATACATTAGGGGGAAACTGTTAACAATGGAAAATCGTACAGGAAAAAGACATTAAAATGTCAAGAAGAAGGTACAAACACATATTTTCATGGAAGGAATACATTAGGAAAGGCTAAAAATACAAAATTTCCTAAGGTTCAAAAGACAATTAAGGGACAATGCACCATCATTTTACATGCAACGTGGCTATTTCTTCGATAGTCACACGGTCCTGAAGATGGCGAAGTGTTGCCATTCGGGACCACTTGATATGCTTGGTTAAGATGACTCTCCACCTAGTATTGTCAAGGACATCTGGATTTGAGCCACCTTGAGGAGTAAGTGCAACACACAAAGGAACCCCTCCTCCAATATTGAGTCACTATCAATCTCAGACCAAGAGAAGGAGGAGAAATTCAAAAAGTGTCTATATAAACCAACCTTTGGAAGAAGAAATGGAGACACATTGTTATGCTGGCAAAATTGCTTCATAGCAAACCAGCTTTCATAGTATAGCAATGTAGGGATTGGAAGGACTCATATGTTGGCCAACAAACATCTCAGTCCAAGAGAGAGAGGTCCACCATTTTATCTTGATCTACCATCCTTTTGGAGAGGGAAGAGACACTTGTAGGAACTCAAGGGAAGGAGACCTCATTGTTTTGGGTATTTTAGCTCCATAGCTCAAAGGACCCTCTTCAAGTGTTTAGCATTGTATCTTTTTTACCACCAACACCTAATAAAGGGAGAATTATCCACTTGTGTTATTAGGCTATTTGCTCCATCGAGATTTTGTATTTTTCATCTTGTGTTTTGTTTTCTTCTTAGTGTTGTATGCTTTGTTTTCCCTCAAACTTAGTTTACATTATGTCAAATCAGTTCCACTAACAGTAGAAAATAAATTTTCTCTATGACCTTGTGTAGATATCAACCAACTTTCTAAAGAAGTGTATTTCGTACACCCTTGCACCAAATACACTACCACATAGAGGATATATCAAAAAATATATGATAAGTGACCCCTTAGACCGCTTCCCTAGGATATGATGAAGAATGGAACTTGTTTTATTTTTAAGAAAGGGACTTGATTTTCTAAGGAGAGGGGATGCGGATTAGAGGGTTGAGGGAGAAGGATATGACTTGTAAAGGAGTTTCCCAATCCCTAAAATCCCTTGGGAACTTGGATTCCTAAGTAGTCCTTGATAAATAGTCTTTGGCGAAGAATGGGACCACACGAGGCCAAGTCGACCAACCACAGTTAGGGGATGTATTTTAGTAACCAATAATATTCCTAACCCAACCAAGGTGAGGGGAAATAATCAAATAATAATTTTGACCCAAAGATGTCAAATCGATCCTCCTGGGTACTAGCCTTGGGAACACCAGGGAAAATATTGATCCTAGACCTAGGGATTGGGATATCCTGAGATTCCACTTTCAAATTTCCTTCAAATTCGGAGGAGACCTTGGGGACCCATCAGTGCAGTAGATCCTAGGAGATCAAAGTTTTTCTGTGGCCAGTTTCCCTGGAAATTGATGCCCTAGGTAACCTAATGAGGCTAGACCTAGGAAAGGGAGGAAAATGGTGAAAAATAGGGTTGAAATGATCACCATTTGATGTACCAGTACCTATTTCCTCTTGGGGATATGGATTCAAGGATAATTGTGAAGAAAAAATTTGTTTCTTGCTCAAGGAGGCTCCAAAAGTCAACTTCGTCCAATGTTAAAGGAAAGAGAAGAAAAGTGAATTTAAATCATTTATAATTTGTTAAAAATGGTGAAGTATTATCAATATAACACGATCTCTAGGAAATTTCGTTCATACAACATAGCCCAAACATAGAAATAATATAAATAGACACATAATTCTAGAGTAAACACATGCATCAATTAGCCCTAATAATAGCGAGATTCCAATGTATGCAACAAAATGAAAAATAATGTTAAAATTGCACTTAAATGTTAGAGAATATATCCAATAAACATCACATTTGAAATATAATAATATCCAAGATAGAAAAGAACCCAATCCATACATCAAAATTCATCCATCATCCAAAAATATCCACCATGGAAAAAATGTGAAGTTCTCTAATGAGAGATAGATCCCAATCCAAGTGATGGTACAAATGAATCCATGCAACTCCTATTTATAAACCAATTAGGAGTTTGAATTACCTAATGAGCCTACATTAGCACCAAAAAATAAAATAATGTGCGAATTAACTAACTTTTGGTGACAAGCCCACCAAATTAGCTCACAAATGAAATAATAAGCCTCTCAGGACGTCAAATAGTGATCTAGGCATGTGGTGGGGCCCTCCAAGAGGCCTTATGAGGTCCATAAGTGCCATAATGATGAATAAAATCCTCAAAAAGTGATGGAAAAGGGGGCTTCCCCTTGTTCTCCAAACAATAAACCTGTGGTGCTCCCAGTGGGCGCAGGGTCACACCAATGACCTCATGGGTCTCCATATGAGTCGAAGATGCCTGTAGACCATATGTAAGGGCTCATATGTTGGAATGAATTTTTCCATGTCATCGTACAAGTCCTGGGACACTTGTCAAGTGTTGGGTACACCTGTGGGGCTATCTGGGCATAGTGTACCAAATGCATCTTCCTCGTCCAAAAGGTGGATTTATAGAAATATATAGACATATTTGGGGATCCATGGAGTGTTTTATAGTACTTTGGAGGCCCATGGCTCTATACACACACCCTATATGTGCCAATTTATGCCTCTGGAAGGTTAGGACCCTCTATAGGGAGACCAAACGCAAATGGACACCATCTGCAATCTTGCATAAGATCTAGTGTGCCCCTTAGCCTTCCTATACAAAAATACATTAAATTAATCATGTAAAATATCTTACAAACCATGGAAAACAAGTGGACACTACATAATGGCATGCCCTTCCATAGTGGGATTTTGGATGTGTTAATGTCTCCAAGCTCCAAACGGGGTTAGCCATGTACCTTATTAGGTGGTTTCTACTTTTAGTGTTGGTAAAAATACTGAGAGAGGGGGTGAATTAGTATTTAGAGCTCATATCTATAAATTTAAATTTTTCTTTTGCAGAATTCCATATGCGGCTTTTATGAACCGAACTCATGTATACACGCGGATATGCTGAAATAAACTAGCGTATACTGATATAAATTTCTAGTTTAGAAAACTTCTCAGAAACGACCTTTAAATCATATTTACCAGTTATGCATTAGGTTAGATAATCAGTAAATATGTGCAGTAACAACAGTGTAAAACATCACACAAGTGGAACACACATGAACACCAATATTTAAGGTGGAAACTCAATTCGGGAGAAAACCACTGCTGCTATCATCTCTATCTTTAATATTTATTATATGGAAAACTGTTTACAACATTGTACTAATGCAGATCATATCAGTACACAAGATTCTACCTACAAAAGGCTGTAACCTTCACTTGTTTTCCAGATGCTACTGGAAGGGATCTCCAACCCCCTTTCTTCTCGTTTACCAGCCACTCCTGGAAGGGAGCTTCAACCCCTTGAACATAACACCAGCTTCTATTGGCAGGAAGCTTCTACTTCCATACTGAAGGCTTCAACCCTTAGACCCACTGCAGACCACGTTTTATCAATTTTCATACTGGATCAAACAGCATCAACACAACCCTTTATCAACAATCATAAACTTTTCCCAATACTTCAATTAGAATAGTGAAAAAACTATAACCAGAACTTCAGAAATAACCCAGACTTCAGAATAGATATGCAGATACAAACTCAACCCTAAACAGTCATTAATTCAAATAGCATACACTACTTTGCTTCACTGAAGCCGCGTACATACGCGCTTTCCTACACACCAACCTGGGTATGCCTCAGTGCATACTGTTTTCATAACCTGGAATGAAAATGCTACTTTGCTTTGTTAAAGCTGCATGTATACACACTTTTCTTTATACCAACCCTCATATACTTCTGTGTATACTATCCTTTAGAATGTGATCAGACTCAGATTCAGATCTGAGGCTTTCAGTCAGACATTTTCTCAGCAGTGTAGAACCTTTAGACAGTCAGTCAACCTTAATCATGTTTTCTCAATCATTGATTAGATTTTTTCATGATCAACTTAGCAGCATACTCAGTATTCAAACAACCCAGAACTTCAAGAAGAATTCATTGACAGAGAGCAGACAAAAAGCAGGAATCACAATAGTAACATCTACAATAAGCTTCAGAAAACCCTAACTGTCATACGCGCTTTTCATGAAGCGAACCCGTGTATATACATGCTTTTACTGAGACCAAATAGCGTATAGATCTGTAAAATTAAATTTTGCAGAACAGACCAGATCTATAAAACTTACCCAAATTTCTTCATTTTCTTCAGCAGACTTGTGCCAGTTCTTCATCATTTCTTCAGTAGATCATACTAGAGCTTCATCATCTTCAGATCTAGAGATCTTGAACCATCATTATATCCATGGGTGCATCATAGATTCAGATCTATTAATTAAAAACAAAGTTCATCCATGCAGATATTCCTTAGAGAGATTTATTCATTAACAACCCTTACTCATGCACATTTTGCACTATGATCTTCTTCTCCTTATATAGATTTAGCTTTTACCAATACCATGAGTCAAAACCACTCAACTGCTGATGGTAATCCTGGACGGAATCAAATAGATAATACAACACTCAATACTATGGGCTAATACCATGGTAAAGCCCCCTGGTATTATAATTTTGGAGCACAAACAGGCATACGCGACTTGGAACGTACTTCTTCGCATGCATACGAGACTTGGCCTTTACAAACCCACGTATACATTGTGACATATTAAAAATAACCAATCTGCTGCACAAAACTTCTGAGAGACTACTGAGATTCTTCATACATATAGTTTCTTCTTCCTTTTCCAAAGAGTTGCCATCAAGGACAATCAATTTAATATTATAGAACACAATAAACATATTGCCAACAATCTCACCCTTTGGACTTGATGGCAACCATAATCATTAAAACATTAGGCATTTGTATTCAACCATCCTCAGAATTCTCCCCCTTTGACATCAAGGGCAAAGGGCAGATCAAAATCCCTTGTACAGAAATTACCATGCCCCCCCTGAGTTCATGCTTGAATAGTATTCAGACATATTTTTCAATGAAGTACATGACTTTTCAACCGAGTATGACCTTTCCTATCACCAATTACTCATACTTGCATCAATGATCCAACTAAGTGGATTTACATATTTGACTCAACTACCCAACCAAGTGGGTGTACAAATTTTGACTGAACTACCCAACCAAGTGGGTTTACAAATTGGAATAAGTCCTTACATGACTGAATATAACAATTTACATCATAGATCTCAACATGACCTTTTCATCAAATGAATTTTTATAAACAAGACCAATGAATCTCAATCATGAGATCAGACCACATCAAACACTTAGAATTCCAACAATGAATCCTTTCCCACAGGAAAAGTGCTCTCCCTTAGCTTGTGCACCCTGAACACTTTCAACAACAAATCATCAAGACATATTCATCAAAAAATATTAGAGAATGAAACAAAAATGTGAGAACTGGAACATCACCAGAGATACCCAACAACACCGCAACTATTCTGAAAATGCTGACTTAGAAAATTGTGCTAGCAAAAACCCATACGCGGTTTTATGTATATAAACTCGCGTATATACGCGACTGTCCTTTATGAAATCTGCGTATCCAATTTAAACTTCTGAATTTAAGTAGATCTAATCTTCTGAGCGGCAAAGACAACTCCCAGCTTTTGTCTGAGATATTCGAATGATTCCCTGGGAAGAGGTTTAGTAAATATATCAGCAACTTGTTCTTTGGAGGGAACATACTCCAATTTCACCTTTTGTTCAAGCACTTGTTCACGTAAGAAGTGATACTTGATATAAATGTGCTTGGTCTTGGAATGCATAACATGATTCTTTGAGATATTGATGGTACTTGTATTATCACACATAATGGATATGGGAGGTGAACATTTGATTTGAATGTCTTGTAAAGTCTGCATCATCCAAAGAAGTTGTGTGCAACATGATGCGACAGCCACATATTATACTTCTGTTGTAGATAAGGCAATAGAGCTTTGCTTCTTGCTGAACCGAGATACTAATCAGGGCCCCATATAGAATGCACCACCACTAGTGCTCTTCCGGTCATCAACATCTCCATCCCAATCTGCATCTGTGTAAGCATGAAGAGTGGGATTAGCATTCTTTGGATACCATAGCCCAAAGTATTGAGTTCCTTGTAGATATTTGAATATTATTTTTACAGCCTGAAGGTGAGACTCTTTTGGATTAGCTTGGAATCGTCCAACAATCCCAACTGCATGCATAATGTCTGGTCTTGTCCCGGTGAGATAAAGTAGACTTCCAATCATGGATCTGTATTTTGTTTGATTCACCATGGAAGAATCATCATGAGAACTGAGGTTACACCCGGTTATCATTGGTGTACTTACAGGTTTGCAATCTTCCATCCCATACTTCTTCAGAATTTGCTTAAGATATTTTGCTTGTGATAAGAACATGCCATCTGTTGCTTGTTGCACTTGTAAGCCAAGAAAGAATGTTAGTTCCCCAAGTAAAGATATTTCAAATTCTTGCTGCATAACAGAAGAAAATTTCTGACTCATGGACTCTTCATTACTTCCAAAAATGATGTCATCAACATATACAACCACAATCAATAGTTTATCATTTTCATTTTTTGTGTATAAGTTGCTATCAGCAGATCCCTTTGAAAATTCTTGTTGATGAAGATATTTGTCAAGACAATAATGCCATGCCCTTGGAGCTTGTTTGAGACCATATAAAGCCTTTTTAAGTTTACAAGCAAGTTTTTCATCATTTCCCAAAATGAATCCTTCTGGTTGTTCTATATAAACTTCTTCTTCTAGATCACCATCGAGGAAAGCAGATTTAACATCCATTTGATAAACTTTGATTTGTTGAAAGCTTGAAAAAGCAAGAAAAATTCTGATGGCTTCAAGTCTAGCTACAGGAGCAAATGTTTCTTCAAATTCTATACCTTCTTGTTGAGCATACCCTTTACAAACAATTCTAGCCTTGTTTCTAATAACATCTCCATTTTCATTTAACTTGTTTTTGAATATCCATTTTGTTCCAATAACATTTTTATCATGAGGTCTTGGAACTAGTTCCCAAGTATGATTCTTTTCAATTTGATCAAGTTCTTCATTCATGGGTTAAATCCAACATTCATCTTTGCTAGCTTGATTGACATTCTGTGGTTCAATGGTGGATAAAAATGCTAGATATCTAGTAGACCCTACAAGAGTTCTTCTTGTTTGGACACTTGATCCCTTTTCTCCCAAAATTTGAGATTCTGGATGATCCTTTTGAACATACCTGGATGGAGCCTTTTCAAATAGATCTTCTTATGCTACTTCATTGGGTTCACCTTCTATATTATCTCTATTAGATGTAGGAAGATATACATCATCATCATCTTCATTTGTTGTTTGTATTTCCCCTTTTGGAGCTGAGAGAGATTCATCAATTACAACGTCAATGCATTCAACAATATTCCGAAGTCTTTTATTGTAGCATTTATATGCTTTACTTCTAGAAGGGTAACCAAGAAATATTCCTTCATCTGCTCTAGGTTCAAACTTGCCAAGTTTTTCATCATTGTTCTTGATAAAACATTTGCTTCCAAAAACTTTAAAATGCTTTACAGTGGGAAGATTAACATAACAGAGCTCATATGGAGTTTTATCACTGTTTACACGAACATGTGCTTTGTTAAGAATATTTACTGCAGTATGTGCTACTTCTCCCCAAAATGTGTCAGGTGTTCCTAAATCATCAAGCATAGCCCAAGCCATTTGTTGAACTGTTCTATTCATTCTTTTTGCTACGCCATTTTTTTGTAGGGTACTAGCTACAGAAAACTGTCTTTTTATGCCATGTTGTTCACAAAAATCAAAGAATTCATCTGATATATATTCACCTCCTCGATCAGATCTAACACACTTGATTTTTAGATCTAATTCATTTTCAACCAGTGCTTTGAAGATCTAAAATTTTACGAATGCTTCATCTTTGTGTTTTAGCAACTCAATCCAACACATTCTAGAGAAATCATCAATAAACATAATATAGTATTATTCTCCACAGGGTGACCTTTTTCTCATGGGTCCACATAAATCAGTATGAATGAGTTGAAGAGGCTTACTTGCTCATCCTTATTTGGCATTAAATTGCACTCTGGTTTGCTTACCGAATTGGCAAGATTTGCATATGGTACTCTCAGGAAGAGTAATATTCGGAAGATCACGAACAACTTTGGGTCTGCTAGATTTGTTGATTTGAGAGAAGCTCAAATGCCCCAATCTTCTATGCCATAACCAATTTTTTGAAGATGTACCCAAGTAACATTGTTCTTTATAGCTTTTCAATACATACAAATTGCTTGGTGTTCTATTTAATTTTATAATTGTTTTTCCTGTATCAAGATCACATACCACACATTCTTTTGAGCTAAAGACAACTTCAGTTCCTTGATCACACATTTTACTTACACTTAACAGGTTATGCTTTAATCCATCCACATACATAACATTGCTAGCTTTCACCTTTTCCTTTAGAAAAACAGAAACTTTTCCCTTAATGACAACAAGAGTATCATTTCCAAAAGTAACATTCTTTTCTCTTTCTAGAGCATTGTATGCAAGAAGTTTATTTCTGTCACCTGTCATGTGTTTTTAGCATCCACTATCAATGTACCATTGATTTTATTCTCCTTCTGCAAATAAAGCTATGCCATAGTTCTCAACCTGTAATTCCTTCTTTCTCCATACTTTGGAAGTTGAAGGTATATGCTCTTTTGGCTGAAGTTTTCTCTTGCATTCAGATTATTCATGACCAAAGTTATTGCAATAAGAACATTCAATTTCATTTTGAAGAGGAGAAAAGTTGTTATATGTATTCTTCTTTATTCTAGTATCAATTCTTTTCTTTCTTGCTTCTCTAGTCATGCTGGTTTTGTATGCAACACATTGAACAACTTTATGACCAAAGTTATGACATGAGAAACATTGTCCATTGAAGAAGGAATTTCTGTGATCATGGAACCTTCTATTTGTGTTTACCTGTTGGTTGGTATTTCTCTGAAAGGTATTCCTGTTAGTGTTCTTTGTATTGAGGTGGTCATGCTTTACCTATAAAGTTTCTTTGTTTCCTTGCTGAGTGGCAGAATGTTGTAGGTTGGCTATAGCTGCTTTTAGATAGTTTGGTGCTGAAGACTAAGATGATTCTTCGACATATCCAAGACCTGTCTTTATAAGAGGAGAACGTTGTACCTTGATAATTTCATCTAAGGTTTCAGATCCTTTAGCAAATCTAGGATTCAAAGTCTTTACTTTATCAATTTCTTTTCTTAGACTTACTATTTCACATTCTAATTTCTCATTGTGTTTCTCCTTTTCTTCAAGTTGATTTTTTAGAGTTTCTATGGATATTTTGTTTTCTTCCAAACATATTTTGAGCTGATTGATTTATTCAAGAAAATCATTATCCTCTAGAGCATCCATAAATGTATCATTTTCTTCCCTAGATTCTTTTTCAAATTCCATGAGAAGTCTAAGATCTTGATCAGATTCTTCCTCACTGTCTCATAACCCATCACTATCTTCATGAGTATAATAACTTTTTCTAGTGCTAAACCAATTATTATTTATTCTTACTACTTCCTTTCCTTTTTCATGTGTTTCTTTATGAGGACACTTAGCAGCATAATGAACAACTCTTCCACAAGAAAAACATTTGAAAGGAATCTTACCTCTGAACCTTCTAGTGCCAAGTTGGAGCTTCTTTACAAAATTTACCTCATCTGCTTCTGAAACATACCCTAATCCTTCTGTTTCTTGTACTTCTTTTCCTTTTGTAGAAGCTCTAAAAACGACTTCTTTGACTTCAGATGATCCTCCTTTTCTCATTTCACATGTAGTTAGAATGCCATGAAGTTGAACAATAGTAAGATTTTGAAGATCCTACTTCTCTTCAATAGCAGACACTTTTGACTCAAATTTTGAAGTTAGAGATCTTAAAACTTTGTCAAGTAGAGTAGTGTCGGTTATGGTTTCACCTAAATTTCTCATATGATTTACAATATCATCTAGACGTAAAAATAAATTGGCAATGCTCTCCTCATTATGCATCCTTAGATTTTCATATTGAATTATGAGAGTTTGGAGTTTAGCACTTTTTTACCTTTGTATCACCTTCATAGCTTAGAATGAGTTTGTCCCATATTTCCTTTGTTGTATTCAACTGCATGACCTTGACAAATTCTGATTCAGTCAGACTCCCCAATAGTGCATTGACCGCCTTTGCATTTGTTTCATAGTTCTTTCTTGTCGTTGCATCTGTTGGAACTGAGGCTGGATATTGATAACCTCCTTCAACAATAGCCCATACATATGCTCCAAGAGACTAAAGATAGGATATTGTCTGTGTTTTACAGAAGATTAAACTATTTTCGTTGAAGAGTGGAGGCCCAATAGATGTTGTCCCATCTTGATTGCTCATCTTGGCTAATCTTCCTTCTAGCGGCTAAGCTTCTTCAAAAGGACCTGCTCTGATACCAATTGTTGGGAAAAATACTGAGAGAAGGGGGGGGGGGGTGAATCAATATTTAGAGCTCATATCTATAAATTTAACTTTTTCTTTTGCAGAATTACATATGCGGCTTTTATGAACCGAACTCGCGTATACATGCAGATATGCTAAAAGAAACTAGCGTATACTGATATAAATTTCTAGTTTAGAAAAATTCTCAGAAACAGTTTTTAAATCAGATTTACTAGTTATGCATTAGGTTAGATAATCAGTAAATATGTGCAGTAACAACAGTGTAAAACATCACACAAGTGAAACACACATGAACACCAATATTTAAGGTGGAAACCCAATTCGGGGGAAAACCACCGCTGCTGTCGTCTCTGTCTTCAATATTTATTATATGGAAAACTGTTTACAACATTGTACTGATGCAGACTCATATCAGTACGTAGGATTCTACCTGTAGAAGGCTGCAACCTTCACTCGTTTTCCAGCTGCTACTGGAAGGGAGCTCCAACCCCCTTTCTTCTCGTTTACCAGCCACTCCTGGAAGGGAGCTTCAACCCCCTGAACATAACACCAACTTCTACTAGCAAGAAGCTTCTACTTCCATACTGAAGGCTTCAACCCTCAGACCCACTGCAGACCACGTTTCATCAATTTTCATACTGGATCAAACATCATCAACACAACCCTTTATCAACAATCATAAACTTTACCCAAAACTTCAATTAGAACAGTGAAAACACTGTAACTAGAACTTCAGAAATAACCCATAATTCAAAATAGATATGCAGATACAAAGTCAACCCTGAAAAGTCATTAATTGAAACAACATACACTAATTTTCTTCATTGAAGCCGCGTACATACACGCTTTCTTGCACACCAACCTGTGTATGCTTCAGTGCATACTGTTTTCATAACCTGGAATGAATATGCTACTTCGATTTGTTAAAGATGAGTGTATATGCGCTTTTCTTTATACCAACCTGCGTATACTTATGTGTATACTATCCTTCAGAATGTGATCAGACTCAGATTTAGATCCGAGGCTTTCAGTCAGACATTTTCTCAGCAGTGTAGATCCTTTAGACATTCAGTAAACCTTAATCATGTTTTCTAAATCATTGATTAGATTTGTTCATGATCAACTTAGCAGCATACTCAGTATTCAAACAACCCAGAACTTTAAGAAGACTTCATTGACAGACAGTAGACAAAAACCAGGAATAACAATAGTAACATCTGCAATAAGCTTCAAGTCACCCTAACTGCCATAAACACTTTTCATGAAGCGAACCCGCGTATATATGCACTTTTACTAAGACCAACTAGCGTATAGATCTGTAAAAGTAATTTTTTTAGAACAGACCAAATCTATAAAACTTACCCAGATTTCTTCATTTTCTTCAGCAGACTTGCGCCAGTTCTTCATCATTTCTTCAGTAGATCATACTAGAGCTTCATCATCTTCAGATATAGAGATCTTGAACCATCATTATATCCATGGGTGCATCATAGATTCAGATCTATCAATTAAAAATAGATTTCATCCATGCAGATATTCCTTAGAGAAACTTATTCATTTACAACCCTTACTCATGCACACTTTGCACTATGATCTTCTTCTCCTTATATAGATTTATCTTTTACCACTACCATGGGTCAAAACTACTCAACTGCTGATGGTAATCCTGGAAGGAATAAAATAGATAATACAACGCTCAATACTGTGGGCTAATACCATGGTAAAGCCCCATGGTATTATAATTTTGGAGCACAAACAGGCATACGCGACTTGAGACGTACTTCTCTGCATGCATACGCGACTTGGCCTTTACAAACCCGCGTATACATTGTGACATATTAAAAATAATCAATCTGCTGCACAAAAATTTTGAGAGACTGCTGAGATTCTTCATACAAATAGTTTTTTCTTCCTTTGCCAGAGAGTTTCCATCAAGGACAATCAATGTAATATTATAGAACAAAAGAAACATATTGCCAACATTTAGAGGGGATAGTATGTCCAAGGAACATCCCTCAAATGGTGGTGGCATGTGATAAAGAGGTGAAATGGAATAGGGAATGATAAGGGAAACCCTAGGTCACATATCGGGGCATAAGGGTAGCTAGAAAAAGGGAAGCCCACACCTAGTTATATAATGTGTAGGAGGGAGAAATCATGGTACATGAGGTTCCCCAACCTTGATTTTCCCACCTTTCTTTATATACCTTTTTCCTTTTATGTTTTTATTTGATTAACTTCTCGAGGTTCAAAGGACAAGAACATGATGTGTAAGATATAACAGTGATTACCCCATTTTTGGTAGGGAGGTTCATTTCCCTCCAAGGGTTGGGACAATCATGGGTTCTTGAATGATAAAGGAGGCTCATATAGGGCCTGTGTAACTAGGGTGATGTCCATAGGTATGGGGTTGAGCTCATGCATTTGATTTTCCCACATGCTAATTATGTTTGTCCCGACCATTTTTTTCATCTTATAGTACATTTTCTTGTTAAATGTGGCCATTTATGTTTTTACTTTTATTTTTAGCTATGTCAACCTCCGGGGCATCCTTCCAAGCCTGACCCAAGGTGGGAGAAATGGAATGGGGAGGCTAACCCTATGTGAACCCAGTGAATACATGTGGACCCAAGTGAGAGAGATGATGAATGGACGTATAGTGAGTGGAAGGGGAGTGATATATTTGGATAAGGGAGCAGGACCATGCAACCAAAGTCGGGGCTTCCCAAGTAGTAGCATCCTAAAACCAAATGGTTAGTAGAGGATATCCCACGAGACTAAAATCCAAGGGTAACATTCAAAATAGGTCAAGGGGACAAAGGCACACACTAAGCCCACTCTTTTTGCCGAATCCCCCCATTAATCCATGCCCAGATGTGTCCATGATAAGTAAACCCAATACTCAATTACCAAATGAAAAGAAATACCTTTGGGTTCAGGAGGCCCACCTTCAAACATATGATCAATATAGATGGGTGAGGGACCACATGGCTAGCTCAAGTGGTGGAGAAATGGCACAACTGGCTAGTTGAGGGCTACACAGGGCTATTGCCTGTTGATTGAGGTCTATCACGGAGAAAAAATTTCTCCTAGATATATCACCCGTGAAGTGGTTGGTAACATCTAGCTCCAAATGGGATGTGATCTCTCGCAGAGGTGGGAAAAGCTACTCGAATGGGAGGTTACGATAACTATAGAAACATCTTGGTCACTGTAGACTTGTTATCTGTACATATCAACGACCAAAACCATCGAGAAACATGTTTTTTTACTGTGTCTTATGATCACCCAGGATTAATGTCAGGCCATAAAATCAACAAGTAATAAAAATATGCAATTTTTAATCTAAATGCAGCTAATATATAATGAGAAATATCATATGAGATTAGTTCTAATGCAAAAAATCAACATGCAATGCATCCTACTCTAATGTGTATAGAGTACAATGTTAAGTGCTAGGTATAGTCATAGGCCCAATGAAACCAACATGTCAATTGATAAATACAAGAATGCATGCTTCCCTGATTATCTTTGCAATGGAATTGACAATACAATTGGAATTAAATGATATAAGGAGTTGCGAGGGTGGGAGGTGGGAAAACAAGAGGCCCATGTGTCATAGAAAGGAACCTTGGAAGAAGGAAAAGACACCAATCAGGAGGATTGAATTTGATCCTCCAAATAGGAGATGGAAATGTCAACAACCAAGTATATGAATATTTGATGAAGAACTATCTCGAGTGTATCATCCTTGGGGTAAGAAGGAGTAAATGACTCAAACATATTTAAGATGATAATATTTTTTTCATTTGGAAAACAAGAAGTGGATTCATCATTGTATTTGGGAAAAACCATGATTCTTGTTTTTTCGTAAGGGAAACTAACTCTTCATCAAAAATAGAGGAACATACCTTGTAAAAAATATCCATTTTCGAGGCAGGAACATAACAAGGGGAGGAATTCTCAAACATGAAGAAAAAACCTGTATCGGTGGCATGGCTCAAGGAAGCTTCTTCCTCAATTTATTTTACATTAGAGTCATCAGAATTTCCCACAATTTTGGAAGGATATTCTTTGATTGAATCGTCTTGGAACATAAAGAAGAGAGCCTTACAATAACTAGGGAGGGATCCATAAGGGCCAACGTTGTTTTCACGAAGGGGAAAATTATTCTTTCCCGAGTTCATTCTTAGAGACTATGGGGTCTTCATTTTTATAGTCATACCCAATTCCCCAATCAAAAACCCAAAATTCATTCATAGATTATTCATTTAGTTGACTATCATGATCTTCCTTAGAATAATCCCATTATCCACTACATATTTGGTGTTGGTTAGGATGCCATTCATTCTCTTCTTTAGACATGGGAGAATTTTCCTCCTTCATCACTCCTCAAAGAATGATATCCAAGGTATTTACTAAATTATTTTGATGGAATGCTTCAAGAAGAAGGCCATCAGTAGGAATCCTTTTATATTCACACTTCATGTTACAAAGTCTTTCCAATTGCTCACAATAGTATGAGAAATTATCTTACGAGTTATATGTGGATATCAACTGTCTGCAAGATTTCTCATATTCCATCATCCATTCTTGCAAAATTGGAGGGCTCTCGGGATCCAGACCTTCGTTATCAGCCTTGGAGCTCATGCCTCTTAATTCATGAGTTTCCTTTTTGGCACAATCCTCAAGGTCCAATTTTGTTTGGATTTCCTTGCTCTTTTGATTGAGGTTTCTTTGGTTACACAATTTCCTTATAAATCCATACTTGAATTGATAAAAGTTTTTAATACTTTTTCGGGGAAGGTTGAAAAACCATTCCCTAGCCTTACCCTCAAGTTCCAATGCAAAGATCATCATGAATATGTCATCTTCATCTTCATTAGGCATCCACAAGGAACATTCACATATAAAATCAATCATATATTTCTCGGCATTGACACTATTTCCATAAAATTTGGGCAACCATTCATAATGTTTAGTAATTAATAGGTGCAGAGGAATGGAGGAGGCCCTTAAGTTTAGTGCCTTAAATGAATTCAGGCGTTGAATGACATATTCAACCACATTTAGTTTGAGCTTCTTGTGTGATAAGAAGTGGTCAACCAAGGTGGAAAACTAAGAGATATTTTTAGGTTTGCATGATTCTGAAGCCAACCCCTAGGTACGGTCCCAATACAGTGGAGGAACTGATGTATCCAAACATCTTCGTGAACAATGTTTGACTTTGAAATATATTCCATGAAACTAGCCACATGATCAACTGTTGAAGATGGGACATCATCAAACCTGGGAAAAAATTATCTATGATTAGGATTAATATCATTTAGGTATCTGGGGATCCCTTTAGTATCTAATGTTGGGTGTCTTGGTGCCAAATCCCACATGGTTTTGAATATTATATGGGGATCATATGTGGAGTCGTGAGGGTGATTGAAACTGCCTTAAAAAATTCTTGCTTCACCCTACAAGCATTGACCTTGAAGTTTAATGAGGAACTAGGAATTCATTCCTCCAATGGAGTTGCCAATAATGATATGTCAATATGTCGTATGGGGAAAAAAACACATGTCTCGTGTCCTTGACAACGACACAAAAAATGTTACCACTCGAGCCAACAGGGGACATAAAAGGGGTTCCTAAGAGGGAAATTTCTAGGTTAAGGGAAACAATGGAGACTTTTTCCATTGTCACCACAACTAAGTCTCCCTACTCTTTACGAGCTTTCACCAATGGGAGGAGATCTGATGTTTTTAGGAAGTGACCCATTAGACCCCTTCCCTAGGAAAGGATGAAAAATGTAACTTGCTTGCTTTTTAATCAAGGGACTTGATTTTCAAGGGAGAGGGGATGAGGATTGGAGGGTTGAGGGATAATGATATGAATTATAAAGGAGTTTTCAATCCCTAAAATGAAGTTTCCACATCGAATACGAACATAATTATTGGTATATTATCATTTTTTAGGCACAAGATTCATAATAAAGGGCCATGAAGAAGGCCTCAATCCACCACACATGACCCCTTTATGGGGTGTTTAGCCTATGAATGGTGATAAGGGTGTTCATAAATTTTTTCTAGTACCAAGGATGGTTGTCATGGCCTTAGACATGGATGGTTAATAAATTTCATGTGTTAGGTCTTAAAGGGACATGTTAGGGACTTGAGGCCATGCAAAATGGTTCAAACCACCACACATGACCTTTAAGTGGATATTTTGTGTATGAGTGGGGATATAGAAACCATTAGGATATTTTCAACACTAGGTATGAGTCCTAGTGCCTTTGCCATGGTCATGGGAGGGAATCTATTCCCTAGGCATTGAAAAAATATTTCATTGTTTGAGGCCCATGAATGAGACATTAAACCACAACACAAGTGTTATATACAATAATCTATCCTCCAAGTGTCAACATGGGTGTCATTAGTGTTAGAAAATCATAAAGGTGTAAATATTCTCTTATGTTGATAATTACTTGTGATATTCTTGTATTCTTATTAGCTTTATTTATGTTCTTCTTTTATATTCTTTTCATCAAGAAATCATCAAATCAAAACATGAAGATCAATGACACCATATGTAGGCGCTCAGCCAGGGATAAAACCCCTCTCTAGGGGAAAACCCAGTCAAAATCCTCCATTAATAAAATTGAGATAAACCAAGACCTTAGACCTGACCAAAAGACCTTCCTCCTCCACCAAGTCAACCTTCCAATATGATTCAACAAACTTCAGTAGTATATTCTTGTATAACAAATATAACCCAACAAAAATCCATAATTTTGACCCCCATCTTCCAGAATTTCGTCCCTACAACAGATCTGAAATTTTGACCTCCCCTCCAGCTTCATAATTTCACATGCATGAGAGTAGAGAGAGAAAATTAAACTTCTTTTTGTTAGACAAATACTTCCTTATCATTCGATAGGTTTTTCTTCCTCTTCCTTGAATTTCACACCCTTTTTCTACCCCCACCTACTAGAGATCAAAATTCTTGAATTGATGCCCCAAAAATGGTCAAATATTTTCCTTTATATAGTTGATTCTTCCTCTTAATTAGGATGAATTGTTAAGGTTGAAGCCGACTTGGTGGAGGGGGCTCGGAAGACCTAATTTACATAAAAATAAATTTCTTTCTTGATAAATGAAGCCCAAGAAGTGTCTTTTACATGATTAAAAATACAAGGACTCTTGACGTAAACCCTAGAAGTAGATAATGGAGGGTTTGACCTAAAATAATTGACCCAAGCATGAAACCCATGCTTTAATAAGTCAATTTCATTTACAATAAAATTTAATTTTCTTTTTTTTGAGAAATACATTACATTATGACTTCAAATATAATTATGCAAACCAACACTAGTTACATTTTCAACACTTCGTCTTAAATAGGGAGGTATTCATAATTACATATACATAGGTACATGTAAGGTCTCAAAATGATATGCTCTATGAAGAGTCAAAACACACATAGTGCTATAGATTAGATACCTAACCATGGTACTCTAATCATGTGGGACAAAGGTGTACTCAAGCCTTAGCCACTCTAGGTATCATGAGGATTTTAAGCTCTAACACCAATCCAATGATCTAGGTGCTTATCCAAGGTCAAAGCTCCATGACCAATGTCACCCTCCCTACTTCGGGATCTAGACATCAACACATAGGCCAAAGATATGTCTTCCCAAGAATCTTGTTGCCACAATATGATTCATCTCTCCTTATCAACTAATTCATATATATATCCACCACTTCAAGCATGCTTCAAACATTCAATATTTTTACGGAGATATCCTACACAATCACAACCCCAATCGGTGATAAAACTTCATATATATACTATTGAGATTCAACGAGATGATGAGCTTAGTGAAAATATTCACCTTCATTAAGTGGGCCCGCAGGCTATTTTTGGCGCAAGTCTATTTTTAGACATGGTGATCATATTTTAGAAGTTGCAGGATACTATTTGTGGATGGTTGGTCTAGTTGGAAAAATAGATGAAGTTCTATTTTTAGAATATTGGGCGAAGTCTATTTATAATTGTCGATCTAAAAATAGAAGTGTCAATTATTATTAGCTATTAATAATAATCCAACAATAAACAACAACTTATTCTCTTGGAGCACTTAGTTTCAGTGCAAAGATTTGGAAAATCAATGCGTTGAAGGAATTACACAATTCCTAGGGTTTACTGGTGTTTCATGCATGGAGGACTCAATTAGAACTGAAATGGAAAAGTTATGACAGAGTTGGAAGAGTAGTTCATGAAGTTGTTATTCAGTTTAACTCAGTTAATGAAGTTAAACACATTTGAGCTAGTTGTATCTAGTCTAACTGAATGATACAATAGTGAGAGTGGAGTGAATTAATTATTTAATTAATTCACAAATAATAACTCATTAATCAACTGAACAATATAGTAGTTAACTACAATGCATGTCAGTTCCAGTGGAGACTCAGTGGAGAGATAGGTGAAAGGGCAATATGGACTATCTGTTTTGACTATAGTGATGCATTGATTGCATCACACACACATTGGAGTTTCCAATGAGGATTGCATAGTCAAGGCAAGGGTAATTTTAATTCATTCAAAGCTATTCTTTAGCAGAGATTTCACAGTGGAGGCAGGCTAGAAGGTGGCAAGAATCGGTGCATGGATTTGCAGATTTCTTCTGATTAGTGTGTGACGTTTGATTGTACTGAGAGCTTAATGTACTAAGCTTTGTATGAGATTTTTACATGATCTCCATGATACATAATATATGATATTTCGGGTTTTCAGCTTCAGGATTTCCCGTTAAACAACTGTGTTATGTGCGATTGTTTTTATTGATTCATGTGTTTGCAATTGAATGTTTAATTTTTGCAAAAGATTAATAGTGGAAGGATTCTGTATTTAGCAAGAAGATAAAATATTGTTAGATTAGGATAATCTGGATATATACATGCATCCTGTATATAATTTCTACATGGTATCATAGTAGTGTTAATTCTTGAATATTGAAATTGTGAAGAATTGCTGAGTTTGTGCTGGTGGAAAATTCGAATTTGCTGCAGAAAATTCTTGGTGTGACAATTGAGTATACATTGAAATGTATTTCAATGGGTTGCGATTGGAGTATTCCCTTGATGGGAGCTCGAATTACATAGCCTGGAAGGATAGGATGGAGGCGGTTCTGGAGGATAGTGAACTGAAGGAGTTCATCGATAGCGATGTTCTTAAGCCGGGATCTAGCAATGCTGCATTACTTGACGCATGGAAAAAAAAGATAGCAAAGACAAGAATAATTATATTGGAAGGTGTGAAGGACCATATTGTGTCCAGCCTTCACAGGAAAGCCACTCCATTTTTAATGTGGAAGGCTTTGAAATATTTTTTCCAAATCCACAGCAACCAGAGGAAGTTGGCGCTGAAAGACAAGCTCATAAAAATAAAAATGGAGAAGGGCGACAGTATTCCAAAATATCTCACGAAGTTTGTCCACTGTAGAGATGAAATGGGAAGTGTAGGGATTACTGTTTATGATGAAGACTTGGTGAGCTTGGCTCTCCTTGGGCTTCCAAAGAGTTGGCATAGCTATGAAGACTCTGTCAACGGACGGGAGAAACTGCTGGGATGGGAGCGACTTTGGTCGAATCTTGTGCAGGAGGAGATAAGGCGGGGTACCAGGGATGGCTCTTCATCGAAGAATGAAGATGAAGAGAATTTTGATTTGAATGCCAAAGCAAGGAAAGGGAAGGGTAATAAATTTCCTTCAAAATCCGATGCTAAAGGAAAGAAGCAGGATTTGTCCAAAGTGAAGTGTTTTCAGTGTCACAAACATGGGAATTTCACCACTAACTACCCACAAAAGAAGAAGAACAAGAAGGCTGTTGGGGCTGTAGCTGAGAGGCCTTAGCCTCACAATTTGAACTTGATTTCTCTTTGATCGTATTCTTGGTTTCAAGCTATATGGGATCGGTGTGGTATCTTGATATTGGTGCATCTTTCGATATGATGGGAGACAAGGAGTTGTTTAGTAACTTGGAGGAGAAGGACCTCCAGATGCATATAGAGATGGGCGACGATGGTCGATACAGTGCGACCGACATTGGGACCATTACCTTTGAGAGGGAGTCCAGTAATCCATTATGGTTGAAGGATGTTATGCATGTTCCAGGTCTGAAGAAGAACTTGGTCTCGGTTGCAATGTTGGAAGACAAAGGTTATGATGTTGTTTCCAGTGAGGGAAAATCCTTCCTTCGACATAAAACAATAGGTCAAACCAAAAGGATAGGGATTCGAGTTAAGAATCTCTACAAGCTGGAGGTAGATGGTTGTGCTGCAATGATGGGCAAAGCAGAAGAAGTGGTGAGCCGGGATGAGGGAAAATTATGGCACAAGAGATTGGGCCATCTTCACCATGGCGCTTTGAATATTTTGTAGTAGATTTATACTAGAATTCCAAAGGGTACTCTTGCGTAGTCAGATTAGTGCAAGGGATATACTATGGGTAAGTTTGTGAAGACCACCTTTCATGAGAAGGAGAACCGTGCTTCGGTGATCCCAGAGAGAATTCACACAGACGTGTGTGGACCTTTCTCGGTTGCTTCAACAGAAAACACAGGTATTATGTTATATTTGTTGATGACTATTCTCGTAGATGCTGGATCTTCTTCATGCAAAAGAAGAGAGAAACATTCTCAAAGTTCTGTGATTTTAAAGAATTGGTGGAGAAGGAGTCGGGGAAGCAAGTGAAAGCTCTACGGAGCGATAATGGTGGTGAACACATCTTGGGTGAATTAAAAAACTTCTGTAGCAAAGAAGGAATTCGAAGAGAACTCATAATGCCTCATAAACCACAGAAGAATGGGGTCACGGAGAGGAATAACAGAACGATCGTGGGTGCTGCACGAGCAATGCTACATGACCAGGGCCTACCGATGCACTTGTGGGCGGAAGCATGCAACACGACGGTTTATGTGCAAAACCATTGTCCTCATAGAGTACTTGGCATGAGTACACCTAAAGAAGATTTTACTAGTAAGAAGCCTGATATTTCTCATTTGGATATTTTTGGCTCATATGTTTACATTCATGTGACAAAGGACGCCAGGAAGAAGCTGGAGCCGACTGCAGAAGTTGGGATATCTATGGGGTACACAGAAACACCCCATAATTATCGTGTGTATTTTCCAGACAGTCGGATGACTGTGGTGCGACGTGATATAAAATTCAATGAGGTGAAAGCCATGAAGTTGTCACTTGAGAGGGAGCTACACTTTCATGCAGAGGAGGAATTTCTTGTTCCCAAAGATGAGCCTCTAGATGTGGATCAGCCACAGGAGGAGATTCATGGAGTGGAGGAGTCCACTCATGCAGAACCAAACATCAGAAAAGGAAAAAAGCATACCACAGAAGCTGAGAGACTGAAGCTTGATGCGGCACAGAATGTAGGAGTCCCTACATCACAGCAAAGACAGAGGCAGTCACCTGACCAATTTACTGGAAACATGGCTCTTATGAGCAAGTGTATCGTGACAGAGCCATATTATTTTGAAGAAGAAGTGTAGGAGCCCACATGGGTAGATGCCATGGTGGAGGAGTATGACTCCAATGTCAGAAACAGTGCTTGGGAGATTGTTCCAAGGCCGGTGGGTAAATCAGTTGTAGGATCAAGATGGATCTACAAGTTAAAGCAAGCTACTGATGGGAGCGTCGAGAAGTACAAGGCAAGATTTTTTTCCAGAGGATTCTCACAGATCGAGGGGATTGATTATGAAGAAACCTTTGCGCTTGTCGCATGGTATTCTTCCATAAGGACCATCCTTGATCTCTTAGCGCAGATGGGTTGGAAAATTCATCGGATGGATGTGAAGACTGCGTTCCTTAATGGGATCATGAGGAAGAGGTGTACATTGAGCAGCTTGAATGATTTGATATATTCAGCAGCGAGTCGCATGTGTGCAAGCTCAAAAGAGTGTTGTTTGGGCTGAAGCAAGCACCACATGCTTGGTACACACGAATCGACAACTATTTCACTAGACTTGGCTTCACCAAGAGTGAGGCGGATGAAAAATTGTACCAAATTGTGGTGGAGGGTAAGCTTTTAATCATTGTTCTTTATGTTGATGATTTAATACTAACGGGTGATGAGCAATTGATACACTCATGCAAGGCAGATCTTGCAAAGGAGTTTGAGATGAAGGATTTGGGCCTCTATTCATTATTTCCTTGGATTATGGAAATAGCAGTAGGAAGGTGGAGAGCGGTACATGTCTCAAAACCAAGTATGCCGGTACAGAAGTTTCACATGTGCAAGGGTACATAAACCCTATCGACACTCATCTTCCCGGAAATTTGGAGGAAAGAGGGGTCTCTTGCATGTAGGTAGAGGTAGTGGATGCCTTGTGTATCGGCAGGTTGGTGGGATCACTCATGTATTTAGTTAATACAAGACCAGACATATGTTATGCGGTGAACCAGCTTTCACAAGTGATGGTTAAGCCTACCAAGCTCTTTTGGAAGGCAGGCAAGCATGTCCTAACGTATCTCAGGGGCACGTCTAATTATGGATTATGGTACAGACAAACGGATGAGGTGAAGTTGCATGGCTTTACGAATGCAGATTAGGCAGGCAAACAAATGGACAGAAAGAGCACATCAGGAGGGATTTTTAGTATCAGATCTCGACGGTTCTTGGTACAAAAGCAGATCCGCTGGCACTTGAATTGTTGGAGAAAAATACATGGCAGCAAGTCAAGCTACATGCGAGGCTATCTAGATGAAGAAGATCGTGGTCGGTTTGTTCGTTTCACATTTAGATCCTACATTGATACATTGTGATAATCAGAGTTTCATTAAACTCTCGATAAATCCTGTGTTTCATGATATATCTAAACATATTTATATTCGGTATCATCATATTAGATATTGTGTGCAGCAAAAGATCATGTTGCTTTAGTACATTCCTACGGAATATCAGGATGCAGATATTCTGACGAAGGCGCTCACCAGGAGCAAATTTGAATACCATAGAGGCAGGATCAGGGTGAAGGATAATCCCTATCTTGTTGAGAGGGAGTGTTGAGATTCAACAAGATGATGAGCTTAGTGAAAAGAGTCGCCTTCACTAAGTGGGCCTGCAGGCTATTTTTGGTGCAAGTTTATTTTTAGACTATGTCTATTTTTAGACATGGCGATCATATTTCAGAAGTTGCAGGATGCTATTTGTGGATGGTTGGTCAAGTTGGAAAAATAGATGAAATTCTATTTTTAGAATATTGGGCGAAGTATATTTATAGATCTTCGATCTAAAAATATAAGTGTCTATTATTATTAGCTCTTAATAATAATCCGACAATAAACAACAACTTATTCTCTTGGAGCACTTAGTTTCAGTGCACAAATTTGGCAAATCAGTGGGCTGAAGGAATTGCGCAATTCCTAGGGTTTACTGGTGGTTCATGCATGGAGGACTCAGTTAGAAATGAAGTGGAAAAGTTATAACAGAGTTGGAAGAGTAGTTCATGGAGTTGTTATTCAGTTTAACTCAGTTAATGGAGTTAAACTCAGTTGAGCTAATTGTATCTAGTCTAACTGAATGATACACTAGTGGGAGTGGAGTGAATTAGTTAGTTAATTAATTCACAAATAATAACTCATTAATCAACTGAACAATACAATAGTTAACTGCAGTGCATGTCAGTTCCAGTGGAGACCCAGTGGAGAGATAGGTGAAAGGGCAAGATGGACTATCTGTTGTGACTATAGTGATGCATTGATTGCATCACACACACATTGGAATTGCCAATGAGGATTGCGCAGTCAAGGCAAGGGTAATTTGAATTCATTCATAGCTATTCTTCAGCAGGGATTGCACAGTGGAGGTAGGCTAACAGGTGGTAAGAAATCGGTGCATGGATTTGCAGATTTCTTCTGATTAGTGTGTGACGATTAATTGTACTAAGAGCTTGATGTACTAATATTTTTATGAGATTTTTAAATGATCTCCATGATACATAATAAATGATATTTTGGGTTTTCAGCTTCAGGATTTCCCGTTAAACAACTGTGTTATGTGCAATTTTTTTTATTGCTTCATGTGTTTGCAATTGAATGTTTAATTTCTGCAAAAGATTAATAGTGGAAGGATTCTGTATTTAGAAAGAATATAAAATATTGTTAGATCAAGAGAATCTAGATATATACATGCATCTTGTATATAATTTCTACATATACAACTAAAAACAAGCCTCCAGGGTCCTCAATCAATCTTATGATACTTATATCATCATCAAGTTATCCAAATGCAACTTGTCATAAGCTTTATTTCTTCTTTCACTTCTTTAGTAGCACCAAATACAACCTAAATACTTCTCAATTAATTTTGTTTGAAAATATATCTGTAGTATTTTCATTCATTCTCCAGTTTCAATTTTTCTTCAAGGCATTCACTATGATTCTCATGATATGCCATCCCTCTCAACTGAGGAGATGTACCTTTTCTTCTATCCAAGCTCCCTCTCAACTTAGGGAGAAAAAATAAATTGAATATACTTCTTTATTTCTCATGTCATCAAGGTCATCTTGCTCATCATCATTCTTGTATCTTCCTTCATCATGCTCATCATTATTATCATCTTCAATTATGAACATCTTCAACAACTTTAAGATTATATACCTACAAAAATTTAGGTACAACCCAATACAAATATATAGAAGCATGCATTCAACTATATCAAAATCATGTTATTACAATGGAAGGATAAAAAAATTCAAGCTTTATAAATCAAATACCTAAACCTAGTTAGGTTCATAATCAACAAGGGTCATATCTTTTATATTCTAGACTTCAACAACATGCTAGGGTTTTTTCATAAACCTTAGACTCCATATTCGAGACAGAAAGCTTTAGATATAAACAATAACAATCCAACCATATTACTATACATCTAAGGTTTCAAAAATATGCTTTTAGAATTACATGTCAAACAATACTAGGGTTTGTTGCAAACCCTATATTTTATCATCAAAGCTTAAATCATATTAATAATTGAAAACAATACATCATGCCCTAGAATATCAATCTCTACCCCATATTTCATCAAGATGGCATACTTGCATATACATATCTAGGGTTTCATTATCAAGCAATAACATCTCATATCAATATCTATTAGGTAAACCCATACAAACATCAATACATCAAAGTTACATATACAAAAAATTTGACCAGGCTAGGGTTCCAATCATATGGATGAATATACACCTAGCGTTACATTCCTAAGATCTTACTATAACTATTACAATGGTTTTTTTCATAAACCCTAATTAACCAAACCCTAAAAAAAATCTAGGGTTTCATTATATAACATTGATATTAATAGTAAATCCTTAAAGGACTAGGTTTTTATCATAACAATATCAAAACGCTAAAATTCAAAAGAATAGGATTTTATCATATGTTATAGATTTTATAAACAAGCCCTAATAATACTAGGGTTTCATAATAAACATTGACATACCCTTACCAACAACATGTTAGGGTTTTGTAGTAAACCCTAAGCATTAGGGTTTCACAAAGAATGACAAGAGATAATATAATGAGAGTAGATTCAATCTAATGATTAATCACCCTAACAAGAATCTTTATGATTCAAAACCCTAGACATAAATATTTTAGTAATGTAAAGAAAATTTCAAAAGAGAATTATCATACCTATTTTATGGAGAGAACCTTGTAACAAAACTTGTAGTCTAAGACATACATGAGTTGTTCTTTAACAAGACTTGTAGGACATTAATTTTTGAAGGGCTTCAATTGCAACAAAGCTTCTTTCATGACCCAAGTATTTTCATTGAAGTTTCCTCCACAACCTTTGTGTATTATACAACCTTTCCTACCAAGGAAAATATAAAAGGATTATAAGTATATAATATAGATAAATATCAATGTGAGGAGGAAACTAAACATGAAAGATGAAACAAAGAACAACATATTTATCTTTTGGTAAAATGGTGAATGCTCCCTCTTAATATAATCTCTTTTAGGGATACCTACAACTTAAACAACCCAAAAATGTTCTAACATGATATATTAGATCTACAAAATATAGAAATCAAAACATAAAACAAAACATTACAAGCCTTAAAGTAAAAGGATATGCAAGGGATAATATCCCTAAGATACTTTAGCAAATAAGTCTTTAACTGTGAATTATTCAGTCTTGTTTTTCTTAGGTGGGGCTTCATTGAAAACATTTTCATGTTCTCTTTCTCTCTTATTATTTCTTGGATTCTCAATGAATTGAATTTTTTAGTGTCCCATCTTATGAAAATTGTAGTATTCAGTCTTTGATAGATCAACTTGCTTCTTTGGTCCTTTGAACTTCTTGTACACCCCCTTCTTCTTGTGATGAGAAAGGTAGGAATTAGAAGTGTTGTTTTCTTGATCCTCATTTTTGTCACATATTAATGAGATACAAGCTTCTTCTTGACTGCATGCATTCCACATTTGTTCAAATTTTGGAGTATCTTTCTAACTACTAATTCCTTATGCAAACGAGCTCCAATATTTTGGTAGACCTGGTAGTGTAGTAATTACGAGTTCTTTATCTGGTACAAATTTATCTATAGCTTGGATTACATCTATTACTCTAGATATCCTTACAAATTAGGATGATATAGTGTCATATTTAGTAATCTTTGTTGTACTTAATTCATTCTTGAGACTAGCTATCTAACCAATGTTCTTGATGGTAAATAACTTGGAGAGGGCTTCAAACATTTCTTGTTTGAAACCTATATTGGATATGTATGGAATTAGATTGTCATTCACTACATCTACTATTATATTCATGGAAAATATGTTGGTTTCCGTGAATTTCTCCTTTCCTGCATCATCTTGAACAAGATCCAAAACATTATCTTTAATGAGAATAACATCTATCCTCTTCTTCCATGCCCTATAGTTGGAGGCTCCTTATAGATTTTTTTGTGACTTCATTGTAATGTCTTATTTTCTTGATATAGTAGACCTTAATTTTATTACATGATCCTTATCCTTTGGCTCTTTTAGTATATATTAAAGCTACCTTTTTCTTTCCTCCTTCACCTTAGCTCTGGAACCATGTTAGAAAATTAGGAAGGCACAAAGATTCTCTTATGTTGATAGTTACTTATGATATTCTTGTATTCTTATTAAATTTCTTTATGTTATTCTTTTATATTATTTTCATCAAGAAATAATGAAATAAAAAAATTAAGATCAATGAAACCAGATGTAGACACTCATCCAGGGCTAAAACCCCTCTCTAGGGGAAAACTCGGTCAAACTCTTCCACTAATCAAATTGAGATAGACAAAGAACTTAGACCTGACCAAAAGACCTCCCCCCCCCCATCAAGTCAGCCTTCCAATATGATTCAACAAAATTCAGTAGTCTCTTCTTGTCCAATAGCTACAACCCAACAAAAATCCAAAATTTCGACCCCCACCTTCCAAAATTTTGGCCCTATTGCAGATCTAAAATTTCAGCCTCCCCAACAACTTCAAAATTTTGCACATGTGAGAGTAGATAGAAAATTCTTCTTATTTTTGTTATAAAAAGACTTAATTCTCATTTTCTAGGGGTTTCTTCCTCTTCCTTGAATTTCACACCATTTTTCTTCCTCCAACTACTGCAGATTGAACTTCTTGAGTTGATGCTCCAAATGAGGTCGAATTGTTTCTTTTATATAGTTGATTTTGCCTCTTAATTAGGTTGACTTATTCAGGTTGAGTACGACTTGGTGGAGGAGGCCTAGAAGACCTAATTGACATAAAAATAAATAAATTTATTGATAGATGAATCCCAAGAAGGGTCTTTTATGCATGATGACAAAGACAAGGGCTCTTCACATAAACCCTAGAAGCCTACAATGGAGGTTTTGTTATTGACCCAAGCATGAAACCAATGATTTAATAGGTCAATTTCTTTTAAAATAAAAATTCTTTTTCTTTATTTTGAAAAATAAATCACATCATAACTTCAAATACAATTATGAAAAGTGACACTAGTTACATTTTAGTATATTTTCCACACCAGGCATCGTACTTGTGCACTTGATCCTAGTTGAGAGAGGAAACATAGTAATGGCACGATAAAATAAGTTTTTAAGGATCAATGGGAATGAATAATGGATGAAACCACCACACATGTCAACGTCTTAAGGAGATTATTAACCTTAAAGTGGGGATATAGTTTCCATTATAAAATTTTAAGTGTCATCAATGAATATAGTTCCCTTGGAAATGATTGGAGGAAACTTGGTCCCTAGGTCCTGAAGGAAAATTTTATGGTTCAAGGAGCATATATAAGGCCTCAAATCACCTCACATGGCCACTATGTAGGCATTTTGAATATAAGTGAGGAAATGGGAACCATTAGGATTTTTTCAACACTAATTATGGGTATCATATCCATTGACATAATTGGGGAAGGAAACATGGGTTTTGGGCACTAAAGGAATATTACGGAGTTTTATGATCATGAACGACGTGTTGGATAATCTAGTAGTGCAGTTACTAAAATAATTATCCTTTATCCTCGATAAATGTTTGTGAGCTTGTTTTAACTTCACTTATTCTTAGTTAAGTTCTCTTCATCAATAGTTATCAAGAGCATACACAATAAAAACAATGGAAAAAAAATATAGTCTCCAAGCCAAGGAAAAACCCCTCCAAGGGGAAAACCCAAAAATAACTTCTTCTCTTCTTAGAATCTGCTTCAAATGAGAAAACCAAGACCCAAACCTTTAGAACAAGACCTCCTCCAAGAACCAAGTCAACACTCCAAGAGTCTCTTCCTAGTAGGTAAAATATTAACCAAATCAAAAAGAGTTAATCCTTCTTAAACTTGCTTCTAATCTCAACTTTGGACCCTAACTCGGATCTGCAATCTCGACCTGTAATTCTCGACATTACAATAGCTGCATAAACCCTAATTTCTTCACACATGTGAGAGAATAAGGCTCAAAATTAAATATTTCTTCTTCTTATTGATTTATTCTTGCTTCCTTTGCCTTCACTATTTATTTCTTCTTGCTCCTTGTTTCAGATCAAACTTGTCTCATGTGCAAATCAAATGTGTATCAAATGAAGTATAAACTACTTCTATATATACACATCTATGCAAGTCGAATAACCTCTTCTAGGCCAACTTGTCACTAGCAGGGGTGACTTGTGCTTATTTTGACTTTCTAGATATGAAAATAATATCTTTTACACGTTACAACTTGCCTAATATGGTCTTATATAAATGATATTGACTCTCTTGAATCATGAAAAATATTATTATGACATGAAAAACCCTAGAAGCATGAATAACATGCTTAACCTAGATGGCCAATCAAAAGAATCATGAAACCCATGCTTGAAACTAATGTTTTTCTTTCTTCTTTTTCTTGTACATAAGATATATATAATGGCATGAGTACAATGACGAAACTAGTTACATTTCCCAATACTCCCTCTTAACTAGGGAACTATTCATAATTGTACAATGGGTACAAGGATATTCTCAAACTGAAGAGTTCTAATAAGAAGAGTCATATTGATAAGCCATATTTAAGCATCATTATCATAACTAGCATTATCAACATAGTAAGGCCTTAACTTGACAAGATCTATTTATATTGGAGCATAATGTTGGGAGGCTTTACATGAGACACCACTCTACCTATACAAGGTACATACCACATCTAGATGTTCACTAGGTATATCCTCTTAGGACTATTCTTATCTTGGATTCCCAATTCTCAAAGAATATTGGTCCTCTTCGACCACTCTTATCTTGGATACCTATCCAATCTCAAGGAGTGTCAATCAACAAATATTACTTCTTATCTTGGATTTTATATTCTCAAGGTGTATTAATCTTATATTCTTATCCACCTCTATTCTCCTTCCTAGTGCCTTCACTAAGACTTACGATGATTAGTCTTGGTCTAGTGCATGCCACATGGAGAATATGATGTTTTTAAAATAACTCCCTCTCAGCCTAGAGAGGATATCCTCATTCCCTCTTGATTGGGAAATAAATCCTTGCTCCTTCTCAAATATTTAAGGAGACTTCTTACTCGTCTAAGGCATAAAGGATATTCTTTTAATTCATTTTAGTTCAGAAAGTAAATTCCTAAGCGTGTATTCATCAATATATTAGATACTTGTACTTCACATGTATTTAAGTAGTTGCATGGCTTATGAGTCTTCTTCGTATTTTCATATTTTCATGAAATTGAGCTTTCATCTTCCTGAATGAACTGGAGACAAAATGTGATAAGATTTAGGCCATCAACCTTTCAAGTCACTTTCCTCTATAAAATAAAGGCATTATATTGATCCCTCCAAAGTAGAGCTTAATCATAACTCCCTCTAAACATGAAAGTTATCTTCATTGTCATAAGGTTATCTTCTTGTACTGCTACCTCTCAATCTCAAGATGATGTAAACATCTTGACCATATATATTAACAAATCCAACAACCATATATATATATATATATATATATATATATATTACCTCAACCATCATTATGCTTTTTTGCAATATCCTTCTAGGTAGAAAAAACATGTATCAACTAGATAACCAAACCAAGACATCAATATCAAAATTACCTCAATATGATGGCCTCTTCATATTCTTCTTAATTTTGAGATCAACATCCTTTTGCATGGTATATATTCATCTTTTACCAAATATCATTCTCCATGCTAATCACTTGTAATCAAAGTGCCTAGCAAGCTGCAATTTCTTCTTCCTTGGAGTTGTCATTATTAACTCTCTTTCTTTCTTCAAGAAACCATATTCCAACATCATCATGTCAAATATTACATTTGTGGAAGAGTATTGATCCAAACTTAAAGCATTGTATGAAATACTTCTAAGAAATTTCTCACCACCAACTCTTCTTGCAAGATTCTTGTAGACATGAATTTTACCTTTTAGAGAAGAGTCACTAAGAACATGCATACCTTTATAACCATATAGCCATCCTTCCTTAAACAAGATTGCTTCTTATACCTATTGTAGATAGTTTTGTTTTTATAAGAGGATGAAGACCTTAATTATATATTTCATGCTCCAATTAAACCATCTTCATTCGTTCATCCTTCAAGAGTATTGTTTCCACATTAGGTGGAATATACTAGTCATAATGATTCTTCCAAGAAACCTTTTAAATGATGGTTCTTCCTGGAAGATCTTGATGATCCTTCTTTGAAAGTTTACTAACTCTAACATTATGTTAGAAAAATGATTGGGTATTTTATGATTGCAAGATGATCTAAATATTCTCATTCCTTGACAACTAGATGACCATTTCTAAAGAAAATTGATTATGTAGAATATACTTCTTCTACCATCATATGCTTCCTTATATGACACCATGCTTCAAAAAAATCAAGACTTATTCTAAAGAATTCAAATATGCATGCTTATTATATATTCTACTTTCTAATAAAAGAAAAAAAAACTGTGAATGAACCTGATAGAGATGGAGCTTCCTTTAATAGTAAAGGTCCTTGGGATATTGTCCTTTCGGTTTCTTCTCAGATTCTCCATTTTATTCAACTATGTGAGCTTCACTCCTTTCCTTTATTTTTTTTTTTATTTTTCATTTTTGGACAGTCCCTCTTGAAATGTCCATACTATTTGCATCCAGAGCATGTATCTTGTACATATATTGTTTTCCATTGGACTTTCCAAACTTTCGTTTCTTCTTCTTCTTCTTGGATTTTACAATAAAAGCTTGAGACTTCTCATTTGAATCAATGTCATCCTTTGCCTTTATCCTAGTTCCTTCCAAGACACATTGAGCCGATAACTGATAAAAATGAGTATTATATTTTCTTCAGTAGTCACTAGTTGTAAAACTACTCCAATAAGGTGGAAAAGAATTTGATACACAAGTGGTAATTTCTGAATCGGAAACAACTTCCCCAAGCCCTTGCAACTAGTCTCTTATTTGTGATATTTTCATAAGATAAGTGGCCATGTCTTCATATTTTGGATTCCTTATTCTATATAGTTGATTCCTCAAGGAAATCTTCTGACTTGATGTACTTATAGAGTACAATTTAACCAACTTATCATGCATAGTTTTGGATGTCTTTAAATCAACAACAAAGAGAAGAAGATTATCCATTATGGATTCAATAATTACCCTTTGTGCTCTCACTTATCTCTTCTTGTATTTTTCTAAATATTGAGTCTTTCATTTGTCTCTACAACAACTTCACCAAGAACATATTCTATGACTTCATTTTCTATGAGCACCAAGTTAATTCTCTTCTTCCATGCTAGGAAGTTTTCTTATCCCACAAGCTTGTTGGTTTCCTTGCCAAATGTATCCATTTGATTTGTTGATACATACAAGACAATATGATACTTGCGTGTCAACCAAGAATCCTCCTTTTTGATCATGTCTTTCAACTATTTTCATGCTTTCAAGACCTTCAAAGAGACTTCAAAGATGCCCTAGGATGCCTTCAACAATATTATCTTCAAACAACTTGAAAGAGTGGATGATGATCCCGAGATTTTTTTATGCTTATTTTCCTTCAAGTTGATGGGGTGCACTAGAGAGCCTTCAACAAGAGTTTATCCTTCCTTCCTTCAATGAGAGCTTGATCCTCCTTAAGATGATGAGGTCTTCAATGAAATTTTGCTGTAGTAACTTTCCTTCTAGGTCAATTGGTCTTCTTATTATTTCCTTGTGTCATTTTTTCAAATGATTCCCTTTGATAAGCAATCCCTTCTTATGTCAACAAAATTATCTTCAAGTTGCATTTTCTTTCTTTACCTTTGCTCTGATACCATGTTGTTGAATCTACTAGGGCATCTATTAAAATAATTCTCCTTTATCCTTGATAAAAGTTTGTGATATTTTATTAGCTTGTTTTATTCTTAGTTGAATTCTCTTCATCAAGAAATTATCAAGAGCATAAAAAATAGACACAATTAACAAAAATATAGGCTCCAAGCCAGGGAAAAACCCATCCAAGGGGAAAACCCAAAAATAACATATTCTCTTCTTATATAATCCACTTCAAATGAGAAAACCAAGACCCAAACCTCTAGACCGAGAACTCATCCAAGAAAAAATTTAGCTCTATAATAGAATCTTCCAAGTAGGTCAAATATCAACTAAATCAACAAGATTCAATCATCCTTCAACCTGCTTCCAATCTCAGCTTCAACCCCTAACTCGGATATGAAATTCTCGGCCTTGCAATAGCTACAAGAACCCTTATTCCTTCGCATGTGTGAGAGAATAAGGCTCAAAATCATATATTTCTTCTTATTCTTCATTTATTTTTTATTCCTTGATCTTCATTGTTGCTTAATTATTTCTCCTTGCTTCAGATCAAAACTTGTCTCAGGCGTAGATCAAATGTGTGTCAAATGAGGTCGAAAATACTTCTATATATACATATCTGTGGAGGTCAAATAACCTCTTCTAGGCTGAATTGTCATTGGCAGGCCCAATTTTTCATGAACCCCCCCCCCCTCCCTAAGGATCCAAATTGGGATCCACGTCCCATATGGATCTTTGGGGGATCCGTCATCAGATCCACGGTCCTAAAATCTGGAAACGCAGATCGAAATACGGTTCTTGGAAATTCATAGTTGTGCTGACCCGATCCATGGTTTTTCATTTCCAAACTTTAGATTTGAAAATGGATCCACCTCGGATCTGCAATGGATCGAGCATGGATCCGTAAAAATCCTAGGCGAATCCGATGCCCGATGGGCGGTCAACATGGTGGCTAACCCAAAAAACTAATTTTTTTAATGTTTATTTTCTCTAACTTGAGTTGGGGGTGGGTTTAGGTTGATTTAAAGAAATAACAGATGGGGATAAATCTCATTTCCTCACTCTTTTATTTTTTGAGAGCTTGGAGAAGAGAAGATAAAGAGAGGAGAATAGACGCTTGAGGAGAACTTCTAGGAGTGAAGGAGGAGGATCTAGGAGAAATGAAGGAGGAGGAGCTTGGAGGAGTAAAGAAGGGATTCCATCTATAATACATAAAGAGGTAAGTGGAAACCCACTAATTTTTTTTCATTGTTGTTTGTATTTTTTCTCCTCCCTCTCCTAATCTTTCCCATTCTTTCTTCTTGTTCATTTAATTGCAGGTTTTCCATCTATATTTATATTCCAAAATGACCTTCTTTTGGCTTCTATGTATCATTCCACTTTTGGTTTTAATGATGGCAAGGGGGAGTAGGAATAGAAGGGAAGAAGAAAAAGAGGACAGTTATCCCCATATGAGTGACTCAATGTATAATGAGGAGGAAGGGGATGAAGAGGACACTGAAATGTTAGAGGGGAAAGTTGCATTAACACCCTTGTAGAATTATGTGACCAAACTTGAACGGGGAACATGTGGTGGAAGCTACAAGTTTTTGTTTCCTCATGTTTGTCATGGAGACACACCATATAGTGGTTCATATACTTGTGTGAGGAGGCATCCTTTTGGGGTGTTGGATAGCGATGAAAAAAAGGGTGTTGTGGGGATATAAAATTTCCCAAAGGTTTCATCTAAACAAAGAAGAAAATAATCCAAATAGAGGAGGCTGCAAAACATAAAAACAAGAAACAAGAAACTCATTTTGAATCAAGTGCAACCTCTAGATTTGGTATCTCATCTCCTCATGGTACTTATACAACCTCTGGAAGTAGAAGAATAATAGGGGATTTCCTGAATTTTGTTGGGAGGGATGATGTGAAAGGAAATATGCTCTGATTTCTTTTTGCTTGCGGTGTACCATTAAATGTGCTTCACTCTCCATATTGGCATGATATTGTTAAGGCTACCAATGAAGCTCCAAAAGGATACAAGAGCCCCAACCATGAGAAAGCTAGAATAATGTTATTATAAAGAGAAAAAGAAAATGTTCAAAAATATTTGACACATTTTACAAATGCATGGGTGGATTGTGGGGTATCCATTGTATTAGATGGGTATAAAAATGTTAGAAACCAACATTTGATAAATTTTATTAGTGCTTTAGCTAGTAGTGCAGTGTTTATTGCATGTCATGACTCCTCCTCCATTAATGAAAATTCCCAAAAAATTGCAGATATCCTATTGCAATCAGTCAAAGATGTTGGTCCTAATAATGTGGTTCAAGTGATCACTGAAAATGTAGAAAATTGTAATGCAACAAGAAAAATTATTGAGCGTACTCATCCACATATATTTTCGTCTAGGTTATTGATGCACACATTGAACCTTTTGATGCATGATATTGTGAAGAATAAAAATAAATAATGTGGATGGATTAATGAGGTTTATAGAGAGGGAAGAAACTCATTAAATTTATCACAGGGCATACAAAGGTAAACTACTTTTATGGAACTTACTCCAAGTTGTAGTTGCTTAAACTTGCAAAAACAAAATTTGCAAGTTATTACCTCACCTTTAGGTGGCCAGTGAAGGTGAGACAATATTTAACTAATATGGTGACCTTTGAATCATGGGAGGACATTAAAACTGATAGAGATGGTGCTAATGTGGCCAAAGACACTATTCTTGACAATTACTTTTGGTCACAGATTGAACATGTTTTGCAGTTGACCAAACAAATTTATTACATGATCAAGTTTTCATATTTAGATCAGCCAATAATTGGGGAGGTGTATGGGAAAATGGTTATCATGTTGGGGAATATTAAAGACATTTTTGAGCCTAGAGATATCACCTTGTACAATTATATTCGTGAAGAGGTGGAAAAATAATGGTATATGCTAAACATTCCATTGCATACCATAACATATGTTATGACACTTAATTTCTATCATCCATAATGGGTTTCACACCAACATCTAGCGGGGGGGCGCAGCAGGAGAAAACCACACCTAAATCTAGAGGTTCTATTTGGTTATATGAAAGCATTGGATAAATTAGTACATGATGAGGAGGAGTCTGCCATGCTACATAAACATGTAAGCAACTATACACTTAGCACTGGTCCATTTGGGAGCATGTATGCAATTAGAGATTGAGATAATTTATGTTCTCTTGAGCTGTGGAATATGCTTGAAGGTGCTACTCCACTTCTAAAAACTTTGGCATTGTGGGTGCTATCACAAGTGGTAAAAACTTCTTCTGCAGAGAGGTTTTGGATCTCTTATCATTTCATCCACATTGTTAAAAGGAATAGGTTAAGTTTAGACCAAGAAGAGAGCTTGATTTATGTTCACTACAACTTGCGATTGTTTTCCCATTACCATGATGATTTAAGTACTAATAAAGACTTTAAGGTTTGGGACAAAAATATAGATGAGCCCAATTTGGAGGATGGAGTTTTGCTATTAGATCAATTGGAGGATTCTCTTATTTAGGATGATGATGATCAAGTTAAGATTCCACCCCCATATAGTCCCTTGGTTCCCAGGTTCCATGGTTCAACACCAACAACATGGGCTTCATCTTCATCAGTTTCACTACTACAACTTCTAGAGCCACTATCTTCACTATGTTCTTCATTGCCACCACGTGGAGGCTCACATATTTTTCATGGTGGAAGGAGGAGAGATTGGTAGATATATTCACAGTTTCCTACTTTTGTCATAGGTTAGAATTGTAGTCTTGTTGTGAATTTGAACCTTTTTGTCTTACTCTTCCTAGTTTAGTGTGTACTTGAGTCTTGGTGGTGGCCAAGTGGCCTATTTTGTAAACATTATTATTTCATCAGGGGAATTTTGAGGTCTAAAATGGGCCTCCTAAGGAAAATGTACAATCAAAATTCACTTTATGAGGAAATCATCCCCAATGGTTGAGGTGGCATTGCTTGAGTTAAAGGTAGTTACTTGTTACATTCTCAATGGTGGATAAAAACTCATGGTTAACCATGGTAGTGCTTTAAGTACTTTTAAAGTCATAAAGTAAAGTACTGATAATAAATGTCATTTCACACTTTTTGAATAAAATATTATTATTGTCATTTCATATTTTTTGAAAGAAACAATGCATATCCTTACATAATCTTCATGTCTTTACACATTTTCCAATAAATATTATATTTGTATATTTTCATATATTTATTTTTGAATTATATATTCATCTAATTTTACATAATATTATAATTTTAAATTAATTATAATTATTTTAAACTTATTTAAGTACAAAGGACAAATGCATTAGTTGTTCAATGATAATGACATTTTTTTTGCTTGGTTATGTGGTCCTAACATGGCATCATGCCAAACCTTTGGTCTGAGAAACCGTGACCGAGGGGCATCTAAGCCGTCAACATCACCCAGGGATCATACCCGGCCTTGGCCACATCAATGCTTATCATGGCTGGATTTTGTTTTTGCCTTCGGGGGGATTCGAACTGGTGACCTTTCAGAACGAGTGTATTAACAACCCACTCTTCACCGTCGAACCAAACCCCTGTTGGCGATGATAAGGACATTTTATTGAAAAGCTCACTCTTATTTATAGTCACATCAATACAAATTTTTTATTAATTTTATTTTGGTACACCTTTTCAATTGAATTTAGCCATGGTTACATGGATTGTGGTGAACAAAGTAAATGCAAATTCATAAATATTATTTTATTGGTTTAGCTATTATTTTATTATTTCCTTAGGAGGCCCATTTTAGACCTCAAAATTCCCCTAATGGAATTTCGGACATGACTCATGTTAACAGTTTCTCACTTTCTAGATAAGTTAATTGAATATTTGATGATTTTATCTTCTAAATTTTTTATGTTTTATGATATGCTTAAAAATTTGATGTATGTTTGTAATTGCTAGAATCTAGATGGTTGATGCTCGAATAATCAATTATTGATGTACAATGGAATCATGGATGCCATATCTATCTTTATTTAGGTAAAAATATGCATGTTTTCATGTCTTCCTAGATTTTTTGGAAATGACACTTATTTGTCCCCATTTCCAAAAAACATCCTCGCTTCGTCCCTGCTTTGTGCAACATTGGGCAGGGATGACTTGTGCTTGGAGGTATTTTTAACTTTATAGATATAAAAATAATATATTTTACATGTTACAACTTTCCCAATAGGGTCTTATATAGATTATATTGATTCTCTTGACTCATGAAAAATATTCTTATGACATCACAAACCTTAGAAGCATGAAGAACATGCCTAGTCTAGATGACCAATCAAAAGAAGCATGAAATCCATGCTTGAAAATAACATTTTTCTTTCTTTTGTTTCTTGTAACATAAGATATACATAATTACATGAGTACAATGACAATTATGAAGACTGAAACTAGTTACATTTTCCAACACGATGCTTGAAACTACCACCAATTATCTCTTGATGGGATATTTGGTCTATGAGTGGGGATATGGATTTCACTAGGAGGTTTTAGGAAAACATTATGGATTTTAGGATTTTATACATCATGTTCAAGGAAGATACATGGGATTTAAGTGCTAAAGAACCTTTTGGGGTTCAAGTTTTATTGAAAAGGCCTTAAACCACCACACCTAGTCTATATATATGATATTTATCCATTGAGAGAGGATTTGAGTGATAACAAAGGTTTTAAACACCATGGATGGATATTTGGGCCTTACATATGGTCTAGTGAGGAAATTGGGGCCTTTGTCCCTAAAGGAATCTTCTAGTGCTTGATGGAAGTAATGAGGCATCACACAAGTCCTCACTATTGGATATTTTATCTCCAATTAGGGTTATTTATTTAATTAGGAATTAAGCACCAAGGATGGGTCTCATGGCCTTGCCATGGTCTAGGGAAGAAATTTTGGACTTGTTCTCTAAAGCAAGTTTGTTAGATTCAAGGGCCATGAATGAGACCTAAAACCATGAAAAATGGGTCTCAAGACCTTGACTACCAATTAGTTGTGATATCCTATCATGGCTGTTTCTATCTCACACCTAATTCCAACACTCTTCCTTCAATTTTATTATTCAATCGACCAAATAGTTGTAAATACTCATACCTACAATGTTTCATTGCAAGATTTGTAACATATCATAATGTGTTATAAAAAATATTACACACATTACAATTATAAATATTCAATTAATTGAAATGAAATTATCATAACATCATACTCATGCATCATTCTAAGCATTTCATAATACAATCAAACTTTTATTTTAGCAAGCCAATGAGTAAAAAATGAGAGATGCATATCTTTAAATTCATAAGCAATATAGTTCTTTATTTCATTTAGCAAGCATTACAAAGTCATTGCAATATTTCACACTGAAGGTTTCCCACCTCAGCCATACCCGTTCCTAGGAATCAATACAATACATGCATTAACTTTGAAGGAAAATATATCAATTTCATCTTAAAGTAATTCCTCTTTACCTTTCCTTATTTCTTGCCTCACTCACTTGGTTGCCACTACAAGCACTTTCAATTCAAGCCTTTTTTAAGGAGTCCAACTTTCTTGTAGCATACTTGTTGTTACAATATTAAACAATCCCTGAAACTCTATGAAATTCACATATTATGTAGAAATTACACCAATGGATTCAATCCGATCATGAAATGTGCCAAAACAAAATAATGGGCCCTTCTACAATATTTGTAGAATATAAATCACGAATGCTCAATCACATACAAGTAAGAGAAAGAAGTAAATTAATCACACAACACAAGATTTTCCTGGGGAAAGAAATTGCTCAAAAACCTTCCATATTTATTGTATAATCAACCAAGGAATCATGAAATAATACAATGCATGTGTGCTTACCACAACCTCATACACTCTACCAATTGTCTAACACCGATCTAGGAAAAATTGGTCCAATACATAGCCAATTTCCTGCCCACCTTTAGCCTGCCTTGCTCACGCAATCCCTAGGAAAAATAATTCCTATTAAATAGGAATTCCAACCTTCCTTGACTATGCAATTCATCATGGGCATCTTGTGGCTTTATAATTGCGCTTAGGAAATTCACTAATAATACAATTGATAATTTACTTACCTTTAACCTTTGTCTCAATTGGGTCATCATCAGAATTGACATGCATGCAACTATTAATAGTGAATCATCAGTTACTTGGTAGATCACTACTTGTGAATTAAAGCTATTTTAATTCAATTTACTTTCCACTAGCTCATCATTCAGTTAGAAATAGTTAAAATAATTTTAATTCAATTAATTTGAGTTAAATTATTGCACTCACACCACACTAGTGCTACAACTACAACTGGACCCTGTAAACAATATAATCACTCTACATGCCTCACCTTTGACCCTCAACTCAAAATTTTTGAGCTAAATAAGTCTATCACACTTAGTTAACTATTACAAGTTGTTATGAGATAAGAATACAGTTTATTTTCTAATTTATTTAAAAATGGACGCCCACATTAGCACTAATGTGTCACTGAATTCCTCACTCATGTGTGACCTAGAATCCCACACTAGATTGTGGTGCATTTTCTTGTTGAATTTCAAATCTCCCTCTCAACAAGAAAGGGATTATTAGCCACTCCGATCCTACCTCTGTGTTATTCGAATTTTCTGTTCGGAAACGCCTTCGTCAAGATATCTGCATCCTAGTCTTCTGTGGGAATGTACTGCAACAACATAATGCTCCTCTAAACACAATCTCTGAGATGGTGGTACTGGATGTCAATATGCTTGGACTTGTCATGGAATAGCGGATTAACTGAGAGTTTTATGCAACTCTAGTTATCACAATGTATCACCATGGGATTCATCTGATGACCAAACAAACCAAAAAGTATATTCCTCATCCAGATGGGCTTGCATGCAGCTTGACTAGCTACCATGTACTTTGCCTTGGATGAACTGAGTGCAATTGATCTCTTCTTCCTGATGTACTAAGAAACTGTTGCTGATCCTATGCTGAAGATGCCCCCTGATGTGCTCTTCCTGTCTAAAGGACTGTCTGCCCAATCTGCATCAATGAAGCCTTGAAGCTTCACTTCCTTTGTCCATCTATACCATAATCCATACTCTAGATTTCCCTAATATATCTCAACACATGCTTCCCCGCCTTCCAAAAGAGCTTGGTAGGCTTAGCCATAGCTTGAATAAGCTGGTTATTTGTGTAGCATATGTCTGGTCATGTGTTCACCAAATACATAAGTGAACCCACAAGCTGCCTGTAACCAGTAGCACCCACTACCTCACCTGAAGTGGCATCCTCCTTCCTCTAGTTTCCTGCAAGAGGAGTCTCCATGGGTTTTTTGCCCTCTATGTGGAACTTCCTCATAATATTCTTGGAATACTTGCCCTGAGATAAAAATAGCTCCCCATCTCTTTGCCATATTTTCAAGCCAAGGAAATAGTGCAAGAAGCCCATGTCCTTCATCTCAAACTCTCTTGCAAGATCCTCTTTGCAAGAAGTTATGAACTGCTCATCACCTGTCAGTATAAGATCATCAACATAAAGTACAATAATCAAAATCTTACCATCAACCATAATATGATATAGGTTCGCATCTGCTTCACTCTTTGTGAAGCCCAACCCGGTGAAATAGTTGTCGACCCTGGTGTACCAAGCACGAGGTGCTTGCTTCAACCCATACATTGCTCTCTTGAGTCTGCACACATGCGACTCCCTGTAAAAGGTCTCAAAACCTTATGGCTGCTCAATGTACACTTATTCCTTAATAAATCCATTGAGAAAGATTGTCTTTACATCCATATGATGTATCTACCACCCCATCCACGCTGAGAGTGCAAGGATATATCTAATCGAAGAGTACCTTGCAACCGGTACAAAAGTCTCCTCATAGTCAATCCCCTTTACCTGTGAGAATCCTCAGGCCACAAATCCAGCCTTGTATTTCTCCACACTCCCATTTTTTTCTTTCTTCATCTTGTAGATCCACCTGGATCCAACCACTGACTTCCCTGCTGGTCTTGGGACCACTTCCCATGCACTGTTTCTGATAATGGTGTCATACACCTCAACCATGACATCAACCCATGTTGGTTGTTGCACTGCTTCCTCAAAATAGAATGGTTCTGTCACAATACACTCGCTCATAAGAGCCATGTATCCAGTATACATTTATGGGGACCTTCTCTTCTTGCGCTGTGATGTAGGCGCACTTATATTATCTGTCGCATATAGCATCAATATGTCACCCTCTCTAGTGCACTTGCTACCATTTCTAGTGGATGGATCTGCATGAGTGGTTTCTGCCACTCCATGATCCTTTGCTTGTGGCTGCTTCACATCCCGAGGTTCATCCTTTGGAATTAATAGTTCCTCATCTACATGAAAACCAAGCTCCCTCTCAAGGGACAATCTCATGGCTTTCTCCTCATAAAATTTAACATCTCTCCTGACAACTGTCATCATGTTAGCTGGCAAATACAACCAATAGTTATGGGGAGTATCATTGTAATCCAAAAATATCCCAACCTCTTTTGTTGGTTCTAGCTTCTTCCTGTCATTTTTGGTCACATGGAAATAGATAGATGAGCCAAAAATTTTGAAATATGAAACAACTGATTTCTTACCCGAAAAAGCCTCCTCTGGTGTACTCATGCCAATTATTTGATGAGGATTACGGTTCTGCACAAATACTGTTGTGTTGCATGCCTTTGCCCATAGATGCAACGGTAGGCTCTGATCATGTAACATAGCTCGTGTTGCTCCCAAAATTGTTCTGTTCTTTCTTTCTGCAACCCCATTCTTTTGTGGGTTATGAGGTGCAATAAATTCTCACTAAATTCCTTCTTTGGCACAGAATTTCTTGAATTCATTAGAGATATAATCACCACCATTGTCTCTCCTTAGAGCCTTCACCTTCTTCCCTGTATCTTTATCTACCAATGCTTTGAACTCAAAAAAATTGGAGAACGTCTAATCTTTCTTCTACAGAAAGAAGATCCAACGATTTCGAGAAAAATCATCAACAAATATCAACCTATGCTTTGTTGTGGAAGCTGTAGAGAATGGTTCACACAGGTCTGAGTGAACTCTCTCAAGGATTTACGCTCCTCGGTTCTCCTTCTCATGAAAAGTGGCTTTAGTATACTTCCCCATGGTACATCCCTTGCATGTGTCTATCTGTGCAAGAGTACCCTTTGGAAGACCTGTAGAAATATGATGCATGATCCTCAAAGCACTATGGTGTAGATGACCCAATCTCTTGTGCCATAACTCACTTGTATCCTAGCTCACCACCTTCCCATATTTACTGCTTAATGCAGCGAAACTATATACATCAATTTTGCATAGGTTCTTCACACGAACCCTAATCTTCTTTACCTGTCCTGTGGCTTTGTGATGAAGGAACACCTTTCCTCAACTGAAAACCACATCATGTCCAAGATCCTCCAACATAGCAACTGAATCTAAATTCTTTTTCAAGCCTATTACATGCATGACATGTTTTAATATGAAAGGTTTACCTGAATCTCTCTGGAAATTAACTGTACCAATCCCGGTAGCACTATACCTCCCTTCATCACCCATCTCGATGTGCATATGAAGACCCTTCTCCTCCAAGCTACTAAAGAGTTCTTTGTTTCCCTTCATGTGGAAGGATGCTCCACTATCCAAGTACCGCATAGATCCCATCACATTTGACGCCATGCATGCGATGAGAGAGAAGTCAAACTAAAACTGTGAGGCCAAAGCTTCACACGCTGCAGCTCCCGGAGCCTTCTTGTTGTTCTTCTTCTTTTGTGGAAAATTTGTGGAATAGTGTCCATGATCATGACAGTGAAAAAATTTCACCTTTGACATGTCACGCTTCTTACCTTCTTTGTTGGTCTCAGATTTGGAATGGGACTTCTTCCCCTTCCCCTTCTTTTCCTTACCATTCAAGGCACAATTTTCCTCATCATCAATCTTGGATGAGGATCCATCCCTGGTATTCCACCAAAACCCTTCTTGTGCCAAATCTGACCATAGTCGCTCCCAATATGGTAACTTCTCCCTCCCATTCAGAGAGTCCTGGTAACTATGCTAGCTCTTGGGAAGTCCTAGAAGTGCTAGGCTCACCAAGTCATCATCAATTACAATAATCCCAACACTTCCAAGCTCATCTCGACATTGAGTGAACTTGGTCAAGTATTTCTGGATTGTGTTGCCCTTCTCGATTTTGATTTTCCTGAGCTTGTCCTTGAGTGCCAATTTTCTGTGGTCACTGCTGCTATGAAATAGATATTTCAAGGCCTTCCACATAGCATATGGAGTTGCCTTACCATGGGGACTCGAGACAATATGATATTGAACTCCCTTTAATAAGATCCTCCTCGCCTTTGCTACCTTCTTATTCCATGCATCAAGAATTTGGGCATCTACTGTTGCAGGCTTGGGAATATCATTATCTATGAATTCCTTCAACCCATTGTCCTCCAACACTGCCTCCATCTTGTCCTTCCATTCAATATAATTCGAACTACCCTCGAGTGCATATTTGAGTCTCAAGCAATTAAAAGACATCTTGATCTGCTTCTAGCTCCAAAGAAAGTATCTGCAAATTTGAATATTGTTCAACACAAAATCAATTTCTTCTCCACTATTGTGATTCATAGCGCCATGATACCATGTAGAAATTACACCAATAAATTCAATCCGATCATGAAATGTACTAAAACAAGATTCTGAATCCTTCTACAATATTTGTTGAATATAAATCATGATCGCTCAATCACATGCAAGTAAGAGAAAGAAGAAAATCAATCGCACAACTCAAGTTTTTCCTGGGGAAAGAAACTGCTCAAAACCCCTCCATATTTATTGTATAATCAACCAAGGAATCATGAAACAATACATTGCATGTGTTCTCACCACAACCTCATACACTCTATCAATTGTCTCACACTGATCTAGGCAAAATTGGACCAATACATAGCCAATTTCCTGCCCACCTTCAACCTGCCTTGCTCACGCAATACTTAGGAAAAATAATTCCTATTAAATAGGAATTCCAACCTTCCTTTATTGTGCAATCCATCATGGGCATCCTGTGGCCTTATAATTGCGCTCGGGCAATTCACTAATAATACAACTAATAGTTTACTTACCTTTAACCTTTGTCTCAACTGGGTTGTCATCAAAATTGACATGCATGCAGCTATTAATAGTGAATCATCAGTTTCTTGGTAGATCACTACTTGTGAATTAAATCTATTTAAATTCACTTGACCTTCCACTAGCTCATCATTAAGTTAGAACTAGTTAAATTGATTTTTAACTCAATTAATTTGAGTTAACTGATTGCACTCACACCACACTAGTGCTACAATTACAAATGGACCCTGTAAATAATAGAATCACTCTACATGCCTCATATTTGACCCTCAACTCGAAATTATTAAGCTAACTAAATCTATTACACTTATTTATCTATTACAATTTGTTATGAGATAAGATTACAATTTATTTAAAAATTGGACGCCCACATTAGCAATAATGTGTCACTGAATTCCTCAATCATGTGTGACTTGGAATCCCACACTAGTATGCGGTGAATTTTCTTGTTGAATTTCAACATATTAGTCACAAATCTATCAATTCTAATGCTCACAAGTTTCAGTGAAATTTTGATAAAGGAATTTGCATTAGGTATCCACTTTACAAATTCTAATATTGTCATCATTTTAAAGATAACTTTCAGCCTCTATTATTTTCAAATATTTACATGATCAAGATCATAAGCACAAGCATATCATATGCACACTAACAATGGTAGTTAATTAGAAATATATCATTCTTTCACACTTTCCTGATGGATATCCCATGTGACATGGAGTCTTAGTGGGTAACCTCACTATATTACCCAAAACATAACTAGTACAAATTTTTATTTACACACCATTTACACAATCATATTAAAAATTAAATTAATTATCCTCCCACTAAGATTGTTCTCAAAAAATGAAATTTTAAATGAAATGACATCATTATTCCCTTTTCTTATTTTCTCATTATTCACATATTCATAAAATATAAAACATATATCAGGCAAGCACAATTTTAGTTAAGGGAACTTCCTAGTTAAACCTTTTTAACATCTTACCATTGTTGTCAAGTTGGTTCATATTAATCCAATTAGGCCTTTTTGAATAATATTTTATCCCCATTTTCCCTCTCATGCAATTTTCAAGGAAAACTTCCAAGTTCATTAGAAATTCATCATGAGTAAGCATAACAATGTCATTAAACATGCCAATAACTTTTCCTTAAATTTCTAGTAGGTCTATGACCCTGTTTTCTTTCTTGTAAAAATTGTGGGGTCCTTTCCTATCCTTGATCATGATGGACTTGGTCCATACTATGTTGTACCATTGTTGTCCGTTCCTTTATTTCTTTCTGCAAAACGTATCTTCTTATGTGTTGTCACACACACACAACTGATAGTCATATCAGACATAATCATATAAACTTGTTATCCTGTCATGCCAACACTAAGAATGTTGATCTAAAGTATATTGATCTAATGTTTTTCACACATCTAAAACCCATGGCAGTCACATATTCCAAGAAACAGAGTACATATCACTATGTCAGTAACCACATCATCAATAGGTTAAAATCAATATTTTAACAAGTTTAACATCACATTCGTTGCAATTCCAAAGAAAATTAGCATAGGAAATAATTAAAATGTTATATTAATTTTTGTTCATGAGCCTCTCTAGGTCTAGTGTTAAAGCTTAGCTCTGATACCACTCTATATTAGATCCTCTAACTTTGTTCCCATATGTCCAGTGTTGAACATTTTCTCTGATACCTCTCTTTATTATAGCTTCTAACTTTATCCCCAAAGGTCCAATGTTGAACCTTTTCTCTAATGCCACTCTGTAACACTCCCTCCCACCCCCTAATATTATCTCAGGCTGCTGGAGGTGTTATATATTCATTTGACTCGACCTCCAAGGTATGTTATGAAGATGGAATTGCAAAATCATCTTTTTTTTTCAACGTCTTCAAATCTCTAAAGAAATTCCACTAATGTGTTCAACTTGTCGAGAGATTTCCATTGATATAAATTTTATCTCAATCTGACTCCCAGATTGAAAGTTATGCCCTTATGAAGTTTAACCAAATCTAAAAAGCCACACCAACATCAAGTTTCCATGTGGTTGTTTTCTGACCCATGTAGCGCTACCACATCAACATGATATGTGTCCATGTTATCAGGGTGCTTCCACATTGCATCCATGTGTGGTCCATGTGGCAATACCACATCAAAACAATGAGCATACACATCACCATTAGGTTCCTATGTGGCATCCACATGGATCCTATCACACCCCTATGGCACTGCCACGTCAAATCCTTTCCCTCTTTGTGCTTTGAAATGTTTTTATGTTATTTCTTGTTCACATTTGATTTGGGTTTACAATGCTATATCGATATTTAACACTCTAGGACCCCAATATCTACAGATCCATCTGTTACTTTGAGGGAAATCCGGCTTAGTACCCATCCAGGCCTCCATAGGAGTGTGCACCCTTTTCCACCCCTGAATCCTGATAATCGTACCTAATCAAGCTCCATAGCAATTCAAATCTGCCACATCCAACCTTGAGCTATTATATCAACCTTCATCAACATCAGATCCCTGAGTTATGTACGCAAAAGTTCTTCGACAGAGTGATTGAGCCCCATCCACATTCGATCTATTGCAAACATTAGTACCCCACGACACCTTGGATGCCTCGATATGGTTACCTCTCATCCGACCTTTGAAAATGGTCTTGAATTCATTGACCCCTTGGACCCTTGGATCATCGAATGTATCCCACAAGTGGAAGATGCATCCGATCCAAATGTGATCATGTCCATGCACTAAGTAATTTCTCCATGTTGGTCCCATAACTTCAATTGTTGGATCTGCAAGAGTATTTAACAAAGAGATATCTAGATTTGTGGTGATCTAGTCTCAACATAGGGGTTTTGACCTTTACAACCCTCGGATGCCTGGATCATCAAACTTCTGCAACAAATTCTGAAGAATAAGGGAAAACAAGGGGAAATTTGGGGAAATTTCTTAAGGCAGCTTCTTGAATACCAAATTTATGGTGATTAAAACTAGGACTTGAGAAAATAATCTCAAAAGTATTGTACTATTCCAGAAAATAAAAGGGGCTCTAATAGGGCCCAAATAACACTAGATCCAAACTAAGAGAAATACATGGCTCCTAAGGCCAATTTAACTATCTTCAACACTATACAAGATGAGATATGCATGGCAGTTCCATTCTAAGATCTATTGTAGATCAGTTATTTTCTTCAATGAATTAGTATTTCTTCATTCATTAGTAAGGAGGTATGCAAACTTGTGCTACCATTCAAGAGGGATACATATAATGTTAAAATAACTAATATTAGGGTGTTATAGTTGGTTACAATTCTTAGTTACAACAATAAGTAAAGTGTGCATAAACCCATAGAATAATCACATCATTCATAGTCTAAGAGACCATTAACTCTCACCATCTACTCATTTAACACACACCATATATATTAGACTTATAACATGTAAGATAAAATACAATCATGATTATGGCAATGAGCTTCCAAAATTCATAAACCTATAAGATAACTGAGAACTTATAAGATATCAGGTTAACTCAGTGAACTCCAGATAATAAATCACAATCATGTAAGTGATCTTGCACATTCAAGAAGATGGAAACAATCACATCATTCAAACATTCCTTACCACTATGAACAATTAAGATAAATTATCAACCACGATTACTTAATGATTTAGAAATTATTTCATGAGTATTACAAAACCATATATTAGAAAATAACATAATAAGTATAGTCATCATCCATAAATAAAAAATGCATAAATCATTATACATATCTAAGTGAGTTATATTAGCTTGTAAATGAAGGAGGGAAGTCCACTCCCACCCAACCATAGGTCATTGTACACTGCAATCATTCTTTTCATCGATCACCCTCAAGCCGAATCTAGAGTCTGAGGAAATGCTTGCACAGGGAAATTCACACCAATTGATTGATCTGACACTCAGGTGATGGAGCTCACTACATAGGTGGTTCATCAAATACTCTTTGGAATTAAGCACCAAAGTGACTCACTCTCTTGAGTTTCAAACCACAAGGTTCACCAAATTCCAAAGTGTAATATCAGTTAGATCCAAGGGATTGAATCCACTACAAAGGTGGTTCATCGGCTAATTAGAAAGAACTTAGTCATTCATCAACCATCAACAATAACTAAGTGGTTCATCAATGTAACCACAAGCACCTAATGGTTCAATTTACCACTCAAAAAACACTTAGTGGTTTATTAGCTAAAAGCAAGTAGTAAGTGGTTCATCATAAAAACAATAAACATCAAAGGGGTATATTGCTCAATTCCAAGGATTGATTCCACTATGAAGGTGTTTCATCAGCCATTTGGCAAGCACTTTAGTGGTTAATCAACCAACAACAAGCACTAAGTGGTTCATCATCTCAACAACAAGCACTAAGTGATTCGCCAACCACACATTGAGCACTTAATGGTTCATCAGACACCTCAAGCATTAAGTGTTCAATATGATCCACAACTCCACATTGCTCAAGATCTGTCTTAAATTCACTTTTTTCTCTAGGAAAACAGGAATTCCTATGCACCCGAATTAGAGAGAGAGAGAGAGAGAGAGAGAGAGAGAAACACTTCCGACACATGTCCAACAATCGGTCCAATGACAATATTTGAAAGCAGAGGGGGCACAAGCCATCCAAAGGAAATTATGATGGCATAATATGACCAACTTTGTATTAAGAGTGACCTCTTCCAGATAATCAATGAATCTGTGATCAATGAAGTCCATTAAAAAACAAATATGCAACCCTAAGAGAGAACTAGCACAAACATCGGAGAACAGGAGCTCCAATTTCTCACTCATTATCAATGACTCATAAATCAATCAAAATCCAACCAACCGTGTTTTCTCTTCTATTGTGCATATATATATAAAATTACTCCACATCCCAATGTTTTCTGAGAGATAACAAACTTTCCTTCTTTGTGTGTTCCCTGAGAGTGTATCTTGGCTTTTCCAGTGTTTTTCTCTTGAAGGGTTGCCTCTTCGATCTGTGAGAGGGAAATGAGAATGAGAACTGCCTCAGTCCAATCTCTGCTATGATAAGTGAGCTGTAAAAAAACTTTGCGAACTCTAGTTCAGCCCCAAATGCATCATATTAAATTTCTATCTGGAAATGGATTCTCTCAACTACAAGCAAATTCAACATTTAATTTGGATGGGTATGGATCATGGATTTTCAAAATAGGTGAGCAAGCAAGCTTCACTCAGGTCGAGGATCCATAAGGTTGTCCCTTCCTCAGTTGTTTTTTAATTAATTTGGAATAATAATTATCATATGTTTAATCATAGGTTTAACAAGTCGTGGTTTCCCCGATGCTGGTATTGCAATCACAAGTATTCAATTACAAAGAGAAGGGATATAACAAGGGGAAGTTACAAATATATGCTTTGGATGGGATATCTCCCATAATTTTCCTTATTATTTTCATGATGTTTTCCATAGATTTCTCCTTTGGGAGGGATCCTTTGACCAAATGATGCAAGATTCAAACATAATATCCCATAACCGTAAGTATGTCCACCTAATGTTCTATGGCTAACAGGAGTCCTTGGTAGAAACCATATATATATCTACCTAATTATTTATCATATGACCAAGACCCCATGAGTACCTAAACACTTTTTCCTCCTCGGGGCCATAGAGTACCACTCCCCCTCCTCCCACCCCTCAATACCAATGATTGCATTATTACATGGTGCTTAATATTTGTCAATTTTATTTCTATCTCGCTCCACATCAAGACCTGTAATCACACATAACTAACTAGAGAGAGAGGAAAAAACTTGAACTAGACTCTTAATGAGAGAGCTTGTTGTGGACTAGGTACATTTCTTATTATTGGCCATCCTCATCATTCATATAAATAAGTGTGGAGAGAGTATTTCCATCATATTCATTCTTATTCACTCATATAATCACATATTTGTGTTAAAGATGTGAGGCAGAGTAAATTAGTCTCTTTGAAAATTTTCTTCATTTTTATATACTCTTTTTATTAAAAATTAGAGTTCTTGAGGGAAACTTAAGAGAAGAACAAATTTTATAATTCGTGTGAGAAAACAAGACTAGGGTTTTGTGGCATTTTGAAATGTTAGTCCTACTTCGAGTACTTAGATGTGGAGGTGTTGTGAGGATACTACCTTATGTACTTGTGTGATGCAAATGTAGGTGCCAAGGAGAAAATATGAGTGTATGTGAGCATGCTAATGATCTTGGTGGAGTGGCCAAATTTGATTGCAGGTGATTTCGCTAAGAGGAATTAGTGGCTAGGGTTTTTTTATTGTTTTTAGATAGGATTTTGAGAGCTTGATTTGTACCAATTTGTATTGAGTTCTCTCTCTCTCTCTCTCTCTCTCTCTCTCTCTCTATATATATATATATATATATATATATATATAAGTTGTCCAAACTTTGTGTACTTTCATATTTGAATTTCAGCTTATGCTACCTTCAAGATTGAGTGGATTCTATCACTATATATGCATGCCAATTTGATATATCATTGAACAAAATTTGTTAACTAATTTAATAAGCATATAGTAGCTAAAGGAGAAGATTTAATTTTGTAGATATATATTGTGTTGTGTCATTTTTAGATGTATTGTATATGCTTGGAAAGTGTGTCATAGGGGATTAAACTTTATAGTATTTAATTACACTTCACTAGTATTTATTTTATTTCCTGTCGTGTTAATTAGATTGAAGAGAACCGAAGTATTTGATGTTGTAATTAATATTTCAAATTCTTCTTGAGGGTAAATTTTTACAAGAAATAGATCCAAGAACCTCAAGGTTCAAGTAAAATTTCAAAATTTCAATAAAAATCGAGTCCTTAAAATTTTGCTCATCATATCAAAATTGATTCAAGTAAGATTATTGCACTAAAGAAGTAGATAGATATTTCCATTATTTTGTACCTTAGAGAGGTGCCTCATCCAGTATACATTGTTTGATGTGAAACACTATTGTGCTTTGGAGAAGTTTTGGAACCCTAAAATGGTTGTTCTACTTTGTTGTTGATCTTTCTTTAAGGTGTTGTTCAAATTTGTAGGGATGATTACTTTTATTCTTAGAGTTTCATAGATTCAATGGTGCTTCCATTTGTATACCTGGAAGTGCATGCTACAAATGGTTTTGGAGGAGAATGATATTTGAGAGAATATTGAGAAAGAGATCATTGCATCTATTGATACAACACTTGGTCATTCATATTAAGGAGGGTGTTAACCCAAAGCAAATTATTCTTAATTATGTGAAAGATCACTTCATCCGTCACCACACTATAAAGAAAATGAACTGATAAGATAATGCATAGGCTTTGGTTGGGTTATATCAAAATCCAATGTCTCTAGACAAATTCTCTTAAGAAACAAACTTTCAGTGATCCACAAGAGTAATACATAGATAGTGATGAGCTATTTGGTGAAGGTCATAGAGATGAAAGATAAATTGGATACCATAGGGACAAAAGTGGAGGATAAGGAGTTGGTGCTCATTGCCTTAAATGAGTATACTCCATCCTATAAACCTTTTTCCCAAGGTGTTTGTGTGTGTGAGAATCTACCTAATTGTGAGAATATTTGGGATAACCTTGTCCAAGAAGAGATTAGGTTGGAGTAATGTTAAATACAACAAAAATAAGTAAAATACCTAGACCTCATTTAGAGGACAAGGAAAAGGAAGTAAGAAAGGGTACACGAAAGGTAAGGAGGAAAAATCAAGGCAAAGTAAGAAATATTTAAGGTGAAATGTTTTAGGCATCACATGTTAACACATTATGCCAAACAATGTTTGGAGAAGAAGGGAAGGCCAAGCAATAGATATAGGTTGCAAGTATTGTAGCAAGAGTGGATGAGGTATCATCACAACTTAAGATCACCTTCTCCATAGTCTCTTACTTACCTTCTAAAATTGTGTTAAGTGTTGGATGATATCTAGATAGTAAGGCATCGAAGTACATGAGATTTTAAGGGAAATCTTCACTAGGATTCAAGAGCAAGAGGGACGTATGAGTGTGGACTTGGATGACGATACACTTTGTCAGATGAATGTGATCCATTTCCTTCCGGATGTCATCAAGTGATGTTCTTGAGTTGATTTTTTTTTTTGGTTCTTTGCTTGAAGAAAAATATTCATTTTCTCGTATCGCAAATCGACATTGTTTAACTAAGTTTGATTCTCAGAAGGTCATCATTAGAGATTAAATACATGTTGTTCCCAAATGGGTTTGAGTTGAAGGGATTTACATATTGTAAGAAAATATAGTGAAGCATGGTGCTCTAATGAATGGGAATACAACGTTCTATGAGTTATATCACAAAAGCCTTGGTCACTTACACTATGGAGTGCTTCCTCCCTTGAAGAACGTAGTGCAGTGATTGCCATACTTAAATATAGAGAAGGAAGGTGTATGCATGGGATGCACACTTAAAAATATTCCAAGGCCATTATTCCTAGTAGTGAGCATAGATCAAGAGGGAGCATTGATCAATTACATTTCAATGTACATGGGCTTGTGTCTTCCTCCTCTTTAACAAGTAGTTAGCATTATGTCACTTCCATTGATGATTTCTCTTGTGGGGCCTGGATTTATTTGTTGAAGACTAAGGATGAATTGTTCAGTGAGTTCATGGAGTTCAAGACCTTGTTTGAAAATCAAATGGTGAGAAGATCAAGGTGTTTTGTTTAAATAATGGGGTTGAGTATACCTCCTAGAAGTTTGATTCCTTTTGCAAGTGGGGATCAAAACATAGTTGGCAATGCCTTACAACCCACAACAAAATGGGTTTGTGGAAAGGAAGAACAAGTATATTGTTGAAACTATTAAGACTTTGATCATGACATGGATTTTCCCGTGTGTAATTGGGTGAAGGCTTATAATACAACATTATAGATTTTAAATAGGTGTCCTCATAGGATCTTGAAGGACAAGACACCAAATGAGTCATTTACTACTATGAAACTAAATGAATCACATATATGTGCATTTGGTTCTCCATTTTATATTCATGTACTTGAGTAGAATAGGTCTAAATTGGAGCCCTCGAGTATAAAGGATATTTTTGTTGGATACAATAAGACTTCCAAAGCTTTTAGGTACTACATTCCAACATAGTGAAACACTATGGTAACTCAAGTTGTGAGAATTGATGAGCACCCATATCTTCTATGAGGTTGAGATACCTCCTAGGAGATATGCTAACCATATTGCATTGGTTTCTTCCATTTGTGATCCTTCCATTTTCTTTGAGGAAGTGAGGTGTGATACCTTGATGGAGTGATGTCTAGGGACAATTTCTTTCTCAAGCTAGTGGTTGATTTTGAGGCTACATTTGTTTATATTTGTAATGTAAAGTTTCATTGAGTTATAGAGGGAATAGATTATTGGTTGTGAAAACACTTCCCCATAGAGAGTAAGTGTTAGATTTCTAAGATTACTCCAAAAGTGTTTACACCATACTTAAGCTTGCTTCATGTGATGTGAGGAAAATGGTGTTAATTACCCTTGGTTGTACCATGATGGGCATATCATTGGAGATAGATTTCTCATGGATTTTTATGCCTTGTCTTAATGCTTATGTGGCACACTTCCTTTGAGTGTTGGAGATTGATGTGCTTTAGTGGTTTTCTTCATGGAGTGCACACATGGAGAACATGGTTGCTTGCTTGGAGACAACTCAATTTCAAGGACAAGCATTATACATCATGGAGGACAACATTAAACCTAAAATGACATAAGGAAACTCAATTACTTGCACAAATGTTTGTCTTAGACTTGAGTGACTATGTAAGTGTGGTAGACCTTAAGGTACACATGCCTTAGGAGGGAGCATTGCACCAATGGAAGCCCCTGGAGTAAGAGTGTTGGACCTTTTCTTGAGGAGTGTTCAACCTTGGACATTTGCTTGTTGGATAACTATGTGTCACTTGGAGAACTCCATGTGGGTCTATTTAGCATGTAAATAAGTTACTTATTGTGGACTAGATCCGCTCATTATCTTTTGGCCTCCATCTTCTAGATAAATAAAGAAATGAAATATTATTCACATCATGTTCATTCTTGTTCACTCATGTAAGTACATGTATTAGAGAAGTGAAAGGTAAAGTAAGCTAGTATCTTTGTACTTCATTGATATTTACTCTTTGTGTCATGCACTAGGGTTTTTGAGAAAATTCAATGAAAAACTAGGGTTTAATGACTAAGAAGATGGGGCTTGGGAGAAGCGCTTGAGGAGCACACGAAGCACTTGACTTTGCAATTCTTGTTAGATGAACACCAAGATTTTGTGGCATTTCGAAACCCTTGTAATACTTGGAGTGTTTCATGTGGAGAAGATACAAAGACTATCTTGTACCCTTATCTAATACAAGTATATGTACCAAAGGGAAGTTTTTGATGTGCAAGCTATCTTATTGAGGATATTTGGTGGAGTGACCAACTTTGGTTTGGGCTGATTCCTAGATAGGAAGAGTTGGTAGTTAGGGTTTTCTTTTCTTTTCCAAGGTTTGGAGAGCTTGAATTGTAATAGCTTGTATTGATTTGTGGCATTTACAAATACCTCATGTTGTCTTTATATATGAAGTGTTATTGTTTTCCAAACTGTGTATTATCATATTTGAATTTCAACTTGTGTTATCTTCATGATGAGTAGATTCTAAAACTTGTTATGCATGTTCATTTGACATAACATTGAACAAAAATTATTAGGTGATTTAATAAATATGTAGAAGTTGAAGGCATTGATTTACTGCTCGAATAAGTAATTTTCAATTTTTTAATATCCTTGGACATTGTACCTTATGGGATGAAGCTTCATGGTTTTTAAGTACACCTAATTGATACATATTTTCTTGCACTGTCTTGTGAATTGGATTATAGATCTTAGGGAGGTGAAATGTCTAAAATTTAAATTCTCAAATTTCTACAATTAGCTCAACCAATTGTCACTAATGTTGCTCCAAGGGGTTAGCCTAACTAGTTGTTCCCAATGTTTAGGCATTCAACTAGTCCCATCCTAATAGGTACCTCATTCAAATCTCCATATGCAAGGCATCAAAGTTCTCACATAGAATTGAGCTTTCAAATCATTGTATCTTGATTTGTCAAGCAATTACACACTCATCTACATCAATAGATTTACTAGGAATGCCATCCACAAATGTGTGGAAACATCATATCCCAAGATGTTAGCTCAATTAGTTGGCACCAAAGTTATTGGGAATTTGGCCAATTTGGGTTAGCAAATGCCTAGTTTGAAACCCCTTAGGTGGGGCACAATAGTCTATACCAATGGGTTTACTTTAGATGTCTATAAATGTGGGGAAAAGGGAAGGATGTTACATGCGTAAACATCATTAGATGAACATGATCAATAATAAATATAATTTAATAAAATAATAAGTATGTGAAATGATTTTATGAATTGTATGTTTATAATGTGTTTCTATTTCAACCTAACAATCCAAAGCTATTATTATTATTGAACATAAACAAACATGTGGGCCTAAAGTTATATTCATATGTTATAAACATCATGAATTATGATTCTAGATGACTTTAAATTAAAATATTGGAGCTTTCTGCAAAGTATAGATCTTACCATGCATTGTAAATATTATCATGTACACAATTAGTGATGCCTAAAACCACATAATGATGACTGAATAAATGTGGTCTATTACATTAAACTTGCTATAACAAAAATGCATGTCTCACAAAGTATAACGTTCTACACTAATTAAGGAGGGCAAATTTGTCTTTCCACCATTGTTACCATGTTGCTTATAAGGCAAGTTGGATGCCATCTCCTTGTTGATTAGACACCTTGCCATCTTTGTATTGAGAGTGCTTATGGGTTGTTCAACAGCTACACTAGACTTAGCCAATTAAATTTGCCTTCGTATCAATCCATGACCCCATTCACCAACATTCTCCTTGAGATCATCTCTCATGCCCCTCCTTATCCATGGATAGGTTTAGGTCCAACCTAGATAATTAACTTCTCAATTAAGGGCTCCAACTATATAATTAATATGACACAACTGGTGCATATTCCTCAACATCAAGATCTTAGCACTATAATCTTCGAAAAGGTAATCAACAAATCAATTGAATAATAAAAGATAATCTTACAATGCTATTGACCACAACCAAGTGACATGCATATTTTCATGCACTTTGTCTCAACCTACTTGACACCAACTACACTCGAATTTTCCCTCACCCACAATCATCATTAAGCAAGGAATGCCTTATCAAATTCCAAATGTTAATAGCACAATCCATCTAAAGTTCCAAGTTTAAAATGAGAAAGAGAAAAGGTTAGTCAAGAATTAATCTAATGACTCAAATAAATGTGTGAGATGTCATCATTCGTGATATGTGTTGATTAGCATCATTGAATTATTATGGAATGCCTTGTCATGTCTCTTTATCTTAACCTTCCTCCCATCCTCTATGCAATGCTCTTCCTTGATAATGCATCTTCCCCAATCTATCACAATATACATTCTTCTCAGCCAGCATTGCAGTGCTTCCAAATGTCCCTAGCTTATTTGTGAAGAAAAAACTACCCTCACTTCATATGTGTTTTGTTCTTCTTTCTTGGGGCAAGTCTTTAGTTATGGAACAGTGGTTCTAAGATAGAAACATCAATGCTAGTGATAGAATATTTGTGCTGCATCAAACAGTAAAAAGAGTAATAGGTGATATCCTGACTGACAATGTAGTTAAATGAAAACATGGAACCCTAAACCCTACCATGTCCTTCGTCAATTAGATGAACATATTTTAAAAGCATAAACACAAATTGTTTTCTTGTCAAAAGTGTTGAATTCACATGAATTTGCAACCACATTTCTGAGGGTTGTGTGTGGAATACTAGCCCTCGTGTTTGAAACAAAGAATGCAAGGGCTTGCCAAGTCTATAAAAATCAAGTTGCTTATAGTGGACTTATACATAAGTCCTTGTTGCTGTACATGTCTGAAAAATTCCTTTCATTTACTTGAACTTCATAGCTATGCCAAGTGTTGTGATCTCAGTGCTCATGTACCTTCTAAATTTTAACACAATGTATTGAGAAGCTAATCTCTTTATACGTCTTCCCTTTTTTGCAAGTAATCTCTCGTTTGTTAAAACTTGATATGCTAAGTGCTATGTTAGGATGGTTTTTGATTTTACTGTAAGGTTCATCATAAATACACGTTTAAGCGTAGAATTACAAACTCTACTATCGATATGGCTTTGGAGTAGTGTCTAGTCATTATTGTGTAATAAGCTTATATGACATATAGTATTTATTTTAGCCATAACGTATTAAACATTAAGGGAAAAAAAAAATCACATCATTCACAAAAGTCTAAATATTTCAAAACTCTTACACTAATTATCTATATAATATATACACATGATAAAAAAATACAGAGGTAATGCATAAATATACAATAATAACTGTTTGTAGAGAATATCAACAAGAAAAGTGCTCATAAAATATCCCTACACAAAACTCGGAAACAACCTTTCAATTAACGTATAGGACTTCCTAACTAGGGCTTCATACTGATCTTGTGCCAAAACTCAAGGGCCACTTTACAATCTTCACATAATAATAATTAGAACAAATGCAAGATTCGATATATTACATTTAATTCTAACTCAGTACTAAACACTTGTACACATATATGCATTTTAGGTGCTGGAATAAAACAATTAAGCCGTGTGTTGTTCTAAGTGTATAATTAAGCAGAATGAGAAGAATGATGTAAAACACATCTTAAATGTGCCCCTAGAGTCTGTCTTTAGCTGAATTCATGATCAAACATGCCTTAAATGTGACCCTGGATAGTCTTACTTTAGTTGAATTCATGATGGTTGGATGCTTATGAACCTGATAACTTTTTAATAAAAGAGAAATAGCCTATAGGAAAAGCCCTCTAAACCCAAAATGATGTGAATTGGCATTCAAAAGTTTTGTAAATCCTGCCATGTTGAATTATTTCCAATATCTTGAAAAGAATTCAAACCACTGATAGAGAGTTCGTGGACCATAGATATTTCCTTGATTGTAGTTGCTAGATATTTTTGACATGATTATCCAAAGGCTTAGTAGTAAGAAACATGATGCAATTCAAGAAGAGTAATTAATGCTCTTGGAAACGTGCAAATAAGAGATTACTAAAAATTTATGGGAAAAGAAGATTGAAATTGCCCTGAACATTCACCAATAATATAAAGAGTAAGATCTAATTTGATGAGGTTATTTATGTCTAATGCAATTTCGCAAACAATCCTCATTTAAGGATTAAATTTTGCAATACATGGTAGCATAAAGAAGTGAAATTTAGGCTTAAATTTCTTATGTTTCCTAGAATCTCTATAATGCAGAACAAACCTTTTGAGGATGTATCGTGGTGAATTACTGAAGCAAAGACCTGGCATGCTATAATACTGTATTACCTGAAGATTTTACTGCCTATACAATTTCCCATCAACAGATTTTGATAGCATTACCATTACTTATTTTCACTGAGAAATGAATATACAGAATAAAATGTTGTGATAAAACTTTTTTCAAAGGGGAGCTTATCCCCAAATTATCGAACCCTGGCAATTAAGTCTGGAACTTCAACATCTAAATCATTTGCATCTGTACATGTTAATGAAAGGATCAATTTATTTTCAGCAATGGGAACTGTGACCTTCCCAACATTATGTACAAGTTCAAGAAGAGTAAAAGGCATTCTCTCCTGCATCCTTTTCTTGGGGAAAAATTCTGCATACAGGAGGCTCTTTCCATACATAATCATGTTAACCTGAAACACAAGACCAGAGACCGATCAGTTATTTAACAGGTGGCATAAAAAGCTCTGTCTGTATAAACTTTAAAGTACGCATAATAGAACACAAGCTATCCATAAGAACAAGACATCCAGCACCAAAAGAACTGCCACTAGTTAGAAATGGCATGGTAGTTCATTATTTAAGATATTTAAGAAAACTTGGATTTTCAGCAGGGAAAAAAGACTGAATATGCAAAATTTGTTTTCCAAAGTATAGCATATGATTGCTCATTGAATCAAATTACTTCAAGCAGGCAATTAGTTTTATATACAACATTCAAAGGAACATTTAATCTAAAAGAATACCATTGATGATTCGATTGGTAAATATTTGATTTTGAAGAGGCAGATAGAGAACTAGGTTTTGGCATTGTCTCTGCAGATTCTCAATAATCTAGTTAGTGAGTCGATTTTTTTCCATAAGAATCTTGTACATAGCCAACGTATTAATTCAACCGATAATTAACATGAATGGGGCATCTAATCCATGTTAACTGGTTTGGAGATGTAAGTGTGGTCACAATCAGGTTTCAAATAACTTTTTTCAGACTTTGTTTAAGCTATTTAAACTTTCAACCATGGAACAGCAATTAGCTCACAATTCACAATGGTTGTCAAACAAAGCAACCAAATTTTTTTTCCAAAAGTGTATAAGATAAGACATTGTTATATTCAATAAATTCGATTCATCGTGGCTCTGAAGAAATCAAGAATAGTTCAAAAGGCATACAGAGTAAGCTTTAAAAATACTGATATTGTTTTGGCATTGATGAATTCAGTAGATTTGTTTAAAAGCTTCATGTGAAGTGGTCTGGTTACAAAAGTCCCAAGCAGTAGATAATTGTGGCCAGTTCAAGGGGAAAAGAATGAATTCATTTGTTGACGTCTAAGTCTGAAGTAAGCTATACATATTACAAACTAATGCAAGAGTCAGAAAAACAAGAGTTCTCGGTATTGAAGTTTGTAACTATGGTCGTTCTTCATAATTAACATTTTAGCCCTTGATATGTATGCAATGATAAATTCTAACATTGTTCTTCATGTTGGCTCCAAAAAAGAAAAATTTAGATTTTGTAAAAACTCAAAATTTTGGCTCCAATTGTAAAGTCGGCCCTCCATAAGTTCAGGTCGGCCTGTCCCTTTGGTCACACCCATTCGGCCTCAAAAGATGCTATATATACACGATTTTTTCCTCCTCCAAGAAGAAAAAACTCCGACTTTCTGTGGCAAGCAAATAGGACTCTCTCAGGCAAGCGAAGAAGTCCTATGGCAAATGAAGAAGCACATCTGAGGCAAGTAAGGAAGACGAATCTAAGGCATATAATAGGACGAACCTGTCGCAAAGTTTCTGGGTTTATCTGGAGCAGAACAGAGTTTTCTTGAGAGAATAAGGGAGCCAGACTTCATCCCTAACAAAGCAGACTAGACTGAGTTTAATTGGGCATCTTGGTGACTTGTGTGAAAATTCTAAACCGGAATCCTATTGCAGCAACTGGAAATTATTCTCCTAATTGTTGATTTTATTTAACAATTTATTTGTTGTTTTCTACGGCAAATACTGAATAAATCACACTGCAATCTACCTAAGTCACCTAACACAGGGACACGAGACACGAAGGACACAAGGATTCGAGTGTCTGACATGGGCATGTTGACCCCCCGGAACAAGACACGTTATATGTTATTTTATTAAAAATTAGATATTTCTTACACATTCTCATTCATGATACAAATTCATTGATTCAAACATAGATCTTCATCTACATGTAAGTTTTACAAAGTAACATTATGCATACAAATACAATTGTGACAGATTCATCAATGATCCAATAGGAGAAAGACAAGAAACTGCAGTTTTCTCATTAAGTCATCAAAATCAAAATGTGTTACATAGGTGGTAGCAATGCCAATGGCAAATAGAAATAGCAAATACAAAACAACTACAAGCCTCAAGGCAATAGGTAGCTCATGAGTCATCAATCATCATCATCAAAATCAGCATCACTGTCATCATCATGGTCACCACTGCTCTCCTCTGCTGCATCCTCCTCCTCTGTATCCAGTGTCATCTTTGGATTTGTTGGTGTGGAGGATGACCCCTAAACAGTATCACCATCATCAAAAGTGACAGGCTCTAGTATTGGCTCATTAAGATCCAAGTTGGCCACTGCCAACTCAAAACTGTTGTCCAAACCCATATCATCAGGAAAGACATCCCAAATCTTTGTCTTTCCCTTCAACCACTCATCCCTCTGACTGTAAATAAGACGAAGGTTGGTGTGCACATACACCATTGTCTCTACCCTGGATTGCTCAAGCCTGCTCTTCTTGACTCTATATAAATTCCCATATGTGCTTCAATTCCTCTCGCAACAAGAAGATGAAGTCACCTGAGAGATGAGCCTCATGGCTAACTGTTGTAGAGGAGGGCTTGCTACCCCATGAGTTTCCCACCAAGAATAAGGCTTCTTAGCCCTCTGTCTCTAATCACATCATATCCTGCAAATCGACCAGTGCCAGTAGAAAACTCTGCAAAGCCATCCTCCACCTCATCAAGGGATGCTTTATCCCGAAAAATCCGCCTCAATGCATCCTTCCTCCCCTGTGAAATTTCACCATCCATGTGAGGAGTGAATTTGCGGGAAGGTCCACCATTCAACCACTCATGGTTGTAGTATTTTCGGTTCAATGAGTGAGCCACACAATGCAAAGGTGTGCAATTCTTGTCCTTTCTGCTGACAAGAATATGTTGTATGGTGGTGAAGAAGGTCTCTTATGATGTCTCATGAGTCATACTTGGGGCACTCACTCTATAAAATAATAGTCCTCAGACTCAATCATGGAATCCCATCTCTCATAAGCCTCTCCTTGGATGGGTTGGTCTGTATCTGCAAATAGTAGAAAAGCAATGATAGGGTCCATGATCTTAATAAGTAGATCTACCCTCTCCCACCAAGCATCATCTAACACTATGACCTTCGCTTTTTTTGAGGCTGCTTGATCTGTCTTCCTTCAAAAAGACCAAAACTCTAAAATAACCATGGCTCCAAGAGCGGTCTTGACCTCCCTCGAACTCTTCAACATGATGAATGAAGAGGCAAACCGTGTATCTACAATCTTCAACAATGGTAGATTGGTGTACTCGTAGATTGTGAGGGAATTTGTTTGATTTTGTACAAAGTTGCGGATATGTTGTGCATTCTCAATAATACTTCCAATCCAAAGCACATCAGAAGCAATAGATTTAAGTGCTAAATTCAAGGAATGGATAATGCAAGGCATCCAAAATACTTGTGGATATTTAGCTTCCACAATCATGCCATCGGTCTTGCAAACAAGTGCATTATCTGTAATGATTTGCACACAAGAATCAACACCTACATCTTCAATAATTTTAATGAACAACTCACCCATATATTATGCATCCTTGTATTGTCCAAGTGCATCCACTGATTTCAAGAAAACTGGATCATTCAAGGAAGACACCACGAAGTTGATGAGTGGGTGGCGTGCTGGATCTGTCCACCCATCATATCATAAACAATACTAACCCTAGATGTTGGTCATGCTGATTTAATAGGCTTAAGAATTTTGTCCACCTCTTTCTTTTCCTTAGTCAACAATGTGGTTCTAAGCTTCTCTGACCCAGGAGGCACATACCCTGATGGAGCCCCTTGAGTTAGAACTCGACACATCTCAATAAATATAGGTGAGTGTGCAACATTAAAGGATATGAAGTTCTGATAGAAAAGTAATGCAATGGTGAGATCAAGCTCTTCTCGTTTCTTTTTCTGAAAAATCTTGTCCATTGGACCAAGTGCCACTGCCTTTCTTTTTGCTGCTTGTCCCCCATCAAAACTCTCAAATGGAAATTTGTTGCTGCTTTTCCTCAAGAATGGAAGGGGGTCTTGAAATGATTGTTGCAATAGTTGCATTTCTAAGAAACATTTCCTCCTCCCTTCAACTTGTTTCCTAGCCCTTGCTCTCTTGTGACATGCTTCCACAAGGGATATTTGTTTTCTTGAGCCTGTTGTCTTTCTAAATTAATGCTTCCCTCAACATTTGAAGTTGTTGCAAACCCACTTCCAATTGAGGGAACACTTGCAGAACCTGATGAAATTGGAATAGGAGGGGCATCTCCAATCGAGACATTCTTCCCCTACCTTTGCCCTTCCCTGTTGCCCTTGATTGAGCCATGAAAGCTGTAAAAAAATAAAGAAAAAATGCACAAACTTGTAAAAAAAATGCACATGCAAACTACTGTAAAAAAAATGCAAAAAAAATAGAAACAAAATGCACTTACCTGTTACTTGAATCGCCTCGAAAATCCTCCCAAACACTTTGCTATTTGCTCCCACACTCACAGCAAGAGAGACAGTGAAAAGTGAGGGTGAAATGGCCTAAAACCGACCTTTATGGGTTGCGTGACACGCTAATCAAGTGGACATGTGTCCCAGAATTGGGACATGACGAACTCGGTCCCTAGACATGATCAGACACGTGTCCCACCGAATCGTTTCCAATTTGCCCCATTCGGAACACACAGAGAGTTTAGGACGAATCCAGTTTCTTAGCAATCTACACAAATAAAACTGCGAAAGAATAAATGCTGGAAGAAATGCTAGCACACACACATAAAATTAACACAATTTTTTTTGGAAAAATGTCCCCCCGGAAAAACTCAATGCGGGAAAACCTATGCAACAACTGAGGGTTTTATTATTATACAGTAGTGAGAAAATATGAGTACAACTGTATGCCGAAATACTGGAAATTCTATAGAGAATAATACTGGTAAAAATCTAGTGAGGAATTTTCCTCACCCCACAAGCAAACTCTCGGCACGACTTTCCTTCAGAATTACAACCCTCTGACCCTCTGTGTTAGCCTTTGCGCTGCTCTGCATAGCCTGCTGGACGTCTAGCCTCAGACTGATCTCTGATGAAGTCATTTTGCCTTCTGCTAACTGGAAAGATGCTTCTCCGACACTCTAGGACTCCTTCCCTGCCTCTGGAACTGAAAACGTCTCTCCTTCTCAGCAAAATGAATTTGCCTCTAGAGACTACTACGTTGCCCTAACGTCAACGTTTATGTGGCTCTTTTGCCTCTCTACAAATGCACTCGCTGGATCTGGAATGCCTACTCCAGCTTCACTAGAGGCTCCTCTCTCATTGCTACGATCTCTAACTCTCTCTCTGGCAACTGATTGCTGCTACTCAGGAAATCAATCTGCTAAGAAATCGAACTCTACATGTGATTTCTCCATCACCACATTAACCTCCTTTTATAATCCTCTGTTGGAGCACCAATGACCAATATTAAAACATAATCAATGGCTACAATCATCTCTAGATTGATCTGTGTGAATTTCTAGACCATTCTTGCCTTATCTCAATTAGTATTGATTAATTAACCATACTCCCTAAGTTTAGACTTAGGAAATATCTAAAAATCAGTTAATAATCTAATTAAGACACTTCTAGGTGGAATTTCCAAAATCGATTTCTGGGTTATGGAAATCTCATGTATTCTAGCCTCTCCACAATTTTTCATGGCTAGAACACATCCAATGCTACAAAAACTAACACTCCCTCTAAGCGAGGAATGTGTTCTAGTACTGCTGCACACCTGGTAGCAACACTATGTTTCTGCACCATCTCTTGTCATGTTGCTGATGTCTGGCTACTGTTGCCCACCAACCACTGCGCAACTCTGATATATGTTGCATCTATGTTATTGCTGACCTTGCTGAATTGCTGCCAACACTGCATCTGCACTACAACTCTGTTGTTGCTGCTACTGCAACATTTGCAACGGAAAAGCATCCAAAACTGAACCAACGGTGTTCAGTATGATGCATTTGTCACCTGGGTCCTGATTGCTACAAGCATCTGCACTGTCACTGTGGAATCTACATCACTGCTGACTCTGCATTGCTTCCAAAACTGCACTGCACTTCCCAACATTTGATTGATACTAGTCTCTGCAATTGTCACTTTGGCATCTGACTGCACCAACTACCACTGGTCCATCCTACCACTGATTACCGTGGGCCCCAGTAGCTAAGTAATTATCCATGAGGTGGACTCCTCAAGGACTCTACCCATCTGTAGCGCTTTGGGGCTACAATACCAAGTCACCCCACCTCACTCCTGGTGGTATATCAGCAAACATAGAGAAGTCTTCCTCCAACTTGGAGGAAATCCTGTCTATCTCTGCTGAATCTGCTTGTTGGTCTTGTTTCTCCTCCCTGTCCTTCTTCCTGAGAGGACACTAGGTACTGTAGTGGCCTAACTCACCACATCTAAAGCACATGACCTTTGACATGTCCTTCTTCTTCTTCCTCTGCTCCCCCTTTCCCTAACTGGGACCCTTAGATGCGAGGGCCACATTCTCCTCCTCCTTCACCATCTTCGATCCACCATTGTTGCTGCCATTGATGGGTCTCTTTAGCAGAGCTCGTCTCAACTCCTCCTGCTGCAAATCATCCCACACCCTGTCCCATCTTGGTAGCGTGTCTCTGCCCAATATACTTTGGACAAAGACCTGCCAATCCTCGGAGACATTGTTGAGAGCTAATCGCACTAGCTCTGAAGGTTGAGGCGTTGCCCCAATCGCCGACAACAGGTCCCAGACCTCCTGAATCCTGGTAAGGTAGGGGTCTATGCCTTCCCCTTTCTGCATCCCGATGAGCCTCAGCTTCTCTTCGAGGTACATCTTCCGCTACTTGGAAGTACCTTGATACAACATGGCGAGAGCATCCCACATCTTCTTGGCAGTATCTTTGCCAGCTATGTGCGAGACTATATGATCCCGAACTCTGTCTAGGATCTACCGCTTTTCCCGTGCCATCTCCTTTCTGTACTCTTTCAGTGGATATATATCTGTGGGGATCGCCACTACATTATAAATGTAGGCTTTCAGGCCAAATTCATCCAGAAGGAAGGAGATCCTTGCCTTCCAGATGATGTAGTTGGAAGCACCATCCAACCTGTCCTGATCTCTAAGCCATGTAGTGGCAATCTCTAAAAATGTCAAAAACTCCCTCTTCCCCTGTGCTTGGCTGCTGCTCTGCTAGTCGCACTCCCTCCTGGAATGTGTGGCTTTTCTAGCTGCTACTGCGAATCTGCAATTGGAAATTCGAACTTCTGAGACAAGAAGTTCCCCGAGAGAATTTTTCCCTCAGTATGTGCTCTTCTTCCACCCAACGCAAATTCTGCTCTAGTGAACTACTGCAGAAATCCTTTGCGTCCAACTAGAGATTTGCCCAACGAAAGTTCTGAGCTGCTCCCTTTGCCTCTAGAATCACTCGATTTGGAGAGGTCGAATTTTTCTGCCCCTCACTCAAAAAATCAAATCCCCAAAAGTAACTCGGCCTCTTGGCAAAATGATTGCGCTGCCCTTGGGAATTTCGGCGTGCTTCTCTCACTGAACAGCAAAATTCCTTCTTTTCCCTTCTAAGCTCTCCGGCTGATCCATTGTGCTCCGATACCATGTGAAAATTCCAAACCAGAATCCTATTGCAACAACTGGAAATTATTCTCCTAATTGTTAATTTTATTTAACAATTTATTTGATGTTTTCTACAACAAATATTGAATAAATCACCTCAATCTACACAAATAAAACTGTGGAAGAATAAATGCTAGCGCACACATAAAATTAACACAATTATTTTTGGACAAATGTCCCTAGAAAAACCCAATGCGAGAAAACCGGTGCAGCAAAGGGTTTTATTATTATGCAGCAGTGAGAAAATTTGAGTACAATTGGATGCCGAAATACAGACAATCCTACAGGGAATAATTTTGGCAAAAATCTAGTGAGGATTTTTCCTCACCCCATAGGAAAACTCTCAACATGACTTGTCTTCAGAAATATGGCCCTCTGACCCTTTGCGTCAGCCTCTGCATAGCCTGCTGGACGTCTACCCTCATACTAATCTCTGATGATCTAAGGGTAGTGGACCATGTTTGACCTAGTTGTAGTATTGGTCAGTTTGACCTTGTATATGACTTGATGTATCTCTGTTGAACTTAATAATTTCTTTAAGAAGAAGGGTTTCTTGGGTTTTCCCAGGGTAAATTATTGTGTTCTTGTGTGGCTGTCTCTTTATGATCCCACTGGCATTTTTGTTTTTTTTTAGTGTTGGGATTCTTTGTGCAATTACTTTACGATGAATATTAAATGCAAGAAAAGATTAACCTAAGATAACATCATAAGTAATTGTCTGTTGAGAGGAACCTTTAAAAATCAACATGGTATTAGAGCCATTGGGTGAAAGAGCATCCTTGTCAGTTAACCTGTTTTGATAGAATGACAAAGGAGTATACAAAGAAGCCCTAGTCTAACATTAGAGTAGGGCAAAAACTTCACAAAACCATATTACAGTGGGCCAAAGGTCTACTATGAAAAGAGTCCTTGTTTGCAAAAAGAATAACATATACATCAATATATGTTCATGTGTTTGGGGTTTGAAGTTCTGATCTTCCAAGTCAAATTCAAGGCCGTATGTTTGGTGTGAAGAAGGGAGTTTTGTTTAAGGTATAAGAAGAGCCCCGTCTCAGAACTAGACCAAATCTAACCTCATCCCAGGTAGCCCGAAAATCGCAGAAGAAAACTGTCGGTAGGTCATGTTACCACTCAAACTAGCAGGGGTCCTAAAAGGGGATCCTTGAAGGGCTACCACTAGGACAAGGGAAACAATGGAGCAATAGCCCACTGTCACCTCGGCCAAGGCTCCTTACTCTTTACGGACTTTCACCGATGGGTGGAGACTCGTTATAATAAGGATCACGAAATTGAATGGATCAATGATAGGATGAGGGGTGATCCTAAAAGCCTAATCACAAGAGAGGCTTAGATATATGGCTCGCTTGCTTTGAAAGCAAGATGAAAGGCTCTCTAGGAAGGGCTTAGGGGAATTCTAAGAGCTAGGGTTTGATTATATGACTTGTCAAGAAGATTCTTAGCTCCTAAAATCCTTGTGGAAACTTGCCTTCCAAGTGGTCTTTGTAAAATTGGGTTCAATAAGTTGTGGGACCACACAAGACCAAGTGGACTCGAGATTAGGTCAAGGGAATGGGGTTGAGCAACCAATGATGTGCTTGACTTAATCAAGGAGGAGAAGGGGATCAAGGAAGGAATTTTCAATGAAAGGTTATGCAATGATCCTAGTGAGGTTTCTAGCCAAGGGAAACTTAGGGCAAGAAACGGTCCTCAAGCTAGGGCTTGCAATATCTTGAGATCCCACCGTTGGATTCGCTTGAAATTTGTAGGGCCTCTAGAGAAAACTCCAACGCAGTTGTGGACCAAAAATCGAGGTAGTTGGATGGCTCGATTGTGAGATAAGCGATGCCCTAGGTGACCTATGTAGGCTAGGCCTAGAAAGAAAGAGAAAAGGTGAGAAAAATATGCTTTAAGGTGATCACCTATGGAGGACTAGTGGTTTGTCCTTTGGGAGAGATGGAGTCATCGAAGATTCAAGGTTCAGATTGGTTCCCTCTTGTCAAAGAGGCCTAAAAACAACTTCACTAGGCTCTAAGGCTTGATGGAAGTAACTTCAAGGTCATTTATACTTAGTTTAGCAATATCTAGTGACTTGTCAAGACAAATTCAATGAAGAAGTCTCTAGGAACATTCATTCATTCAAATATGGCCCATAAATGATACAACACTATTTAGAGATGCAATTTCCACAATTTCGTTCCAAGAAAAGCAACAAATTAACCCTAGAATTGCGAAAATCCCAGCATCATGAATGAAACAAGATAAATAACAAGAACAACATTAAAACATTACTTACATGTAAGAAGAATATATCCAATCACCAAGATATGGCAATCATAGAAGCTCCAAGACAAAGACAATTATCCAAACATTGAAATTCACCTATTCACCCCAAAAATCTCATCCTCAATAGATAGCGAAAATCTCACAAGAAGATTTGATCCAATCCAAGTGATGATGCTAAAATGAATTCACATCACTTGTATTTATACACTTCTAATGAGTTCGATTTAGCTAATTAGGCCAACATTAGCCCCTAGAATAAAATAATGTGCAAAATAACTAACTTTTGGTGACAAGTCCACCAAACTGTTGAGATTTTGTGTATTTGGGGTAGCATCAGTTGTGCTCTAGGTCCCAAATTTTGAGGAAGGACTAGAGTTCACCTGATCTACAAGACCCAGAAATGGATTTGGGAAATTTCATCTAGTTTAGGAGATATTAAATTAATTAATTATTTTAATGTATTTCCTAAGTAAAAACTTAGGAAAATAAAATAACTAAAGTGAATTTAATTAAACATGTGATGAAATTGTCTTAAGTCACACGGATCAAGCTTTCTTTTAATCTTAGCCATTGATTCAAGGTCTGATCATGGCCGTTGATTTGTCAACGAGAAAAGTATAAAGGAAAGGCTTGGGGTCATTTGTAAAGACACACAGAGGCAGAGCACTAAAGCTAAGCTGAGATTCTAGGGCGGGGTTGGAGAGGTTGCTAAGAATACTCGAAGTATTTCGGCTACGAAGGGGGAATTTAGACCGAGGGGATGATGCGATCCCAGGTCTAGAATACACAAAAAGCGAAAAGATCGGCTCAGACCCCGCACAGAGGGAAGCAGCGACGAGCAAGGACGGCGTAATTTTCGGGGAAACCCTTCGGGGGGTTACGCGGTGACCTCGGAAGCCCGGCGTAATGGCTACGTCACCGTGCAGGTAACGCGGTCCCGCTAAGGTAATCTTTGAGGCTTTGGAGGCCATCCAAGGCTGACGCAGAGGCTTTCAAGGGCTTCGGAGGCTGACACAGAGCCTTTTAGGGGCAACGCTGGGGTTTTTAGGCCTAGATCTGACTAAGTTCTGTAAATCCCGTTTGAGGGTGTGGATCAGTTAGTATTTTTGGCCCTAGATCAGCTAGGGGCTGTAGATCTAGAGTTTTCTCTGTCGAGTTTTCCAAATCTGGAACCCAGAGTTGTGTATTCAGAAATATTCTTAATAATAGAACTCTCCAGCAGCCAGAGACCGGTTTTCCCACCTTGGGATTTTCCGGGGACAGTTTGTCCAGAAATAACTGTGTCACTTTGTCAATGTGTGCATGTGCTTATTCTAGATTTGAATTGGTAGAATCTGTTATGTGTTTTGCTTCGATGTTAACTTGAATTTATTCAGTTGATAACTTATCTAAGTAGGAGGAGCTTAACCGGATTAACAGTAATAATTTCTACATAAGAATTAAGATTCAGAAATTTCTACACAAACTAGCTCATAAACAAAAGAATAAGCCTCTCAAGAGGTCGAATGATCAATGGTACATGTCGTTGGGCCTTACAAGAGCTTTGATGAAGTCCATAGGTGCCACGATGTGAAATTGGACTCCCAAAAATATTGGACAAGAGGTTGGCCCCTTGTTCTCCAAATAGTAAACCTGTGGTGCTCTCACTGGGTGTGGGGGCACACAAGTGTCCTCATGGGTCTCCAAACAAATTGAAGATGCCAGTAGATCATCTGCAAGGGCTCGGATGATAGCGTAAGTGATGCCACATCATCATACAAGTCCTGGGTCATCTTCCAAGTGCATGGTGTAACTGTGGGGCCGTCTGGGCATGGTGAACCAAGTGCATCTTCTTCGTCCAATAGGTGAATCTCGAGCAATCTTTGAATGTCTCTGGGGATCCATGGAATGTTGTCTACTGTTGTGGAAGTCCATGGCTCTCTACACACCCTACATGTGCCAATGTAGTCCGCTAGAGGGTTAGGACCATAGGGAGACCAAACCTAAAATGGAGACCATCTGCAATGCTACATAAGATCCAATGCGTCCCCTTGCCTTCCAGTACAACAAGTCATTTAAAGAAATTGAGTTAAATAGCTTATAAACCATGGACAACAGGTGAGCACTTCATAATGGCATGGCCTTCCATAGTGGGCTTTGGCATGTGATAATGTCTCCAAGCTCCAAGGGGGGTTAACCAAGTACCCTATTAGGTGGTTTCTACCTTTAGAGGGGATGATATGTCTACGGTACATCCTTCAAATGGTGGTGGAATGTGATAAAGTGATGAACATAATAGTGGATGAAAAGGGGCAATACTGGGCCACATTTCGGGGCAAAAGGGTAGCTAATGAAGGGAAGCCTACACTTGGGTATATAATGTATAAGAGGGAGAAATAGTGGTACATGAGTTATCCCGGCCTTGATTTTTCCACCCTTCTTCACATGCCTTTTTCCTTTTATGATTTTTCTTTGGTTAAACGTTCGGGCTCAAGGAATGAGAGCATGATGTATAAGGTATAGCAGTGGATACCCCCTTTAAGGTGAGGAGGTTCATTGCCCATTAGGGGATGGGACAATCATAGGTTCCTGAATGATATAGGAGGTTCATCTAGGGCCTATAGGAACCAAGGTGATGGCCATGTAGATGGGGTAGAGTTCATGCATTGGCTTTTTCCCATGTGCTAAATGTGTTTGTCCTGGCCATCTTTTGCATTTTGTGGTACATTTTCCTATTGAATGTGGCCAATTATGCTTTTTCTTTTCTTTTTAGTTGCATCAACCTCTGGGGCATCGTTTCAAGCCTGACTCAAGGTGTGGGCAAGGGGAAGGGGAGGCCAACACTCTATGGACCCAGGTGGGAAAAATGATGAATGGGGTTATAATGAATGGAAGGGGAGTAATGTATGTGGATGAGGGAGCAAGACCATGCAACCAAAACTGTGGTTTCCCATGCAATACCACCTTAAAACCCAAAGGTCAGTAAAGCCCAACTTCAAACATACAATCATGACAAATGGGTGAGGGACCACATGGCTATCTCAGGTGGCGAAGAAAGGGCATGATAAGCTAGTTCGTGGCTGCAAGGGACTGCTGGCTGCCGACTGAGGACCATCTTGGAGAAAATTTTCTCCTAGGGATATCATGCACAAAATGGTGGGTAATAGGCCAAAAATATCAGAAGATAGTTGCAGGGAGATGAAAATCTCAGAAACCAGTTACAGGGGGCCGAAAATCTCAGAAACCAATTACAAGACCCAAGATACCTCAGGAGATCCAAGGATACTTTGGTCAAAGTGCAGAAGACCGTAGACCTAATAACAAAAGGTCGAATGAATTTTTAAATGATCTCAGAAAACCTTGAAGCAATTGCTTTGGTGTATAATTCCTTTGTGACTTGATTAATGTTTGTTAAGGCAGAATCATTGGAGTGCATATTGTTTCAAGAAGAAATCCTAAGCATAAACTTATTTTTGCATTAAGTCCCTATGACTAAAGCCAATGAGACTCAAAAAGAAACCTAAAAGAAACCTGAAAAGAATTATGAGATCTACTCTTTGACATGTGGAAGACACTATATTCAAAAGAAGAGATTAATCTATTGAACTAGGTTTGAGAAGGACTAATACCAAGTATTGAAGATGGAAGAAAGCATTTGTTAGATAAGGGTGTTGAATTTCCACGACCTTGGGTCTAGCTTAGAGTCTTAAAATCATGGACGCTACCAAACCAAGAATATCAACAGAACTACTTTGCACAACAGAATATAAAAAAAAGTAAATCACATATGTACAGAATATAGACAACTTTTTAATTTTTCAACGCAACTTCGTTATATTAAACAACATATAATACAACAGTCTAGGGCTCTCGTACCAAGGATAATGCCCCTCATATATCCACTAGTACAAGATACAAACAAGATACTTTGACCATTTGGCTGTAGTGCAATCTCTCAGCACGTCTCGGTCGTACCTTGTACTTGTTCGATCCTTCGGCTCCCGATTTGCAACTTTTGCCTCTATCAATGCTCCAAGTCCATCTGGCCATTGAATCTCGGTTGCCAATCTGCTCTCTAGTTGTGCCTTAGTCCATCAAAGCCACAACACATCGAGACTCTTGTCGAGTTGTTCACAACTCCACTTGTGAACAACTCTCAATCTGCCTATTGTTGCTACTCAGCTACTTAGGGACTTCAACCCACTATGGTCCTCCTGTGCTACAACGTTGAAGACCTACATAGGGCATGGAAGGCTACCACCTATCACTCAAGATGTCCATCTCCCACAATGAACATGGGCTAGGAGGACTGCCCATCATTTGCTGTGGAAGTCCTTCTCCACACACGTCTCGGGCTCCACAAATTGCTCCTAGCTGATCAGACCCTTGAGCTCAACAACACTACCACTCTAGCAACCACCTTTGTCCATCAAGGTGTTGCACATCGAGCTCCAACTTGGACACTATCACGCTGTCCTCCAGCAGACCATAAGTGCCCAATCCACATCCACACTTTGTCCACTCTCACGCTGCCCTCCAACAGTGCATGAGTGACCAAGTCCACGATGTAGCATCTACACCTAGTTAGGGTATCCCCACACTTAGGAGACCCTTACACACCACTGCCAAAATACTTCACCAATCTACCCTTTGCTTTTGCAATAGAGGAGCTATTGCACAAATCTCGGCACATCAATCTGTTGTCATCTAGGAGACCATCAACCCATCAAACAAAGTCCATCCACAACTCCTTCTGTTGTCCTCTTGCCTAGGAATGTGTGCTTCCTACTGTAGCATCTACCCACTAAGAAACCCTTTCTTCTAGTTGCCATAATCATCTAACAAGTGTAAACACTACATCCCTAGCATCAAACTCATCATAGATACATACCTCTCATCTGATGTGCCTGTTGTCACCTTGGTTTCCTGGTAGGCTTCCTAACAGTCATGTGAGGCTCCTCTAACCAGCTCCTAAGGCATTTTGCAACTGCCCATCAATCGATCCAAGCACTGGCCAAGACTTTGACCCAACACAAGACATTAGTTGTTGTTCTAATTCTTCTTTTGTTGTTGTCACAACAGTGACTAGTTAGGGCACCAAACAAGGCTGTAACAACCCTTAACCAACCATCAAAACAACCCTCAAAAGTTGTAGTCTTCTTTTGCTCCAACCTGCTGCCTCCACGTTGTTGTATAGGGGTCAAACCACCCCAAAACACTTCACGTAGTCCCTTGTTGTGGGGTTAGGGCTTGCGGCCTACCACAGGTAGCTCCCAACCCCCATGTAGCCTGCTAAAACAGAGGTTTAGGCCACTCAAAGATCTTTGAAACAACCCAGATCTACTCCCCTCGACCTCAGACCTCTAGCCCAACCACTCAGCCTTCCTAACAGCAAGGCGATCCTTGTCAAATATGCCCAGATCTCCACGCTGTTTGTCCTCCTTTTCTGCGGCTATTTCAGAGGTGCCTCTTTCCCTTGACCGAGTTCACTAAATGAGTTTTGTGTTGCTTGGATGAGACAATTCTCTCACACTCACCCTCTTTTTATACACAAAGGAGGGGCTCCTTCCTAGGACGTCACACAAGGGTTGCCAGCCTGCCATATGCCTAAAACACCTTAGGCCGATGTAGACATGCAAGTGCAAACCCATTAATAACCTTCAAAAATTCACAACTCCTCAACGACTACTCGGAATCGGATGATTCTCATTGCGTTAGAATCGTCTCGCCAAGAGCTATCATCCTCATCCATCACATGTCGAAAACTCGTCACGGTTTTGGCCCAAACATCAATGGGTGCATACCCCAAGCTTGGGTTCCAAGCCCACAAGCCTACTTGTGGCGCTTTGACCTCCAACCCTCGAACACTAGGGCTTGGAGTACCTCCCAAGCTACACAAAAATCAACACTCCCTCTTAGCGAGGGAGGTACTTCCAAAACTAGGAAGTAACCATCATCATCCGACGACAACACTAGCCCATTTGGCATCCATCACTGTAGCATACCCTGTAGATGAACCGACAATCTTGGTAGTGTCTCTGCCTCGTCACATTCGACCCTAAAGTTCCCAAACCTCCATAGGGTTGCTCCCTATGAGCCTAGACTCCCTCTAAGCCTACACGATCTCCACTAGCTCAAACCTGCAAGCACTCATCCTCTTGGATCAAATACCACTCATGCAAATCCCACCAATCTCAGAAATGCAATAACAACACTGCTACTCTAGCAACCACCTTTGTCCATCAAGGTGTTACACACCGGGCTCCAACTTGGACACTATCACGCTGACCTTCAGCAGACCATAAGTGCCCAATCCATGCCCACAGTTGGTCCACTCTCACGCTGCCCTCCAACAATCCACGAGTGACCAAGTCCACGCTGTAGCATCTGCACCTAGTTCGGGCATCCCCTCACCTAGGAGACCCTTACACATGGTTGCCAATAGACTTCACCAATCTGCCCTTTGCTTCTGCAATAGAGGAGCTATTGCACAAATCTCAGCACATCAATCTATTCTCATTTAGGACACCATGATACAAGAGTCCATCCGCAACTAGTTCTGCTGTCGTCCTCTTGCCTAGGAAGGTGTGCTTTCAACTGTAGCATATGCCGACTAAGAAACCCTTTCTTCTAGCTACCACAATCATCTAACATGTGTAAACACTACATCCCTAGCATCAAACTCATCATAGATACATACCTCTCATCTGATGTGCCTGTTGTCACCTTGGTTGCCTGGTAGGCTTCCCAACAGTCATGTTAGGCTCCTCCAACCAGCTCCTAAGGCCTCCTACAACTGCCCATCAACCGATCCAAGCACTGGCCAAGACTTTGACCCAACACAAGACATTAGTTGTTGTTCTTATCTTGCTTTTGCTACTGTCACAATAGTGACTGGTTAGGGCACCAACCAAGGTTGTAACTGTGAAAATTTCAAGTCCTAGATCTGGAATCCTACTGCAACAAACTGAATTACTTCTCCTACTTCTAAATTTAGATTAACAAGTTATTTGCAGATTTCTTTTGAAAATATTGAAGCAATTACTAAAGCAACTTTCACTTAATTAAATTTAGATGCAAAAACAGGAAACCGAGCAAAAGGAAAACATCACACAGGACACCATTGTTTTTGGACAAATGTCCTTGGAAAAACCCAATGCGGGAAAACCAGTGCAACAAATCTAAGGGTTTTATTATTAAGCAACAGTAAATGCTGAATACATCTCCGAATGTCACTTCGACCAATTCAGTTACAAAGAATATGACTGACAGAAATATTAGTGAGGTTACCTCATACTATCATTGGAAATCACGGCTGATCTGACCTCTAAATGATGTGCCTCTGACAGGCTTTGCGTTGTCTTTGCGCAGTCCCAATGTCACCCATCCTAGGCACTGCGTCACTCAGTTTCTGGATTGATCTGCTCTCTAGAAAATTTGATCTCTGCCTCTTGTTCTCACACCCTGGCTCTCAGCTTCTGAAATCAAATCTTCAACAAACGCTTTGGATTTCCTCTAGCCCTCTACATAGCCCTGCGTGGCTCTGTGTCAGCCTCTCTGGCTTTGCGCTGGAGCTGCTAGATCTCTCTCTGCCCTTCTCTGCTGATGATTCTCTGGCTGAGAAATATTTCTCTCCAGATACTGTCTTTGCCCCTCAACTGCAAAAGATCTCTAGATTGAAGCTTCTCCCTAAGCATTGCTCACCAAATGACCCTCAAGCCTTCTTTTATAGTCTTCTCGTTGAGACTTCAACGATCGAGATTAGATCTCCAATCAACGGCTAAGATTACATTTTGACTTGATCTACTTTTTCTAGAAGTTACACCCACAGTTTAGATTAATACCCATTAATTATTTTAATTTCCTAAGTTAGACTTAGGGTCCTCATTAAAAATAATTAATTTATCAAATAAAATTGTTTTTTTTGGAGTTTCCCAAAACAATTTCTGGGTTATATGGAATGCATGTGTCTAAGCTTCTCCACAAAATTTGGGATTTAGAGCACATTCGATGCTACCACAAATCAACAGTCCCTCTTAGCGAGGAATTTGCTATAGCAAATATTCCCTGCTGCACATTGTTCTGACTCTAAAGCATCTCCCTTTGCGTTGTTGATGTTTGACATGCTTCCCATCAATCACTATGCTGCTACTGCAACTGTATTACTGCTGATCCTACCATAATCAACACTGCATTTGTATTGCAACTCCCTCTCAAATGTTGCATCTGCTGTTAGCACTGCCACTGCTAACTCTACATTGTAACTCAATTGCTGAAAGAAGCAACTGAAAAACATCCAAAATTTTGAATAAGTGTTCAAGATGCATCTCGATGTTGAAACTCTAATTGTTGCTAGTCCCACACTATCCCTCTGAAGCACTGTGCTACTACTGCTCTGCACTACGTTGCTCAGATTCTGGCGCTTCTAACTACTGCATCTGTCGCCCCAACACTCCTCTGCACCACTGAAAACTCCTCCAGCCTGCTACTACTGATCTTGGGCACCCGTAGCAAGGTCATGATCCAAGAGGTGGACTCCTCAAGGATCTTGCCCAACTGAAGCTCTTGCGAATTTACAGCTCAATGTCGCCCCATCTCCCTCTTGGAGATGTGTGGGCACTCATGGCATACTCATCCTCCTCGATCTTTGCGGGCATAGCCTTCGGATGGTGCTTCTCGTCCTTGTCCTTTTTCTTCAAAGGACACTGGGTAGTGTAGTGACCAAGTTCACCACACCTGAAGCACTTTATCTTCGAGACGTCCTTCTTTTGTCTCTGCTGCTCCTACTGCCCCTTGGATGCAAGGGTTGCATTTTCCTCCTCCACCTTCTTCTTCGACCCACTGCTATTGTTGTCATCAAGTTTCCACTTGACTAGGTCCCTCCTTAGCTCTTCTTGTCGAAGAGTAGCCCACATCTCTTCCCAGCTCGGTAAGGTTTCTCTGCCCATGATGCTTTGGACAAAAACCTACCATTCTTCTGTGACTGCGTTCAGGGCCAGCCTTACCATCACGGTAGGCTGAGGTGTGGACCCCACGACGGCTAGTTGATCATGAATTTCCTGAAGTTTTGATAGGAACGGATCAATATGCTCCCCTTTCTGCATCTGCATCATCCTTCGTTTTTTCTTTAAGTACATCTTCCACTGCTCAAAAGAGCCTTCATACAGTGCTGCCAAGGCTTCCCACATCTGCCTAGTTGTGTCCTTGTTGGCTATGTGAGACACAATATGATCTTTGACTCCATTAAGGAGCAGCCCTTTAGCCTTCGCCATATCAGCTGTGTACTTCTTCAGCGGATCTGGATTTGTAGGGACAACTACCGTACTCGTCACGAAAAGCTTGTGATCATATTCATCTAGAAGGCATGTAATTATCGCCTTCCAGATTACATAGTTTGGAGGCTCCCTCTAATCGGTCCTGATCTCTAAGCCCGTGAGCTGCCATGGCTGTCAAGAAAATGTCGAATCAATTGCCTCTTTTCCCCCTCTGTGCAGCACTGGTTCGACTTACGCACTCCTTGTGGAGGTTGTAGATCTGCCACCTGGATCTATTGCTCAGATCTTGGAAAAATGAAATTCCCCATCTAGGAACTTCACTGTGCTTCCGCTTCCTCTTCTGACGACTTTTTGCCCAACAAAAATTGCCTACAGAAAAACTGCGTCCCACCAGCTTTGTGATGCTCCCTTTGGCTCGGCAAAATCTCAATCTGGGAGTCTTACCTCTCTGTTGACTCACTCAGAGAGAGACTTTCCACGAAACTTCAACCCTTCTGGCATGGATTGCACAATCCCTCTGGGGATTCAAATTGCTGCTATCTACAGCTATTCAGCCTCCTGCTCAATGCTGGATCTACTCTTCCCGCTTCGCCTGCAATGCTCCACACGCTCGGATACCATGTGAAAATTCCAAGTCCTAGATCTGGAATCCTACTACAACAAACTGAATTACTTCTGCTACATGTAAATTTAGATTAACAAGTTATTTCCAAATTTCTTCTAAAAATATTGAAGCAATTTCTGAAGCAGGAAATTGAGCAAAAGAAAAACATCACATAGGACAACATTGTTTTTGGAAAAATGTCCTCGGAAAAACCCAATGCGGGAAAACCGTTGCAGCAAAATTGAGGCTTTTATTATTAATCAACAGTAAATCCTGAATACATCTTTGAATGTCACTTCAGACAATACAGTTATGGAGAATATGACTGACATAAAGATTAGTGAGGCTACCTCACACTATCACTAGAAATCCCAGTTGATCCGACCTCTGAATGATGTGCATATGACAGGCTCTACGCAATCCCAACGTCACCCCTCCTTGGCACTGCATCACTCAATTTCTAGATCGATTTGCTCTCCAAAAAATTCGATCTTTGACTTCCGGTCTCACACCCCTACTCTCGGCTTTTGAAATCAAATCTTCAACAAACCCTTCAGATTTCCTCTGGCCCTTTGTGCAGTCTTTACGTAGCACTGCGGCTCTGTGTGGCTCAACGTCAACCTCTCTGGCTCTGCGCTAGAGCTATTGGATCTCTCTCTGTCCTTTTCTACTGATGATTCTCCGGCAAAGAAAGATTTCTCTTCGGATACTGTCTCTGACCCTCAACTGCGAAAGATCTCTAGATCGAAGTTTCTCCTTGAGCACTGGTCCCTAAAGAAATCGATCACTTGATACTTTTGGTGTGTTTTCCAAATGACCCTCAAGCCTTCCTTTATAGTCTTGTCGTTGAGACTTCAATGGCCGTGATTAGATCTCCAATCAACAACTAAGATTACATTTTGACTTGATCTACTTTTTCTAGAAGTTACACCCACAGTTTAGATTAATAACCATTAATTATTTTAAATTCCTAAGTTAGACTTAGGGTCCTCATTAAAAATAAATAATTTATCAAATAAAATTGTTTCTAGGTGGAATTTCCCAAAACAATTTATGGGTTATCTGGAATGCACGTGTCTAAGTCTCTCCACAAAATTTGAGATTTAGAGCACATCTGATGCTACCACAAATCAACAGTAACAACCTTTAACCAGCCATCAAAGCAACCGTCAAAAGTTGCGGTCTTCTCTTCTCCAACCTGTTGCCTCCACACTGTTGTATAGGGGTGAAACCACCCCAAAACAGTCCACGTAGTCCCTTGTTGTGGGGTTAGGGCCTGCGGCCTACCATAGGTAGCTTCCAGCCCCCACACAACCTACTAAAACAGAGGTTTAGGCCATTAAAATACCTCTGAAACAACCCAAATCTACTCCCCTCAACCTCGGCCCTCTAACCCAGCCACTCGACCTTCCTAACAATAGCTTGATCCTTGTCAAATATGCCCAGATGTCCACGTTGTTTGTCCTCCTTGGCCACGGCTAATTCATAGGTGCCTCTTTCCCTTGACCGAGTTCACTAAATGAGTTCTTGTGTTGCTTGGATGAGAAAAATGCTCTCACACTCACCCTCTTTTTATACACAAATGAGGGGCTCCTTCTTAGGATGCCACACAAGGGCTACCAACCTGTCATAAGCCTAAAACACCTTAGGCCGACCTAGACGTGAAAGTGCAAACCCATTAGTAACCTTCAAAAATTCATAACTCCTCAATGACAACTCGGAATCGGATGATTCCCATTGCGTTAGAATCGTCTCACTGAGAGCTATCATCCTCATCCATCACATGTCGAAAACTCGTCATGGTTTTGGCCCAAACATTGATGAGTGAAAAACCCCAAGCTTGGGTTCCAAGCCCGCAAGCCTACTTGTGGCGCTTTGACCTCCAACCTTCAAACACTAGGGCTTAAAGTACCTCCCAAGCTACACAAAAGTCAACAAAGGGGACCAACAAACAAAAGGTATGATCTCAAAACCAAGATGCATTGCAAGATATAGCTCTCAAAAATTTGAATTCAAAGTTAGTCTGACAACATTTGATGATCACTTGTCAAAGGATCAATTATAGGTCTAATGGAGAAGTCTATATTAAAGACTTCTGTCAAAATTTCTATTGGATCTGTTGACCTCTAGTATCTTGAAGGATGAAAACTTTTTAGTATAAAAGTACATTAGAGGATTATGTCAATGTTCTGGAAACATTTACCTACAAATAACCAGCGAAGAGAGATTACAACCAAGTTCTGACGTCGCGGTCTCCTTCGGACGGGTCTCCAGTCGTCCACGTCTCGCAAAGCTCGCCAAGGAAAGGGAAAACCTCTCCAGAGTCTCGTGACAATGGTCTCCTTACTTGAGTCAGCCTTAAGGGAAAAAGAGGATTCTTTACAACACAAAGGCTCTTGGGAATATGGAGATTCAGAGCTTAGGCACTTCAAGACTAGCTTGCCATAGATTTGAGCAGGCTTTTATAGATGGGGAAGGAGGAGTTGGGATCCCTATTATTATGGGATTGGCCCTATCAACAAGGAAGGTTCCATGGGAGGTGGCAAAACAACTTCCCTTCCATAGAACTCCCGCAACCAAACCTCCCAACTCAAGATAGGCAATGGTTTGTGAGTTTGTTGGAACTCAACTTCCGCCATCCTTATTTAAAAAACAACTCCCAAATTGGGTGGCGCGACTACGGCTCTATGACAGAGCGCCAGTTGGCGCGACCTCTTTGCAGTAATTTCCCCATTGGCGCGAGTACTGAACTGCTTGCCCGCGCCAATGCCAAAAGGGGTGTTTTTCATGATTTTTGCAAGGAGATGTCTCAAGGGCAAATAAAGCTCATGCTCAGAGGGATGCATTGATGATGATCTCAAGGCATGACAATGTTCACAGGTCACAGAATGGGTCCTCCATTGTGCGGGATGGGGAATGGTAAGGACGGTGACAAATTACTGTGTAACAGATGCCCCCTAAAGTATGAGGCCCGAGAGGGAGAGGGGTGAAATGCTTTACGAGAACATGTTCAGCTGAAAGCCCGCCGTCGGAAAACCTGCGCAGAAAGATACAACTGATATCTCAAGTACATGATGTATAAGTGGTATGGACGCAGCCATCCGAAACAGAGTATGTTATAATCCGGATCCAGGGTATGGGCGCAGCCATCCAACTAAGATCAAACAAATAGACTCAGGTATGGTCGCAGCCATCCAATCAGTGAGTCATGTACATAATGATAATAATCCACAATCGCAGCCTGGATTACAACAGACACAATCCGGGGTCTTGCGCTCCATCTCGACCCAAACAAAGTACAAGTTCGAGCATGTGAATATGTGAGCTGAAGTCGAACATGCAAGAACATCGTCTGATTACCAGCCAATGATGAAAGCTGTTAACAGACGCGAGAGGAACCACCAATAATGACAATGGCCCTCAAGGTACTACAGGTACAATCTACGGCATGCGAATAAATGAGTTGACGTCGAACACCCGCAGAATCACTCGATCGGAGGCCAATGATGTAAACCTCTCGTCGAATGCGACGAACCTGCCATTGAGGCATGCAGGCTCCAAGGTACCATAAGGAGTCTCTAGACCAACTTCTCGGATAATGAGTTGATGTCGACGGGAAGTGACCTCGATCGAAGGTGGGCCAAAATGATTCCCACATCATCGACACGAGACAGAGGAACATGATGTTTTGTTGTGAATCAGGATCGTATGAGAATCAGAGGGAGGTTGATATTTGCAGAGGCCAACTTCTCTTGAACATATAAACGGCACGACAGTGGACTTGGTAGTATTTGACATCAACGGATCAGAGGTCATGGTGACGAGGCAATGAGCAGATGAGAGGTCAAAAGGGATTATCCAAACCCACAGAGGCAAAGTGAAGAAATGAGATGAGATGTCCCCAACCCGACACGAATGCAGACAAGTGCCATGTTCAAGAGCGACATACTGCCGACGACAACGACGATGGTTCCATTTTCCCCCACCATTTCTGGCGAGTACCCAAATTATTTTTAATAACAAGCTTGAAGGGGATAGCATATGCTTGCAATATAAGTTCGCCCTTCGGGCGAATCCATCCTAGTGCATTTAACGAGTCCTAGGAAGGAGGAACTCGGAGAACGTCATTTTGACTAGATCCGATGTCATCAGGGTTTAACGAGTCTGACAAAGGAAGAACTCGGCGTCTTTTCATGTTTAGAGAGTTTGAAAAGACAGCGAAAAAGAAAACTCCACAGGTCCCTTTTCGTCAATAGTTCCCTAGATCTGAAAAGGTAGAAAACAATATCCGGGAAAACCTCCTAGTTGCAATAGGCTAGGGTATTCCTTTTTCGTAATCAATCCATCCCAGCCCGAAAAAGGGTTAAACTTATACTGGGTGGATGTCGATTCGTGTCCATTTTAACGAGATCGAAACGACTAGGGCCTCGGCGATCTTTTCATATTTAGAGAGTCAGAAAAGAGCTGAAAGATGACTCCAGAGTGACTTTTTCGTGTATTTACCGAGTCCGAAAAAGTATAAAATACAACTCGTTTCCATCATTTAAGTCGCAAAAACCTGTTGCTGCACATACCAAACAAGCGTAAAACCCATTTTCGACATAGCATATGCAAATATTTGACAAAAATAACTTTTAAAACTCATTTAACGTCGAAAAAGTTATAAATATGTCTAATTGGTAAAAATGAAATTACTTTTTACTATTTACCTTGTGGAAAGCAACAGTGGTCCTTTTGGAGCAGAAAATTCTGACGGTGATTGCGACCAATCCAGGCGACCATTCAGCTTCTCGTCTGTCACAGGTAAGAGGCGCTCTTTTGCTCTTCATTTCCATTCATTTTTTAATGATTTTCCCTTAAGAATCAGTCTTGTATGGCCATTTTTAAAATTTTAGGGCCGGGCCCATTGGCGCGGGTATCGGGCACGGACCCGCGCCAATGAGCTCTTTTTTGTAAAGGGCTCGCGCCACGTGGCGCGACTGTTCGCAAAACAGCCGCGCCAGCAGCCGAACCTTAAATTTCGCCAAAAATTTCGGTATTTAAACCAAATTGCTTGGAACTTGAAGCTCATCAAAGATCTAACTAAGGGTTTTTGGCCATGTGAATGCAGAAAATCACTTAAAATGGCAATCGAATGGAAGGAACGAGAGCACGGAGACGAGGATGAACAAGCCATGCAAAGCCAAGCTTGCATGAATGCACTTAGAGACTGTGGATTGAAAAATTTCTTCCTCACACCATGTTTACAAGCTCAGCCCGAGCTCCTCCAATATCTAATCAGCATCTGGGATGAAAATGAACAAGTGTTCAGGCTACGAGACCAGGTGTTAGAATTGGAGGTCACTGACATTTATTTCATTACTGGATTGTCCCGTAGAGGTCCAATTCCTGTACTGACAGGGAGCAGACCATCAGGGGAAAAGATGGAACAGGTAATGGCACGGGTGTGCCGAGGGGCACAAACAGGATCAGGAAGCAAGAAGGTATACATCTCCACCATCCCTGATCTAGCACTGAGAGTAGTTCTCCACACCATTACACGGGCTGCTGGGTCGCAGGCTCCGCACGAGGCCACGAAGACTCAACTCCTGTTAGCCTCAGAATGCATGGGTCCCCTACTGTTCAACTGGGCAGAAGCGGTAACCATCAACATGAAAAGGCAGCTCACAAAGTGCAAACAGGGGAAACTGAAGCAGTTCGGGTATGGTTCCATCTTGGTATCGTTCATTCTGGAACGCATACCAATCTTCTAGGGCCAAGGGGCCGCAGTGGCGAGTCCGATACCACGAGAGCCACGAATGGCTCGCTGGGCAGCACTGATGCCCAGATCTGGAGGTGGCCAACAGATGTCCTGGAGGCCAGAGTTTTTTAGGTGGTTACGGCGCCAGCTGATCGTCGTGGAAGATTGGCCCTATTCGGGAACTGACTTTACAGGGGACCCGGATCTCCCATTACCAGAAGGAGATGATTGGGACGAGGAGCTGGGTAAGACCTCATATTTTTTATTTTATGTTTATATGTTTTTTTTGTTAATACACATTCGTCTTAACACAATTATATATGCATGCAGATGTAGGACCTGAGAGACCAGCCGGGATGTCTCCAATCTCCCGGAGGACACAACTCGCCCCTGAGATTCAGGGGGAAGGCACTGGAGGAGAGGAACTGATCCAGAACCTCGAGGGGATTGCTCATGGGATCCCGGACTATGCCCGGCTATCAGATGTACCGATGGCATACCAGCGCCACATGGTGGGAGTTCCGAACCGGATCCACCGAATCCTGAGGCGCCTAGTGCGTGCAGTGACGTGCTACCATGAGCACCATGCGGATTAGTCCTTAGGATTTATGCCACACCTATTTTTGAGAGACACAGTGTCTCAGGATGTACTAAGACGATTATGTATATTTTTTGAGTTTTGTGATGCACACTGTGCAAACATTTCGACACACATATATATATATATGACTATTTTGGATGGATCTTTCTTTACATGTGATGATGTTTTCTATATGTCATGCAAATTTCTAATACAGATGTAATCTAATGTATCAGTTACATAACAAACGACCCAATGCGAAATGTATTCACACAATGTATCTAATCACACATTTCATTTTTACGCAAGCTTAAAAGCACACATATGCAAACTATGCTTGAAATGAGGAAGACGGGCATGCCCCCCAGCATGATGTCTCAATTCGAGGTGCATGCCCCCCAAGCTTCAGTCCATTGAAAATGGAGTGAAGGTTCAAAACAAAAAGTCGAATTGAACATGCTCGTGTTTCATTATTTTAACGAGGTTGACATACTTAAAAGAACTATCCTCAAAAAACTTGTTTCATGTTTTAAGGAGCTTGACACAAATGAAGGAACTATGCTCCGAGATCCTGGTTTCATTTTTAAAAGAGCTTGACCCAGGGAGGAAACCGTGCTCTAACCGACTTACATCAAAATGAACAAGAAGGCGGTGCTTCCAAGAGTTCCACTCCTGATGGAAGGGAAACATCCTGGAAGTCAGGACCCAATTCCCCCAGCACATTATGCACAACGACATCATCACTGAACACAGGCACGGGGTAAGTAGCCACATAGTGGACTTGCGGTGGAGTAGATACAACAGGTGGATAGAAACCAGGAGGGGGTGATGGCAGACCAGATGCCATATTAGAACCAAAGAACGAAAGTTGATCAATGGTCACGATCCGTCCTTCATGTGGAAAACACATCACGCGAAAGAGGGAAGAGACAAGTGCTCCCATGGCATAGGTGTAATCGCGCCCCAAAAGCAGATTGAAATCCAAGGGGCCTGGAACAACCATCACATCCATATGGACGGTTTTACCTCCCAAAGTAACAGGTAACCTTGGAAGGATCCCCAACGGTTGACTCGTTCTTCTATTGAATGTCAACAGATTCTGCGTAACGGGCGCAAGCGGTGGCGAACCGAAAGCTTGCCAGGTAGTTGATGACAGAATACTAACAGAGGCACCTTCGTCTATAATGGTGCTGGGTACAACCAGACCAAGAGCCTGTACTGTGATCTCGAAAGGCACATAAGACGGAAGGCGAAATCATGCAAATCGATTCCAGTCAAAGGAAGCGACCAAACTACTCGGAGGGGCTACCATCGACAAGCGAAGGTCTTCCCCTGATGTTACGGTAGAAGAAGCATCCTCCATGACCTCCCTCTCGAAGGCGGGAGGGATATCCTCTGGAGCCTCCATCATGGGAGGCGGAGGAGGGGCTTCTTGAAGTACAGGGACAGGAGAATCTTTCTCCAAGTCTGAAGAATCTGAAGAGATCAGAAGGACATGGGGGGTGTGAGGTCCACTCTCGATAGAAAAGACCTGGTGCACCGTTGACGGGGCCAGTTCAACCGATCCTACGACCAATGGTTGGTCAGGGACGGATTCGTGAATTTGAATTTCTGGGGGAGTGGGATCGACCAAGGATGACTCTTGACCAATCATTGGATCAGCTGGCGGAGGACTCGAAGAAAGCCGATTATAACCAGGTGGAAGGCGTGGTGTAGAACCGGTCGGGTTGTCCAAAACTCGTTTGGCTTCATCCATATAAGGACAAAGGTGAATGGCATGGTGCCCTTCACACAACTTATAGGGATTGGTGATCTTACCCTGCTTCTTAGAGTTCTTATCAACAGCAGCTGAAGACGTGCCCCCAACTTGACTCCCGGAAGCCAAAGGCAACGGTGGGCGGCCGTTGGACCATACTTCGAGCACCTTGGGAATGCTAGGGCAGTCTCGAAGAAGATGGTCTCCCGTGCACAACAGGCAAGGGAACTTGACTTTCCGTGGAGGGTTGGAAGGTTTATCAAGAGGAGATATCTCAGAGACAGTAGCTGTACATTTAGCCTCTCGCTTATCGGACTTCTTCTTCTTTGTCTTCTTCTTCTTCTTCTTAGCCACCTGGTTACTTGAATCCAGACTTTCACCAGGCGAAGTAGAAGAGGAGGACGCAGAAACGGGCGAAGAAGGGGAGAGGTCCACCTTGGAATCAACATGATGTTGTTCCGGTGGAGGAACTGACTGAACAGTAGTGGAGACATTCGGGACAACAGAGGTTGAGAACAACCAAACAGGCAACCCAACAGTTAACCCGGGAAGGGACAACGTCGCCATGTAAGGAGCACCAACATTTCCAAAAGGAGGAAAATGACCAGGATTCCCTTCTGAGGGGATTCCTTGGTTGGTGAACTCTGAAAAGGTTGCCATCAAAACTCAAAAGCACACACGGGCTGAAAACGAGTTAAGACACACGATCAAACGGTCGACAAGCAATATCTAAGCAGGCGTGTAATCGTGGGCGATTAATTTTACCACATTGGAAAATAAACAAATTCTACCGTTTCATGTTTTAAGAGTCGAGAAACGATAAAAAAGATGACTCTATCTCTTTCAGAGTTGACACAAGCGTGAAAGGACAAGCGCTTGACGGTCTTTTCAAGTTTAGGGAGTCAGAAAAGACCAAATGACTGCTCAGGAAAAACTAGGCACAAAGGGTGTACCAAATATCCGTGAACTGCAATATACACCTTGGCTTCAAAATGAAATAGAAATCGACCAAGGACTTTCCGTACGTGCAGGTAGTCTCCCCGAATGCTGTGTTCGGTGTATCACGGGTATAGGGCGGCAGACTCGGCTTCCTGTGGATAAAGGATTGAAAACCTATGGGGGTCTCCCTTTATATACCCGACGGTACGAGGAGCGCAAGTCCGTACTAGTGCTGTCTAAAGCCAATAGGCGAACGACAGCTGCTAGGTTTAACGACGCCGGAACACGTCTCTAGCCTAGACCTTCTAAATATGTTTCATTAAGTTCCAATGCTGCCTTAGGTTAATTGAATAAATTTTACAGTTGATCTTCAATTAAGTTTCAATTTCCAGGCCCTATCGTATGTAGTGTCTCCTAAATGCACAGCTATATGCCACAGTGCAACATTTCGTTCGATGAAAACTAATTAGAGAAGAGTTGAGAGCTTTTACACAAACGAAATGAACGGAAACCAAACAATGAGATCTCTAATGCAACTAATGCAATTGACAATTTTTCATTCAAAACACTAATCAGTAGCGATATGGAAAAGATCACAATTTGCACTAATTGACACAAGCAAAAGAGATTTTTTTTATTTTCAGTGTTTAAGAGCTAATATGCGCTAAACAATCTTGAAAACAAACGAAACAACTTGAGAGATGATTTTCAAGAGAGTGAAACAAACAAATTTCACTCAACAATACAAGCAATCAGATCCCAAATCGACCCAAGCCTCTCAAAGCAAAGAAAAGACTCGAAAGCTTCCAATGGACCGTGTGATCTAGGTCCAAGGCAAGACCAAACGAATTTCGAATGAAGGAATGAACAATCACCCAAAAAACGCAATGAAACAATGAACAACTACTTAGAGGGTGTGGAGGATCAATCAGATAGTTGACAGGACAATCAAAACACCAAAACTCCCAAGGAGGGCTCGATACACTAAGCCACTAGATGCCCTAGGGCTTAAAACGTGAAATCGGTAGATAGAAGCAAACAACCAAAGGACAAAGGTGAATTCCCAGTCAAACAGGACTCCAACACACTCAAGCAGTCGGAAAATCAAGAAGAAAAACACTGATCAAATTCAGAGAGCTCAAAAATGAGAAAACTCAAAAAACTTACAGGGGTGGCGCGACTGTAAGTGTGAAACTGGCGCCAGAAAGCGATTGGCGCGGGTTGAACAAAGGCAACATGCGCCAATTGGCGCGACTGTCGGGTTAAAAACCGCGCCAGTCGAGTTTCTCAGCAAAAAATTAAAAACAAGCTACTCCAGAAACAGACCAATGCTAGCTAAGCAATCCAAGAAGCAAAAACACACAAAGAACCCAACCCAGAAGGTTCATCAAGCAAGGAAAAGCAAGATACAAACGGCAAGGCAAGACAAAGACTCCAAGTTGTTCAGTCCGTAAACCAAACCGGAGATTGACTGAAGTAGCGTTGATCTACTCCGCTAATGCAGGGCAAAAGCGTTTCGAAGGCTATCTGGCTGTACTTCAGGCTCCGTCTATAGTTTACAAATCAAACAACAAGTTGGATCCCCAGTGGAGTCGCCAATTTGTTGAGGAGGTAAATCCCCTCTGCGGACAGAGGCGATCCCTACTAGCCCAGCAGGGGTCTAGCAACAAACAAACAATGTTATGACGCAGGTTCCTAATTACGAATGAAAAGGCTGGAGATAGAAGCCTACCCGGATTCCAACGCTAGGATCTGAAGAAGAAGCGTCCCTGTTCCTCAGCCTTGGCAGATCACAATCCCTCCACGATCTCCGCGGATGAACACCTGCACATGGAAGAAACGAACAGATACAAGCATAGAAACCAGCATACGTAACTAAACATCAATCAGAAAGGACGTTACTCACATTAACATGATGGAAAACAGAGTGGAACCATAATCATAATCATCTATTAAATAACCAGCGAAGAGAGATTACAACCAAGTTCTGACGTCGCGGTCTCCTTCGGACGGGTCTCCAATCGTCCACGTCTCGCAAAGCTCGCCAAGGAAAGGGAAAACCTCTCCAGAGTCTCGTGACAATGGTCTCCTTACTTGAGTCAGCCTTAAGGGAAAGAGAGGATTCTTTACAACACAAAGGCTCTTGGGAATATGGAGATTCAGAGCTTAGGCACTTCAAGACTAGCTTGCCATAGATTTGAGCAGGCTTTTATAGATGGGGAAAGAGGGAGTTGGGATCCCTATTATTATGGGATTGGCCCTATCAACACGGAAGGTTCCATGGGAGGTGGCAAAACCACTTCCCTTCCATAGAACTCCCGCAGCCAAACCTCCCAACTCAAGATAGGCAATGGTTTGTGAGTTTGTTGGAACTCAACTTCCTCCATCCTTATTTAAAAAACAGTCCCTAAATTGGGTGGCGCGACTACGGCTCTATGACAGAGCGCCAGTTGGCGCGACCTCTTTGCAGGATTTTCCCCATTGGCGCGAGTACTGAACTGCTTGCCCGCGCCAATGCCAAAAGGGGTGTTTTTCATGATTTTTGCAAGGAGATGTCTCAAGGGAAAATAAAGCTCATGCTCAGAGGGATGCATTGATGATGTTTTCAAGGCATGACAATGTTCACAGGTCACAGAATGGGTCCTCCATTGTGCGGGATGGGGAATGGTAAGGACGGTGACAAATTACTGTGTAACAGCAGCGTAGAGGATGCTTCAAGGAATAAGCAGTATGCAGCAAGCATTATTGCTAGAGCACTTTCATCGCTAAGAGGGAGTGTTGATTTTTGTAGCATCAGATAGTGCTCTAAGTCTCGAATTTGGTGTGGAGGCTTAGACACTTGTATTTCAAAGAACCCAAAAACCGTTTGTGGAAATTCCACTCGGTTCAAGTTTTATTAAGATAATTAATTATTTTAATGGGGACCCTAACTCTAAACTTAGGGAAATTAAATAACTAAAGTGTATTAATAACACTGAGTGTGAATCTTCTAGAAAACGAAGATCAAGTCATGTTTTAATCTTATCCATCGATTAGACATCTAATCTGGGTCATTTATTTGTCAACGATAAGATTATAAAAGGAAGGTTTGAGGGTCATTTGGAAAGGACACAAAGACACTGAATTGATCTAAGAGTTCAAAATTTTTGGGGCGCAGTTTGCTGAGAAATTCGAGCTAGAGATCTGAGCAGTGAGGGGCAGAGATAACATCCAGAGAGAAAGATTTTCTCAGTTTGGTGGAGCATCAGTTAGCGAGAGGAAAAGGTGATCTAGCCTAGCTAGCGCAAAAGGAAGGGGCTGATGCAGTGACTGCATAAGCTCACGCAGAGGTAGCACAAAGGCAAAAGGAAGGGTTTTCGGAAATTGCTAATGGATTAGTTTCGGAGGTCGAGATCTAGAAAATAGCACCGGGTGGCTGTTCCCTAGCATCAACAGAGGCAAAACGACTTGGCTGGGGTTGAATGCTGAGCTTGGAAGGGGGTGACGTAGAGGCTGCAAGTTGCAGTACTGGGACTGCGCAGAGCCTCCCCATGGCAGGTTCTTCTTCATCCGGATCAGCTGGAAACTCAGTGATTAAGTGAGGTATTTATCACATATTCTTCTGCCAATATTTCTCTCTGTAACTTAATAACCCTTGAGGGTATTCGGATGTATTCCAACATTGCTATTGTTTAATAATAAAACCTTCAGATTTGTTGCACCGATTTTCCCGCATTGGGTCTTTCCGGGGACATTAGTCCAAAAATAACTGTGTCATATGTGTGAATGATTTCCTTGTCTAGTTCCCTTGTTTCTGAATCAATTTTTGTGTAGGTTTCTTCAGTGGTTGCTTCAATAATTCAGATCTGAATTAATTATGTAATGTAATTTACTTAATAGGAGCAGTACATTCAGTTGTTGCAGTAGGATTCATTAGATCTGGTTAGATCTTGGAATTTTCACATGTTGGTGCAAGAAAGGAAGGATATATAGCGAAACAAGAAGGCAAGAAAAGTATGAAGGAGGAGGTTGATCTTCAAGGATTCAAGGTCACCACAGTTCGGTCTTAGGACTGCACTATATCTTACATATCTCAAATAAGTCGAGGGTCACAAGGGTGTAGTAAGAAGGTCGAAAGTGAGACTATAGACAGCTAAGGAAGCCAAAGGAAACACACTGTTTGGGGCTGCTATATTAGGGATCGAGCTTCCCGAATAGAGGTGCAGTGCAGTATAGAAAAGGAAGATCAATATAAGGAGCTGAGAAGATTAGAAATAGGATAGTGACAAGGGTCTTGGAGGTATATTGGTGTCAAGGGTCTTTGTCATGGTCTTGGTACTCATCAGTTGAAGGTCTATAAGAAGAATTTTGATCGAATTTTCCTCTTAAAGAGTGAGAGGTTTTGGCCCTGGCTTGCTAGCCTAAACATTGTCTCTTGTGCATTTGATAATTGATTTGATGAAGAACATAATAATGTAACGAAGACAAGATCTAAGTGCTATAAACTTAAAGTAAATCACAAGTAATTATCAAGAAGAGAAATTGTAATAAAAGCCCTAATTTCTCAACACTGTGGTGGCCTAGTATCTGTGTTCACCTGTGGGGTTGTGGGTCTCGTGGGAACAAAGGCTCGGTTATTGGGCACTACATCAATCATATCCCGGGTCCTGGAAATGGCATCTTGGAGTGACGTGGGTTTATAAGCCTTCACCCAACCAGGCAAAGGTTCAGCAAACCCGTCCACAAAAAGCATAATCAGTCAGACCTCTAAAATATTTGTCACCATCATTGCCATCCTCAGGAACTCTGTGACGAATGCCTCTGCGTTGCCAGCCTGTCTCAGGCGGGCTAACTCCCTGAAATGCAACTCCGGGTCTTTCCTCTCAAACCTCTCCAATAGCCTCTAGGTGAACTCTGTGTAAGTGTTAATGTTCATGTGCCCCAATGTGATCATCCCATGGTACCACCACTCTTGGGCATCCCCTTCCAAATGAAGGGTGGAAAACCAAATAGCATATGTTTCCCGCATGGGGTTCAAGTGGAAATATGTGTCCAGTTTTTGTATCCATGCCCTGGTTGAACTCTTCGCTAACCCGTCAAAGTTTGGAAGTGTAACCTTCCCAGCTAACCTCTGCACATCCTGGTTGGATGATCCTCCTCTAAAATGGTTCGCAGCCCTTGTAGTACCCCTATCCTTGATATGTATATACTCACCAAAGGACATCACTCGCCTAATCCAGGCATCCAGATTCCAACCCCTCATACTCATCAATACTGGATGCAACTGAGTGGACCAAGTCTGCAACAGGGTCTAGCTCCCTCTATGGTTCTGGTTCATCCACGAAATGAGGCATCAAGGGACAACTAGTTTGCCCATGTTGGGGAGTATGTGGGGGTTAATAGGTATGGCTGCCTCCCCCTGCTCTGGAACCCCCATCACCTTGAGGATCTAGTACCCCTTCTGGCCTTCCACCCATCTGCAGCCCCATCACCTGCTGCATCATGTCCATCAAGATCTGTCCTTCTCTCATCATCTGCTGATTTGTTCTCAACAGCTCCTCCAAAACTTGGTCCTGGCCCCTTGGTCTGGGTTGTTCATGATCCTCCTGTTGGTCCATTCCACCCATCCAGTTCTCTACTTCAGTGTCTGAAAATGGATTTGGATTGTCTTCCTTACAACAACCTCTGCCTCTGCCTCTACCACGGCCTCTCTAGAATATCACTCATTGATATCTAGGTGGCATCACCTGCTCCCGTTCCCCACCCTGGCCAAGAACATGCTCTGATACCACTGTAATATTCCTACTGGAAATTTACAATGATAAGTAACGACATGTAAATATAACAACATAATTTTTTTTCAGCAATTACACATAAAATAAAAATTCTTCCAAGACACCAAACTGGCTCAATTTTATTAATAACAACGTTGGAGTACAAAATGAGTTGGAGAAAATGCACCTCGGCTTGCAAAAGGCAAGCTACAAGTCTTAGGTTACCGAAATAGGAATGCAAAACTACTACAATAACCTTGTTGCCCAAAAAGTTGTGTTGTCCCTCTGATTCTGCATTGTTGGCCAACTTCTGCTGTCGTTTTTCCCTCTCTAAACTACCCAGAAAATTCTAGGAAATTGTGGGTGACTTCCTTGAACAAAACCTAGAAAAACCCAGAAAAGATTTCCCTTGGTTTTGACCTCCCAAAATTGGTTCCTCAGCTTGGCTCTCCTCCAGACTAGAATATTGTCACTGTGGTTGAACCAGTCAATCTCTGTTCCCAAAACTCTAGCAATCTCCTTCCAATAGCCCTCCAACCAACTCCTCAACACCCCAACTCCCAAATCCTCCGGATGTTGCTGCTACAAAATACCTCACTCTAGTGACTGTGCAGTCATGGAGAGAATGATGCAGTCTTAAGCTTTGGAAGTGAGTTCTGTGTATGGGAATATCTGCTTTGTTGTAGCTGCACTCCTCCTAGCTGGAAATGATCACAAAATACCCCCGTATCTCCTCAAAACAACACCCAACTTTGTTCCTTCTCCAATAACAGCGTGGCTCCTTCCTTTGCACAATAACTGCTCCAGAACTACATGGGATATCTCCAAAAATGTGGAGAGCCTGTGGAAGTATCTCCTTCGGTCTTAGTGATACGAAAAGAAGCCTTCCTAGGGTGGCACTCTAGGTCCACGGAAAAAAGGTTGAGCTTCACTCCTTGGGAAGCTCTTGTGCTAAACAACATGTTGAGATTTTGTGTATTTGGGGTAGCATCAGTTGTGCTCTAGGTCCCAAATTTTGAGGAAGGACTAGAGTTCACCTGATCTACAAGACCCAAAAATGGATTTGGGAAATTTCATCTGGTTTAGGAGATATTAAATTAATTAATTATTTTAAGTGTATTTCCTAAGTTAAAACTTAGGGAACTTAAATAATTAAAGTGAATTTAATTAAACATGTGATGAAATTGTCTTAAGTCACACGGATCAAGATTTCTTTTAATCTTAGCCATTGATTCAAGATCTGATCATGGCCATTGATTTGTCAACGAGAAAAGTATAAAGGAAAGGCTTGGGGTCATTTGTAAAGACACACAGAGGCAGGGCACTGAAGCTAAGCTGAGATTCTAGGGGAGGGTTGCTAAGAATACCCAGAAGTGTTTCAGCTGCAGAGAGGGGAATTTAGACCATGGGGATGATCCGATCCCAGGGTCTAGAATACACAAGAGGCAATGAAGAGATCAGCTCAAGGACAACGCAGAGGAAGGCAGCAGCAGCAGCAAGGACAACGTAATTTTCTAAAACCCCTTCAGGGGTTACGCAGAGACTATTCAGGGGCAGCGTAGTGACTGTGTCATCCATTTTGGGGTAACACAGTCCCTTTCGAAGCAACGCTGAGGGTTTGGAGGCCATCCAAGGCCGACACAAAGTCTTTCAGGGGCTTCAGAGGCTGACGTAGAGCTTTTCAGGGGCATCGTTGAGGTTTCTAGGCCTAGATTTGGCTGAGTTCTGTAAATTGCGTTTGAGGGTGTGGATCAGTCATTATTTTGGCCCTAGATCAACCAGTGAGCTGTAGATCTAGAATTTTCTCTGTCGAGTTTTCTAGATCTGGAACCCAGAGTTGTGTATTCAAAAATATTATTAATAATAGAACCCTCCAGCAGCCAGAGACCGGTTTTCCCACCTTGGGTTTTTCCGGGGACAGTTTGTCCAGAAATAACTGTCACTTTGTCAATGTGTGCATGTGCTTATTCTAGATCTGAATTGGTAGAGATTTGTTATGTGTTTTGCTTCAATGTTAACTTGAATTTATTCAGTTGATAACTTTTCTAAGTAGGAGGAGCTTAACCGGATTAACAATAATAATTTCTGCATAAGAATTAAGATTGACTGCAGCATTTCCTGTTAAGCTTGCTGTCAATCAGGGATCAGTTGACTGAAGTCTTGGGGTCATTTGTAAAGACACACAGAGGCAGAGCATTGAAGCTAAGCTAAGATTCTAGGGTGGGGTTGCTAAGAATACCCAGAAGTGTTTCAGCTGCAGAGAGGGGAATTTAGACCAAGGGGATGATCTGATCCCAGGGTCTAGAATACACAAGAGGCAGCGAAGAGATCAGGTCAAGGACAACGCAGAGGAAGGTAGCAGTAGTAGCAAGGACAGCGTAATTTTCAGGAAACCCTCGAGGGGTTACGTAGAGACCCTTCAGGACAGCATAGTGACTGCATCACCCATTCTGGGGTAATGCAGTCCCTTCCGGAGCAACGCTGAGGGTTTGGAGGCCATCCAAGGCTGACGCAGAGCCTTTCAAGGGCTTCAGAGGCTGACACAGAGCCTTTCAGGGGCAACGCTGGGGTTTCTATGCCTAGATTTGGCAGAGTTCTGTAAATCCCATTTGAGGGTGTGGAACAGTCATTATCTTGGCCCTAGATCAACCAGTGAGCTGTAGATCTAGAGTTTTCTCTGTCGGGTTTTCCAGATCTGGAAACCAGAGTTGTGTATTCAGAAATATTCTTAATAATAGAACCCTCTAGCAGCCAGAGACCGGTTTTCCCACCTTGGGTTTTTCCGGAGACAGTTTGTCCAAAAATAACTGTCACTTTGTCAATGTGTGCATGTGCTTATTCTAGATCTGAATTAGTAGAGATTTTTTATGTGTTTTGCTTCGATGTTAACTTGAATTTATTAAGTTGATAACTTATCTAAGTAGGAGGAGCTTAACTAGATTAACATTAATAATTTCTGCATAAGAATTAAGATTCAGAAATTTCTACACAGCACAACTTGGCTTAGCTGAACAGCTAAGACAAATACGATTTTCAAATTGACAAAAGACCCCTAATGCTACCTCACTTCTCCTATTTATAATTGTTGGCTTAAGTCACCTGACACGGGGCACGGGACACGATGGACACACGGATTCTAGTGTCGGATTTAGACACAGTGACCCCCAGGAACAGGACACGTCCGGACACGATATATATATATATATATATATATATATATATATTAAAAATTAGATATTTCTTACACAAATTCATTGATTCAAACATAGATCTTCATCTAGATGTAAGTGTTACAAAGATTTAAGATACATGATACATTGATACATTGATACATCATACAATCATACATATTACAAAGTAATAGACATATTCATCAACGATCCAATAGGAGAAAGAGAAAATACTGTAGTTTTCTCATTAAGTCATCAAAATCAAAATGTGTTACATAAGTACTAGCATCTAGGTAGTACACTGCCAATGGCAAATAGAAATAGAAAGTACAAAACTACAAGTCTACAAGACTACAAGCCTCAATGCAGTGCCACAGTAGGTAGCTCACGACTCATGAGTCATCAATCCTCGTAATCATAATCAACATCACTGTCCTCATCCTGATCATCATGCTCACCATTTCTCTCCTCTGTATCCAATGTCATCTCTGCATCTGTTGGTGTGGAGGATGACCCCTCTACTGTATCGCCATCATCAAGTGTGATGGGCTCTAGCACTATCTCATTGAGATCCAAGTTGGCCAATGCCAACTCAACACTGCTACCCAGACCCATATCATCAGGAAAGACATCCTACATCTTTGTCTTTCCCTTCAACCAATCCTCCCTCTACTTGTAGATGAGACGAAGGTTGGTGTGCACATACACCATTGTCTTTGCCTTGGACTACTCAAGCCTGCTCTTCTTCGTACTATACAAATTCCCATATGTGCTCCAATTCCTCTCGCAACAAGAGGATGAAGTCACCTGAGAGAGGAGCCTCATGGCTAACTACTGTAGAGGAGGATTTGTTGCCCCATGAATTTCCCACCAAGAATAAGGCTTCTTAGCCACCCTGTCTCGAATCACATCATAGCCTGCAAATCGCCCAGTGCCAGTGCAAAACTTTGCAAAGGCATCCTCCACCTCATCAAGGGATGCCCTATCCTGAAAAATCCTCCTGAATGCATCTTTCCTCCCCTGTGAGATTTCACCATCCATGTGAGGAGGGAATCTGCGGGAAGGTCCACCATTCAGCCACTCATGGCTGTAGTATTTTGGGTTCAAGGAGTGAGCCAAACAATGTAAAGGTGTGCAATTCTTGTTCCATCTACTGACAAGAATATCCTGTATGCTGGTGAAGAAGGCCTCCGGTGATGTCTCATACTTTGGGTACTGACTATGTAAAACAATGGTCCTCATAGACTCAATCATGGAATCCCATCCCTCATAAACCTCTCCTAGGATGGGTTGGTCTGTATCTGCAAATTGAAGCAAGGAAATGATAGGGTCCATGATCTGAATAAGCAGATCTACCTTCTCCCACCAGACATCATCCAACACTGTGTCCTTCACTTTCTTTGAGGTTGTTTGATCCGTCTTTCTCCCAAAAAAGAAAAACTCTGAAATAACCATGGCCCCAAGAGCGGTCTTGACCTCCCTCAATCTCTTCAACATGATGAAAGAAGAGGCAAACCATGTATCTGCAATCTTCAACAATGATAGATTGGTGTACTCCTTGTAGATAGTGAGGTCATTTGTATGGTTTTGTACAAAGTTGCGGATATGTCGTGCATCCTCAATAATGCTTCCAATCCAAAGAACATCAGAGGCAATAGATTTCAGTGCTAAGTTCAATGAATGGACAATGAAAGGTGTCCAAAATATTTGTGAATATTTTTCTTCCACAATCATGCCAGCAGCCTTGCAAACATGTGCATTATCTGTAATGATTTGCACACAAGAATCGACACCTACATCTTCAATAATTTTAATAAATAACTCACCCATATATTGTGCATCCTTGTATTGTCCAAGTGCATCCACTGATTTCAAGAAAACTGGACCATTCAAGGATGACACCATGAAGTTGATGAGTTGGTGTCGTCCTGAATCTGTCCATCCATCAGAAACAATGCTAACCACAGATGTTGGCCATGTTGATTTAATAGGCTCAAGCATTTTGTCCACCTCTTTCTTTGCCTTTGTGAACAATGTGGTTCTAAGCTTCTCTAACCCAGGAGGCACATACCTTGATGGAGCCCCTTGACTTAGACCTCGGCACATCTTAATAAATAGAGGTGACCATGCAACATTAAAGGATATGAAGTTCTGATAGAAAAAAAAATGCAATGGTGAGATCAAGCTCTTCCCTCTTCTCTTTTTGGAAAATCTTGTCCATTGGACCAAATGTAGTTGCCTTTATTTTTGTTGCTTGTCCCCCACTAAAACTCTCAAAAGGGAACCTGTTGTTGCTTTTTCTCAAGAATGGAAGGGGGTCATCATTCTTTGTTTGTTTTGATTTTGATGTCACATTTGCCACACCAACAAATGCCTCTTTTTCCAATTCTTTCCTCCTTGCTAATGGCACCTGTGTAGAAGCTGAAATACCACAACTTGGCAAAGCCAACAAATGAGCTTTCAAACGGTAATATGTGCTCATGAAATGGTTGTGGCAAAAACTGCATTTCCATGCAACATTGCCTCCTCCCTTCGCCTTGCTGACTGGCCCTGCCTCTCTTGTCACATATTTCCACAATGGGTATTTGGGGTCTTGAGTTTGTTTTCCCTGGACATTTGAAGCTGTTGTTGCAGCCCCACTTCCAATAGATGGAATACTTGCAGACCCTGATGAAATAGGGACAGGAGGGGCATCTCCAATGGGGACATTCTTCCCCTTTCTTTGCCCCTGCCTTGCTGCCCTTGATTGAGCCATGTATACTATAAAAAATAAACAAAAACGACCAAATATGTAAAACATATGCACATGCAAACACTAACAACAAACTAAATGCAAAAACATAGAGAGGCAGTGCACTTACCTGTTGCTCGAATCTCTTTGAAAACACTCCCTTGCTCCTTGCTAATCCTTTCTCCTTGCTAATCCTTGCTTTATGCTCAACTCACATACAAACAATGGTGAGAAACAATGAGGAAAAACCCTCTTTTATAACTTAGCGGATGGACTTTCACGCTTTTCGTGTCCCGCAGAATCGGATTTGATCGTGTCCATACAGGACATGATCGGGATTTGACGTGTCCTATACAGACACGATCGAATCCGGGTTTTCGGATTCGAATCTATACATGTCGTGTTGGACACGATGGATTCAGGACACTTGGCCCTATATCCATGAATCTGGTTTCTTAGCTTACCGGTTGCTCGAAACTCTTTGAAAACACTCTCTTGCTCCTTGCTAATCCTTGCTCCCTGCTAATCCTTGCTCTATGCCCAACTCACATACAAACAATGGTGAGAAACAATGAGGAAAAACCCTTTTTTATAACTTAGCGGACAGACTTTCGCACTTTTCGTGTCCGGCAGAATCGGATTCGATCGTGTCCATACATGACACGATCGGGATTTGACGTGTCCTGTACGGACACGATCAAATCCGGGTTTTCGGATTTGAAATTGTACGTGTCATGTCGGACACGATGGATTCAAGACACGTGGCCCTATATCCACGAATCCGGTTTCTTAGTTGTTGGCCATGAGCTTCATGTGGGCCCCATCTAATTTCGATTTCTCCTTAGGGAATTTGAATTACCTTCCTTGAGTGCATATTTCATGTGGGTGAGTGGCTCCCACATTCCACTAACATGCAAATAAACACACTTCTCCTATGTTCCCTTCACCAAAACTTCCTTGGGCTATTATTAATCAAAATTGCAAAAATAATTCCTCAAACATTAGGAAAATAATTAGGAAGGGACATTACATAGCCAGCCAGTTTACATTTCTGTAGACCCTGATGATGAAGAGGAAAAATCCAGAATTTATCTTCTTTTGTCTAGTTTTTCAGTCTTTCAGAGGGCTTCCCCTTTGCCCTATACAATAGTACTGTCTAGCCTAGTGATGGTCACAGTTATTAAGATTAAATTATGTTTATCATATAAAGTGATGGTCATAGTTACAAGGATCAAACTCAGTTTTTTGTATAAATCTATTTTCAGACTGCTGAGTACTAAGGCCAAGGGTGGATATTACTTTACCGTTATATTAAGACATGCCAAGCAGTCTATCATATGCAATTTTTTCACAAACTAAGACAGACCTATAGGGAGTGGCATCTCTAGTCTGAAAAAGATGCAAATTTTTTCGATAATAACAATGGAGTTGCTAAATTTAAAAAACACTATATACCAAAAAGAAAACATATAATATATATGATATAAGTTTATTATTATTATATATCTTCCTATTCCAGACTATTGGTGGACAACATTGCAACTTCAAGCACAGACGTGCACAAATGATGGTTGGGATTGAGATGTGAGTGTCAATATAGAGGAGACGTGACAAATTCATGCACACCTTCAATCATTAGACTTCAATTTGAATCTTTGGACACACCATATAGTTGAGACTCAATATAGCATAGTCAGGCACAACATTACAAACACAGTCAAGTAATGGGAGTTTCCACACAGACAGTGTGGGAGCTTTAAGCACAGTCGAGGTTTGAGTTTGAGAGATTCAATAGTGTCCAACAAGCCTGCAAAGAAGGAGAATCTATACCAGCATGGGAGAATGGCTAGTTTAGGCCTTCAATTATTGATTTTTGCTTTTGACATTTATTTATAAGTCACAAGGTTTGTCAATTTTGTCCTTTCAAGTTTGAAATTTGCTGATTTTAAAGGCCTGCAACTACAGCCATCAATGTTCAACAAACTGAAGAGCCCAACCGGATTAAATCGGTTCATAAATTAAAGGAATAACCTGTAGCATTTGTTGATACATTTAATTAAAATTCATTTTGTTTTCATATTACAATAAGCCAAAATCACAGGATCCCTGTAAGGTGTTTAGGATATATTTGATAGGTAAGGGATCCAATTTGACCTATGCAATACAGAATAAAATCCTGAGTGGATCCAGGTGTATTCGGATCTGATCCAGGACCCAACCCCTGGACCAATGGATTTGGTAACACTGGTAATATTTTATACATCAAGAACCAAATCAAACATTCATATGGATATTGTGACCACTTGGAACAAATATGGCATGTTCAAATGACAATGTGACTGGCAAATAATCAAAACAAAGAAGTCCAAAACTTTTTTTGTACTACTGACAAAATCGGTTCTAGATTTCCAGTAAAGGTGCCTTAAAAAATAGCACTGTTTAGCTTTGAATTATATGAACCCCCCCCAGAAAATATATCTAATCATCATTAAACTTTAACAAACTCTTGTTACAGTCTATGGACAAATCAATCTTGAACCAAAAGACAGAAACGAACTAGTAAAATTTCTACTTACCTCCAGTCCATGTTGCTGCTTAAATTCAGCAAGGAATGTCTGCAAAGACATCCCAACACATTCCATTTCAAACTTGTCCCAAAGGGTCCACACTAATGGCTCTTTTTCACTTCTTATAACCTGTCATTCATAAACTCCAGGTTAATTCACTGGCATTCTTCTTGTTGATAGCATTACAATAGAGGTCACAATAAAGCATGCCAGCAATAACTTGTGTTTTAGTCACATATTTAAAGAAAGAAAATATCGTAGAAAGAGTCATTGTCATCCTTTAACAAAACGTGTGCACATAGAATAAAAAGATAACTATATCTAGTGGCCCAGGAGATCTCTCTTTCGGAGGAAGCATCATGGAATTAATATTCCCTATGGGGGCTATCAAAGTCTTTAGGATACTTCATCATTAATGTAAACAATTTCAATTTGTTGTTCCTTACTTGACAACTGCATGGTTAATGTGGATAGACAATGAATCAATTGCCCATGTGCTTATCTAGGTTCAAACCCAGCTGAACCAGTATCAAGTTTACTGATCCATAAGTATGATATATTCATGTCAATCTTTGTTTTCGATTGAGGTAATTATTAATGAAATCACAGTAAACAAAATATTCACCATTTGAAAGAGTGATACAAAACAGCATCCATGCATTAACCTGTGAAACATTTATCAATGACAATTCATTTCAAAGCATAAACAGTCATTCATATGAACAGTTCTTCAATGTAAAATTCGCTCGCATGATGACCAGACATACAATAACCATAATACAATCAAAGTCATCATTCGTTTGGTGTGTGAATTTTCTTGAACATTAAGATCATAAACCTCAAAAGGAACTGCAGTTCTACTCTTTGTAGTCTTCATCCTTGAGACATGTCGTTTCTCCGTTTCCTTCACAACCTCCATGAGAAGATAAAAGATTGACAATATGGGATAGCCTATAGAGAGCACTTATACAACTGAAAGGAGGAAGAAAATAACTTGAATGAATAAGCCTTGATCAGTATCAACAAACTAAAAAATATCAAACAATTGACTGATGGAAAATATGAATTAACAACATTAGACTGATCAACAAACTAAAAAATATCAGGCAATTGGTTGATGGGAAAGTTGAATTAACAACAACATTGGTCCACTTATACATGCTATGAACATCCAAGTAAGACTATCAAATAATGGAAAGTGAGGGTCCTAAGACAAAGTGATGATGAAGAGTGTTCAACAACAATGAAATAATTAGTTAAGTGATGATGAAATGTGCATAATTTTCAAAGGCATGATGAGAAGTTAGAGCAGTTCACTGCAAGCGGGGAGGTTGAGTCACAAGGGGATGAAGGGAAGACATGGTCACCAAGGTCAATTAGAGGGTATCTATTGGGCACTCTCCGGGGAATTATGCTTGAGACAATAGGCATTAGATCAATTCCTGCCACTAATAGACAAAAGAGACCCTCAGTCTCCCCTGACGCAATCTCTAAGCTTGGTCATCATGATACCAAAATTTTTGCCTATGCGCGGAGGTTTAGTCACAAGGGAATGAAGGGAAGACATGGTCACCAAGGTCAATTAGAGCCTAGAGGGCATCTATTGGGCACTCTTTGGAAAATTATGCTTGAAACAATAGGCATTAGATCAATTCCTTCCACTAATAGACAAAGGAGACCCTCAGTCTCCCTTGACGCAATCTCTAGGCTTGGTCATCATGATACCAAAACTTTTTCCTAGCCCGAGTTATGGTCAACCGTAGAAGTACATTAAAATTCTATGTTAGAATCAGACAATTTTAAAAAAATCTAGGATCCATATACAGCAGGGAAACAACCAGTACAAAGAATATAAGTATATTTTTTAAATTTTTAAATAATACTTATAAATTTTATAATATATAACTTGTATATATTTGTACCATCTAAAAGTTGTATAAACCCAACCTAGATCCATCTTATCTCTAGATCTACCAAGCACCGAGAGGGATCAAATCTCTTTTCACTTTTAAAAGAGGTTTACAGCTCAAGAGATTTGATCCCTCTTGGCCCTTGGTAGATGCAGAGTTAAGATGGACCTAGGCTAGTTTAATTATTATTTTTTAAAATTTTGTTTCATTTTTACTTTTATGTAATTTAACCGAGTCAAAATATTTTAATCAATAGTTATATTTATTAATTTTATTTTTATTTTTATATTTATGTAATTAGACCTAGTCAAAATGTTTACATAACAGCAAGAGAGGACATTACAAGTTACAACATCTCTTCATTACTGGATTGGCAAGCACCTCTCAACGCAATAATTAATGTTACAATAATAAACTTAGAATTAACATATTATTATAAGTATTAAATGTTAATTATTTATACAAATTACATTATAACATTTTTAATGGTTATAAGTACTAAAAAAGTTAATGATTAATGCAAAATATACATCAGCTATTATAAAAATTATAAACAAAAATTAAATGGGACCAAATCAGGATCACAAGTACAAGCGTCTAGTTGCGCACCTAACAAACTAGTTCTTAAAGCAGGCTCAATTTATCATACTTGATTCACGTATTTAATAAGATAAATTGTACGGGGGGAAACGATTGTGACTACACTACGTAGGCATTTTAAAATTCACATAATAAGGTTTTGTGGGACACATTAATTGAAAGATGCAACCAGCACACCTTTACTGACTCTTGATCAAGCCAAGGGAGAATACATCTAGATTTTGTAGTCTTCAAAGGGCGAGGTCCATTCTTGGGCAGGGGCCAGCCTAAGTTGCACTGAAATGAATACAGATACAGGATTTGAAACGGATACAACAAATTTTCAAAAAATATGGATATAATACGGCAACGAAACAACACACACACACACACACACATATAACGAAATAATAATTTCATATTACCATTCATCTTTTAGAATCTAGATTCTATATCTAAAAATACATAATCAATTATCATCTATCATCATCATCAATTTAGCATAAACGTTGTCATCATCATTAACGATTGTTATAACATTCATGATTCAACATATCAAGTTTTTGTTTCAAATTTAAATCATCAACATGACAAGTTACAACATCATCACCAAAATTAATAATGCACACTACATAGTACAAAGTGCGCTGAAACAAATACGGATACAGGATTTGAAACAGATACAACAAATTTTCAAAAAATATGGATACAATACGACAAGGAAACGACACACACACACACACATATAACAAAATAATAATTTCATATTACCATTCATCTTTTAGAATCTAGATTCTATATCTAAAAATACATAATCAATTATCATCTATCATCATCATCAATTTAGCACAAACATTGTCATCATCATTAACGATTGTTATAACATTCATGATTCAACATATCATCAAGTTTTTGTTTCAAATTTAAATCATCAACATGACAAGTTACAACATCATCACCAAAATTAATAATGCACACTACATATTACAAAGTACAAAATGAACTACTATCATGATTCATAGTTCATATGCATATTATGGTATTCAATATTCATTGTTCAAAAGTTTAAAAATTAAAACACCATCATAAGTTACATTTACATATCATCAAATATGTCTTTATTCCTGTCACTAAGAACCACATCCTCTCCATACGTGTAATATTCCAATAGTAGTCAGCTAATTGGAATATTAATTTTTGACAATTTTGCCTTTTTCTAAAGTTAGCATGAAAAATAAAGTGGGCAAAAGTTAACCATAAATAAATCAGAGAATAAATCACTTTCTTAAAGTCACTAAGGCAAAGATTAAAGCTGAAGTGGGACCCATGGGAGCCAACATCACGCAGTAGGGAGAAGCCTAGTCACAACGCAGGAGAGGGAGCAGTAGAGGCAACATAGAGAGAGCGTGGGGACAACAACTGCGCAGTAGCAACGCAGGGATTGACAGGCAGAGGTGGCAGCGCAACCCATTCGGGCCCAAGGGGAATGTTGGGGGCTCAGCTAGGTAAAAGAGGGTGAGAGCAGCTCATTCCTCATTCATTCGGTCATCAACTGATTTTATGTCTGGTAAACTAGAAGCACACTTGAGCTGTTTAGCTGAGTCTGCAAGTGTTATTTAGCACATAGATTTCCAAGAGGAAATCTCAACCTCATCCTCAAGGAACTTCGAATGCTTGCTCAAGAAAGGAGTTCAGTTCAGTTTTGGAGGAGATTCACACAGGTTCCGTCCAGAGATACGCAGTCCCTTCCAGGGCAACGCAGTCAACCAGAGAAACACATAGTCCAACAGTGGAGCAGCTCCGGAGAGGGAAAGGCCAAGGGATTTCAATCGAGAGTTTTGTGAGGGGATCAGCCCTTCCATAGCAGAGTTTTTGGGCAGTTTCCAGCAGATCAGTTCAGAGCCCAGTCTACCCAACAGATTTGCATACCCAACTCAAGAGGGTGATTTTCCGGGGTCAGCATTTCGGAAAAACCCTTCGCGGGTTTTTTCGGGTTTGTTGTGTAGAGTCCAGTGTCCAAATTCCAAAATTTTCTATGCAGTAGAACAACTCCATTACGCAGTCCATGTCTAACCAGCAACAACATCTTCCATACTGGGCAGCGTAGAGGAGGAGCCACACAGAGAAGCCAACAACTAGAGTTTCTGAGCAAGGATTGAGGACTATTTCAGCTTGCCTTGTGCATGCCAAGGTGCCATCTTCCTAGCACCATTTGTACCTTTCCCCCATAAAGAAATATTAATGAAATGGCTCATCAGTTTGGCTCTATTTCATGGTGTTTTGATGTATTTTCCTGTTTGTTGTAGATTTAGTATTTGTTTGCTTTGTATTACTGTTTGTTCCCAATTTGGGATATTACAGTTGTATCAGAGCTCATAGACTTGGCTCAGCCTGTGGAGCATTTGGTCTATGACACCAAAAGATAGAGAATACATCACATACTGGAAGCAGTGGTATAGAAGCAGAGAGCGTAGGCTCGAAATAACCCCTGATCAAGAAGACAACGTTTCGGTAGAGGAAGGCAAGGGGAAGGCACCAATGGAAGAGGAACGAGATGAGGGGAAGGAGTTTGGTAACCTCCTCCTAATGTTAGTGCAGGAGCTCTCCAAGAAGATACAGGAGATGGGATAGATGATTGTCGGAGAGAACAAATAGTGGGAAATTCCAAGGGAATTTCACAATGGAGAAGGATCTGGTACCTCTCACTATGTACTGGTGCATAACGCTGGATCTGGTACCTCTCACTATGTACTGATGCATAACGTTGCGCAGCAGGTAGTGCCACGCACTCCACCATGCTCTACCACGCCCACATTCCTGACTTCAGGAGCAGGAATGGGAGGACCACAGGAGCCAGAGGTGGCTCACTACGGAGAGTATTTTGCAGAATATAAGTCGTATGGGCCAGAGTTCGGAGATGCCCTCACCTTCAACGAATTTCGCCAACTGAAAAACAATAGCAGACCACGCAGCCAGAATAATGAAGGAGGGTACACGCTAGGTAATGACTTGCAACGTACCGTGGGCAGATTTTTCTTGCCTACCTCCAATGGGTCAGCGAAGTGTTCGACAAAGGCTTGGGTGGAGAAGTTGGACATTTACTTTCAGTTGAACCAAATGGTGGAGGTGGATGCCATTAAGGTGGCAGCGCTACACCTTGAGGGAGAAGCCCATGACTGCTGGTTCCATGGGATGTCTACGCTGGGTCACGCAGGAGTGACAACGTATGTGGAGTTCACCAGGAGGTTGGTTGAGAGATTTGATCAGAAGGACCTAGAGGAACATTTTGTTGAGTTGACCAAGCTCAAACAGATGGGGAACCCGGAAACTTACATTTCCGAGTTCTTGAAGCTCTCAGTGATGGTTCCAGATTTGTCCGTGCCCTGGAGAGTGTATATGTTTATTGACGGACTGGAGGAAGCTTTGCTTGGGCTAGTCAGATGCACTAGGCCTACTATGTTGCAGGATGCAGTAGGGAGGACTAGGGACTTGCAAGGTGCCATGCCAAGGACGAGGGCTCCTTTTCCCACAGACCAACATTCCAACAGAAGGGGAAAGACGTGAGAGCTTTGTTATCGCTTGCCGCCTACACCTACCTACAATTTAGTGGGAAAAGCCTTCAACCCCACCAGGTGTGGTTGGTGGCAAGGAACTTTGAAAAGGGGTTGTCACCTATTCCCGACTCTCTTCATTTAAGCTATCTCCTAGGTTAGCTATGAGGGGTGGTCCTTAAAGAAAAACTAAGTTAAAGATGTGACTTTTCTAGGAGAGTTGTTAGAGTTAAATAGATTACTTTAGATTTATAAGCAAAAAATGTGATATGAGCAATAACCATCAATACATAAGATAAACATGAAACCTATGAGAAACCAGTGCCTCCAGAGTATTTCTCTTTGAAATGAAAATGTATTTGCTTAAATGAAGTAAAATTATTTCAAAATAAATAGATTTTTGAATGAAAGCATGTGATGCAATTAAACTAGATTTGGATGCAATTAATCTTGGTTACTTTTAATCTAAAATGCCTAATCTAGGTGAGAAGTCCTCCTCTTCTACTCTTACCAAGGGGTAAAAATTGGGGTGACTGTAAGAAAGAGGGAGCGAGGGCATGAGGGTATCATTAACGATACCCGTCCCCTGAGTCTTACGAGCCAGCGTGTGCCTTCGTTCCTACAAGGGGACAAGCCACCTTCATAACTACAGGGTCACACACCTTTACTTTACTTCGTACCAAATGGAAAATTTTTCCAAGAAAGTCTTTTTCCTATGATTTCTATCAACCAAGCTTATGTTTGGAGGTAAATTTTAAATATGCAACTAAGTCAGAATGCCTACTATGATATGCAAGTAAGTTTGCAAGTGCTATGTAAAAAATGGAAATGCTCTTAGTAAGATTGTTCCACAAGATCACTTTATATATTTGCTCAAGTAAACATAAGATGCATAAGCGTCGAGAACATTTAAAATTGTGATGAATCAATTAAAAACTTGATGCTTATGAGCAATTAATTTACATGTAAATTAAATTGCAATGCTTTAAAAATGAAATTGAGATTTGTGCTCACAATAGCTTTGCAAAAGGAACTTTTAACTTGAGGAAATTAGCTTGACATGAAAATAAGTGATTGCTTTGAAAGACAAACTTTGTCAAATACACAATGCTTCAATGTTCTTAAAATGGAAATGTGGCTTGAGATTTGTGAAGCAAACTTTAGGGAAAAGAAATGTGATTTGTGTTACTTCCCAATTAGAGCATGCATATGTGATGTGAAAAAAAATGGAAATGTAAAAACCACTAAGTCAATCCATCTACAAATATTCTCCTTTGAAATGGAGATATAGGGATGCCAATGGGTAAAACCCATGCTCCCACAACAAAAACATAAATTTTTATTAATTTTACAAGAAGGAAATGACCATGAGGCCTTTTCTAAACCAAGGAAAGTCTTTAAAAACAAAAATTGAGACCATAGACTTTTCCTCGATGAAAATTTCTAAAAACTCAAAAGGATTCAGACTTTACAATAGGAGAAGAGAAGCTAATCCTTTTCTATGCCCACAACCAAAGAAGAGAGAGAGTTATCTTCCTCATTTGAAATTCAGAGCCCAAAGGTCCTGCAACAACTTGTTAGTAATTTCTTGTAGTTGTCCACTCAAGCTATCACAACAAAAAGTTCGGAAAGAGGGCTACAAAACCAATCAAATATTAGACAGATAAAATTACAAAATATTGCACAACAATTTACAAAGGGCTAAGCCAAAGAGTTCGAGTAAACTCTCCTCTTTGCTTAGTCGTCTTCAAACTCTTAAATAGCAAATGAAAGCAATGAAGTATAATGTTTTAAAAGATATTCAAATTTAGAGGTATTCGGCTTGTATACAAGCTATGTCCCAAAACCCCTGCAAAACCACTCTGTAAGATAAGACTATGAAAGTTCAAAGAAAAAATGAGAGCTCCTTTGAGAATGTATCAAGAGTGGGTTGGTCTCTCCAAAGACTTCCCCCAACACTTGATTCTTTGATCCCAACAAGATGTTCCCTCTACAAAACTTCAATCAAGAATTAGTTCCATATAGATCTAACAATAAACAATGATAAGAAACTCTAGAGATTTATTTGAAACCAACTAGAGCATTCTATACCTAGAGCATACTTCTAAATCAAAAGTCAATGTAAGATAGCTCTACATTAACAAATCTACAAGAGCATATGGAAATAAATTAGATCAAAGCATGAGTAAAAGGAATTATACCAATGATCAACAATTCATCACATTCCAAAAGGAGGAACACCTCATGAATGAAACCCCAAAGTCTTTATTGATATTTCTGAAAGTGTACAAGGCAGCAGCACTTCCGCAAGCACAATAGCTAGTAAAACCATGATTACAATGAGAGCCCAAGACTCAATTTATACAAAAACTGGAGAAGATCTCAATGAAGAACTTCATGACAAGTGGCCAGAGAGAGATGATCCCAATGCTCTAACAAATCTTCAACTGTATGAAGTCAATCTCTAAACCAAATCACGCTGCCCAAGTGTAATTTCAACTGGTTGTAGGTGGCATAAAAAATGGGCAGCGTAATGTTTTCTCTTCATGTGCGTATTCCTTAACTATTGATTAGTGTGAGAGCCACTCGCCAAGTGCATATACGACTAAAGTAAATGGGAGACAAACTCCCTCAAAATATTTGCTTGACTGCTTTGATAAATCCTCCATTAAATGACAGCTGCGTATTATCTCTTGTTGGCCTCCGTTGACTGCTGTGATAAATCCTTTTAACTAGCAGCGTGGAGGCTAAGTGGAGTCTTAAGGCGTAGCAGTCAGCATTGTTGACCACACTTTGTCAACTACCCCATAGCAGTACAACCCCATTTTTTCAAATGAGACTTATCATGTTCGAGGCTCATGTCATCCAGATTTCATCATCAACCGACATTTTGTTATAAATGATGTAAACCCATTCTGCATGTTATGATGTAAATGATCTAAGTAAGACCGTCAATGTATGTAACAACCTAGGTAAGTCTAGTATGTTGTTGATGATTTATATCCTAGGAGGTTTTTTGTCTCACTGATTCACGTAAGTGATCGGCAGAGTTTTCCCCTCCAGCCTCACCCCAAAGCTAGGGTGGATTTTGTCATCAGCATGCTAAGTGAGTCCTAGTGTTTCTATCAAGTCCTTGTAAAAGTAGTTTGAGCTACTTGGTCTACTAGATCATATTTTGAGTCGCAAAATTGGGTATTTATTTGAGGGTCTATACGAATGGGTATTCACCCTTCATGTATGTAAATGTATTATCTCATGTATAGAGGGTTGGAAAAATAATTAAAATCCCCTCTCAGTCAATTAATTAAATTTTTTGGTCAATTAATTGAAAAAAAATTTAAACCAGAAATTTAATTAATTTAGGGTCCTAAGTTAGGATTAAATCTTTCAAAGATAAAATTTGTGGGTCCTTGGAAAATGATTTTTAAAAGCCCCAGGCCAAGGAAATATTGAGAATTTTAAGAAATTTTGGATCTTTGCGCCTTGGTGGTTAAGTCAAAGTCAAAAATTTGGAGTAATTAACTCAAAAATAATATTTTTGAGTTAATTAAAATTGAATTAAGTGATAAATTCGTTTTTTTCCCAAATTTATAATTTCAATGCTCCTGATTAAAAGATGATTAGATCTTTTGGACGGCTGAGATTATTTTTACAATGATCATCCAAACTAGCCGTTGGAGATTTTGTCCTATAAATTTAAAAGTCGTTGTCAGTGTTGAGTCATCCGATCTCAGGATTGTGCACTTGTTCTTAGAAGCTCTTGTAAATTTTCTTTGATGAATAAAGCATAAAGACTTTGGAGTTACAAATTTTGATGTTCCTTCTCAGATCTATGTAGTGAATTGTCTCTAAACTTTGCTACTTTGTTTTTGCATTTTATGGTTGATGGCCTTCATGGATTAATCTGCATACAACTATCTTGTGCAGTTTTCTGGATTCATAAAATGACATTTTTTATTTTTCTAAAGGATCTCATGTTATTTTCTTAAATCTCTATCAATCTAAGGTTCCGATCTAAGTGTGTAGGGAATTTTCTTTTAAGATTGAGCGTTTGGGGAAGTCTTCGATTGGACCAGCCAACTCTCAATAAACATAAATCTGAAAAGCTCATTATTTGGTGGTTTTGCAGGGTTTCCTAAGGCTTGTGCCTCTCCTTAAAATTTTGAATCTCTGAAAACTGTGCTAAAATGGATTCAAGTCTGGCCATGAGGGCCTCAGATCTGTAAATTAGTTTGTAAATTTGTAAATTTTTTAAGACTGTAAGGGTTTAATCATTTTTTTGGTGTGTATATCTTCAGATCTGGCTAGTTTCTTGCAGGTTGTGGGTTTGAATCAGAATTATTTTTAAGATCTTAGCCAGATCCAGCCCCCAAGGGCCAGATCTGGCCTCAAATCGTCTCTATGGGCAATCTGGACGTTATTAGATTCGAACAACGTTGAAAATCTAATTTTAAAGGAGAAATTTTTTGACTGGGTTATTCACTACATTATGCCTCTGTTTGTTGTCCCGCTCCTCACCATTCTGCGTCACTTTTCCGTCCAGCTGCTTTCCTTCACCCTCGATCTGCTCTCACCGTCCAGCGAAATACGCTCTCCCATCGACCTTTTGCTGCTTGACGTCGATCCCATCGTACCCTGCAGATCCGTCCTATTTCTCACGCCTTTCTGCTGCATTGAGATCCCCTCATCTTTAGCATCAACCTGCCTCTGCCCTCATTCTACGCCTTTGAATCCACCGTCCAGCACCTTCTCTTCCTTCTGCAATTGAACCCGTCTGCTGTCGTCCCTTCGCCCTTGCCATCTGCGTCGATCATCTCCCTCACGCCGTCCAGCTTCAACCTGCAATACGACAAATCAAAGACACACAAACAAATAAAAACGCGTATGCTAAAGAACCTTCGTGTATATACATTTTAATCTTTTTTTTATTAGTTTCATTGTTTTGTAAAGTTTAAGTCAATTTTGATTTGATGTGGGTAGCGTTGGTTAGATTTTCATTTTAATTTTATTTTAGTTAGAATTTAATTTAGTTTACTGATTTAGTTTGTTTGTGTTAGCGTTAGTTTAGATTTAATCGAATTTAGATTGTAATTCGATTTTGGTAAGTTAGGTTTTAATTGTTAGATTTAAAATTTAGACTTTAGTTAGTTTAGATTGTAATTCAATTTTTATTTTTAGTTTAGATGTATTTTGATTCGACTTTTGTTTAGTTTATTTTATTGTTAGATTTTAAAATTTAAAATTTGATTTTAGTTTTAAGACTTAAGTTTTGATATTTAGATTAGGAGTTTAGCATTTTAATTTTCTAGTTTTAGTTTTAATTTTTTTTTTTTTTTTTAAAGTTTAAATTTTGAATTTAGATCTTGATTTAGATTTAAAAAATAAATAAAAAATAATAAAAAAATAAAAATTCCAAAAATTCTAAAAAAATCTAGTAAATACAAAACATAATTTTTTTTTTCAAAAAATTTCTTTATAGTCAAATAAGCCTCAAATTTTTTTATCTGAAGTTTGACTGCGGAGCATTTTAATTTTCGAAATGGGTTATAATTGAAGCATCATAATTTCGAAAATACTTCAAGCATCGAGCATTTTCACTTAATGATCATTTCATGATAGCTTTGCTTCAGTATCTTAATGAATGATCGTGGCATTTTCTATTGAATATCATTGTGGTCATTTCGCAACAGTTATACATCCAATACTTATCTTTAATTGCATAACAGGATCTTGTTTGACTCCATAAGGCACTGGTTCTAACATAATCAATCTGTGAAATCTCGTTAATTTTATCAAGTATTTAGTGTTTTAGCTGTGTCTCATAGATTTTTCTTCTTCATTTATCATAGGGTCTACCTCCCTTAGCTTGCAAGGAGACAACTTAAAAAGAGAGATTGGGGATCAGAGTGACAAACCCCGATCTGAGCCGTTGTCGTGGTGCCTGACAATCTGTGCGACAACATTTTTTGACGCCATTGCCGGGGATAGAGTTTTTCTGTCCTTGGTCTTAACGACATTTTGTAATCTTCTAATCTTTTCTCGTCATTCATTAGCCTGCCACGAGGGATCACATTTTCTGGCGTTCTGTCATCTCTTTATCATCTTATCTTTCATCATCTCACTAATCATTTCATCTTTAGCACTTGGACATTTCAGTTGGCTTCTTGTTTGGGTGGCGACTCCACTTATTCATCTTTTTACTCCCAGACAAGAATCCCCCCCTGATATCCATTTTCTATCTCTTGATTGTTTCTTCTGTTTTAGAATTAGTTTCATGTTCAAGTGGCGACTCCAATTCTTTCATATCTTACAAGAGTTCCTGCTAAGAAGTTCACTTCTTGAGGACCTTTTGACTATTCTTGAACACGGATCTATTTCTGAAATCCTAAAAACAATATCATGGATGTTTTTACCCCGTGTAATTTTGCTAATATTCAGGGTTATCCCCATGATTTCCCTCAAATGGATAAGTTACCTTCTTTTCAGGGAAATGAAGCAGTTAGTGTCAAGTCTCATTTGTTTGCTTTCACTAACTGGTGGAATAGATTTGTAGTTGCAAATAATAATTTCGAGGATGTAAAGATGAGAACTTTTGTTCTTATTTTTGGCAAGGATGTTGCTGAATGGTTTACAGAAAAGCCTGATAATTCATTTGATACTTTTGAATCAATTGTAGCTTCCTTTAAGGAAAAATATGGTGATAAAAGGGAAGATAGGCATTTGGTAAGAGAGATCAGTACCATAAAAAAGAAAGAAAATGAAACGACTGAAGAATTTAATAGGAGATTTAATGGTATCTTTAGAGAAATATCTCAAACTCATAAACCTCCTGATGGATCTCTTCTGAATTTTTACATTGATGCTTTTGATTCTGATACTTCATATGAGTTAAGGCAAGCTAAAACTGCAAATTATAAGGCTTGTCAATCTTTAGCTGAAGAGCTTGAAAAAGATAAAAGGGCATCTGGGAAGTCTGAAATTCCTGGTTTTGATAGGGCTGCAACTAAGTTAAAAGAACCTCTAGAAGATGATGATGACCCTATGAAAAGGTTAATGCAAAAGCTTGAAAGCATGGAGCTTAATCAAGCGAAATTGATCTCTGAGCATGCTAAGGAAATAAGTGTCTTACAGGCTAGGTTGGTCCAAATGGAAAGGGCTCAAACGCAAAATTCCCAACCTAGAAATAATAATGCTTTGCAGAAAAGAGGCCTATCTTATGAGTAGAGACTGACAAATCAACTCGAGTTTGCAAATCTTGTGGATGAAGCTCTGCCTTATTGAAGAGCCTATAATGCTCTTCATGAAGAGGTTACTTGCCATGTTGTCAAAAGAATCATAGATAGTAGAATGGCAGGGTCGAGCCATCAAATTAATGTTGTTGGTAAGGACTATCACATGCATATAGAAGATCATGAAAGTCATGTTAAGGAACTAGCTCAGATGATTAAGAATATGCAACCCAATCATACGCAAATGATTCAAAACATGGAAGCTAACCAAATCAATCTTCAAAATAGGATAAATTCCATGGAAGCAAGTCATGCACAGGAAATAAATGTCATGGAAAACAGGATAAAGATAATGGAAGTTAATCATTCTAATCAAATGTCCATTATACAAAATCATATGATTGCAATGGAAGCAAGACACACCCAGGAAATGACTACCATGAAGGAAAATCACTTGTTGGAGATGAGTTCCATACAGAAAAGGTTGGAAAAAATGGAAAAATTACATATACAAAAGTTTCAACCGAAATTTGATTATGAAGATTCATCAACAGATCATAAGACTTCTTGTCTGCTAAAGCCATTCCCATCTCATCACACGGAGGATTTAACTATGGTTTCGAAGGATGTTGAGAAAGACCAAGCTTATGTGTCACCATTGACAGAGTATATCCAGAATAATATTGGTCACGCTCCAGGTTCTTCAGATATTCTGTACAAACATCTTCAAGATGAAGACAAGTAATCTACAGTGGTCTCATTGTTGACATCACAACCCACTTAGAAGAAGAGAAAGAAGCAAAAAAGAAGAAGTAAGTGGTTTGATTTGTCTGATGGTCGAGAGCAGCTTGACATTCGGATAAGACAGAGTCCTACAACTAGCAAGATTGGACATGGCACATCTAAAAAGCAGCGCACAGACTTGCCTGAAAGCAGGCAAATGCTCAACATGCACTATATTGAGCACATCTGATGCCACAGGGCATCCTTTGTATTGTATCTCTAACCTTACACCTTGTTATTTCAGCATTTCATTTTGCAGTTAGAGTAGATTTACTTTTCATGTTAAGTAAAATAATAAATAAAAGAAGAGCTTCTATTTTTCATGAGTTTAATGTTATATGATGATATTTGGATAGACGCTACTTATGTAATCTTGTGTGTTGCTTGGATGCAGATTCTGGATTCTCACATTCCTTCAATGAAGCAACGTGTCCCCAAGTAGAGCCAGATGTGACCACACTTTGTCAACTACCCCATAGCAGTACACCTCCATTTTTTCAAATGGGACTTATCATGTTCAAGGCTCATGTCATCCAGATTTCATCGTCAGTCGACATTTTGTTATAAATGATGTAAACCCATTCTGCATGTTATGATGTAAATGATCTAAGTAAGACCGTCAATATATGTAACAACCTAGGTAAGCTTAGTATGTTGTTGATGATTTCTATCCTAGGAGGTTTTTTGTCTCACTGATTCACGTAGGTGATTGACAGAGTTTTTCCCTCCAGCTTCACCTCAAAGCTAGGGTGGATTTTGTCATCAGCATGCTAAGTGAATCCTAGTGTTTTTTATCGAGTCTTTGTAAAAGTAGTTTGAGCTACTTGGTCTACTAGATCATATTTTGAGTCGCAGAATTGGGTATTTATTTGAGGGTTTATACGAATGGGTATTCCCCCTTCATGTATGTAAATGTATTATCTCATGTAAAAGAGGGTTGGAAAAATAATTATAATCCCCTCTCAGTCAATTAATTAAATTTTCTGGTCAATTAATTTAAAAAATCTTAAACCAGAAATTTAATTAATTTAGGGTCCTAAGTTAGGATTAAATCTTTAAAGGCAAAATTTGTGGGTCCTTGGAAAATGATTTTGAAAGCCCCAGGCCAAGGGAATATTGAGAATTTTAAGAAATTTTGGACCTTTGGGCCTTGGTGGTTAAGTCAAAGTCAAAATTTTGGGGTAATTAATTCAAAAATAATATTTTCGAGTAAATTAAAATTGAATTAAGTGATAAATTCGTTTTTTCCCCAAATTTATAATTTCAACGCTCCTGATTAAAAGATGATTAAATCTTTTGGACGGTTGAGATTATTTTGACAAGGATCATCCAAACTAGCCATTGGAGATTTTGTCCTATAAATTTAGAGGTCTTTGTCAGTCTTGAGTCATCCGATCTCGAGATCGTGCACTTGTTCTTAGAAGCTCTTGTAAATTTTCTTTGATGAATAAAGCATAAAGACTTTGGGGTTACAAACTTTGATGTTCCTTCTCAGATCTATGTGGTGAATTGTCTCTAAAATCTACTACTTTGTTTTTGCATTTTATGGTTGATGGCCTTCATGGATTAATGTACATACAGGTATCTTGTGAGGTTTTCTGGATTCATAAAATGACATTTTGATTTTTCTAAAGGATCTCATATTATTTTCTTAAATCTCTATCAATCTAAGGTTTCGATCTAAGTGTGTAGGGAATTTTTTTTTAAGATTGAGTGTCTGGGGAAGTCTTCAGTTGGACCAGCCGACTCTCAATAAAGATAAATTTGAAAAGCTCATTATTTGTTAAACTCCAAATCTATCTTACGGAATTGGGGGTTTTGCAGGGTTTTCTAAGGCTTGTGCCTCTCCTTAAAATTTTAAATCTTTAAAAACTGTGCTAAAATGGATTCAAGTCTGGCCATGAGGGCCTTAGATCTGTAAATTAGTTTGTAAATTTGTAAATTTTTTAAGACTGTAAGGGTTTAATCATTTTCTTGGTGTGTATATTTTCAGATCTGGCTGATTTCTTGCAGGTTGTGGGTTTGAATCAGAATTTTTTTTTAAGATCTGAGCCAGATCTAGCCCCTAAGGGCCAAATTTGGCCTCAAATCATCTCTATGGGCAATCTGGACGTTATTGGATTCGAACAACGTTGAAAATCTAATTTTAAAGGAGAAATTGTTTGACTGGGTTATTCACTACGTTCTGCCTCTGTCTGCTATCCCGCTCCTCACCATTCTGCTTCACTTTTCTGTCCAGTTGCTTTCCTTCACCCTCGATATGCTCTCACCGTCCAGCGAAATACGCTCTCCCATCAACCTTTTGCTGCTTGACGTCGATCCCATCGTACCCTGCAGATCCGTCCTATTTCTCACTCCTTTCTGCTGCATTGAGATCCCCTCATCTTTAGCATCGACCTGCCTCTGCCCTCGTTCTACATCTTTGAATCCACGTCTAGCACCTTCTCTTCTTTCCGAAGTCGAACCCGTCTGCTGTCGTCCCTTCGCCCTTGCCATCTGCGTCGATCATCTCCCTCACGTCGTCCAGCTTCAACCTGCAATATGACAAGTCAAAGACACACAAACAAATAAAAACGCGTATGCTAAAGAACCTTCGTGTATATACATTTTAATCTTTTTTTTTATTAGTTTCATTGTTTTGTAAAGTTTAAGTCGATTTTGATTTGATGTGGGTAGCGTTGGTTAGATTTTCATTTTAATTTTATTTTAGTTAGAATTTAATTTAGTTAACTGATTTAGTTCGTTTGTGTTAGCGCTAGTTTAGATTTAATTCTATTCGATTTTAGATTTAGATTGTAATTCGATTTTGGTAAGTTAGGTTTTAACTGTTAGATTTAAAACTTAGACTTTAGTTAGTTTAGATTGTAATTCGATTTTTATTTTTAGTTTAAATGTATTTTGATTCGACTTTTGTTTAGTTTATTTTATTGTTAGATTTTAAAATTTAAAATTTGATTTTAGTTATAAGATTTAGGTTTTGATATTTAGATTAGAAGTTTAGCATTTTAATTTTCTAGTTTTAGTTTAAATTTTTTTTTTTAGTTTAAATTTTGAATTTAGATCTTGATTTAGATTTTAAAAATAAATAAAAAATAATAAAAAAATAAAAAATTCCAAAAATTCTAAAAAAATCTAGAAAATACAAAACATAATTTTTTTTTTTTTTTAATTTCTTTATAGTCAAATAAGCCTCAAATTTTTTATCTGATGTTTGACTGTGGAGCATTTTAATTTTCGAAATGGGTTATAATTGAAGCATCATAGTTTTGAAAATACTTCAAGCATCGGGCATTTTCACTTAATGATCATTTCATGATAGCTTTGCTTCAGTGTCTTAATGAATGATCGTGGCATTTTCTATTGAATATCATTGTGATCATTTAGCAGCAGTTATACATCCAATACTTATCTTTAATTGCATAACGAGATCTTGTTTGACTCCATAAGGCACTGGTTCTAACATAATCAATCTGTGAAATCTTGTTAATTTTATCAAGTATTTAGTGTTTTAGCTGTGTCTCATAGATTTTTCTTCTTCATTTATCATAGGGTCTACCTCCCTTAGCTTGCAAGGAGACAACTTAAATAAAGAGATTGGGGATTAGAGTGACAACCCCTAATCTGAGCCATTGTCGCGGTGCCTGACAATCTGTGCGACAGCAAGCACAAAAGCTTGAGTTAACTTTCGTTAATATTCCATCAAAGTTAATGCTGATTTTTCCCTGTTGGCAGCATACTAATAACAACTGCGTTAAATTTTTTATTGGACTAGCATGTTTTCTGATTTGGCATACGCGTTGATTCTTTTGAATTGATGCTGCGTGGAGGAAATGGAGACCATACTCCATGATTTTCTCTGCCAAATATTACACTAAACTATGCATTGATATTCCATTGCCAATGTATCTCATTTTCAATAAATGTTGACCATTGACTGGGCATGCGTGGAGTTTCCTTTACACATGTGCGTAGAGTTCTTTTAATTGCCATGTGCATAATCTGTTGTTTAGATTTGCCTCATACGTAGACCATGGAGTAAGGTGGGGGTGGGTCCATTTCCCACTCATTTTAATTTATAATTTCAACCTTATAATATGGCTAGCACTTTAAATTAAATCAACTTGATATAAATTTCATATGCTTCCACTTTGCCTTACGACTTGGAAATTTGTGGGCTTTGACTTTCAACTTGAGTTGTGGTCTATGTGGTAGGCCCCACATTGCTGCTACATCACCCTTTGCTCTGCCTCTTAATTCCCATGTCAAAATTTGACTTATTTTGACTTTGGAAAAATTTCTGAATTTTTCCAATTATTGATTTTTTTTGAATTTTTGCCATTGGCATTAGGAAAATCAACTTTTGAAGGACTATAAGTCGTTTTTTGACCCCCAAAGTGGGTCCTAAGATAATGCTGGGTCTCTAAGGATGAAATTCGACTAGTCACACGCTCCAGTCATTTCCTAAGGCCACTTATTTACATCATTACATAGAAATTAATTAAAAGAATTCGTTTTGCGAGAAATTTTTAATTATTAAAAAATCCTACTTACTCTGAGTCAAATTCCGCGAAATTTCAAAGATGACCTAGCATGGTAATATACATCAACTCTAGACACTAAGATGCATTAGGGGCTCAACCTTCAAGCTGTCACCCCGGCTTTGGGGTAATGCAATGAGTGAAAAAGCCTAGAAAATTATTCGCTGCTAAAAAGAAGGAATAATTAACTAAGTAAAAAAAACACTCCAAGGTGTACTCACATGCTGATCGAGTCCCAACATTCCAGGCCTGTTACATGGCTTTATTCATCATGCTAGTGACATTTATACAATATCCCCGAAGGGCTGTGGAATTTGAGGAATGAAGAAGAAAATGATAAGAAGAAGTAGAGTTTAAAAACTCTATTGAACTGATGATATATGATGGTACAAATGTCTTTTGGTTCATCCTTAGGCATGGAGTCTTCTCATTATCATCAGGTGCCACCCCAGTGGTCAACAAGCTCCACCCCCGAGAGAGAACCAAGGTCGAGGGCCTTTGGATGATGACACCCGGAGAGACTTGAGACGGAGGAAGCTTTGCTTCACTTGCCAGGAGCCATGGGCACCGGGTCATCGTTGGGCCAGAGGGAAGACACATTACATTAAGGTCTTCTCCTACAGTGAGGGAGAAGAAGAGGCATATGAGGAGTTGGAGGGAGATGCTAGCACTAGTGCACCAGGAGGAGATCATCCACCATCGCCTCCCCCAGCAGCAACATTTGCACCTACCGGAGGAGTCCTTGCATCCTTGCGGGGAGTTCCCAAGTACTTAACGCTGAGAGTCTGAGGCACAGTTCAAGGGCAGCATGTCTTCGTGTTGGTGGATAACAGGGCCACACACAACTTTATCGATGCCCAAATAGTGTAGTGCATGCGGTATGTTTCAACATTAGCAGTGACCGTGGGGACATACATGGTGATCGACCATTTTTTTGTGGTTGATATTCTAGAAACGTGGTGTTGGGTGTACAGTGGCTTATCACACTTGGGAAAGTCACTATAGATAGAGAGACTCTTGAGATGGAGTGGACGGATAAGAAGAGTGGGAAGCATGTGATGATCAGAGGCATGCACACATATCCTCCACAGACAGTCTCTGCACACTGGATGGAGGCAGATTTCCAGAAGGGAGACATAGAGTGGGCAGTGGTGCTACATATTTCAGAGGCAGATGTCTCAGGTCAGCCGGTACATCCAAATGTGCAGACTAACCTAGATCATTATTCCACAGTTTTTGGGGACATACCACCAGGGCAGCCACCAGACCAGGGGTTTGAGCACACCATCGAGCTGGAGCAGAGCACCCAAACAATGATTACCACTCCCTACAGGCACCCAAAAGCCTATAGGGATGAGATTGAGAGAGCCATACATGAGGTCTTGGCACTGGGACACATCAATCCCAACACCAGCCCCTTTGCTTCTTCAGTGGTTCCGGTGAAGAAGGATGGCACACTGCAGATGTGCATAGATTATAGGGCATTGAACAAGAAGACCATGAAGAACCGCTATCCCATCCACAGGATTGATGAGTTGATGGATGAGTTGAGGGGAGCTAAGTTCTTCTCAAAGATCGATCTGAGGTCGAGGTACCATCAAATCAAGGTGAGGGACCAGGATGTTCCTAAGACTGTGTTTCGCTACCATTATGACCATTTTGAGTTTTTGGTAATGCCCTTTGGGCTGACCAACGCTCCGACCACTTTTCAGTCTTGTACGAACCACATCTTTTGTGGTAAACTAAGGAAGTTTGTGCTGGTATTTTTCGATGACATGCTCATGTACAACTGTACGTGGGAGGAACATTTGCAGTACATTGAGGTTGTATTGGGTATCTTGGAGGAGCAACATTTTTATATTAAGCTGTCCAAGTGCGAGTTTGGGCTTACAGAGATGCTCTATTTGGGGCATATTATCGGAGTGGATGGAGTTAGAGTCCACGAGGAGAAGATCTGGGCCATTTGGGATTAGCCAGAGACGAAGAGCGTGACTGAACTTCGGCGGTTTGTAGGCATTTGCACAGTTGCATCTACTACAGGAAGTTCGTCAAAGGATTCTTCCAACTTGCAACACCCGTCACAAATCTCACCAAGAAGGGGGGTTTCAGCTGAACAGAAGCTGCACAGAGAACCCTTGACAAGCTCAAGGAGGTGATGAGTAGTTGCCGATGTTTGTGTTGCCATTGTTATTCAGTTTAGATCAGTATGTGTAGGTTGTTAATGTATTTACTTCGATGTTAATGCTAAAGATTTCACATTAATAACTTAATGTAAGAAGGAGAAGTAAATCAGAATTTTAACAGTAGGGTTTCTATTTGAGCGTATTCAGAAATTTTCACACATAGAGGCAGGAGCACAGAGGCAATGCTTACACAGTATAGAGCTCTAGAGGGTCAACGCAGATTAGCAGCAGAGGGTGCTTCAATATCGAGGTGCACTGAGACTGACTTGTCTATCAAGATTTTGGGTGATGTCCTTTCGTTGCTTAACTCTCAGCAACTAAGTTGCAGTGCAACAGTTAACAGTGGTAGTGCTATGGGCAGCATGATGCATCATTTGAGAGGGAGTTGTAGTACAAATGAGGCAGTGACTGTGGCAGAGTCATGGGCAACAGCGCAGAGGATGAGGGGCAACAGGCCAAGCATCAGCAGTGCAGGGGACCAATATCGTGGATAAGGTTGATGCTTTAGGTTGAAGTGTTGCTAGAGGACATTCCTTGCTAAGAGGGAGTGTTGATTTTTGGGTAGCATTAGATGTGCTCTAGCTCCAAAATTTTGTGGAAGGGCTAGAACACATGAGATCTCCAAGACCTAGAAATCGTTTGGAGAAATCCCACCCGAAGCTTAAGTTATTCAAATAATTAATTATTTTAATGAGGACCCTAAGTCTAACTTAGGGAAATTAAATAATTAAAGTGAATTAATTTAAACATGTGGGTGAGAATGTTCTAAGTGACGAGGATCAAGTCTTTTCTAATCTTAGCCGTCGATTAGAGATTAGATCATGGTCGTTGATTTGTCAACAGGAAAAGTATTAAAGGAAGGCTTAGGGTCAGTTGGAGAATACACACATCGTGGTAGCACTTGAGCTAAGTCGAAATTCTTGGGCACGGTTTACTGAGAATTTTCGAGTGAGCTTGCAGTGCAGCGAGGGGCAGTTCAGCGGTGGGATTTCTGATCCAAGGTCGAGAACACAATAGCAAAGGCAAATTAGAACCAGAGAGGTAGTGCAATCTTAGGAGGGGTGACACAGGCCCTAGAGGGGTGACACAGGCCCAGCTAGGCTCACGCAGAGCCATCGTAGAGGCTCACACAGGCCCAGAGGGGTGACATAGGCCAAGAGGAGCTGACGCAGAGCCATCAGAGGCAACGTTGGGATTTTAGTGGGCTAGATCAGGTTCGTATTTAGCAGATCCAGAAGGGTGACGTGGCCACACTGAAGGGTGACGCAGTCTCAATGCAGAGCTTGTTGTGGACTGCATAAGCACCTATGGGGTTCTTCATTCTCACGTTGAATCAGCCATAATATCTGTCTCCAGAAATAGAGGTACTTATGCTGAGATTTTCTCTGTTGGGTGAGCCACTACTGGCATCCTAGTTTGTATTCATAAATTTGCATAATAATAAAACCCTCAAGAGTTGCTGCACTAGTTCTCCCGCATTGGATTTTTCCAGGGAAATTTGTTCGAAAATTCTTGTGTTCTTTGTCGAATGTTCTTATTTCTTCAGTACTTGATCTGTATATTTGTGTAGGCAGCGGTGTATTTACTTCGATGTTTTTTATGTATTATTCAGAAAAATAACTTGTTAAGTTAATAAAACAAGTAGGAGAAGCAAATCAAATTACTGCTGTAGGATTTTTGTTTAGTAGATTCATAAATTTTCAGCTTTTCACAGTGAAGTCATGTCATATGGTTGCAAGTGATGGACTTCTATCTTTAGAAGTATGATCAATGGAAGGAGGATCTCTTCTAGTGCACAGGTTGCCACTAACAGATGAAATCAAATATATGTCCTCATATGGAATATGAGGTGGTTGTATACAAACAAGGAACTGGATACTGGAAGTTCTTGGGAATGAAACTATGTGGAGAAAGAAAGGAAGAGATCATGAAGTGCAACCATGTCAAGAGGCAGTTATCATTCGAAAGCCAAGAAGATGTGACTAGGAGAATCTCTTGGGAAGATATGTGGGCTCTGATAGAAGTATGGTAAACAAGAAGACACTTGACAACTCATATCTTTAGGAGATGTGTCAATTTGAATAAAGGATGTTGATGCCTACAAGAATATGTCATGGTGAAACATCATCACTGATGTAACTTTTGATTTAAAAGTTCTTATCTATATGTTTATCTGGATAAGTTCATGCAGGGCTGCCAATCATGTGGAAGGATGTCAGATCCTTGGGAAATGGTTCAAAGGAAAGCAACATGGCATAAAGATGGACCAGATGAAAAAGACTGATGAATCATTTTCTGGTGGATGACATGACTCATGGATGAAAGTGATGGATGATCTATGCTCTATGAAGCCAATGCTGAAAATTCCTCACATATCGAAATCCATGACATCGAGGGGAGGAATTCTTCATTAGCAGATGGGTGACTCACCATTGTTGTTACAAGTCCTTGGTTAAGAGGGAGCCTGGTGGTAAGTTTCTTACTTGTCAGAAACTTGAAGTATGTCATTCCTAATTTAAAAGTAAATGATGAATATGATTCTCTAAATTAATGTGTCATGCACTAGACCAAGACTAACAGTTGTAAGTCTTAGTGAAGGCCATGAGGAGAGAATGGATAGACACATCATTCTGGTCTTCACCTAGAAAAAATAATGGAGGATTGGGTAATCATTTGGCATCCGATACTCTTTGAGAATGAGACAGGGCACTCAAGATAAGAGTAGTCGAGGACCGATATTCTTTGAGGGTTGGCTACCCAAGAGAAGAATAGTCCAAGAAGGTCATATTCTGGGAACACTTAGGTGGAGTATGTACCTTGCAGAGACAATGACTATGGTGTCTATAAGTCATGTGTCTTGCCAACATTGTAGCCCATTGTCTCATTGAGAGATGAGACTGTTAGTCAAGGCCTATATGATGTTATACGGATGCGATTACCAATCCAATTCTTCTTATGAGATTCTTCAAATTGAAAGTGACCATGTACGATTATGAATACCTCCCTAGTTAAGAGGGAGTGTTGGAAAGTGTAACTAGGTTCGGTCTTCATATTGACTATGTAATTATGTATTTATGTAATGAAGAAGAAAAAGATAATAAAATGTATATTTGTTATGCTTGCTTAATGGGTTTCATGAGCAAGGTTTTTATTATAGGTCAAAATACTTCTTCTTGATGTCTTTTAGAGAATTTTCATATTGTCATAAATGTACTAATTAAGACTATATATATGAAGACTCAAGTCATAGAAGTATGCCTCAAGACCTTGTCATATTAAGTTTGAAGACATGACTCAATATGGTGCTCAAGATCAGCGTTGGAACATCTCCTCAAGACAGCCTATAATCAGTGGACAAGGCAGCTCAAAAATGTTGGAGATAAACCTTGTAAAGTCGACTTGAAAATGCTAGAAAGGTCGGCTCAAAATATGTCACAACAACAATTCACTGATAGGTTGGCTAATTATAAGGTCGACCAACTATAAATAGCCTAGTAAACTTCGCAGAAATTACAGGAACAAATTTCGGACAAGAGCTCTGTAATTTAGTGCGAGCTCTAGGACTAAAATATAAGTGCGAGTTAGGAAGAACAAAATTGCAGATTGAAGCATAGAAGGACGTTATATCAGCAAAGAAAGAAGACTAAGATTTGGGTATAGAATTTTGTGATATATGCTAAGATGCAGTGTGAGTTTACGACTGAAATCTGATACGTAGAAGGACTAAGATCAATGAAGGGAGAAGATCATGTTTTGGGTGTAAATATCTCGGACATCATCACAATAAGTTTGTTCACAAATTTAAGGAAGTGACAGAGTTATAAGTGCAAAGTATAGCAAGTTTGCTTAGGAAAGAAATACAGTACTAGAAAGGGTATCTTTATAGTGTAGACTATTCAACGAAAGAAGACAAGTCACGTGTGTACAGAATCACATATAGCCAAGGATTTCACACAGCGAAAGAAGGGAAATACAGTGAGAAACCTAGCTCTCTAGTCCTGGTTCAGAACAGTGCAGGATGGTGCAAAAAAGAAGGATTAGCTCAAGGAGTCAATGAAGAAGAAGTGACAAGGTATTGGAGGCATACAAGTGTCAAGGGTCTGTGCATGGTTATGGCACTTGTCATCTGAAAGTCTATAAGAAGAATTTCTTGTGGGTTTTCCTCTCCAAGAGGGAGAGGTTTTGGCCCTGGCTCGAAGAGCCTAAATTTGTCACTTGTATTTTGGTAATTGACTTGATAAAAGACATAATAAGCTAAGAAGAGAAGACATAAGTAAAAGAAGTAAGCTCAAAAGTAATTATCAAGAAGAAAATTTGAATTAAACCTAGCCCTACCTAATTCTCAACATGATAGTCTCTCTGAGCATCTTTAGTGCTCCATGGTGCAAATGTCCCATTCTCCTATGACATAGTTCATTCAGATTTCTTTCGCCATCAAGATTGCTACCTATCAGTGCCATTGGAGACTCGAGCTGCAATCTGTATATTCTATTACTTCGAGCTCCAATTTGCCTCCTCTTCTTCCAGCTCGGATGTTTGAAATTAGATTCATTCCTAGCCTTGGCACATGCAGCACATTAGTGGCTTCGATGTTGGTTCGTGCCTCCGTCTGAAACGTTATGGTGCCTCTCCCTGCTGGAGTGCATTTTTTTCTGTTTCCCATAGTGATCTGGAAGTCCACCTGCTCTTCCTGATAGCTCGAGAAATATTCTCATACTCTAGTCACGAGTTGAAGCCCCGTTATCAATGTACCAAACACCTGCAGATGTTGAACTTGACAAACATGCGAAGTCTTCTTCCAATCTAGAGGATAATTTAGAGACATCTAAATTTTCCATACTTATCTATGCTATTTTTCCTTCGATTTATGACGCTTTTGTGATCCAGCAAAAAATGTGTCCCTCCTGAACACTGCTCTGCGTTGAACCTGTTGCACAACTCCCTCTGTCACTGGCAAATTTCGATCCAAAAATCTTTATCTGTTGACTCACTCAGAGAGAAATTTTCCACGAAAATTTATCCTCTTGGACTAGACTGCGCAATCCTTTAGTGAATCTAATTCACTTCCTACGCAGTCCCCTGATCTCCCTCTTCAGTTCAACACTGGCTCTTTTGGATTTGTTGCTTTGATACCATGTGAAAATTCTGCTATCTAGAATCCTATTGCAGCAGCTGATTAGATTTCTTGTATTTGTTTAACTAAACAAATTATTTATCGTGTGCTACGGTATATATTGAAATAAAATACACTGTAGTCTTCACAATGAAAATTTTGCAGAAAGTAAATGCAAGGAAAAATACTAGCACAAGTATAAACACATTAACGCATTATTTTTGGACAATTTTCCACTAAAGAAACCCAATGTGGGAAAGCTGGTGCAGTAGATGAGGGTTTCTTTATTTTTCTTTAGCAAAATCTCTTGTACAAAAATAACCAGTAGAATAGAAGAGGAATATCTGTGAGAAATTTACAAACAATTTTCTCACTCGCACCATAGTGAAATTCTGACCTTGGAGAGGCACTAAGCTTCTCTGAGTCTCACTGCGTCAGCTACTGAGCAGTCCCAACATCACAACTTCTACGTTGTCCCTGCCACTGCGTCACTGCCTCTGCGTTGCCCTTCCTCTACGCTGCTTCCTCTAGTTTGATCTTGTACTCTCATCTCTTGCTGATGCCCTCTCTCTCTAACCTACAATTCTCCCTCTAATTCGATTTTCTCTTGTCAAACTTCAGTTAGTGAGAAAATCGATCTTCTTGGGTAACTGAGTATATGCCTGGTGTGTTTTCCAAATGCCCCATCAAGTCGTTATAATCTTCTCGTTGAGACTTAACAGACGAGATTAAATCGTTAATCAATGGCTAAGATTAACTTGACTCGATCTTCATATTTTTCTAGAAGATTCACACAATGTTTTATTAATACCCTTTAATTATTTTAATTTCACAAGTTTAGACTTAGGGTCCCATTAAAAATAATCAATTGTTTTTGTAAAACGCAATCTGGGTGGAATTTCCCAAAACACTTTATGGGTTCTTTTGAATACATGTGCCTAAGCCTCGCTGCAAAATTTGAGACTTAGAGCACATCTGATGTTACCAGAAATCAACACAACGACCATGATTAAATCTTAATCGATGGTAAGGATTAACCAGAAATCGGTCCATGTAATTTTCTAGAACATTCTCACCATGACTTAATTAATTCTAATTAATTAATCATATTCCCTAAGTTTAGACTTAGGAAATATTAAAAACTGACTAATAAATCTATTCAAGTCATCTCTAGGTGGAATTTCCATAAACGATTTCTGGGTTTTGGAGAATACATGTATTCTAGCCTCTCTACCATATCTTGTCGCTAGAAAACATCTGATGTTACAAAAACAAACAGAATGATTGTCCAAGAGCTTTTGGAGATTTGGAGAAATAGACGATTTTGATGTTTGAACCTTTAGTGAGCATAATTGCGCAATCACGCCTTGTTGTTCTTTCTTCATAAATTTTGTCATGCCATTAGAGTTGATTATCTTTCCTGGTTTCCCTACGGTATCACTTAATTCAACTTCCTTTCCTTCTCAAAAAAATTTCAAGAAAAGTTCTTGAAAATTAAAAGTTATTGTCCCCAAAGATTGTAATTGTAGGAATTTACAGGCTAAGTTCCGTAGATCAAGAACCAAAGGTCACCGCTCACAAACAGATCACAAATCAGTACACCAGTACAAGGTTACTTGGGAGCGGGAGTGGAATGCCATTTTCAGAAAATCCCGGTTTGGGAGCGTTTCGGGGAGCGTTTTTTTATAATATATATATTTTTATATTTTGATGCATATGTGTCAACAAAAGCATGTAGAATGATGAATTAGACATAAAAAACATAAAAACATAGATTGAACCATATAACATCAATCATCTAGAAGTTATAATCTTCTAATCTAGAAGTTAGAAACATTCAACATATTGACTCTTGAGTCTCATGATTCATAAATCTTAAAGTTTCAAGCTTTCAAAATTCAATATATAACATTTATCATCATCGATTCATTGATCACCATAGTTGTACTTGTAAGCTAAGTGTAACATTTACAAAAAAGAATATTTAACATGAAATGAAATGTTATAAAATGAAACGAAATGAAACAACTTACAAATTTCATGAAGCATCATATTCATAATTCATAATGAGTTATAAACTTATAACTGCCAACTTCAAAGTTTCAAACTTCAAACTTAAATTTTCATATATTGTCTACAAAAAGTATCAAATTAAATATGAAATAGTCAAGTTTCAACAATTATAAAAAGTTAAAAGCTACTAGAAACTAGAAAAGACTAGTAAATCTATTTTATCTATTGTTTGCCCTCTTGCCACGAGAAATGTCTAATTTTTGAAATTTGAGCAAATCGTGGTAATGGTAGTCTTCTAAGGCTTGGCATTAATGCTTTTTGACATTGTCTTCCCTCAAAAAATATAATTAAAAAATGTGAATAATTTCTCTAGAAATGTGAAAGGGTATTTGAAAAGATGTAAGAATGAAGAATAATTTCTCCAGAAACTTTGAAGGGTATTTGTAAAGATGTAAGAATGAGGAGAAGATACTTTATGTCAGACAACCACTTAAAGATATTGATCCAATAAAATATTTACACAAATTCCCAAGATGTAACCTAGAAGAAAATGAAAAAGCCCTAACCTGTGGTGTCTTAGATGAAATAATGTGAAAATTGTCAACCATAGAAATCTAGATGGTTGTAAAGATTTAAAAATCTTAAAAATGATGGTATTAATAAACAATGAACACATATTGAGAAAATCACATGATACATCTAGTTTTTGGAACACATCTAACAGAATATCATCTTAAAAGATACAGTAAGATATTGTAATGTAGGGGTCACATTAGGCAGCTTAAACTAGGGCTTTGATTTTGATATCATTGTGCAAAAAGCCACATGCTTTTTTATGTGATGGCCGCTTAAGAAAAAAAAATGGGATCTTGCCTGATAAAATATAATAGAGTTAAAATCTTAGCGCTGTAAGTGAGTCCCCAGGGGGAGAATGGGATTTGCATTTTAGTTGAATGCTTAGGTATTCGTCATGTCCAATAGGTGGAGAACACGTAGAATGTGTTGTTAAGGAATAAATTAATTTCTTTTAAGGAAATGGGAAATTCAACCTAGAAGGCATATCATTAATTATCCAAAGTTTAAGCAATTGCGTTTTCATCAACTTGTTACCCACTTTGCAATTAAGGTCGAAAAATCTCTAAGAAATAGTAGATGGGAAAATACACAAGCCCCCATCTCATGCAAGCAATATGGCCATGACCTAAAAGGGTAGAGGCATTCCTGAAACATCAACAAATATTTTGGTCATCTATCACTGTCTCCAATAAGATGGCATATCTTGATTGCAAAGGATGTCAACTTGGTTTCAATGTAAGAAAGGAGTAGGTGTAAGGCATTAACAATAGTACAAAGAATGATTTCATAATATTTAGGCCCTTTTTACAGTGGAGAGAAAATTTTGTTGAATTAAATCCTGAGTTTCAAAGGGTAATGTATTCTGCTTATAATAACTACAACATAATGAATCTTAAAGATAAGCTTTTGTTTTTATTCCTTAATGAAAATTAGCCTTTACTCATATCTTGGCAGTTGATCCTTGCATACAAGGAATATGATGTATGCTTTTCAACTAGTTTGAACAAAATCCATTCCACTTTATGGCAGGAAATTTTGTCTCAAGATTGTTAAAGGACGTACCTTCCCTGGGTTTACAATAAAATAATGGCCATTACCAAATGGAATTGTATCATCATATATTAAAAAATAGTTGATACACAAATTATATTGACAGTATAGTTAGGTTGGCAAATGGATGATTTAAGCAAATGGAGAGCAAGTAATTTCATTTAGGACCAAGTCTTTAAGCAAAAAAAACGCTCCCGAAAACGCTCCCTTTCTAAAAAAAACGCTCTCTAAAACACTCCATCCCTAAAAAAAATGCTCCCTAAAACACTCCCTCTCTAAAAAAACGCTCCCTAAAACGCTCCCTCAAGCGCTCCCTAAATGCTTCCTAAAACGCTCCCTAAAACGCTTCCTGAAAACAGGGAGCGTTTTTCCTGTTTAGGGAGCGCGCTTCCAAAAACGCTCCCCCCAGGAAGCGTTTTTGGGAGCGCATTTCCAAGCGCTCCCAAAACGCTCCCGAACGGAGCGCGTTTCGAGAGCGAGAACAAGGGGGGCGTGAAGCTTCCCCGCAACCCTGCACCAGTATAATCAAGTGGTTAAAACCCTCAAAGAGGGAAACAATCCACGCCCTGAGCCAACGCGGCCACTTTAGGGAATTTATTAATATAAAAAGAAAAGTTACAAATGTTTCTCTCATAAATGGTTACCGGACAAATGACCCTCCATGCTCTTTAAATAGAGATCATGGACCAATCAGGTGTTAAGCCACGAATCAAGTGTCGTTAATACTGAGGTGAGCGATAACCGTCGGATCACTACAAATCGTGACTGTCGGATTATAAGTTACAAATGTACATGGTAAAGAAATACACTTTACCTAACTCTACACTAGACTAAGTTATTCTTGACTATTTCCTATGTGTCGGAATATCCTAACATCCCTCCTTAAGAACAACTTGGGATAGGATTGAAGGATTTACAAAGGTAACACAAAAGGAGCCTATTTCCTATGTGTCGAAATATCCTAACATTCCCCCTTAAGAACAAATTGGGATAGGATTGAAGGATTTACAAAAGTGACACAATAGGAGAAGGAAGGAGGCATTAGAGCCTATCCCCCCTTAATGACAACTTTCCTAAACTCCAAGCATGGATTGAAGTTTGGTAAACTTCGCTTCTATGAGAGCCTTCGTAAAGATATTGGCTACTTGATCATTGGTCGGACAATACTGCACTTCAAGAACACGATCATGAATGATCTTTCTGATGAATTGTATGTGGAGTTTAATGTGTTTCATACGCTGATGCTGAATTGGATCTTTACATAACTGAATGGCACTCTGATTATCACACCAAAGTGTAGTTGGATGCTGCTGATGAAGACCAAATTTAGACAGGATTTGACAAAGCCACATGGCTTCCTTGCTGGCTTCAACTGCACCACGATACTTTTCTTCTGCTGAAGAAAGGGAGATGGCACTTTGTTTCTTACAAGACCAAGTAATAGGTCCTGAACCAAGAGTGAATACATATCCTGCAGTGGACTTCCGATCATCAGGGTCACCAGCCCAATCAGAATCAGTGAAATCAATCAACAAGGGAGATGCTCCTGCACTGTAATGAATCCCGAACTGAACTGTACCTCAAATATATCGAAGTATTCTTTTAGCTGCTTTCCAGTGACTTTCATGAGGTTGGTGCATAAACCGAGCGACAAGACGAACGACAAAGGAAAGGTCAGGACGAGTATGGATTAAATACAAAAGTTTACCAACAAGTTGATAGTATAAGGTAGCATCAACTTCAGGGGTAGCACAGTTGACTGAAAGCTTGACTCCAGACTGAAAGGGAGAAGGAGTAGGCTTACAGTCTTCCATGTGAAAGTGGTGTAGAAGATCACAGGCATACTTGGACTGAGAGAGGGTAATGCCTTCCTTGGATTGCAAGACTTGAAGACCAAGGAAATAATGCAAGTGTCCTAAGTTTGTCATTTCAAACTTCTTTTTGAGGCTAGACTTCACATGGTTTATATGGTTTGGATCACTACCAGTAAGGATAAGATCATCAACATAAAAAACAAGGATGGTGAAAGACTTACCCACTTTCTTGGTGTAGACAGTGTTGTCAGAATGACACCTACAAAAGCCATTATCTAATAGAAATCTATCCATTTTGGCATACCAAGCCCGAGGAGCTTGTTTGAGACCATAAAGAGACTTCCTAAGGCGACAAACAAGGCTAGAGTCGTTTTGGATAAAGCCAGGGGGTTGTTCCATGTAGATTTCTTCATGTAAATCTCCATGTAAGAAGGCAGATTTAACATCCATCTGATGGACTTCCCATTTAAAGGAGGCAGCAAGGGAAAGAACAAGGCAGATAGAATTCATTTTGGCAACAAGGGAGAAGGTTTCAGTATAGTCAATGCCTTCAACTTGTGAAAAACCTTTAGCGACAAGACGAGCTTTATGTCTATCCACTTTTCCATCTGGTCCAAACTTTGTTTTGTAAACCCATCTACATCTGACAAGTTTTCTTCCTTTTGGAAGAGGAACAAGATCCCAAGTATTGTTTGCCAATAAGGAACGATACTCTTCATTCATAGCTTCATCCCAATCTGGATGACTGGAGGCTTCTTCAAAGGTTTCTGGATCAAGTTTTTCTAGAACTTGAGCCAATAAGGAAGAGGCTCTTTCGAACTGAGAACGTGTACGTCGTCGATCGGCAGGGTCACCTGCAAGAGAACTTGCTGCATCCCGAGTAGAGCGGACCCATCTTGGAAGCGGTGGAGTATAAGGAACAATTTCACGAGCTGGAGGAGGATTGTCATCCTCGCTATCATCATCTGAACTAGAAGGAATGCTATTAAAAATAGAAGAGAGAGAGAGAGGTGGCACATATGCCGAATCAGGCTCGCAGGCCAAAGGTGGCACACTTGCCAAACTAGGCTCGCAGGCCGATATATTTTCATCAAATTTTACATCTCTTCTAATGATAATATTTTTGGATTTTGGTTGAAGAAGTCTATATCCTTTGACATCTTCAGAATATCCAACAAAAATACATTTTTCACTCTTAGGTTCTAAGGCTTTATGTTTCGCATCTGGAATATGGGCCCAAGCATCACTTCCAAAAACACGAAAGTGACTTACATTTTGTTTGATTGAGCTCCAAGCTTCTTTTGGAGTTATATTCTTTAAAACCTTAGTAGGAGTGCGATTTACTATGTAATTTGCACAGTTAATGGCTTCTGCCCAAAAATTGAGACCAAGTCCTTTAGATTGAAACATACAATTAGCCATTTCTTTTAAGGTGCGATTCTTCCTTTCAGCTACACCATTTTGTTGTGGAGTATATGGAACAGTATGTTGCAATTGAATGCCATGCTCAGTGCAGAAGTTGATAAATTTTTTGTTAACATATTCTCCGCCATTGTTTGATCTTAACTTAAGAATTTGATGTCCAGATTGTTTCTCAACAAAGGCCTTAAAGGCCAAGAACATGTTAAAAACTTCACTCTTGAGTTTTAAGAAATATACCCAAGTGCGTCTGGAAAAATCATCAATGAAGGTTAAGAAGTACTTGCAACCGGAGAAAGAAACAACAAGAAGTGGACCACATAAATCACTGTGCACAAGCTGCAAAGGGGCTGAAGCGTGCCAAGAGGCACGTTTGTCAAAACTATCCTGATGATGTTTTCCGAGTGCACTTATGGAGCAAACACCATCTCGACAAGATACCATAGGAAGGTCCGTCACCATATTGTCCTTACTTAGAGTTTGAAGAGAGCAATAGTTTAAGTGACCAAATCGCTCATGCCAAAGTTTGCTCACATCATCATTATGAGCAACAAAAACAGAGGGAAGAGATGATGACCCAAAGTTGTCAAACTTATACAACCTTGTGGAATCATCAGCAATGCCAGTAACTAAAATATGTTTAGAATCTTTGAGGTCCTTGATTACAACATCATGAGGTGAGAATTCTACTATTTTCCCTTCACCTGAATGAGTTACCTGATAAACAGATAGAAGGTTGCATGACAAGGTAGGAACACATAGTACATCATTAAACTGACCATTATCTAGATGAATGGTTCCAGATCCTACAACGCTAAGAGATCTATCATCACCAACATAAATATGTTTGGTGTTACAATCATTTAAAGAAGAAAACATGGATTTATTTTTAGCCATGTGGTAAGAAGCACCAGAATCAATGAGCCAGTCATGAGAAGGAGAAGAAGAAGATACATTTAATGCATAACCTGATCTTGATGCTTGAAAACTACAACCAAAAAGTGCCATGCCTGAAGATGAAGGTCAAGAGTGCTCCAAATTGATGTTGTGCTTCTTCATTGTTGCTTCTAAGGCTTCCATCTTAAAACATTTGGACTCTATATGGCCATCCCTATTGCAAAAGTTGCAATGTCTATCTGTCTTTTTCCCTTTGTTTTGATTTGCCTTATTATTTTGGTGATTTGATTTTTCAGTTTGCGGCTGAAATTGCTTGGGACCCTTGTTTGGTTTAGGACCATACTTTTTAGGATACTGCTTCTTGGGATTATTTTGATATGGTTGTTGTTGCGCTGCTAAGGCTTTCTTAGAAGCGTTTCCAGCAATGATAAGACCAAGGTGTAAAAGTTTTTCTTGTTCTCTTATCAAAGAATCACAAAAGGAATCAAAAGAGGGATTCTTGTAGGTGGTTCCAGAAGAGATGATGGCTTCTCTAGTGGAATGGAAGGCAGAAACAAATACAGAGTATGTAGGGCCAAGCTTAGCAAGAATGCAATAGATGAGGCTACCATCTTCTTTTTTGACCTTACAACCTTCTAAAAGAAGTCTAAGGGTCTTGAATTTGGACAAAAAGTCTTCAATAGAGGAGAAATTATTAGGGTCCAAGGTAAGCAACTCACTTTCAAGCTGGTGGGCCCTGATTTGATTTTGAATGCCAAAAACATTATTTAGTTTTTCTAGGGCTTTATTAGGGGTGTCAATGTCAAGGATGTGAAATCGAAGATCTTGAGCAATGGACATTCCTATCAACCCTCGTGCTTGATCTTGTTTATTTTCCCATTTAAGAACTTTATCATCATCGAAAGGTTTAGTTTCTTGACCCGTGGCTATTCTATAAAGCCCTTTACTTCTAAGTATATCTACCATGTGAGGTAGCCATTGGAAATAATTGGTGTTGTTAAGAATAACCGGACATGCACTTTCCTCTTTTTTTCTCTTCTTCTTCTTCTTCTTCTTCTTTTTTTTGGTTAAATGAAGCTGAGAAAAGCTGAAAATAACTGCTCCAATGGAAAGATCTCGAAAAATTAGGCTGTTTAAAAAAAAACAGCTCGAAAAACGGCTTCCGGATGAAGAAGTTATGCCTTTTGAAAAATCTGAGTCGTAGATGTCAAATAGTTACGGGAATAGGATGAAGTGCGGCTTTAAAAAAAAAAATTCTGCCCCTTTGAACAAAAACTTTTTACAAAAGAAGCTTGAGAAGGAGACTTGAACCCAAGACCTCTATTCTTGTAAACTAACCCCTCACCAAGTGAGATAGTAAAAGGATCACGTTATTGTTTGAAAGGAGGAAGGGCTTTTTTTTTTTTTAAACTCTTCGGTGTGCATGCCTTTTTCCTGCACAAAAACCGAGCAAACAAAAACAAAATGCCAAGTCTTACGTCAGAATGTTAGATTTTCAGTTAGCTTTACCGACAACTATCACTTTTTTTACTATTTCTGATTTCCTGAGATCGCACAAAGACACAGGGAAAGAGCATACGTAGCAAAAAAAACCCCTTTTCTTGTTTCTGATTTGCCGAGATCGCACGCAGCGCACAGCAAAGAGCATACACAGAGAAGAGGGTATAGATCCGGCAAATAAACAAAATCTTAATACCGAAAATAAACAAAAAAAAACCGAAATAAGAAGAACTATTAACAAATATAGCTGCAAAAAAATGGATGCTTTATACCGCCAGATCTAAACTGTCATAACTTGGGCAGCCAGAAACCTTTTCGCATGAAACGAAAGGCGTTTCTCACTGTAACAGATGCTCCGAACACAACCGAGCAGTTCTCCAAGCCCAAAAATGTTCAAAAATAGTAGATCTACAAAACGGCATTCGCATGCAGCCAAACTGGCTTCGGATTTTGATCAACAACGGACGCGGCCCTCAAAATAGCTCTGATACCATGTAGGAATTTATAGGGTAAGTTCTGTAGATCAAGAACCAAAGGTTACCGCTCACAAATAGATCACAAATCAGTACACCAGTATAATCACGTGGTTAAAACCCTCAAAGAAGGAAACAATCCACGCCCTGAGCCAACGCAGCCACTTCAGGAAATTTATTAATATAAAAAGAAAAGTTACATATGTTTCTCTCATAAATGGTTACCGAACAAATGACCCTCCATGCTCTTTAAATAGAGATCATTGACCAATCGGGTGTTAAGCCACGGATCAAGTGTCGTTAATACCGAGGTGAGAAATAACCGTCGGATCACTACAAATCGTGACTGTCGAATTATAAGTTACAAATGTACATGGTAAAGAAACACACTTTACCTAACTCTACACTAGACTAAGTTATTCTTAACTATTTCCTATGTGTCGGAATATCCTAGACTCCTGTACAACATCAGCACCACCCATTGGATTGGTAAGCATTGGACTATTCAATACATATTCCCCCATGGTTATTTTGATATTATGGCACTTTCCAGAGAAATTTATAGTTCCTCCATTTGCAACCATCACTTGACACTTGGGTGCTGGACATAGGAAGCAATTCAATTCCTTGGCTATCTTACAATGAATAAAATTATGAGTACTATTTGAATCAATCAACACTATTACCTTTTTTCTTCTTGATATATCCTTCTATCTTGAGCGTTAGAGGCGTGGTAATTCCTGCCAATGCATTGCAAATCTCTGGATTCATTTCTTCTTTCTCAGGGGTTGGTTCCTGGTGTATATCCTACTCTCTTGATGTTTCTTGTTCCTTTTCTTCCTCTTCTTCACAATCTATGTAGAATAATTTCTTCTCAACACACTTATGACCTTTAGTGTATTTGCTATCACAACTATAACAAAGCCCTTTTGCTCTTTTTTCCTCCAATTTTCGTGGTGTCTACCTTGTAGGTTCTGGAAGGCTAGGTGCAAACACACTTCCATCTTTATAGTTGTGAGAGGTAGACTTCCTAGTTGCCATAATTTTGCGTTAAACTTTTCTTGCCATCCTGAATGCCTTCTCCAATGAGTCAGGTTCCCAAAGGCGGACCTCATGTTGGATGTTATCCTTCAAAGTCCCAATGAAGACATCGATCGTATGCTCCTCTGGAATATCAGTAACCCTAATATTCAATTTTTGGAAGTCGTCAATGTGCTCTGCCATTGAACCCTTTTGTTTGAGATTTATCAATTGGCTAAAGAAAGTGTTGATCTTTGTATCCTCATAATGTGCAATTATTTTCTCTGTAAAAAATTACCAAGTTACAAGTGGTTAATGAGAGCAAATCCATCGATACCATACAGACTTATTGGGTACTAAATATAAAATTGCAATGTCTACCTTTTGTGTGTGTTGCACATCATGGAGATCAAAATATTGCTCCATTTGTAGTATCCATGTTACCGAATCCTTGCCATCAAACTTCCTCATATCAATCTTTGGAATGTGGTGGTTCTTAAACCCAATGCTAAATTCTCTAAAATCATATTTCATAATTTTTTTTGTCTTCATCCTGATTTTCATTGAGTACCTTGTCACCACTGGGAAGCCTTTCTTGCAGCAACTTTGTCAAACCTTCCATGTCTACTTTCAAGCCATCCATCTTAGCTTCCATGTCTGATTTTAAACCCTCCATGTCTCCTTTTAAAACCATCAATGTCCCCTTTTAGTTCATCTTTGGTTGCTCTTTATGAGAGCAAAATTTGATGCACTTGGGCTCATAATTTTGATATATCATGTTGCAATTCTTCCTCTTCATGCGTCATAGTAGAGCTTTCTGAGGGCTTAATGGGTGTAGAGTTCTTTTGTTTGGGAGGCATTTTAGAACGCGACACTAATGTTTATGCTTCAATATACCCTTGGAATCACTTCAAATTGCTTTTTCATACAAAAGTTATGCAATTTTGAAAACAAATACACACATTTTCTTGCTTTTAGGAGCTTGATCTTGAATCGGTTGTAACTCTGTAATTTCAGCTCTCCAAGGTCCGGAATTTTCTCTTGTGGTAGCCCTCTGAGCCTTCTTTCCAATGCCACAAGTCAGACCAAAAATGGATTCTTCAAGGTAAAGTTATGTCCAAGATCCCATGATGACCTAATTATGGAATGGCTCAATAGATTGAATTTGTATGGAGTGTTGTGTCAATGTTTTGTCTTTCGACTCTAAAATTGCTACACGAAAAACTACAATCTATGATATTTCTGTCACTTTTTACGAAATTCAAATATAATGTTTGAAGAGAAAGTTACAAGTGTTTTCCCTTGGTTACTTATTTAGGACTAAATTTTGGAGCATGCAAAAACCCCAAGATCTTCGGCCCATATCTTGGAAAATATAGCGAACCAAGATCTGAAATTCATACACAATGTTCACCAAGATTTTGGCTCCACGTGGTTGCAATTTCAGCGTCTAAAGCTAGGTACAAAAAAAGTTCAAGCGAAAATGCTTAGATGACCTTTTTGTAGCAGCGAAACCCTAGAATCCAAAGCTCTGATACCAAATGTTATGCAACTATCTCATAAAATAGAAGAAAATATAGATCAACGACTTAAAAATTGTCCTCTTCGAAAGGAAAGCCTCCTTTACATTACATAAATGAACAATTCTTAGATGATACAAATGAAAAGAACTCCTTTGTATATATAGGAGTCTAAGGGGTCACAATATAATCAGAACCTACATAACAATAATAATGTAAGGGCACAACAATAACAATAGTGGGTTTCTATGGAGCACAACAATAACAATATGGGATCTACATGGGCACAACAATAACAATAATGGGGTTACACTAACAATAATAATAAGGGCTACACTAGTATTATAGGGGCCTAACAAACTTGATTATTGATGGAAAGGATTCACATTGAAATTTCCATAAAGCTCCTTCCCCATGCTTGACTAAAGTAAGATAAATTCAACTGCATTATACTATAGATTACCAAGATATATCATGGCAATAATCTGTCTGAGTTTTTTATTCTAAAGAGAGCACATTGTTCAAAAACACCCATTACCATGCACTTGCTATGATGAAAAGGACGATTTTGCATCAACAGAATTTCATTCTTTAGAGGTTTTGATTGCAAGAAGTGCAAAAGGAAAAGTGGATTTTTCAATGTAACAGAAATGTCAATTTCATACTTTCTCATTATTTATGGCAAGTCATGGGATTCAAAACAAGATGACCAAAAGGTAAAATTTAAAAACTAGTTCACAGAAATATAAAGAAGAACAAGTAAAATCCTCTACCAAACAAATAAACCAATGACAAAGTCTTACCGTATTCTCTACAGCCTTAATTGGGTGAGCAGATACAAACATTGGCAAAGACAGGTTGAAATATGAATGTCTACAATCCTCCAAAGGCTTCTCTTGCAGGATTTTGTACACCTCCAGACACATCAACCCCCCAACAACTGCATCTGCAGTAACAATTGAAGGAATTGCCTTCCCACCAACAAGCCTTGCCTGGAATCAATAAGTAAAATATTTTAATATTACACACCTGCACGTAATATGACTATTCATAAATTCAAAGAAACGATGCTACCTGAATTTCCTTGATGTAAGCATACCATAGACAACAGTAAAATCATATGCTGTAAAATGTTACTTATGGTAACATTCACGTCCTAGCAAAAATATGTCCACAAAGAGCCAGGACGTAGTGGCTACAGCCACCCTTTTAAGGTATTTACATGTTTACAAGAACCATTACCATATTAATGAATACACAGAACACGATGAGAATACCAGTAAATGCCTTTGGCAATTCACGCTGTAATTATTACATATAAACAATTATGTTTCGTGGTAAACCCAAAACAATAAATGCACTAATCATTAGAAATCAAATATATGAATATTAATAAGAACAAGATAGAATCATTTATTCATTTATTCATTTACCACATTTAAATAGTTTTTTCTTAGGAAAACCTTATGAGATCCCTGCCACTTCCCTGGAGTATCCAGATGGAGGGAGGCTCAACTACCAGCCACAATAGCAGCTGGTAACCCCAAGGGACTCAACTGTATTTAAAACTATCCCCTGTGGCCTCCCTATTGACTACAAGCCTTGGGCAGATGGTCAAACCAATTAAGCTAACCCTTGGGGCTAACATATTCGATAGTTACAAGTGACTGGTGATATATTTTTAGATCTGAAATGTATATCTTCAATGCTCATAAAAGCAGTCAAAACTATGGGCTTGATATTTCAAATTACATCTTCATATTTCCATGATAAGAAAATAAAGGATTCAGATGTTGCTCATATTCATTAACACTCGTGGATGAACAGATTTTCAGATCATTTGTTGCCACATAATAAATGCCTGCAATGATATTTTGGAGAATCAATGTTATTTGAAATCAAGAGTCAAAGCTCACTATCAGATTGGAAACGAGAAACATTCTTTCTAATTGATTTACTGCATAAAAGAATACAAGAAAAGTGCATTTAACTCAATTTCATCTTCAGAAACCCTCCCAAACAATCAGATTTGTCCACTTTCTAAGATAAAGAATGGAAAATAAACAGAAGTTAAAACAAGAAGTGAATTTTATTGTAAATCTTAGCATTAGATAAACAGGTAGAGTCTGTCAACATCTGCTGAATGGGGATATGAAAGATCCTCAAGATTCTCTGATGGAATCTTCATCGGAGGGTTCACCGATCTAGAGAGGAAGCAAGTGTTTCATCAGGAACTCCAACTTCTGGAATTCATGGGATGATGGTATGATGACAGAAGAGATGAAGCAGATCAAGGGATTGAAGATCTTTTCAATTAAGGAAGCTGCTGAAAGAAAGATGACCTAAAGGTAAATGAGGTATGTATGCTTGTATTCGATATTATAAAGTCATGTTATATGGTTGCAGGTAACATGGATCACTGCTCTATCTTGAGAAGCATAATCAAAGGAAATGAATCTCGTCCTATGAAAGGATTCCAGAAGGCATGAGTCACACTAGATGAAATCAATATAATATGTCCTCATATGAAGTATGAGGTGCTTGACTACAATTGAGGAACTCTAACTGGAAGCTCCTGGAAATGAAATAAAATGTGTGAAGAAAAAGGAAAGAAGAGATCGTGAGATATGCAACCATGGTAAAGGCAATCAACATCCGCAAGGCCAAGAAGATTGGACTAGGAAATCTCTCCGAAAGATATGAAAACTCTGATGAAAGTCTGGAAAAGAAGGAGACCCTTGACAATGGATATCTTTGGGAGATATGTCAACATGTATGCGGGATACTAATGCACACTGAAAGATGTCATGACGAAAGATCATCACAAAGGTAATTTTGATTTAAGTGTTCATTTCTTATTTTTGAACAAATATTTGGATGGGCTTATGCAGGATTGCCAAAGGGAAGAACTATGAATGTCTTCCAAGAGGACCATGTAGAAGGGTGTAAGATCCTTCCAAAGAGAATGGTATGAAGAAAGCAACATGGCATGAAGCAAGGCCAGATGTAGATTAATGGATCACTTTCTGATGAAAGGATTGATGACATGACTGACTCATGGATGAAAGTGATGGATGGTTTGTGCCCTATGAAGAAGCCCCAAAAGATGAAGACTCCCTGACAAAGAAATTCATGACATCAAAGGAATGAACTCTTAAAGCAACTAATTGAGGAGTTGTTGTAGGCCCCTAATTAAGAGGGAGCTTGAAAAACAAGTTTCTCACTTGGAAGAAACTTGGAAATTCCTAAGCCAAGAAGGAGCTTAGGTACATTCCTTCTATAGGAATGAGTACAAACCGTTATTGGAATTGATATGTCCTCTGTAATTGAGAGGGAGAGATGGACACATCATTCTGGTATTCACTTGGGAAGCCAGAATGGAGGATTGGGTAAACATATGGCATCTGATGCTCTGAGGATGACATAGGGCATCCAAGATAAGAGTAGCCATAAAGGACCGACATCCTTTGAAGACTAGCTATCCAAGATAAGAATAGTCCAATGGAAGGTCATACTCGATGAACACCCGGGTAGAGGATGTACCTTGAGAGACAATGATTATGGTGTCTATGTGAAAATTCCTAGATCTAACAATCTTAGGAATCTTACTACAACCATCTGAATCTACCTCATCTACTTTGTAAATTACATTACAAAAATTTTTCAGATTACTTCTTGATACATTGAAGTAAATTACTAAAGTAGCCTACACTTAATTAAATATGATTCTGAAACAAGGAAACTGAGCAAAGAAAAATATACATAGGACACCGTTATTTTTGGACGAAAGTCCTCGAAAATCCAAATGCGGGAAAACCAATGCAACAAATCCGAGAGTTTATTATTATTAAGCAGTAGAAAATTATGAATACCTCCAAGGTTATTCAGTTACAGAGAGAGAAATACTGGCAGAAAAATTGTGAGTTTTACCTCACTCAATCACTAGAATTTTCCGGCTAATCTGGATGCTGCATGAGATACCTCTGGAGGGCCTTGCGTTGCCTCTGTCAGTTACTGCATAGGGCCTGCGTCACCTCTTCTTAGCACTACGTCACCCAAGTTGTAGATCGATCTGCCTCCAGAAATCTCAGATCTTCGCCTTCCGATCTCACACCTAAATCCCGACTTTTGAAACTGATCCGACAACAAAATCTAGGAAACCCTCTTGGCTTATGCACAGCCTCTGCATAGCCCTGCGTGGCTCTGCGCTGGCTCTGTGTTAGCGTCTCTGGCTCTGCTAGATCTTTCTCTGCCGCTCTCTGCTGATGATTCTTCGACTAAGAAAATCACTCTCTCTCCAGAATCTATCTTTGCCCCTCTCCGCGCTAGAATCACTTAAGATTTAATTCTCGTCTTGAGCACTGCTCACTTCAGAAATTTCGATCTCTAGACTCACTCGGTGTATCTTTCCAAATGACCCTCAAGCCTTCCTTTATAGTCATCTCGTTGCGACATCAACAATCGAGATTAGATCTCCAATAAAGGGCTAAGATTATAACCTGACTTGATCCATGTTCTCTAGAAGATTCACACTCTGTTTTACTAATACCCTTTAATTATTTAATTTCCCTAAGTTTAGACTTAGGGTCGCCATTAAAATAATTAATTTTTTCAATAAAAACACATTCTAAGTGGAATTTCCACAAAGGATTTTTGGGTTCTTAAGAATACATGTGCCTAAGCCTCTCCACAAATTTTGGGACTTAAAGCACTTCTGATGCTACCAAAAATCAATAGTCTATGAATCATTGGTCTCCCAGCATTGTGCTACGATCATGTGGATAGAGCTGTTAGTCAAGGCCTTGTTATGTGACAATGTTGGTTGATATGATGCTATACAAATGGGTTACCAATCCAACTCTTCTAATGAGCAATTCTTCAGATTAAGAATGACCAAGTACCATTATGAATACCTCCCTAGTTAAGAGGGAGTGTTGAAAGGCGTAACTAGGTTTGATCTTCATAATGACATGTAATTATGATCTTTGTAAATTATGAAAAAGTAAATAAAATTATTATTGTAATGGCTTGCTTCAAGGGTTTCATGAGCAAGAGGTTTTATTTTAGATGGCTCCCATTGAAAGCCTTAGGATTTGTCAAAGAGTCAATGTCATGTATGAAGAACCCTAACTTGGGATATGTCAAATGTATTCTAGTCTATAGGACTGTAAAATAGCCCTCCAAAGACAAGCACGGTTCTCCTCTTCATGTCGGCTTCAAGAAGGAATAACAAACTCATGTCAACTCATAGTTAAGAGACACATCCCTTTGATAAAGTCATGTCGGCTTATATATATATGGGTAGACCACTATTATAGACGTGAAAGGTATTCGCATTTACATAGTTCAGAATTTCAGATATCTCTATGATTTCGGATAGTAATTACAAAGCTCGGATGAGAGAACAGAAAGAGCTCGGACTAAGGTACAGAGGTAGAGTTTGGGTGTTGTCAAGGGAATTCGGATCCCTCTAAAGTTCGTATCATAGTAGCAGTCAAAAGGGATAAGGGTCAAGTTCGGATTGCCTCACAGTCATATATTTTGGTGACATGAAGGAAGCCTCTGATTCGGTGCTATCTCGAAAGATATAATTTGGTCCTCATAGTGAATCAGAACTATCTCAGTATTGATGATTACAATATTACAGTGATAAAGGTTCCACATACTTACAGGAAGGAGAATGTCATTAAAATTAGAAGAAATGGGTCCATCTCAGTTAGAAGGATGACTATCATCGAAGAAAGTTCTCGAGAGTAGGGCAGCGAGAAGGAGATCCCAATGTGGACACAATGATAAGATCTCAATGATAACTATGTCTTGATGCAAAGAAGGTTGAAGTGGAAGAGGAGTCAAGAAGAAGAGAATATAGTGAAGAGAACTACTGTCTTGGCCTTGGAGTGGCTAATAAGTTAAGGATCTTGGTCTTGGTATTCGCCAATTGGAATCTCTATAAGAATAATTTGTGTGGGTTTTCCTCTCAAAGAGTCAGATGTTTTGGCCCTGGTTGATGGCCTACATTCTGTGTCTCTTGTCTATTTATGTTCATGCATTGGTTATTGTTTGATGAAGAAGAACACAAATAATCTAAGAAGAAGAAGATCCTAATCTAAAGAAGTAAAAAAGCATTCACAAGCAGTTACTATTCAAAGAGAAATCACCTAATGCTAATGCCCTAGATTTCTCAACATCCCTTAAGGGCTAGCTGTCACAACACCACAAGTGGCATATAAATAAGAGAAGTCATAGACTTCATAAGTCACATCCGAAGTGCAACAACATCAAAGATCATCTATGAATTAGCTGCAGATATGAAGTAGCCTTAGCCGAAGATAAGGAGGACGAGTTTTGTATCTTCTTATGACTGGTTTGGTGAGAGTCTCTTTGGAGTGCAGGACGAGGTCAAGGAAGAGAAGTCTGGTAGGTTTGTGCATTGTTTTGAAGTGTTCTTTCTCTCAGTATTAGGCTGCAAAATTTCTTAGAGGATTGCAGTTAGACGATCCATCATTTGGGAGGGTCAAGAGGCATAGAAGGAGGCCTAATCTAGGCCGCAACCATAGAAAAGGGCAACAAAGTTTTGCAAGGCCTGGAGTGAGGAAAGAACACAAGTTTTGGAGCAGAAATAGGGTTGACGAGTGCCCTAACCAGAGTTCAGAATTGCACACAGGCCACAAACAAGAGAAGTAGCAGTAGTTGCAGAAACAAGGTATGTTATTCTCTTGTGTTTGTGTTGTTTGCTAGTGGATGAGTTGTCCTAGTTTGGACAGATTTTGTTGGGAATCTTGAGGTTGTTTGGAGGGCAGCAAGTAGTTGTCCTATGCAGCCCTAAGTATAGCCTCTTGAAGAAAAAAAGCAGTTGATAGAAGAGGTAGAAGGTTGATGCTCAGGGACTAATCTTTGAAGGACAAAAAAAGGAAGTCAAGGGAGCAGTTTGTCTAGCCCAAGTTTGTTGAAGAGAAGGAAGTCTTACAGTGATAGAGGGCAACCCAGCATGCCCTAAGTTTGCCTCATTGGAGCAGCGCATGAAGGAAATAGAGGGAAGATGTCCATAAGAGTTGAGGAGCAGAAGTGGGCAGTAAAGGAGTTGTGAACAACTCGCAAGAAGACTCTATGTGTTGAGTCATTGATGGACAAACGATCAGTTAGAGGTAAGATTCGAGCCATGTTCAATGACCTAAAGGAGCAGGACCATTGATAGAGGCAGAGCTGCAAATTGGGAGCATAAGGACCAGCAGATGTGTTCAGGGTAAGCCAAGAGGAGCTGTGATTGTGCACTAGATCAGCTAGACGGTCAGTTGTATCTTGTTAAGGGTAGATTGTGTTGAAAAGTGTAACTAGGATCGGTCTTTATATTGACTATGTAATTATGTATTTATGTAAAGAAGAAGACAAAGATAATAAAATGTAATTTTGTTGTACTTACTTCATGGGTTTCATGAGCAAGATTTCTATTATAGGTCAATAGACTTCTTCTTGATGTCTATTAGGGTTGTCTTCTGGTTGCATGTGCAATTAAGTGTCATGTATATCAAGAGTCTAGTCATCAATATATGCTCCAAGACCTTGTCATGAATCCCAGAAGGAATGGCTAAAGACAACCTTCATTAACACTAGAAATTATACTCTCCAAGTCAGCCTTCAAACAACAATTAAAGTCGGCCTACAAACAGTGACATAGGTCGACCTATTAACTAGCAGGAACAACTATATATACCCCTACATGTGTTGCGCAGAAGACAGACAAATATACGGATTTCTCTGAAGTTTTACAGTGGTTAAAAGGTTTGTGGATTCCTTTGAAATCCAAGTGCGGATCAGCTAGAAGAGCATACAGACAAGTCTGAGATGAAATCAATGAGATATACCTGCAATTGATTCGTATAGGGACAGAGATATATCACCTGAAGATTGCGGACAAGTCTGAGATCAGATCAAAGAAATACACCTACAATTAGTGCGAGATCAAGTATATGATGGATGCATAGAAGGGACTGTGGTAAGTCTGAAGATAGTAACAGTATTTAGTGGGAAGTCTGGTCTGTGGTTAATGCGAGCTTCAAGACTAATGAGCATAGCAAGAAAGAAGGATACATCTGCGGATTGAAGACAGATCAACAAATTTGGATCAATGACTATTATCTAAGGTATGAAATAAATGTAAAGATCAGGGCTGCTAGTAAGTCGAAGGAAGGATAAAAGGTGCAGAATCTCATAGCTCTGTTTTGGTCATAAAGATAGACAAGAAGGAGTCTAGAAGGATTCAACGTAAAGGAGAAATAAAGGGTTAGAGACGAAGCTCTCTAAGGCAGGGGCTGAATGGTGCAGATTGGTGCAGAAAGGTACAAGAAAGAAGGTCAAGCTCAAGGAGTCATTGGAGAAGTAGTGACAAGGTCTTGGAAGCATTCCTAGGTCAAGGGTCTGAGTCTTGGTCATGGTACTTGTCATTTGAAGATCTATAAGAAGAATTCCTTACGGGTTTCCTCTCCAAGAGGGAGAGGTTTTGCCCTAGCTCTAGGAGCCTAATTTTTGTGTCTCGAGGATTTTGATAATTGACTTGATGAAAGACTAAATAAGCTAAAGAAGAGAAGACATAAGTAACTCAAGTAAGCTCACAAGTAATTATCTAGAAGAGAATTTGAATTAATCACCAGCCCTCTAAATTCTCAATATGGAATTAGAGCTAAGGTGTTGAACACAAGGGCTACTTGACAAAGAAGACACTCTAGAAGCGAAGATCAAAGTTTGGGTTGGATAGTCAAATCAGCTTGCAAGGAAGACTCTCAAGCTATTTCAAGAAACATCTTCTATCTCATTCAAAGGATCGACTCATTCAAGAATATAACCTTTGCCATCAAAGATTTACATTAAACACATTGTTAGAAGAGGACATCAACTTTTGAAGATATCCTTTATCATCAAGGATCCAAGAACACCTACATTGGAGATTTCAATCTTAGAAGTAGCTCTTAACTTCATCTTCATCATCATCAAGGAAGCTGCAAGCCACTCTACTCAAGTAAGTATTTATGACCTTTTACTTAAATCTGTCAAGATGACTTATTGTAAAGAAAGCAACAAGTTGGTTGGGTCATCAAACTTTAGTGCATGGAAGAAGAGGACATATTTGAATTTAATTGAAGACAAAGTTATGGACTACAAAAAAGGATCTACAATTCAACCACCAAAAGAAGATGCTCCAACTCATGCCAAGTACATGAAGGGAGAAATCAGAGCCCAGAGGATTCTCATAGAATCCATTAAGGACTCACTCATTCCCTATGTATCAAAACTAATGTCTGCAAAAGAAATATATGAGAAGTTGGTGGAGCTATTCTCTATGAGTACTTCAGCAAAAGCAATCTCTCTAAGACAAGAACTATACAAAATGAAATTGTCAAGAGAAGAAGGAATCACTTCATACTTTATGAGGATTTCAGAAATAAGAGATCAACTGCAGGAACTGGGAGAAGTAATGTCCAACACTGAGATGACTACAATGGTGTTGAATACTTTACCAGAAGAATGGGGAAACTTCACTTCAAGTTTATACGGGAAGAAAGAAGCCACACCATACCATGATTTATGGTCTCTATGTAAAATAGAGGAAACAAGATTGAAAGCCAAAGCTGATACACGATCAAGTGAAGGGAATCAACCCTTTGCAGCCATATCCAGGAAGAAAGGAAGATTCGGAAAATTTGGTTCTCAAAATAAAAGAAGAAATATGGACAAAGTACAATGCTTTGGATGTAATGAACTTGGGCATTATAAAAGAGATTGTGCTAAATTTGAAAAGGACAAGAGGAAAAGGGAAGAAGCCCATATCTCAGATATGAGGGAAGAACCTGATGCAAAGAAATCTAAGAAAGAAGAAGCGAGAGATCTCTATTATGATTGAGAACATCTTCCTCTTTAAGTGATTTCTGTTGATTGTAAAATAGTATGATAGGAAGCAATGTATATTGATAGCATCATGATAGAAGCATGGTAGGAGCTCTTGGTGAAACAACTATGAGAAAAACCTCACTGATAACAATACTGATGGAAGGCAGTCATCAAGATCAAGGGTCATCATGGAAACAGGTGTTGACAGTTTCTAATGGAATTCTCTATGAATTCACTGGTTAGAAAGAAAGCAGAAAGGTTTCATCAAAGAATTCAATACCACAGAATTATGGGATTAAGATATGATGACATATTGATGAAGTAGGTCCTACAAGATGACTCAAAGGAAAAAGGTATGAGTTATATATATTTATATGCTGACACTGGATGCTATGTAGTCATGTCATATGGTTGAAGACAATGAAATTTAGAAGTATGATCTCTTACGGTGCATAGACAGATGAAATAAACATAATATATCCTCATATGGAATATGAGGTGGTTGTATATGAACAAGGAACTGGAAATTGGAAGTTCCTGGGAATGAAGATGTGCAGAAAGGAAGAGATCATGAAGTGCAACCATGTCAAGAGGCAATTAACATCCTGAAGCCAAGAAGATGTGACTAGAATATCTCCTGGGAGGATATGTAGGCCGTGACAAATGTCTAGTAAAGAAGAAGACCCTTGACAAAACATATCATTAGGAGATGTGTCAATCTGAATAAAGGATGTCAATGCCTACAAGAAGATGTCATGGTGAAAGATCATCACTAAGGTAACTTTTGATTTAAAGTTCATATGTATATATTATCTGGATGGATTTAAGCAGGGTTGCCAATCATGAGAAAGGATGTAAAATCCTTGGAGATTATTTGAAAGAAAGCAGCATGGCATAAAAGGTGGACCAGATAAGTAAGTCAAATGAATCACTTTTTGATAGATGACATGACTCATGGATGAAAGCGATGGATGATCTGTGCCTTATGGAGCTAAAGTTGAAGATTCCTCAATATCGAAATCCATGACATCGAGGGCAGGAATTCTTCATGAGCAGTTGGGTGTCTCACCCTTGCTACTGCAGGTCCCTGATTGAGAGGGAGCCTGGTGATAAGTTTCTTACTTGGAAAAAACTAGGTAATTCCTAAGAATGAGCTTAGGTACATTCCTTATACAGGAATGAGTAAAGTCCCTTGTGAAATAGATCCTCCTTGGCTAAGAGGGAGAGATAGACACATCATTCTGATCTTCACTTGGGAAGGCAGAATGGATGATTGGGGTATCATCTGGCATTCGATACTCTTTGAGAATGTGATAGGGCATTCAATATAAGAGTAGTCGGGGACCGATATTCTTTGAGGGTTAGCTACCCAAGAGAAGAATAGTCCAAGAAGGTCATACTTTGGGAACATCTAGGTGGAGTATGTACCTTGGAGAGACAATGACTATGGTGTCTATAAGTCATGTGTCTCGCAAGCATTGTAGCCCATTGTCTCGTTGAGGGATGGGGTTGTTAGTCAAGGCCTTGCACTAGGACAATGTTGGTTGATATGATGCTATACAGACGTGATTACCAATCCAATTCTTCTTATGAGATTATTAAATTTGAAAGTAACCATGTACCTATATGAATATCTCACTAGTTAAGAGGGATTGATGAAAAGTGTAACTAGGATCGGTCTTCATATTGACTATGTAATTATGTATTTATGTAAAGAAGAAGACAAAGATAATAAAATGTAATTTTGTTGTACTTACTTCATGGGTTTCACGAGCAAGATTTCTATTATAGGTCAATAGACTTCACTTGATGTCTATTAGGGTTGTCTTCTGGTTACAGGTGCAATTAAGTGTCACGTATATGAAGAGTCTAGTCATCAATATATGCTCCAAGACCTTGTCATGAATCCCTGAAGGGATGGCTAAAGACAACCTTCATCAACACTGGAAATTATGCTCTCCAAGTTAGCCTTCAAACAACAAGAAAAGTCGGCCTACAAACAGTGTCATAGGTCGGCCTATTAACTAGCAAGAACAACTATATATACCCCTACATGTGTTGCGCAGAAGACACAAAAATATGCAGATTTCTTTGAAGTTTTACAGTGGTTAAAAGGTTTGGGGATTCCTTTGAAATCCAAGTGCAGATCAGCTAGAAGAGCATACAGACAAGTCTAAGATGAACTTGATGAGATACACCTGTAATTGATGTGTATAAGGGACAGAGATATATCACCTGAAGATTGCGGACAAGTCTAAGATCAGATCGAAGAAATACAACTGCAATTAGTGTGAGATCAAGTATATGAGGGATGCGTAGAAGGGACTGTTGTAAGTCCGAAGATAGTAACAGTATTTAGTGTGAAGTTTGGTCTGTGGTTAATGCCAGCTTCAGGATTGAAGAGCGTAGCAAGAAAAGAAGGATACATATGCGGATTGAAGACAGATCAACAGATTCAAATCAAGGACTATTATCTAACGTATGAAATAAATGTAAAGATCAGGGCTGCTAGTAAGTCGAAGGAAGGATAAAAGGTGCAGAATCTCGTAGCTTTGTTTTGGTCATAAAGACAAACAAGAAGAAGTCTAGAAGGATTCAATGCAAAGGAGAAATGAAGGGTTAGAGACCAAGCTCTCTAAGGCAGGTGTTGAATGGTGCAAATTGGTTCAGAAAGGTGCAAGAAAGAAGTTCAAGCTCAAGGAGTAATTGGAGAAGTAGTGACAAGGTCTTGGAAACATTCCTAAGTCAAGGATCAGAGTCTTGGTCATGGTACTTGTCATTTGAAGATCTATAAGAAGAATTCCTTACAAGTTTTCCTCTCCAAGAAAAAGAGGTTTTGCCCTGGCTCTAGGAGCCTAATTTTTGTGTCTCGTGTATTTTGATAATTGACTTGATGAAAGACTAAATAAGCTAAAGAAGAGAAGACATAAGTAACTCAAGTAAGCTCACAAGTAATTATCCAAAAGAGAATTTAAATTAAACACCAGCCCTCTAAATTCTCAACAGATTGGTTGTCATAGTAGTTGACACCAAACCCTAGTTGTATATTCCTTGTATCAGAGATTGTATGAGGGCCATTATCCCTGGTAGTGGAACCCTAGCCTGTTGTATTATAGATTGAAAATATAACGAAGTTGGGTTATTGAAAAATTGTAAAAAGTTGTATATTTGTGCACGTATTGATTTACTGATGTGTTTATTCCGTTGTGCAAAGTAGTTTGTTGTGGAATTTGAATTGGTAGTGTCAGAGATTCTAAGACCCTAACCTAGATTCTCCAGTGCCATGGAAATTCAACAAAGGAAACCATGAAGCATGACATCACTAAGAGGAACCATGATGAGGACGGTATGCCTGAGGTAGCCCTTCATCGGATGCTCATAAGCTTGATTGTTGATATCTCTATCTTTTGGCTAGAAGAGAGTATCCAATGGTGCAAGTTGCATCGCTCCTTTCCTTCCTCATCCATGATCATTCATACATGGTCACTTTGATTTCCCACATCCCACCCTTGTGACTTAGCACATGGGTACTGTGATTATCACGTTTGCTCTCAAGTATATATCATAATAAATCATGGGGTAGGAAATCTAATATTGATTTGATGATATGTTGTTTGCATTGGCTCTTAGATTACGCTTAGTATTTTCATAATGTTATATGCATGTTAGAGTAGGGTGCATTGCGTATTGAGTTTTGCATAGCTAGCATCATCATATCATGTTCCAATCTTATGTTAGATGCATTTAGATTAGACTTGCACTTAGAGTAGATGTTATTTTCTGTATGTTTTATTATTATTTGATGAAAACATGGGTGATCAAAGTACGCCCAATGCAGATGCTTCCAATGTTTGTTTGTGATGTGCAGGATAGCAGGTTTGTGGTCCCAGAGGATTGTTGGTGTTCTCATGACCTCCCAGTTCGAGTACATGATTCGTTCACTCCACAGAGAGCTCTTGCATAAGTTGGAGCCAGATGTTACCCACCACTAGCGGGTGACCCCGTAGGAGAAATTGTCTCCTAGTTTTGTCTTCAACCTGTAGCCAGTAGCCCCAGACAGCAATCACTGTAGTCGATGTTGTGCCAGATATCTCTGCTCCCTGAGTCAGTCATATGTCCCCTCACCCATCTATTGAGATCGTATGTTTGAAAGTGGGCCCTCCAATCCTAAAGGTATGTCTTTCATGGTGCAATCGACTGCTTATGCTTGTTTTTCCTGGGCACATTTGGGTATGGATTGCTGGGTGACTTAGAAGAAGGAAAAGTTTTGACTGTAGTCTTGTTCCCTTACCTTACTGGGAGATTAATCGCCAACCCTAATCCTATGGTATCTCCCCTACTGTCTTACAACTTTAAGATGGGCACTACTTGGGAAACATTGATTTTGGTAGTGTGGTCTCGTTTCTCGCTCCACATTTTTCACTCCCCTCTGCACATTACATACCCTATTTCATCATCTCCCCCCTTCGGGTCCACATGACCACTGGGTCCACAAGGCTCTGGTAATTCCCTCCCCTTGTGCACATGTCGAGGTCGGGCATGGAACGATGCCCTGCAGGTTGATGCAGCTAAAAAAAGGATAAAAGCATATCATGGCCAAATACAAAAAGAAATAATACCACAAAATGCAAAAGATGGTTGGGACAATAAAATTTAGCATGTGGACTGTGAAAATTCAGGAAACCCTAAATCCTATTGCAGCAACTGGACATAATTCTCATAATTGTTAAATTAATTCTTAACAATTTATTTGTTGTTTTCTACAACAAATACTAAATCAATAACATTACAACCTACACAAATAAACGGCAGAAGAAAATAAACGCTGGAAGAAATATATGCACACACACAAAATAACACCATTATTTTTGGACCAATGTCCCTAGAAAAACCCAACTTGGGAAAACTGGTGCAGCAAATGAGGAAATTATTATTAAGCAGCAGTGAAATAATCTGAGTACAACTGGATGCCCCAAACTGGCAATCCTATAGAGAAAACTAGCAACAAATATCTAGTGAGGAATTTCCTCACTCCACAAGCGAATACGAGCACTAACCTCAGCCTGAAATGGAGTCGTCCAAACTGCCTCTGCGCAGTCACTGCATCATTCTCACGTAGTCTCTGCAACACCCAGCGTGGAACTGCATCACCTCAATTTGTCTCATCAACTGTTGTTTGGGAATTGACTCCCCCACCCTCTGGAACCTTTGCCCAGCTTTCGGAAATGAATCATTGCTTCTCCTCAACAAAATACAAATTTCCCACTAAAGATATTGCATTGCCACTGCATCATCCTCACTGTCGCTTCTCTGCCTCTATGCAAATGCACTCACTAGATCTAGAATGCCTCCTCCGACTTCACTATCTTTGCCCCTCTCTCACTGCTTCAATCTCATTGAATCTCTCTCCGAAAACAAACAACTACTACTTGGGAAATCGATTTCCCAGTAAAATCAAACTGCTCAAGTGTATCCTCAGAGAGATAGTGCAGAAACTAGCAGCAGTCAGTGTTATTTTTCAGTTCCAGACTAACTTGTCCAATTTTGGATGTTTCTCTGTTGCAATTAGCAACAGTTCAGCAGCAGCAGCAGACGAGCAGCAGCGACGCAGTGCACAGGTGGTGTAGCGCAGAGCAGAGTAGTGCTCACGCAGTACACAAGCAGTGCTCACGCAATGCAGCAACATGTTTGCAGAATTTAGAGGGAGTTGCGGTACAGTGGCAGTTTGCAGCAGCAATACAGTTACAACATTTTTGTGCAGTGTTGGTGAGCAACATCAACAGCACAGCAACAAATGTTCCAGAAGTCAGATCAACAGCACATTGAGGTGTTTTGCTAGAGCACTTTCCTCGCTAAGAGGGAGTGTTGATTTATGGTAGCATCGGATGTGTTCTAGCCTTGTAATTTTGTATATAGGCTAAGACACATGTATTCCATAAAACCCAGAAATGGTTTTGGAAAATTCCACTTAGAGATGATTTAATTAAATTAATTAATTGTTTTTTAATGTTTTCCGAAGTATAAACTTAGGGAAACTGATTAATTAAAGTGTATTAATTAAATCAAGTGTTAATCTTCTAGATAAAGTCATGGATCATCTCCAAGTTAATCTTAGCCCTTGATTATGTTTTAATCTTGGCCATTGAAGAGTCAATGAAAGATTATAAGAAGGGGGGTGAAGGGCCTATGGAAAATACACTTGACACTTGAGTCATTGAGCATTTTTGAATTTGTGTGAGGAGACACAATTTTTGATCAAGAACAAATCACTAGGGCTGGGTTTGCTAAGTGATTTGATTCAGTGATCAGATCCAAAGAGGGGCAGAGGCGGAGATTGGTCAGTAGGGCCAAGAATACATTTTAGGGAGAGGCAGCATCAACGCAAGAGAGAGACAATGCAATTTCTGGCAGGGGTGACACAGTTCCTGCAGAGAATCACGCAGAGCCAGCGCAATGTCTCTTGGAGTCAGTCTGAAGAAGGATAGAGGTTGGGGTTCTGAGTCAGGAGGGCCAAGATCCAGCTTCAGATCAGCAAGATTAGCTACAGGAAAGGGTGACGCAGTCCCTCTAGCTTGCCTACACAGGCTTACGCAGATCCAGCGTAAGCATTCATGCAGAGGCAGTGAGGGCTTCATCAACACTGTTTTTGATCAGCCGGAGACTTGCTGAGTGAGGTATATCTCACAGTCATTTTTGCTATCTAGATTTCTCTAAAGCGTTTGTCGGATGTTGGCACCCTAGTTGTATTCAAGATTCTGCTGCTTAATAATACAAACCCTTTGATCTGTTGCACCGGGGTTTTTCCGGGGACTTAGTCCAAAAATAACTATGTTAATGTGGTTGTTTTTATTGAGTTTTGTTCAGATTGTTTCAGCACTTAGATTTATTCCGCAGTATTATTTGAATTTTGTGTAGACTGCTTCAGTAATTACTTCGGTATTTCAATGTAATGAAATAATTATCAAATAATAAGAGAAATAATTCAGATTTGTTGGAGTAGGAATCCAGATCTAGGATTTTTCACATGGTATCAGAGCTTATTTAAGCTGAAGTGCAGGAGAAACGAAGAGAACCAGCAGATCAGCGTTGTAGAGTCTGGGATCTGCGTAAGCAGAAACATACCCTCCCGGAAAATTACGTTGTCTAGGCCAGGAGGGCATTCAAGTACAGAAAAGGCTCCCTCTGAGAGAGTTGACAAAGGGGTAAGCTTTTTCAGTTGCAGAAGAGGCAGCGTAGCTGAAGGACGCAGTTACTGCACAACAGTAAGAGTTGGTGCATAAGTGTCGGAAAATTCTAAAAAGCACAGTTGGGGATTTCTTGATCTCAGAGGGTTTCTTACTCAAAGAAACTCAGTTTTTCCTGTGCACCAGCAGAAGAAGTGACCTACTCCACAAGGAGTGCGTAAGTCAAGCTGAGCAGAGGGTTAGAGCAAGGTATCGACAGTTGAGGAGATGGCCAGCAACGAACTGCGTGACCAAGATAGATTGGAGGGTGCCTCCAACTATGTTATCTGGAAATCAAGGATAGAATTTCTCCTTGATGAACATGATCTAAAAGCCCTCATAGACAGCGCAGTTGCAGAACCTCTTGATGCAGCACACCTGAGGCAGTTCAAGAAGAATATGGCTAGAGCCAAGAGATTGATCCTAGATGGAGTAAAGGATCACATTGTACCTCACATAGCAGCCAAAACCATTGCTAGAGAAATGTGGGTAGGGCTAGAAAAGTTGTACCCAGGATCTTCCGAGCAGCGAAAGATGTACCTTGAAGAGAAGATGCGGAATATCAGGATGAAGAAGGGAGAGTGTTTTGACTCCTTGTCTCAGATTCAGGAAAACCAAGATCAACTGTCTGCAATAGGATCTGCTCATAGAGACTCAGATCTTGTAAGGCTCACACTAAACTCGGTTTCAGAGGATTATCAAGTCTTTGTCCAAAGTATATTGGGCAGAGAAAAGCTTCCAGGATGGGAAGCAATGTGGGCAGCATTCCAACAAGAGGAGTTGAGGATAGATCTCCTAAAATTCCACTTGGAGGATGGCAGTAGCAGTTCAAAGGTCAAGAAGGAGGAAGAAGATAGCATTGCCCTTGCATCAAAAGGGAAACAGAAGTAGAAGAAGAAAGATCTGTCCAAGATCAAGTGCTTCCGGTGTGGGGAAATGGGGCATTATGCCACATAATGTCCTCTTAAGAAAAAGGATAAAGAGGAGAAGGAAGATCCACATGCAGGAGCTGCCAAGATTGAGGCAGAGAAAGATTGTGCAATGTTAGGTCATATTCCTAAAGGAGAGAAATGGGCTCACTTGGAGTTGCAGATCCAGAATCTACAAGGAGGCGGGATCCTTGAGTATTTCCGAAACTCTTGGATCACATGTGAGCTACGACAGCCTAAAGACAGTAGCAAGATGGACAACAACAACAGAAGAAGATGAGATGATGCAGTATCTAGTAGTGCTAGAGCCTGATCAGCGCAGAGAAGAGGCAGCAGCAGTAGCAGTGCAGTGCACACTGGTGCAACATAGTGCAAAGCAGTGCTCACGTAGTGCAGAGTAGCAACAACGCAATATCTTCAGAGAGCTAGTGTAGAAACTAGTAGCAGTTAGTCTTATTTTTCAGTTGCAGACTTACTTATCCAATTTCAGATGTTTTTATGTTGCTATTAGCAACAGTGCAGTAGTGCAGCAACAAAGATGAGCAGCAGCAGCAGCAGCGCAATGCACAGGTGGTATAGCACAGAGCAGAGTAGTTCTCACGCAGTGCTCACGCAGTGCAACAGTATGTTTGCAGAATTTAGAGGGAGTTGCAGTACAGTGGCAGTTCACAGCAGCATGCAGAGTCAGCGGCAGTACAGTTGCAGCATTTTTGTGCAGTGTTGGTGAGCAGCATCAACAGCACAACGGCAGATGTTCCAGAAGTCAGATCTGCAGCACATTGAGGTGTTTTGCTAGAGCACTTTCCTCGCCAAGAGGGAGTGTTGATTTATGGTAGCATCGGATGTGCTCTAGCCTTGTAATTTTGTATATAGGCTAAGACACATGTATTCAATAAAACCCAAAAATGATTTTGGAAAATTCCACTTAGAGATGATTTAATTAAATTAATTATTCATTTTTTAATGTTTTCCTAAGTCTAAACTTAGGGAAACTGATTAATTAAAGTGTATTCATTAAATCAAGTGTGAATCTTCTAGATAAAGTCATGGATCATCTCCAAGTTAATCTTAGCCCTTGATTATGTTTTAATCTTGGCTATTGAAGAGTCAATGAAAAATTATAAGAAGGAGGGTGAAGGGCCTATGGAAAATACACTTAACACTTGAGCCATTGAGCATTTTCGAATTTGTGTGAGGAGACAGAGTTTTTGATCAACAACAAATAACTAGGGTTGGGTTTGCTAAATGATTTGATTCAGTGATCAGATCCAGAGAGGGGCAGAAGCAGAGATTGGTTAGCAGGGCCAAGAATACATTTCAGAGAGAGGTAGCTGTCAAACCAGGAGGTAACTCCGCAAATCAGAATGTGTATTAGATGAAGAATGTACATGTATTTATACATGGAGGTGAGGCTATTGGGATTCATCTCCCAATGACTCTTGGCCTTCCTTATTTCCTAATATTATTTATTATACAATATTAAATATCCACACCCAACCCATAGGATTAGGTGTCAACATTCCCCCCTTTAATCCAAAGGGATGTTGGTGAGCCCAAGCATCGATCTGAACTTTTCAAACTTTTCTCTTCCAAGTGCTTTGGTGAAGATATCAGCAGTTTTCTCATTTGTGGAACAATGATGTAGATGGATGGTTTTGGCCTAAACATGATGTCGAATTAGATGGTACTTTGTATTGATGTGCTTTGTTCGATCATGGAACTTTGGGTTCTTGGCCAACTTTATTGCAGAAGTGTTGTCAATCATGAGTGGTGTGGAGTACATTTGTTTCATCTAAAAATCTTCCAGGATTTTCCGGAGCCACACAATTTCCTTTGTTGCTTCAGCTGCTGCCACATATTCTGCCTCGGTCGTGGAATCTGCTGGAACTGATTGTTTGCGTGATCTCCATGAGACAACTCCTGATCCAAGACTCATGGTGTAACCTGTAGTAGACACCCCTGTTTCTTTGTCGCCATCAAAGTCTGAATCAGAATATCCGATCAAGCTGAAGTCGCCTACCTGTGTATATTTGAGTCCAAAGTCTTGAGTCCCCTTCAAGTACCTTAGCACTCTTTTTGCAGCAGACCGATGTCCTTCACAAGGTTTTTGCATGAACCTTGAGAGGATTCCAACAGCAAATGAAATGTCAGGTCTGGTGGTGGTCAGGTAGATAAGACTTCCTACAAGCTGTCTATACTTAATTGCATCCTCAAATTCCTTCCCTTCAATAGATGTGAGCTTCAAGTTTTGTTCCATTGGAGTGGTTAAGGGATTACATTCATCCATGCCAAACTTGTTCAAGAGATCTCCAATGTACTTCTTTTGAGAAAGAAATATAAATTTAGGATGTTGAATTACTTCAATACCGAGATAGTAATGAACATGACCCAAATCAGTCATTTCAAAACCTTTCTTCAATTCTTTCTTCATGGATGCAATATAGCTCTCATTGTTCCCTGTTATCAAAAGATCATCTACATACACCACAAGATATACAATTGTTTTTCCAACTTTCTTAACAAACAAAGATGCATCATCAAGATCAAAATGTTTGAAGTCAAGTTTCAGAAGATGCTCGGTTAATTTCTCATACCAGGCTCGCGGTGCTTGCTTGAGGCCATACAAGGATTTTATAAGCTTGCAAACTTTGTGTTCTTGACCCTTTACCACAAATCCTTCTGGCTGGGACATATAAAGTTTCTCTTTTAGATCTCCATTCAAAAAGGCGGTTTTTAAATCCATCTGATGGACTTTCCATCCATTCTGAGCTGCTAGGGCAAAGACAGTCCGGATGGTGGTCCATTTTGCTGTGGGAGCAAAATTTTCTTCATAATCGATTCCTTCTTTTTGTGCAAAACCTTTTGCCACAAGCCTGGCCTTGTGCTTCTCAAGTGAGCCATCTGCTTTATACTTGTTCTTGTAGACCCACTTACAGCCAATTGGTTTTGTTCCCAAAGGCGGATCAACCAGCTTCCAAGTGCCATTCTTGATCAAGGCATCATACTCCTTTTGCATCGCTTCTTTCCATTCATCATGAGAAGCGGCTTCTTTGAAGGAAGTTGGTTCATGATCTGTAGACAAACTCAATTCACAGTTATAAACAATATCCATATCAACAGGAGAATCAGAATTATCTACATCACCTTCGATTTGTTGAGTGGAACTTCTTGTTCCTGTTTTTCCAACCTCATCAGGATGAACATTCTCCAGTGTCTTTGTCAGCCATTTGGGAGGACCTTTATGAGATGGCCCAGGCTGGTCATTTGACTGAGTTGGGATTGATTCAAGATTCAATCTCCCAATTCTGTCAATCACATCATCCAATGTGTCATCCGTGGTTGTTTCTTCATGTGGGGAGAGAGTGCTTCAGGACATGATTCCACAGTTTGATTCAATATAGGAATCCCCCTTTCAAGATGTGGCATCTGATTATCAAATTATTGGAAAGACTTTGCATGTGTGAATCTATCCAGGCGATCAAGTTGCCGCTCAACAACCTTGTCACTCTTGGAAGATTCAAGAAATATGACATCTCTTGCTATTACAAACTTCTTATTTGTTTCATCATAGAGACGATATCCTTTGGAGGTATTGGAATACCCCAAGAAGATACATTTTCGACTTCTAGCACCAAGTTTGTTCCTTTGACCCTTGGGTATCAAGGCATAACAGGTGGACCCAAAGACCCTGAAACGCTTTACCGAAGGAATGTGGCCATGCTACATTTCAAAAGGAGTTTTGTTTCTAATTGAACATGAAGGACACCTATTCTTTATGTAAACAGCACATAGAACTGCATTGGCCCAAAACATCAATTTTACATTCTTGAAAAATAACATGGAGCGAACCATATTTAAAATAGTTCTATTCATTCTTTCAGCTACACCATTTTGTTGGGGATTATATGGCACAGTTGTTTGATGTTTGATTCCATGTTGACGAAGATAATTTTCAAATTCGTTTGAAGTGTATTCTTTTCCATTATCAGTACGTAGAGAGCCAATATGTGTTTGTGCATCATTTTCAATCCATACATGAAAATTCTTGAAAGTTTGAAAAGCATCAGACTTATTCTTCAATAAGTAAATCTAACACATTCTGCTGTAGTCATCAATAAATGTCATCATGTATTTATTTCCGTTTGCAGAAGCAATAGGCATAGGGCCACATAAATCTGAATGAACAAGCTCAAGTTTTCTATGTGCTCTGGAGTGTGAATCATGAAATGGTTGTTTGCTATGCTTTCCTAGAATACAAGCATCACATTCCTTAGGTTTTCTAGGAATTGTAGGTAGTCCATTAACACCATTTTTCTTCAACAAACGCAGGCTTTCATAGTTTAAGTGTCCAAATCTAGCATGCCATAAAAGACTTTATGGGAATGTACCTTCATCATGATGTGAAGTGAATGCAAAGTTTTGAGCATGAGCAAATGAACCTTTCAGCTTCAAGAGTCTCCCTTCGTCTATTCCCTCCATGACGAGTGATCTAATGTTTTTCTGACCTCTGCCTTGCCATCAAACAAGTGAATGGAGTGTCCTTGCTGGCGGATTTGGACCAAGGACAGCAAGTTCCTCCTCAACTCAGGGAGGTATAGAACCTCATGTAGAATATAATCTGGAAGACCAGGCAACTTAAGCCTGACTGTGCCAAGCCCTGATTGCTTGAGTTTGGATTTATATGCGAAATATACTGCTCCATCAACTTTGTCAGTGAATTCTTCAAAAAAATCTTTTCTAAATGTCATGTGACATGTTGCTCCTAAATCTAGCAACCAATCATCTCTCCATGAAGTAAATGAAACATCAAACAAGTCTTTAGTTACTCCATTGTTACAATGTGCTAGAACATAATGAACAAATTCAGGTGCTTTACCTTTGTCTTTGTCATTAGTTTTACCTTTGTCTTGATTTCTTTGCTGCTCAATTTTATCCCAAGGTGTCCTGCATTTGGATGCATTATGTCCATCTTTATTGCAACGTGTGCAATGAAGATTGGATTTTTCAGATTGTATTCTCCCCCTTTCTCTGAAGTTTCTTCTTCCTCTTCCTCTTCTGCCACCTCTTCCTCTGGAAGAATTTGGAGTATGACTCTTTTATCTATATGCACAGTATGCAGCCTCTTCAGAAGACGAAGGGACTGTCATCTTCCTGAAAGCTTTCTCTCTTTCTGCAAAATTTTTCTCAAGGGCCTCAAAGGTGATATGCTCAAGGTTTCCACTTGCTTGCAATGACTCAAGATAAAGTGAGTAAGTCGGATATAATGCCTTAACATATGCTATGAGAGATATGTCCATTTTTACACCAGTGCTTTCAATGTCATGCATGATAGATCTTACTTCTGAAGCTAAAGCAAGGGGTTCATCATTCTTCATTTCAAGACTAAACAACTTAATCATCAATTGAACATTTTCTAGTTCTGAATGTGAGTCATAGAGTTCTTTTAGCTTGCTCGAGGCTTCATAGGCATTTGAAAATGATGAAATATGGCGACTCACCTCTTCATTTACGGACGCTGCAATCAAGACATAGGCCTTGCAGTTCTTGTTTTCCCAAATGGCGAGCTCCTTGTCTGAAGTGGGCTTTGCTGGTGGATTTCCTTCTTGTCCTTCACAGATTCCTTTCCACAACTCATTAAAAATGAGAGTGTGCTTGATTTTCCGAGACCATTAAAGATAGTTCTCTTTGCCGGAGAGAACCACCCCTACAATAGATATGAGAGAATGCATTCTTCTGAAGGGAAAAAATAATTAGTTTGCTGGAAAAAATTCTTTTGAAGAGGAAAAAATTTTGCTAGAAAATCTTCAATTTTGGAAATGTACTCAATTGAAGGGGACAAAAGCAGTTTGCTGCAAACACTGAATTCTGCACCAAAATATATATATATATATATATATTTTTGTTTGGAGTAAAAAAATTTATATGGATATTGTGTTATATATGATGGGGGTGGTATTGAATATGGGAAAGTGGTATAAATATGTGGGGAAGGCGAAAATAGTGGTAAAAAATGGAATGGTATTAAGAAATTGGAGAGGGCGGTATAGAATGAATAATGGAAGGGCGATTTTATATGACAGACAGCGCTGGAAGAAATGTATATAGCATATAATGGAATGTATGACAGCGTATAAGTGGAGTGACAGCGCTTTTGTTATATGGAAGGGCGGTATTAAATCGTATGACAAAGCAACTATGGGACGGAACATATTACATATGGGAGGAGGGGAGCGGTATTTAATAAAACAAATGTATACCAAGACAGAACGATGCATACCACGTTGTATTATTGACAGAACGTTGTATTATTGACAGTGACAGAGTGTTGAATGGAGTAGGGTGGGCGGAGAGGGCCCGTGGCACAGTCAGCAAGGACGTGGAGGTGGGGTATGTGCAGGTGGGGAAGCGTATGCAGGCATGGTATGTAAGCGTTGAGGGGTGTAAGGGGCGTTATTAATTGGAGCAGACATCCCTGTAAGGGGAGGGCCGAGGGCGGAGGACCGTGGGCGGGTTGCAACCAAAGGCCGAGGGAAGGATGGGCGTAAGCTGGGAGTTGTAGCAGGGGAGGAGGGACGTGGAATGGGGCGGAGGGATTCGTGAGGTGAAGTGTGTGCAACGCACAAACGAGGGGATGGCAGAAGGCGCGTTTGCAGATATGGTGAAGAAAGGGAGATAGCGTAGTGTGAGGGGGTAGTAAGCGCTGAGAGGGGAGGGGCGTTTGCAGTTACGTTGGGTAGGTGAGATTTTGAAATTGCGGGATTTTAATAACTGCAGAATTTGCAGGTGTGTGCAGGGGCTGCAATTTGCAGAATTTCAGGGACTGCAGAATTGCAGAATCTCCAGAAGCTGCAAAAATAGAACTGGGCAAAAAAATTGCAGATAAAAAAAATGCAAAATTACAGTACAACAGTTTAATAGAGCAACAAAAACTATCATAAAAACTGACTGAGCAAAGGAATGAGGGAGTTACACCACAGGCAAAAATGCCAATAGTGGGACTGGCTCTGATACCATGTCAAACCAGGAGGTAACTCCTCAAATCAGAATGTGTATTAGCTGAAGAATGTACATGCATTTATACATGGAGGTGAGGCTATTGGGATTCATCTCCCAATGACTCTTGGCCTTCCTTATTTCCTAATATTATTTATTATACAATATTACATATCCACACCCAACCCATAGGATTAGGTGTCAACAGTAGCATCAACACAGGAGAGAGACAGCACAGCTTTTGGCAGGGGTGACACAGTTCCTACAGAGAATCATGCAGAGCCAACGCAATGTCTCTTGGAGTCAGTCTGGAGAAGGATAGTGGTTGGGTTTCTGAGCCAGGAGGGCCAAGATCTAGCTTCAGATCATCCAGATCAGTGACAGGAAAGGGTGACGCAGTCCCTCTAGCTTGTCTACACAAGTTTACGCATATCCAGCATAAGCATTCATGCAAAGGGAGTGAGGGCTTCATCAACGCTGTTTTTTATCAGCCAGAGACTTGCTGAGTGAGGTATATCTCACAGTCAATTTTGCTGTCTAGATTTCTCTAAAAGGTTTGCCAGATGTTGGCACCCTAGTTGTATTCAAGATTCTGTTGCTTAATAATATAAACCCTCAGATCTATTGCACCGGTTTTCCCAAGTTGGGTTTTTCCGGGGACTTAGTCCAAAAATAATTGTGTCAATGTGGTTGTTTTTCATTGAGTTTTGTTCAGATTGTTTCAGCACTTAGATTTATTCGCAGTATTATTTGTGTAGATTGCTTCAGTAATTACTTCGGTATTTCAATGTAATGAAATAATTATCAAATAATAGGAGAAGTAATTCAGATTTGTTGCAGTAGGAATCCAGATCTAGGATTTTTCACAGAGACCCATCAAACCACTACCTGTGCCCCAAAGCCACTCTGGAGCACCACATGATGTTTTACTTGGAGATCAAGGGGCCACCCCCTTGACCATCATTCATGGAGCCCTCTTTTTTATCATGGCACCTTGAGGACTCGATTAGGCCTTCAAACGACCCTCCTACACCATTGTTTCATCATTTCGGCTTCATTTTGAATGGCTTATTCTACACTTTATAAGCTATTTGGTGGGCTTGTGACCAAAGTGATGTTATTTTGCACATTAAAGTAATTTTAGGGGCATCTTAGGCTAATTCGAATTAGAAGAGGCTCATATAAATAAAGCTAAGCCTCACTTGTATCAAAAATAATCATCACACTTGGATCTACTTCTCTTGAAGAATTTCGCACTTTTTCTTGGATGTCTATTGGAGATCTCTTAATGCATTTCGATATATTTAGAAGATGAAATTTCGTTCTTTTTTGGAGCCATATTCTTGATCTATGATTGGATATATCACTTGTTATCTTGCAAGTGATTTTTGTTGAATATTTTTCATGAAATAATTTCTAATGTGTGGAATTATTGCAACTAGCTAGATCTTCTTTCCCCAATTTTATTAAAAATCATTGTAAAGATCGTTAGATTCTGAAATTGCACATGTTACTAATTGAATAACAAGTAGTGGATTGAAACTTGTTTTTCTTCCATGAAAGTCCATAGATCTTGGGTGGGTAAATGTTAAAGAGTGGTTGCTAGGGCATCTCTTTTTAGCCTCCTTAAAGACAATTTCGGAAAAATTTTGGATCACATAGACTCCATAGCCCAAGGATTAGGGACCGACCCAAGAAAATTTGGCGATCACATTCTCCTTACCTCTCTTTTTCTCTTTCCCAAAATTTTGGCCCCTTTCCTAGACATCCAAGTAGGACTCCTTGTTTTAGCAACCCTGGTGAAAATTCCATGTAATAAAAGTTAATAACGGAAAATAATGACCAAACCCATGGGACACTTATTCCACGCTAAATGTTGGGCAAAACATCCTAGTGGGTGTTCATTTCGATTATTATGGCTAGAGAGGAAATTGGCAAAGGTATTTGAAATGGCAAGAGGCATTAATTGGCATTTTATTTATGCAAATAATGGAAAATAGGAGAAAAGGAAGGTGAAAGGTCACAGGTTGCATGTGAGGAGGAAGATGAAGGAAAATAATGAAAAATGAATAAAATAGAGGCCTCATTAATAAAAAGGCTTCTAACGATCAGAGAGTATTGTCAGTTCAGTTTTGGAGCTCTCTCTCTATTCTCTCTCTCTCACACTCTTAGATACTTCAGAGTTTTCTTGGAGCACTTCAGCGTTGGATCAAGAAAGGAAAAGAAGGAAAAGAGGAAGCAAAAGATCAAGCAAGGAAAAGCAAGATCAAGCAGCTACAATGGGTTTACTTGCAAGTATCGAATTGTATGTGTGATTTCTTTGCTAGATTTGGCATGCATGGTTATGCATGTGTGTTATTGGTTCTCTTGTTGTCATTGTCATGGGTTTTGCCAGGTGTGATAGTGTTTTCAGCCTAGCCTTGCCATTACCGGATAGCCATGGTGTGATGGGGTTCTCATGTCTTGTTTAAGCTAGATTGCCGGATGGATTCGAAACTGAGTAAGGTGGATCTCTAAATGAAAAAACCCATGGGCTAGTGATCCCTGAACCAGACTGTGGATTGTGGTAGAGCCACTAACCTAGTAACCCCTGAACCTGACAGTGGGTTGTAGTAAAGCCAGGTATTGTGTGCCTCAATGGGCATAGGAATCCTTGACTGGTGAATGGCGAGATATACGGTAAAGCCTAAATGTGTGTGCCCTCGATCAGGCCTAGTGATCCGGTGAGGATTGCGGTAAATTCTGGAGAGTGGGGTCTCGATCAGGCCTAGGAATCCTCGACCGGTGAATGGCAAGATATACGGTAAAGCCTAAAGACTGGTATCTCGATCATGGCCTAGTGATCCCAGAATCAAACTGTGGATTGCGGTAAATCCTAAAGACTAGGAGACAGTAAAATTCCTCACGGTGTAGGTGGAGAAATCCGGTGGCATCCATGCTTGTTTAGGGCCTAGTGATCTGGTGAGGATTGCGGTAAAGCTTGGTTCTATTGATGAGGGTGAGGTGGTTTAGCCTCGAGAAGCCCTGGTTGATTTATGGTTTTGAGTCCCACATTTATGCTTGGAATATGGCACGAGGGTGACTAGCTGAAAGAAAAAATTAGTTCAGCCTAGTCTATGGCCAGGCGGTACATGGAAGTCCCAGACTTGGTTGAATTTGCATATGTTAATAACAGTTATTTTTCCCTTGGTATTTTCATGAGTAAGTACTTGATGTTATGTGGCTTTAATGGTTATATCCTCATTGATATATCTTTGGTTATTTGTTGGTTATAAGCATGTTTTATAACAATTATGATGTACGGATCTCATCATGTTTTGATTAGTATGTGAAACAATAATGAATGAATGATCTAATAAATGATAATGCAGCTAATGTGAGAAGGCATCAATCCCTCTTGACGATTCTCAGATAAGTAAGAGGTTGAGAAATCCAATGAGGTGCCAGTTAAAGGATTTCTCTTATTATGACATTATCTTGTGATGTTTTCGTTATTATTATGTGTTCTATCGATTTAACTTTTCTTATCATCAAGACTAATGCCAAGCAACAAATAGAAGAGGACACAAGATGTAGGCACACTGCCAAGGAAAAACCCCACTCTTTGGGGAAAAGTCGGTCAAATTCTTCCTTCAGTAGATTTAATATGAGACAACCAAGACCCTATACTAGAGACTCCCTCCTTAAAGTCATCCAAGATCCATGTCCTGAAGTTAGCACCAAATCCTTGTCACTGAGTTGCACCAAAATTTCATCGTGTGTTGGCACTGAACTGAGATCACCGTGATACCACCGAACTAAAGTTACTATAATAGCTCTGAACTGAGACCAGTATCTTTCTCATGAGAAAGCACTAAAACCTTGACTATGAGATAGCACTAAAACTGTGAGATAACACTAAGATTGTAGGAGAACACCAAGAATGTGAGATAGTGATACTGAGATACCACCGAGACCTTCCCTTTGAGATTATCCGAGATCTTCTTCACTGTGATCATCTTTGTGATCCATCCAAACTCTTGTTACTGTGATCATCTCTGAGATTTGTCCGAGCTCTTGTCACTGTAATCATCCTTGTGATATATTCAAACTATTGTCACTATGGTATACAAACTTATCTCCTGAAATTTTTGCGAGCTATATCTCAGAGACCATCGAACTTTTGTGGTGTCATTTGAGCGAAGGTCACCCTCCTTTATATAGTTTTCTCCTTCAAATAGGCTGACATGACTTCACGAACTGTTGTGTCTCGATTTAGGCTGACTTGAGTTTGTTTGATAACAGTTCCTTGAGGCCGACTTGAAGATGAAGAGGTTGACTTGAAGACTTCGATGAAGAGGCCAAGTTGATGGTTTCGCTGAAGAGGATGACTTGATGGAGGACTCTTTAACCAAACAATAAATGACTTTGACAATAACCTAAAGCCTACAATGGAGGCTTCACCTATAATTGACCCAAGCATGAAACCCATGCTTTATCAAGTCAATAAAATAATAAATAATTCCTTTTTGACAAATATATTAATAATAAAGACCGAACCTAGTTACATTCTTCAACACTCCCTCTAATATACATCTTATAAAAAGTCGGTAAAACTAAAAAAATACAAAAATATTCATTTTTGGAAAAAATCCCAAATTTTCAAAAAAAAAAAAAATTATTAAAGAAACTACCTCACTCAAGATTTTTTGGAAAAAGTCGGCAAAAAGTCGGGAGTTCGAGGATAAAATCGAGACTTTTTCAGGGATGAAAAAGTCGGCAAAAAGTCGGCCGATAAAGTCGGCTCACGGAAAAATTCGGGATTTTTTCAAAAAGTCGGGACTTTTTGCCGACTTTTTCCACACTAGGTCTAATACATACCTGGAGATGCTTCTTGACAAACCTTGTAGGAATTCCTTGAAGTGTAAGCCATGGTCTTTTATACCTGTAATACATACTTTCAAGGAACGTGATACCATGAATATGATTTAATTTCTTAAGTTAGATCTCCTAAATAACCATGGAGGATGGAATCCTATAACGGTTATTCCTTCTTTCAATATAGGACTTCTACTTAACATCCTAAATTACTTGCAATCTCTAGAAGATAAGGATGCATGTTGCAAACTTCACCCTAGACTAGCCATAATCAAAGATCATTGAAAAACTAAAAGCTTATGTATATATGTACCTTGTGATTACATACCTCTGATTGTTGAAAAGTGTAACTAGGTCAGTCTTCATATTGACTATGTAACTATGGATTTATGTAAAGTAGAAGACAAAGATAATAAAAATGTATTTTTGTTGTACTTGCTTCATGGGTTTAATGAGCAAAATTTTATAGGTCAGTAGACTTCTTCTTGATGCCTACTAATATTGTCTTCTAGTCACAAATGTAATTAAGTGTCATATGGATAAAGGGTCTAGTTATATGCTACAGAAGCTGGTCATGATACCTTGAAGAAATGGCTTCTGGAAGATGCTCAAGATACCTTCATAAACGCTGGGATAAATAGACTACACGTCAGCCTATATTCTCAAATGGTGAAGTTGGCCTTCATGCAAGATTAATGGTTGGCCTTCCAACAGTAAAATGTGCTATATATATATATATATATATATATATATATATATGTAGAAATTGCGGTTCAGTGTGTCAACCAATAATGTGGATCTCTCAGAAGTAAGACATACAATTGAAAGCGTATTACTCTAAAATTGTGGAGAAGTCTGAGCCTATTATAGGAAGAGATAGCAAGGGAATTGCGGATATCACAGCAGAGACAGAGTGATACAAAAGGTAATTGCGGACACCACAGCAAGGGAATTGCAGACACCACAATAGAGACTGTGTAAGGAAATTGTGGACTATCTTGAAGAAGAATAATTGAACAATCTTGAAGAAGAATAATTGAACAAATATAAAAGCTACCTTGCGGATGACAACAAGCTGTAAGGACAGATATACTTCAGGAGAACTTTGACAAACGCTGATATTATAGTGTGGACATCTGGACAGAGAATTAGGGCAACAAATAAATGAAAATAAAGGCTAATCTATGAATGCAGAATTGAAGGAAGAAGACAGTCTACGGATGGTCAAATAACAATTTGTAATAGCAAGTGGTTGATATACATAGTTAAGAAATGTGAGCCTAATCTTTGTGTTTTTGTGTTTTGATAATTGACTTGATGAAAGATTGACTTAACTAAAAGAAGAGAAGACATAAGTACCTCAAGTACGTTCAAGTACGTTCACAAGTAATTATCTAGAAGAGAATTTGTATTAACCTACAACTTTTCTAATTCTCAACATGGTATCAGAGCTTTTGGTTACAAGAAAGGGCTATCAGTGATACAAATCCACTTCAGTTTGGAGGTTACAATCTCAGCTTGGTTACATTGCAGCGCTTATAGCATAAATATTACACATTCATCCTACACAGTCTCGGCATACATACATCTCCACAGTTCAGACTCAATCTGAGATTCTCGATAGTATATAAGTTTGAAAAAGGAAGCAGAACTCTGATAGCACAGTTTCAGGTATATAAAGATATCAGTGAGCAAATTACAAGTGATTACAAGTGAAATTCTCAACAAATAGCAATCAGGGTCAACTAAATATTCCCCATATACTACGCAAAAAAAGGTGGACAGAACCTCGACCTTCTCTAATTTTTTCGATGAGGTTTATGTGATAAAAGACAACGGATTGCAGAACAAGGAACATGGTTATATACTAAGAAAAGAATAGGAACAATTCTGAGATAAACTCGATGATATACACCTGCAATAAAAGCGAGATCAAGTCTATGATTGATGCGTAGAAGGGACATAGACATATCATCTGATGGAATGCGTTGAAATCTGAAGTTTCATTGTGCGAATGACAGTGTGAATTACACAGTGCGTAATATAGATGGGAAGGGATAAAGACTCTGGTCATTAGTGCTACCATAATAATAGAGTTATGAAACTATCATAATTCGCCTTGGAAGAATACAGTCTGAAAGATCAGCTACACAAATGGATGACATGTAATCTCAAGTCTAGAATAGCCTAAGAAGAAGATCAATCAAAGAAGAACAAGGTGTAGATCTCCTCTTCACTTGCCAATTATCTTTCATTTTCATTTTCATTTTAATTTTGGTTAAATGAATTTGATTTGCAAGGAGATATATGAGGTGGTTGTATTACCGAAGATCCTTGCATAAAAACAAGGAGGATAGTCATGGTCCTCATAGATAACTGAAGTCATAGATAAAGGTCTCCTTTGAATTCATGGAAAGGAACTCTTAAGGTTCTCTCACATGAACAATATTGGAGACACAAAAGAAGCTGAAAGAAGAATTATGAACAGTACAAGAAAGTTCATGTCACCGGAAAGGATGGAAGGAGTGAATGGAAAGAGGGAGTAAGAGGTCATAATAAGTCTCTTTATGGCTCCTAGATCCTACTTAAGATTTGATGCAAAGTGACATCATGGAAGTATAAGAAACAAGAACTCATATGATCATGAGGGTAACAAAATCATGGGATAAGTAAGTTACCTCACTCATCAATCTAGGGTTTCTATGGAAGAAGACAAGTTGAAGGCAATAGTTTTGCAGAACTCAATCATTTTAAGAAGAAGGCAGAACCTGATTCAAAGCAAATCTAAAGAAAGAAGAAGCAGTGGATCTACACTACGATTGAGATCATCTTCTTTAAGTGATTTATGTTGGTTATACGATAGGAAGCAGTGTAGCACCCTGATGAAAGCATGGAAGGAGATCTTGGTGAATCAGCTCCGAGAAAACCTCTCTAATAAAATTAATGATGGAAAGCACTCATCAAGAGCAAGGGTCATCATGGAAACATATTTTCTGGGATATTGATGGAGCATACCAAGAGAATGAATCTCTTCATTGCTACAGGATGACTCTAGGGAAAAAGGGTATGAGGTATGTATATATTTATATGCTAAACATTGGATGCTGTGTAGTCATGTCATATGGTTGCAGGTAATGAACTTCTGTATTTAGAAGTATGATCTATGGAGGAGTGTCTGTCAGTGCACGGATAGATGAAATCAACATAATATGTCCTCATGGAATATGAGGTGGTTATATATGAACAAGAAACTAGAAAGGTTATAAGTTCCTGGGAATAAAGAATGTGCAGAGAGGAAGAGATCATGAAATGCAATCATGTCAAGACGCAGTTACCATCCGGAAGCCAAAAAGATGTGACTAAGAGATCTCCTGGAAAGATATGTAGACTCTAACGGAAGTCTGGTAAAGAAGACCTTTGGCAAAAAGCATATTATTAGGAGATATGTCAATCTGTATGAAGGATGCCAATGCCTACAAGAGGATGTCATGGTGAAAGATCCTCACTAAGAAAAAAAATTGTTCTAAAAGTTCATATGAATCTGGAAGAATTTGTGCAGGGCTGCTAATCATGAGAAAGGATGTATGATCCTTGGAAATGATTCGAAGGAAAGCAGCATGGCATAACAGTGGACCAGATAAGGAAATCTGATGAATCACTTTCTGATAGTTGACATGACTTAGGATGAAAGTGATGGATGATCTGTGCCCTATGAAGCTAAAAGTTGGAGATTCCTCAATATCGAAATCCATGACATCAAGGACAGGAATTCTTCATGAGCAGCTAGGTGTCTCATCATTACTGCTGGAGGTCCTTGGTTAAGAGGGAGCCTGATGATAAGTTTCTTACTTGGAAGAAACTTGGCAATTCCTAAGAATGAGCTTAGGTACATTCCTTGTATAGGAATGAGTACATTCCCTTGTGGGATAGGTCCTCCCTGGTTGAGAGGGAGAGATAGACACATCATTTTGGTCATGGGAAGACAGAATGGAGGATTGGGTAATCATCTGGCATTCGATACTCTTTGAGAATGTGTTAGGGCATTCAAGATAAGAGTAGTCGGGGACCGATATTCTTTGAGGGCTAGCTACCCAAGAGAAGAATAGTCCAAGAAGGTCATACTTTGGAAACACCCCAGTGGAGTATGTACCTTGGAGAGACAATGACGAAGGTGTCTATAAGTCACGTGTCTCGCCAGCATTGTAGCTCATTGTCTCATTGAGAGATGGGGTTGTTATTCAAGGCCTTGCACTAGAACAATGATGATTGATATGATGTTATACAAATGCGATTACCAATCTGATTCTTCTTATGAGATTCTTCAGTTTGAAAGTAACCATGTACCTACATCAATACCTCCCTAGTTAAGAGGGAGTGTTGAAAAGTGTAACTAGGTCAGTCTTCATATTGACTATGTAATTATGGATTTATGTAAAGTAGAAGACAAAAATAATAAAAATGTATTTTTGTTGTACTTGCTTCATGGGTTTCATGACCAAGATTTTATAGATCAGTAGACTTCTTCTTGAAGCCTACTAAGATTATCTTCTAGTCACAAATGTAATTGAGCGTCATATGGATAAACGGTCTAGTTATATGCTACAGAACCTAGTCATGATATCTTGAAGAAATGGCTTTTGGAAGATGCTCAACATACCTTCATAAACGCTAGGATAAATAGACTACAGGTTGGCCTATATTCTCAAATGGTGAAGTCGACCTTCATGCAAGATATATGGTCGGCCTTCCAACAGTAAAATGTGCTATATATATGTAGAAACTGCGGGTCAGTTTGTCAACCAATAATGCGGATCTTTCAGAAGTAAGACATACAATTGAAAGTGTATTACTCTAAAATTGCGGAGAAATTTGAGCCTATTATAGGAAGAGATAGCAAGGGAATTGTGGATACCACAACAGAGACAGAGTGAAACAAAAGGTAATTGTGGACACCACAGCAAAGACAGCAAGGGAATTGCGGACACCACAACAGAGACTGCGTAAGGTAATAGCAGACTGTCTTGAAGAAGAATAATCGAACAAATATAAAAGCTACCTTGCGGATGACAGCAAGACGTAAGGACGGATATACTTCAGAAGAACTTTGACAAATGCTGATATTATAGTGTGGACATCTGGACAGATAAACCACAACAAAATTTGCGAATGCACCACAGTAACTAAGTGCGGACAAGACAGAGAATTAGGGCAACAAATAAATGCAAATAAAGGCTAATCTATGAATGCAGAATTGAAGGAAGAAGACAGTCTGTGGATGGTCAAATAACAGTTTGTAATAGCAAGTGGTTGATATACATAGTTAAGCACTGTGAGCCTAATCTTTGTGTTTTTATGTTTTGATAATTGACTTGATGAAAGATTGACTTAATTAAAAGAAGAGAAGACATAAGTACCTCAAGTACGTTCAAGTACATTCACAAGTAATTATCTACAAGAGAATTTGTATTAATCTACAACTTTTCAAATTCTCAACACTGATTTGATAAGTTATTAGACTTGCATGTGCATCTTGACAATACTTACTTGAATTTCATCAAGACTTCGGATTCTTATGTGGAGATAACAATTTTGGGTTCCTTTCCTTGAACTGTACGTTTTTTATCTGAACTTGTAGTACTACTGCCTTGACCTTATCTTAAGCATTTAATGCTTCAACATATTGTTAAGCCCGAATTCTTAAATCTATATGACTTAGACTATCATAGGTACCATTGTAGGGATACTTATTCAATATGATGGACGCCGAGACTATGATAGACATCACTATAGTTTTATCAAGACTTATTCACTGTAATAGGCACCACTGTAACAACGTTGAACTGAAGTTAGTTTATAGTTGGTTTTCCTTCATGAGATCATATCACTGCAATAGTTCTTTGTCACTAGATGCATCGAAACCTTTTTTCCTGCGGTTGTGATGGTACCGAGGCTATGAGACCTTTTTGTTGTGATGGCACCTAACCCATATCACTATATTTTCCAAATTGTAGCCACTGTAATTTTACTTCTGCAATACATGCGAGTTTACTTCTGCAATTAATGTGAACTCCTGTGGAGTATTGAGACCTTCTCCATGTCATATCCCCGAGACCTTATCCCTATGATTGATATCCAAACTATGATTTTTGAATTGTGATATGATCCAAACTTCTCTTCCACTGAAATTTTCGTTTTACTAGCCCAGAAGTTTCCATCAGATATGTTCTTCAAGAACCTTTCACTGTGGATATTTCAAATATGTATAAGTGGTCTTCAAACTGCCTTTGAACATGACCTTAGATTTGATAACATGTTGTGTTGATTTGTGGTAGCATCGGATGTGCTCTAAGTCTCGAATTTTGCAGGAAGGCTTAAGCACATGTATTCCAAAGAACTTAGAAAGCATTTTGAGAAATTCCACTCAGATCATGTTTTATGAAAATAATTAATTATTTTTAATGGGACCCCAAGTCTAATCTTAGGAGATTAAAATAATTAATGGATATTTATCAAAACATAGTGTGAATCTTCTAGAGAAGACGAAGATCAAGTTAGTTTAATCTTAGCTGTTGATTAACGATTTAATCTCGGCAGTTGAAGTCTCGACGAGAAGATTATAAGGAGGATTTGGTGGGGCATTTGGAAAAGATATTGAGACAAAGAAAAAATCCAGAGATCAAAATTCTTTAGTGAGCATTGCTCAAGTAGAAGATCAATCTAGACTATTCTCACAGAGAGGGGCAGGGATAATTTCTAGGTGGAAGAATTCCTGATCTGGAGAATGCATAGAAGAGGAGGCAGTAGAAGCCACAGACAGCTGCACAGAGCCAGTGACGTGGAGGCTATGCTAGGACTGCGCAGAGCTACAGAGGGAGTTCATTTTTCTATTGAGGAGACAACAAAGACAACAAAGGGTCAATGCCAGTTCCCGGAGGGAGTTTCCAGAGGTCAGTTGATTCCAGTGTCCAGCCAACAGAGAGATCCAGTGCAAAGACACAAAGCAGCTTCAGTTGTAATGCAGAGACTACGTGCGTGACACAGTCACTGCGTAGAGAAAGCACACAGTAGCTTGTTTCAAGTGCAGATCAGTGTCAAATTCCAGTGGAAGAGTGAGTTTTGTCTCACGAGATTTTGCTTGTCAAATTTCTCTGTATGATTTGTTAGATTCGACAATCTTAAATTTGTACTCAAACAATTACTACATAATATACAAATCCTCAGTCGCTGCATCGGTTTTCCCACATTGGGTTTTTCCGGGGACAATTGTCCAAAAATAATGGTGTTAATGTGTGTATACTTGTGCTAGTATTTTTCTTTTCTTTTTTTATTGTGAAGACTGCAATGTAATTTATTTCGATATTTACTATAGCATACATTAAATAATTTGTTCAGTTAGGCAAATAGAAGAAATTTAATCAACTGTTGCAGTAGGATTCCAGATAGCAGAATTTTCACATGGTATCAGAGCAAAGAAAACAGATCCAGAAGAGCCAGTGCTGAACAAAAGAGGGAAGTCAGGAGACAACACATGCAATAAATTCAATTACCTAAAGGATTGCACAGTCCAGTCCAGGAGGACAAATTTTTTTATGGAAAATCTCTCCCTGAATGAGTCGACAAAGAAAGATTTCCGGATCGAAATTTGCCAGTGACAGAGGGAGTTGCGCAATAGGTTCAGCGTAGAGCAATCTTCAGGAGGGACGCAGTTTTTGCTGGACTGCAAAAGCGTCAGAAATCGAAGGGAAAATAGCACAGATCAATATGGAAAATTTAGATGTCTCTGAATTATCTTCTAGATTGGAAGAAGATTTCGCATGTTTATCATGTTCAGCGTTTGCAGGGGTTTGGTACATTGATAACGAGGCTTCAGCTCACATGACTGGAGTACGAGAATACTTCTCGAGCTATCAGGTAGAGCAGATGGACTTCTAGATCACTATGGGAAATAGAACAAAAAGCACTCCAGTAGGGAGAGGCAACATAGTGTTTCAGACGAAAGCAGGAACCAGCATTAGAGCCACTAATGTGTTGCATGTGCCAGGGCTAGGAATGAATTTGATTTCAGTCTCCCAGTTATAGGACAAGGGATACGATGTATACTTCATTGGGAAGAAGGCATACATCAAGCATCTGAGTTGCAAGAAGAAGAGGCAAATTCGAACTCGAAGTAATTGATTATAAAGATTGCAGCTCGAGTCTCTAATGGCACTGATAGGCACCAATATTGATGACGAGAGAAATATGAATGAACTATAGCATAGGAGAATGGGACATCTGCACCATGGATCACTGAGGATGCTCAGAGAGACTGTTACTGGAGTACCAGTCCTCAGTACGGAGCATGACGACGTATGCAAAGGATGCTACTAGGGATGTATGCTAAGGCAATTTTTCCCAGAAGTGATACTCGAGCAGAAGGCGTATTGGGATTGATACACTCAGACATTAGTGGCCCAATGTCCACTAGAGCTCTCAACGGTGGTGAATACTTTGTCACCTTCATTGATGATTACTCCAAGAAAACCTGGATCTACTTCCTAAAGACCAAGGATGAGGTCTTTGATCGGTTCAGAGAGTTTAAAGTTCTCGTGGAGAACATGACAAGGAAGAAAATAAATGTGTTGCCCTCAGATAACGGTGGAGAATATACTAATAAAGACTTCACAGATTTCCACGCAAAGGAGGGCATCAAGAGAGAGTGGACATCTCCATACAATCCATAGCAGAATGGTGTAGCAGAGCGGAAGAACAGAACTATTGTTGGCGCAGAAAAGCTATGTTATATGACCTAGACCTGCGTAGATTCTTATGGGCAGAGGCATGTAACACAACTGTGTATATTCACAATAGAACTCCTCATAGGGCATTGGGGAAGAAAATGCCTGAAGAAGTTTTCATAGGAAGGAAACAGGAAGTAGGTCACCTCCGAATATTCAGAAGTCTGGCATATTGTCACATACCACATGAGATGAGAAGTAAACTTGATCAGACTGTAGAAAAGGGGTATCTCGTAGGATATAGTGAGACCTCAAAAGCATACAGAATCTACATTGCTAGCAGCAAGAAAATTGTAGTGAGATGAGATGCTAAGTTCATGGAAGATAGAGCTTTCAGGAAATCTCATGATATGCCAGCAAAGGATCAGTAAACATAAGTTCCTTTAGTCCAACAGTAGCAGGGGCAGCAGGGAAGACAGGCAGGAGGACAGACACCAAGATCAAGTACATTGATTAGTACTAGCATTTCCTCGAAAGGAGAAGATTCTGGCAATTCTCAACAAATGGAACAGCAGGAACAGGAGGAGAAATTGAGAGAACTTCCTACCACCAATGGTAGAACTAGTAGGGAGGCACGACAGACAATGAGGGACGCAGAGGAGTTCATTGCAACTCCCAGAACCGAGAAGAGGTAGTGTAGACAACCTGACAGATACCAAGCATTGGTAGCACAGGTAAAAGAATCCTCAAGTTTTCAGGAAGTCATACAGCACCAAGTATGGGTGGATGCCATGGTAGAAGAGTACAGTTCTATCATGACAAATGATGTCTGGGAAGTTGTGCCTAGACTAGAGCATAGTTCAGTTGTAGGATCAAGATGATTCTACAAGATCAAGTATGTTGCAGATGTTAGCGTGGAGAAGTACAGGGCCATGTTCGTAGCAAAGGGGTATGCACAGAAAGAAGGAATTGACTATGAGGAGACCTTCGCCCCTATAGACAAATACACCTCCATCAGATTTGTTATATCCCTAGCAGCTCAAATGGGATGGGAGATTCACCAAATGGATGTCAAGACAACATTCTTGAATGGGGTGATAGAAGAGGGGGTGTACATAGAACAGCCTGAAGGCTTCGAAACCCCTGAGAAGAAAACTCATGTATGAAGATTGAAGAAAGCCTTGTATGGGCTCAAGCAGACACCCAAAGCTTGGTATGGTCGGGTTGATAGCTACTTGCAACAGTTGGGATTCGTCAAGAGTGATGCAAATCCCAATCTCTACTATTTGATGGTGGAGAATGGGCCACTAATTCTGGTATTATATGTAGATGATTTGTTTCTTACAGGATCATCTAGGCTCATAAGGACTGCAAGAAGAATCTTGAAGCAGAATTCGACATGAAGGATTTGGGGTTGATACATTATTTTCTAGGATTGGAAGTGTGGCAGAAGAATGGAGAGATATTCCTAGAGCAAGGAAGAAATGCCATGAAAATTCTCAAGAGGTTCAGAATGCAGGATTGTTGGTCCATTGCAACACCTCTGATAACCATCTGGAAGAAAATAGATGCATCAGGAGACAAGGAAGTGAACCCCACCTTGTACAAGTAGCTCATTGGGTCACTCATGTATCTAGTCAACACCAGGCCAAACATTTGTTTTGCTGTCAACACCCTTATTCAGTTCATGGTGGAACCGAATGTTGGAAAGTGTAACTAGGATCGGTCTTCAGAATGACAAATTAAAATGTATTATGTAAATACTTGCTTCATTGGTTTCATGAGCAAGAAGTTTTATTATAGATCAAAGGCTTCTTCTTGATGTCTTTTACGGATTTTTCATCTTGTCATAAATGTATGAATTAGAGTCATGGACATGAAGCAATGTTACACTTGTAATGAGCCAAAGAAACGATGTAAATATACCTCCAATACTTTGTCATCACTGCTAGAAGATAAGCCTCTCAATTCGGCTTGAAGATACTAATAAATTCCCTTGATAGTTAGCTCATGAACAGTCACAACCATTCCTGGTCATGTCTTCTTATTATAGGGCCTAACTACTATAAATACCCCACTAGACTGCGGAGAAAACACAGTGAAGGAAGATGGGTACCTCTGAGATTTTCGAACAGTATTCTGTGGATGAATAGTTCGGATCAAGTTTTATGATAAAAGATGCAAGTTGAAGGGTCTATTTTGGTGTGTAGATATAAGGTTGATCTGCAAAAGGAAGAGAGGTATACATACCTCTAATTTTGGTCTACACTACAATGCATGTTTCAAGCAGGCCGAGGGTTGTCATAATAAGAGACAAGTCTATAATCGGTGCAAAGAAGCAGGCGTAAGGAAGAGGGATGCACAACAAAGAAAGAGGCTACAAAGCATACGAAGAAGAGGCAGAAGTGTGAGAATAAAGTCTATATTTAGTGCGAAGGAAGAGGCATGTCTAAAAGGTTTCTTGGTCACCACATTTCAATCTGGAATACACCAAAGGTTTGTTCTAGTGCAAAGGCTGGAGGGTGATCTACTAAGGAAAGGGAAGAAATATAAGTCTACTATTTGAAGAGCAGCATCACAATGAAGGACCTCAGACTTGGTCAAGGAAGCATATTGTCTAAAGACTAGGAATCGAGCTTTCCCAGTGGCAGTGCAAAATGGTCCAAAAAAGAGATCAGCATAAGAAGCCAAAAAGGGAGTAGTGACAAGGTCTCGGAAGCATACATAGCTCAAGTGTTTGCGTCACAGTCATGGCAATTGTCAACTGAAAGTCTATAAGAAGAATTATTTTTGTATAAATTTCTGAATCTTAATTCTTATGCAGAAATTATTATTGTTATTCCGGTTAAGCTCCTCCTACTTAGATAAGTTCTCAACTGAATAAATTCAAGTTAACATCGAAGCAAAACACATAACAGATCTCTACCAATTCAGATCTAGAATAAGCACATGCACACATTGACAAAGTGACACAGTTATTTCTGGACAAACTGTCCCCGGAAAAACCCAAGGTGGGAAAACCAGTCTTTGGCTGCTGGAGGGTTCTATTATTAAGAATATTTTTGAATACACAACTCTAGGTTCCAGATCTGGAAAATCCTATAGAGAAAACTCTAGATCTCCAGCTCTTGGCTGATCTAGGACCAAAAATACTGACTGATCCACACACTCAAACGGGATTTACTGAACTCAGTCAGATCTAGGCCTAGAAACCCCAGCGCTACCCCTAAAATGCACTCCATCAGCCTCTGAAGCCCTTGAAAGCCTCTGCGTCAGCCTTGGATGGCCTCCAAACCCTCAGTGTTGCACCTGGAAGGGACTGCGTTACCCCAGAATGGGTGCCACAGTGACTACGTTGCCCCTAAGGGTCTCTGCATAACCCCTAAAGGGTTTCCTGAAAATTACGCTGTCCTTGCTGCTGTTGTTGTTGTTGCCTTTCTCTGCGATGTCCTTGAGCTAATCTCTTCTCTGCCTCTTGTGTATTCTAGACCCTGGGATCAAATCATCCCCTTGGTCTAAATTCCCCTCTCTGCAACTGAAACACTTCTGAGTATTCTTAGCAAACCTTGCCCTAGAATCTCAGCTTAGCTTCAGTGCTCTACCTCTGTGTGTCTTTACAAATGACCCCAAGTCTTTCCTTTATACTTTTCTCGTTGACAAATCAACGGCCATGATCAAATCTTGAATCAATGGCTAAGATTAAAAGAAAGCTCGATCTGTGTGACTTAAGACAATTTCATCACATATTTAATTAAATTCACTTTAATTATTTTATTTTCCTAAGTTTTAACTCAGGAAATACATTAAAATAATTAATTAATTTAATATCTCCTAAACTAGATGAAATTTCCCAAATCCATTTATAGGTATTGTAGATCAGGTGGACTCTAGTCCTTCTTCAAAATTTGGGACATAGAGCACAACTGATGCTGCCTCAAATACACAAAATCTCAATAGTTTTCCTCTTCAAGAGGAAGAGGTTTTGGCTGTAATATCCCCAAAGGGAAATAACCAGTAATACACAGAAATATGCCAGACAGATATAGAAAATACAATGCTGGAACCAGATCATGGAACAAGTACACATAGAATGCCAGAAAACTAAGCCATTTTATTAATCTGAAAGTACATAGAGAGGAGTACAAAATAATCAGAATGAGTGCACCTATCCTTGCCCTAGGCAAGTGGAGACCCTCTCAGAACAAATGATGGTTGCATGAAAGTACATAGAGAGGAGTACAAAATAATCAGAATGAGTGCACCTATCCTTGCCCTAAGCAAGTGGAGACCCTCTCAGAACAAATGATGGCTGCAAATAAGGACAGCGTCCTAGCTGGCTGAAGAGCTGCTATGAAGAACTGCTGCTGGACTGCAATGGAACTATGAGCTGAAGACTAGAAGATGGCTGATTTCGGTCCTCCAAACCCTCACCAATAAAAACGCTATCTCTGCTAGTGACAGCGCAGAAACAGATGGAATGATGGCCACAAAAACCTCCAGATGAATGGATCAGCTCCTCAAGACTAGTAATGCTGGAAAACGCTGTCAAGCCCCACTCACATGACCCTGCTCACCAGATCAGCGTCCCCCCTGATGGATCTGCGTCCTATATGCTCAGATCTACTGGATCTGAAGCCTCCAATCCAGATCTGCGTCCTAGGCCTCCAGATCTGCGTCCTCCTAGGTCAGGTCTACTGTTATCTCTTCAGATCTATGCTGGATCTGCCAATATCTCCTCAGATCTGCAACCTCCAAGGCTGGATCTGATGTTATCTCTTCAGATCTAGGCTGGATCTGCCAATATCTCCTCAGATCTGCAATCTCCCAAGCTGGATCTAATGCTATCTCTCCAGATCTGCACCCTACAGAACTAGATCTGCAAATATCTCCTCAGATCTGTAATCTCCAAGGCCGGATCTGCCAATGTGCCTTCAGATCTGCGTCCTCCTGTCTCCTGGAACAGCGTCCTCTCTCTAAGCCTGATCTGCGTCCTTCCTTCCCCAGGAACAGCGTCCTTCCTCTCAGATCTGAACTGCGTCCTTCTTGCCCCTGAAACAGCGTTCTGCCTGCTAGATCTGCGCAGCCAAAAGAAGGGCTTCTTCCTCTCCAAATCTCCACCTGAAACTGCTACCAATTCCCACTGAAACTGAAGGGTGTTACTCAGAAAATAACCTTACTAGGGCAGGCACTCGAAGTCCCCCGAAGCTAAGGGTGAAACCAGAAATAACCTTACCAGGGCAGGCACTCGAAGTCCCCCGAGGCTAAGGGCGAGATCTCCGACCGGAGACACTCGGTTGCACTAAACAGTGCTGCAGACCGACTAAACAACCGGCGTGCTGAAGCAGACAGAAGTCTAGCTCTCAATATCAATATCAAATCATGCATGTCCAAATGAGGTGAGAACCCCACCTTTTATAGTGCTAAACTCCCTCCAAAACCTTAATTGCGTCCTTCACTCTCCTTGGCCTGCGCAGTTAACCTTGGGTCAGCCTGATGCCTCCCCATCATACTCATGTGGACCCCCAAGGCCCCCTCTCTAAGTTATAACGTCAATCAACTAGGAAAACACTTTATTTTATAAAGTGAGGTGACTAAAGTGAGGTAACCCCTCTTATTTCTCACTTTATTTATTATTTCTAGCTAAAGCGGCAGAATTAAACAAAAATGAAATATTCCAATTAGCAAAGCTAATTGGGACTATTACATTGGCCCTGGATTGAAGAGCCAAAATCTTGTGTCTTTTGTGTTTTGATAATTGACTTGATGAAAGACCTAATAAGCTAATGAAGAGAAGATCTAAGTTAGAGAAATAAGTCCACAAGTAATTATCAAGAAGAGAATTGAATTAAACTACGCCATATCAAATTCTCAACACCGAAAAGGGTACATTGGGCAGCAGCTAGGAGCATTCTTAGATATGTGTGTGGAACAGTTGGATATGGGTTGAAATACACCCGAGGAGATGATATTAGACTGAGCGGGTTCACAGATGCAGATTGGGTAGGAAGTTCAGCAGACCGAAAAAGTACCTCTGGGTACTATTTCAGCGTTGGATCAGGAATGATATCTTGGTGCAGTAGGAAACGGAATTCGGTAGCATTGAGCTCCACCAAAGTAGAGTATATGGCAGCCAGCACAACAACGTGCGAAGCCATATGGCTTAGGAAGCTTCTTGTGAGCTTGTTCAAGAAGAGGATGGAGCCGACTAGTGTTTACTGTGACAATCAGAGTTGTATCAATCTCTCTCAAAATCCAGTATTTCATGATCGGTCCAAACACATAGATATCAGATGTCATTTCATCAGAGACTGTGTTCAACGTGGGGGCAATGAGGTAACGAGTATGTCCCCACAAGAGATCAAGAGAAAACATACTCACAAGAAGACTCAGGAAAGGCTAAATAAGGTCGATTCGCGAACCCAAATGGGTCCTGATCCAAATAGCAATAGATATCGAAAGTTGCGAGTGTAGTAGCGGTTAGCGGCGGTAAGCAAGGTCAACGGAAACACGAATCAGCTGACATAGTGTGATAGCGCGGAAATTAATCGACATCGACAATGCGAAGGGAGATGTTGCGGGAGATGAAACGTGCTAGATGGTTGTATTGCTAGTGAGCATTCCTCGCTAAGTGGGAGTGTTGATTTGTGGTAACATCGGATGTGCTCTAAGTCTCAAATTTTGCAGGAAGGCTTAAGAACATGTACTCCAAAGAACCCAAAAAGCGTTTTGAGAAATTCCACTCAGATCATGTTTTATGAAAATAATTAATTATTTTTAATGGGACTCTAAGTTTAAACTTTGGGAAATTAAAATAATTAATGGATATTAATTAAAACAATGTGAATCTTCTAGAGAAGACGAAGATCAAGTCAGTTTAATCTTAGCCGTTGATTAACGATTTAATCTCGACTGTTGAAGTCTCAACGAGAAGATTATAAGGAGGACTTGGTGAGGCATTTGGAAAAGATATCGAGACAAAGAAGGAATCCAGAGATCGAAATTCTTTAGTGAGCAGTGCTCAGTTAGAAGACCGATTGAGAGGATTCTCACAGAGAGGGGTAGGAATAATTTCCATGTGGAAGAATCCTTGATCTAGAGAGTGCATAGCAGAGGAGGAATTAGAAGCCACAAACAATTGCACAGAGCCTGTGACACAAAGGCCGCACTAGGATTGCACTAAGCTATAGAGGGAGTTCGTTTTTCTCTTAAGGAGACAACAGAGGGTCCGTGCCAGTTCCCAAAGGGAGTTTCTAGAGGTTAGTTGATTCCAGTTTCCAGCCAACAGAGAGAACCAGTGCAGAGACAGAGAGCAACTTCAGTTGTGATGCAGTCACTGCGCAGACGCAGTGTAGAACAACTCGTTTCAGGTGCAAAACAGTGTTGGATTCCCGTGGCAGAGTGAGTTTTGTCTCACGAGATTTTGCTTGTCATATTTCTTTGTATGATTTGTCAGATTCAACAATCATAGATTTGTACTTAGAAAATCACTGCATAATATACAAACCCTCGGCTACTGCACCGATTTTCCCACATTGGGTTTTGCCGGGGACAATTGTCCAAAAATAACAGTGTTAATGTGTGTATACTTGTGCTCATATTTTTCCTTGCTTTTTTTATTGTGAAGACTGCAGTGTGTTTTATTTCGATATTTACCATAGCATACGTTAAATAACTTGTTCAGTTACGCAAATAGAAAAAATTTAATTAGCTACTACAGTAGGATTCTGGATAGCGGAATTTTTATAGTTGAGAAATCCAAGGAGGTGGCAGTTAAACGATTTTTCTTATTAAGACATTATGTTATGATGTTTTCGTTATTGTTATGTGTTCTTTCAATTTACCTTTTCTTATCATCAAGACTAATGCCAAGCAACAAATAGAAGAGGACACAAGATGTAGGCACGCTGCTAGGGAAAAACCCCACTCTTTAGGGAAAACCCGGTCAAATTCTTCCTTCAGTGGATTCAAGATGAGACGACCAAAGCCCTATACTAGAAATTCGCTCCATCAAGTCATCCAAGATCCATGTCCTAAAGTTAGCACCAAATCCTTGTCACTGAGTTGCACCGAGATTTCATCATGTGTTAGCACTTAACTGAGATCACTGTGACACCACCGAACTGAAGTTACTATAATAGCTCTGAACTGAGATCAGCATCTTTCTCCTGAGAAAACACCGAAACCTTAACTGTGAGATAGCATTGAGATTGTGGGAGAGCACCGAGACTCTGAGATAGTGATACTAAGATACCATAGAGACCTTCCCTCTGAGATTATTTGAGATCTTCTTCATTGTGATCATCTTTGTGATCCATCCAAACCCTCGTTATTGTGATCATCTCTGAGATCTGTCCGAACTCTTGTCACTATAATCATCATTGTGAATTTGTGATATATCCGAACTCCTGTCACTATGGTATACGAACTTATCTTCTAAAATTTCTGCGAGCTATATCTCAGAGATCATGGAACTTTTGTGGCGTCATTTGAGCGAAGGTCACCCTCCTTTATAGAGTTGTTTCCCCTTGAAATAGGCCGACATGACTTCATGAACTGTTGTGTCTCGATTTAGGCTGACTTGAGTTCATTTGATAATAATTTCTTGAGGTCGACTTGAAGATGAAGAGGCTGACTTGAAGACTTTAATGAAGAGGTCGAGTTGATGACATTGTTGAAGAGGATGACTTGATGGAAGAGTCTTTGAACAAACAATAAATGACTTTGACAATAACCTAAAGCCTACAATGGAGGCTTCACCTATAATTGACCAAAGCATGAAACCCATGCTTTAACAAGTCAATAAATAATAATAAATTGTTTTCTGACAAATATATTAATAATGAAGACCAAACCTAGTTATATTCTTCAACATATGAGACCCCTCTGCTCAGGTCTTTTGTTGAAACCTGTAGATTTCATATTTGTGATATGTCTGACGAAATGACTATCATGGTTGGGCTTGGTTAGGTCAAGTTATTGATCAAGTTTTGTTTTAGAAGCTTTTTCTTGGTATCATTTATGTCTCGAAAAGTCTCATCAAATTCCAGGCAGTGGTTTGGAGACTAACCCTGAAAAGTGGCTTAAATTTCGTAGTCTCTAGAACAGAACTGGCTGAAAAAGACTGCAGTCTCTCCCTTACAGCCATTGTAGGAGCGACTGGAGGGTTCCAGTCGCATGCATGCCTTGTCATTAGAGCAACTGGGGGTTTAATTCATTGAAAGGTTAGTTTAACTTAGGGATTGGGGGTCTTGTAGCACCTGAGGGAGATCTGTGAAGTTTTGGTTCGTCAGTTCTACTTCCTTAACTACACTTAGGGAGTTGAATTATATCATAGTAACTCTTTGTCACATGTTTACCCCAGTGGACCGGATAACTTAGGTAAATGTGGGAGGAGGGTGTTACAGAGTGGTATCAGAACATGGTTCAATAGTGGAACTGGATGGGTGGAATTTGTTTGTCATGCATGCATGAAGGATGTATATGTGTTTGTTATGTGTGCATGGTGGTATTCATTGTTACAGTTGTGTTGCCATGTAGGAGTTGATGATATTGTTGTTGGGATGCATTAGTCATGAATGCATGTCAGTGGTATATGCATTTGTTATGCATGCTAGTGTCTATATGTTGCTATAAGGGCATTATTATGGGCATGGTTGTCGTGCATGAGGTCATTGTAGACATTTTAGGTCATCATGATGTTGTTGGTATGTTATGATGTTGATGGTGTTAGTTGAGATAGAGATACTGTTAATTTTGGGCAACTAGTTCCAAACTCCATGTTGCATTGCTCATATGATGATGATGATATTTTTGTTCGATTCCTCTTTCGGAGAGGTGCAAGATTGATCTAAAGATCATCTTATTTGGATGAGCAGAACTTATATTTTAATTTTATTTTCCACACGTGCAAATTGTCAAGGTCGGCCAGATTTGTAATGTAGGCTCACAAACCCCAAAAGATGTGTCACACACCCTCATTGATGGATATAAATTGGAGAGAGATGATGCTCATTTCATCATCATCTCATCACACATATTCTTCATGATCATATTGGCTCGTACAACCTACAAGAGGCTTCTCTCTCTCACACGGGTGAATCTAAAGCTGGAGAAATTTGGACTGTTTTTAGGGCTTTCTAGACAGTATTGACCAGCATTGACTTTGGGTCAACCCTTGAGCTTTGACTCTGATTTGAGTATAGAAATTCTGATTTTTGGAGGCCGCATTAGAGGGCACAGAAATCGAGGAGGGATGTTGACTTGGATTGCACCCGTTTGACCGCAGCGTTGACCAGTGTTGGCTTCTGTGTTGACTGATTTCTATTGACTTGCGCATTGACTGTTTGGGAGTTGTCTTTAAGGTGTCTGTGAATCTTAAGGAAAGGTTGCTCTTGTAAGTTGGAAGAGCTAGTTTGACCAGCCAAAGTCTTCGCTGGCTAGGGCATCCTGTTGACTACTCTAACAAACATTTCTCTCTACATTTGCTGGACAAAAAGAATTACAAATTCTGATATATTATTTGGCTTGTCTTCTATTGATCTATTATTATGTTCTATCAGCATTTACTTTTATGTTTATGTGATTGCTAATTTGAATTGGGCCTATAAGAAAGATTGAAAACTAAACTGCATTAAGATAGAACATACCATGGTTAAAAATTAACAGCAGGAGATGCAGATCATCAAAGTGAAGTTGCGGCACTAGATTTCGAGGTGAGCATAGATCGTCTTATAGGTTTGTATGTTTGGCATACATGTGGTTAATGGTTGTTATAAGCATTAGGGTTATATTGTTGCCAATCTATTGTTATTTTGGTTATATGGGTGATAAATGCTAGTTGATCAGTGTAGTCGTATGCACATGTATCGGATAGTCATGAAAAATAGTAACTTTTTATATGCATTGTCGTCATATAAATGATTATTATGGTCATTGTAACGAAGATCTTGATGTTATATGTATCATGCTAATTTGGATTGGCCTATGCAGATGGTTAGGGTTATGACATTCAAGTCTGAGTCGACCTATTTGTGATATTGTGTTGTACTAATCTATACTGACTGAGCATATGTGATTGTTATGCATAAATGACAATTGTTTATGAGTTTATGACATGAACATGTTATCTAGTTACTATTATGGATATCATGACCTTTTTATGTTTGAGTTGACGTATTGTGAAGTATATCCTACTAATCTAGATTGATTGTGCATACGAGATAGCCCCCTTTGAGATACATTGAGGTATGAGTTTGCTTATGTCGTATACTTGGTGCTTGATTGTTTGATTATGTTGTCTATTTGGTGTTTGAGTGTTTGGTGTCTATTATGTCATCTAGTTGATTTATCTAACATAGTACATTTATAGTTTGTTTGAATGTTTGATTAATTGCATGATATGAGTTTGTATTCATAAGATTGCATGAAGAATGATTTTGTTTTAAGATGGTTGTACTAACACATGTGTTGAGACAGATGATATGTACTTGAGTGTAAGTAGGTAATAGTTATAGCATTATGTATTATGGCTGATGAATGTGAGTTGATTGTTGATTATGACATGGTTGTTACACTTGGTAAAATTTGATTTCAAATTGGGAGATATGTTATCTTGATCTTTGGAACATGTAGCTAACATGTGTGTTCAGTTACAAGGCAGCGTATAACTGCAAATTGAGAGATATGTTATCATGATCTTTGGAACATGTGGCTAACATGTGTGTTTAGTTACAAAGCAGTGTATAACTGTATATTTATTTATACACTGACAGTTATGTGTTTATGGCAGTATGATACAGGGAATTGCATGGCAAAGAGACTGCCATGAAATATTGGAGGCTCGGGTTGAGCTTTCCCTTGGAAGCACTGGGAACCCATGGGGATTGAGTCATGGTGTTTGTTGTTAGTCTTGTGCTTTCGATATTTTCTGATTTTTTGTGCTTGATTTGCGGATTGATTGTGTCTAGTGTATGGCCATACAACTTTGTTTGTGGTGTCGTATTGCTATTGGTTTTTGTTAAATTTGGACAACTAGGTCCAAACTCCATGTTATGATGCTCAGATTAAGAGGCTAATATTTTTGTTGGAATCCTCTTTCGGAGAGGTGTAAAATCCATATATAATATGTCTTAATCCGATGAGCAAAACATTTATTTTGAATTTATTATTCTTAATAAATTATATGTGCAGGTCGGCCTTAAGGTTGCACGCCCCCAGCAGATGTGTCACACGCCCCAATGATGGATATAAATACAGGCAAAGTTGGAGAGCATTTCATCACAACACAACTCACAACATCTTCTCTCATCTGAGTTAGTACGAGCTCCTTGGAGGACGAGTTCAACCACACGTGTGAAGGAGAAGAAGGACAAAACAGTACGGCTGAGTTGAAGGACGATTTTCTGCAGTTAGGGTTTTGCAGAAAGTTTGACCAGCGTTGACTTTGGTCAACGCATGGTCCTATTGGGCTGAAAGCTTGTGGGAAGTTCGATTTTGGAAGGCCATACTATTTGGCACAGAAATCGAGGTCAAAGGGTTGACCAATCTGCTGCTGCGTTGACTTTTAGCTTGCTGCCCTGCGTTGACTTTTTCAGGACAGCGTTGACTTTTTTGGAGTTGACTTGGGTTGACTCGTTTACTGATTGGAGGACTGTTGTGACACATGCTGGGTTGGCTAACCAAGGAGACTTTGCTGGTTGAAGCATCCTGTTGACCGCCGTAACGAACCACCACATTTTTCCTGTTTCTGATTTGTCTTCTGTAAGATCCACTTATATGTTCTATCTGCATTTTGCTTAACTATTTGTATGATTGCTGTGAGAAAAGTAAAATTGCTCTTAGCATAGAACATCTACAAAAATTTACATGGTATCAGAGGTGAGGTGAAGACAAACTCTATCTTTAGCAATCACCACCGGAAGAAATGGGTTCCACTAGTCTTGAATTCAAGGAGAATGACAAGCTGACTGGAAGTGATGACTTCCATGCCTGGAAGATGATATTAGACCTCAAATTGGAAGATCATGATCTCTTGGATCATGTGACAGGTAAGATTCAAGAACCTCCATCCAATGCTACTGCGGCTGTTAGAAACAAGTATAAGAAGGGAGAAATCAGAGCAAAGCTGCTGATCAGGGAATCCATACATAAGAGTCTGGTTGCCTATGTATTTTAACTAGGCACATCCAAGGAGATGTATGACAAATTGATCCTTATGTTCAAGGTAAACAATGTGAACCAAGTGCTATTCCTCAAGAACAAGTTGAAGAATATGAAGAAGGGCCGGGATGAATCTATTCAAACCTTCTTTTTGAAATTGACCGAAACAAGGAACTATCTGCTGGCTATTGGGGAGACAATAGCTGATCGTGAGATGGTTCTCACCGCACTTGGAGGACTCCCATATGAATGGCAAGTATTCACAACTACCATTCTCAACAATAATACCATTCCTAACTTTGATGAGCTTCTGTCTATATGTATGCAAGAAGAAACAAGGATGAAGGAATTCAATAATGACAGAAATGCTGCCTATGGTGCTCATTCCCGAAAGAAGAACTCTGGTGGTTCTAAGGACAAAGGAAGAACGAGGACTCAAGAGAAGAAGGGTAAATGTTTCACCTGCCATAGGCCTAGTCACTATGCTAGAGAATGCCCCTTCAAGAAGGATTCTCCCGATAGTGATGACAACAACAACAACCGAAGGAATGGGAATCGAAGAAATGACAAATCCAAAGGGAAGAGGAAAGCTCACTTTGGTGGAAACAATCAACCTTCTAAAAGGTCCGGAAATACCAGGTATGAGGAGTCTAATGTTGTTGATAAAAGAAATGAGTATATTCTTGTATCTGCTCTCTCAGCTGCATCTCCGCCCGACACTATGGATGTCTGGCTAATCGATAGTGGTGCCTCAAGACACATCACCGAATTCAAGGAAGCACTTTCTGACATGGTTGAAAGGGATACTAATCTAGAAATTATCCTTGGGGATAATGCCACTTATCCTGTGAAAGGGACAGGGACTGTGACCCTCCACTTGTCTCAAGGACAAGTCCTACGTTTGCAAGATGTACTCTATGTACCTAAATTAAAGAAGAACCTTGTGTCTGTATCTGCCATGGAAGACAAAGGATTCAATGTAACTTTCTCTGATGGAAAGGTGCTCATGTGGAAGGAGAGCTTCAAGGAAGCTATCTCAATTGGTTTTAGAGTTGGTACACTCTACCAGGTTGGAGGGAGTCCGTTGAGAGCTATGACTTGTGATACTATCCGACAAACCGAACTATGGCACCGAAGATTTGGACACCTTCATTACAAGGCCCTTCCCGAAGCAAGGAAGGTGGTGACAGGGATGCCTGATTTTGGAAATAATCATGAAGGTGTATGTAAGGGCTGTGATGAAGGAAAACATACAAGGGGACCTTTCCCCTCAAGTGTCACAAAGACATCTGATATATTGCAACTGGTCCATTCTGATCTATCTGGTATGTTGCCCGTGACATCCCTGAGGGGATGTTCTTACTACATGACATTTACTGATGACTTCTCTCGCAAAACCTGGATATACTTCTTGAAGAAGAAGGATGAGGCTTTCATGTGGTTCCGTACCTTCAAAGCCTTGGTGGAAAATATGACCGGAAAGAAGATCAAGATTTTGAGGGCTGACAATGGCACTGAATATGAGTCAAATGAGTTCAAAGACTTTTGCAGAGAAGCTGGCATTAAGAGGGAGACTACCACTGCATATACTCCTGAGCAGAATGGTGTTGCTGAACGCAAAAATAGGACTATTGTGGAAGCTGCCCGTGCCATGCTATGTGACCAGGGTCTACCAAAGTTTCTGTGGGGAGAAGCTGCAAACACTGCTGTGTATATTCAAAACCGATGCCCGCATTCCGCTTTAGACTCCAAAACTCCCGAAGAGGTTTTCTCTGGTAAGAAACCTGATGTCTCACATTTTAGAATTTTTGGATGTCCCGTCTATTTTCATGTGCCGAAAGAAAAGAGAAGTAAGCTGGGTGCTACTGGGAAGAAAGGAATGTTTGTGGGCTATAGTGAGACTTCTAAGGCATATAGAGTCTATGTACCTGGTCAAAGGGAAGTAGAGATAAGCCATGATGTCACTTTTGACGAAGATGCTTCCCTGAAGAAAGTAGTAGATCTTCCTAGATCTGAAGACAATCATGAAGAAAGACCTGGAAATCTGGAAGAACCCCAGGATGAGACTATGCCTGATATTGAAGGGCCAATGGACCCTATTGATCCACCCCCTTCACTAGGAAAGAGACCATCATGGCTCAGGGACACCCTCGAAGATGCTGAGGGTCATGCTCCCCCAAGGGGGACATTCCGAGAAAGCAAGAAGCCGTGTAGATACCAAGGGTATCTAGCTGCCATGAGTACTATTGTACAATCTGAACCTGGATCTTTTGAGGAAGCCGTAAAGCATCAAGTTTGGAAGGATGCTATGCACAAAGAATATGAGTCCATAATGAAGAATGATGTCTGGGATGTGGTCCCGAGACCGAAGGACAAATCTGTTGTCACCGCAAAATGGCTCTATAAGATCAAACATGGATCTGATGGAAGTGCTGAAAAGTTCAAGGCAAGGTTTGTTGCCCGTGGCTTCTCTCAAAAAGAAGGAATTGACTATGATGACATATTTGCACCTGTGGCACGATATACCACCATTCGATCAATCATAGCCCTTGCTGCTACGCAAGGATGGAGTCTTCATCGGATGGATGTCAAGACCGCTTTTCTGCATGGTGCAATAAAGGAAGAGGTGTATGTGGAACAACCTCTGGGATTTGAAGTTCAGAATCGAGACACTCATGTCTGCAGGTTGAAGAAAGCCCTCTATGGGTTAAAACAAGCACCCAGAGCTTGGTACGAGAGGATGGATAGCTACTTGATGAAGCTGGGCTTCACTCGAAGTAATGCTGATCCGAACCTTTACTTCAAGGTTGTGCAGGAGAAGCCTCTCATTCTAGTGCTATATGTGGACGACCTCTTCCTGACAGGTGCTGACCCTCTCATTCATCAATGTAAGAGGGAGCTCGCTGCTGAGTTCGAGATGAAGGACCTAGGACTGATGCACTACTTCCTAGGCCTGGAGGTCTGGCAGAGACCTGGAGAGATTTTCCTTTGTCAAGGAAAATACATTGTGAAGCTTCTGGAAAGATTTGGTATGGTGTGGTGTGAAATCAGGTGTCGACAGATGGAACTCAACTTCAAGAAGTTGAGTGGCAGCGCTGCTGGGCCTATCTTGGCCAATCCTACTGAGTATCGTCAACTCATAGGAGCTTTGATGTTCTTAGTGAACACTCGTCCGGACATATGTTTTGCAGTGAACACTTTGAGTCAACAGATGGTTGAGCCTCATCATTTTCACTGGGTTGGTGCCAAGAATCTTTTGAGATATCTTCGGGGCACGATAAACCATGGGCTGAGATACACTGCCGGGGGTGTGATACTCCGTGGATATACTGATGCCGATTGGGGGCCCCGCGTGTGGTGGGGAAATGAGCACATCGGGATCTTTGTAATCTTGGTTCTGCTTCGATCTCATGGATGAGCAGGAAGCCGAAGTCGGTGGCTTTGAGCACCGCGGAGGCCGAATACATTGCTGCTAGTATGGCCTGTTGTGAAGCAGTTTGGTTGCGGAAGCTCTTTAGTGAGCTGTTTGGACATGTGCTAGATACCACTGTGATACTCTGTGATAATCGGAGTGGGATTCGTATGACTGAGAATCCTGTGTTCCACGACCGATCCAAGCATATTGATATCAGGTACCACTTTATCCGGGATATGGTACAGCGAGGCGCCGTAAGGCTCGATCATATAGGAACTGATGAGCATGTCGCGGATATTCTCACTAAGCCCCAGGGGAAGGTCAAGTTCCTAACCTTCCGTGATAATCTTGGTGTCGTGGAAAGACCCTATGATGTGGGTCCTGTTGGACGATGAGCTCTGGGAGCTCTGGGGGGCTTTGGGGATAGCTTCTCGGAGCGATAAGCACTCATAATGCTTCTGCCCCACCCTTGTGATTATTGAGCTGGTTCGCCACTCATTTATCTGTGCCTCGTATGCATCCTACCCATTGAATTCAGGGCTCATGGAAAGTACCTCTCATTTGGCCAATGAGGTGGGAAAAGCTAGAGACTATTAGCAAAGACTGATGGACGCATCAGAGATTGCCGTACTCTCTATCTAGGATGGCACAGTCCAACCACTTGATCTGGGATCAAGTTTAGGGAGGTCTGGGACCTCTGCCTGACTTCGGGTCAGATGAACCAACTTTGGGTTGGTTGGATACTCTTCATGAGTTTGATAGAGGTTTTGAACCTCTGGACTGATTATGTCAGTCGGGGGATGATGTCTTTGTGACTGACCCACTTCTGTTTTGAAATAAAGAGGCCAGCAAAGCAAGTTACGGCGGGATGACGCACGATGTTTGATTGCATTGATGGATGGAGTTCTCCCTAGTTGAGAGGGAGTGTTAAATTTGGACAACTAGGTCCAAACTCCATGTTATGATGCTCAGATTAAGAGGCTAATATTTTTGTTGGAATCCTCTTTCGGAGAGGTGTAACATCCATATATAATATGTCTTAATCCGATGAGCAGAACATTTATTTTGAATTTATTATTCTTAATAAATTATATGTGCAGGTCGGCCTTAAGGTTTCACACCCCCAGCGGATGTGTCACACGCCCCAATGATGGATATAAATACAGGCAAAGTTGGAGAGCATTTCATCACAACACAACTCACAACATCTTCTCTCATCTGATTTAGTACGAGCTCCTTGGAGGACGAGTTCAGCCACACGTGTGAAGGAGAAGAAGAACAAAACAGTACGGCTGAGTTGAAGGACGATTTTTCTGCAGTTAGGGTTTTGCAGAAAGTTTGACCAGCGTTGACTTTGGTCAACGCATGGTCCGATTGGGCTGAAAACTTGTGGGAAGTTCGATTTTGGAAGGCCGTACTACTTGGCACAGAAATCGAGGTCAAAAGGTTGACCAATCTGCTGCTGCGTTGACTTTTAGCTTGCTGCCCTGCGTTGACTTTTTCAGGACAACGTTGACTTTTTTGGAGTTGACTTGGTTTGACTCGTTTACTGATTGGAGGACTGTTGTGACACATGCCGGGTTGGCTGACCAAGGAGACTTTGCTGGTTGAAGCATCCTGTTGACCGCCGTAACGAACCACCACATTTTTCCTGTTTCTGATTTGTCTTCTGTAAGATCCACTTATATGTTCTATCTGCATTTTGCTTAACTATTTGTATGATTGCTGTGAGAAAAGTAAAATTGCTCCTAGCATAGAACATCTACAAAAATTTACAGTTTTTCATGGTTGTCTTCTTCGTTATCTTTTGTTATTGTTTTTATGTTTTGAGGGTCTTGGGGATTGGTTGGGAAGGAGGAAAGTTAATGGAGCTTGGAGAGAGCTGGATGGAACCCAACAGGTAATGTAAGACCTAGATGAAGCTCGGTGCATGTATAACAGTAGTTGAAGCCAAAAGTATGATGGTTGGATTGGTAGGGTCCATTAGTGGAATTGGACGATGCCAGGACAGTGATGAGAAAGGTAACAGGAAAGGTAAGGTAAATGGATCTAAGATAACAGAGGCCTTGGCTAAGATGGGAATTGTTGTTCGCAATGTTGTGCATGCTATGCACAGATAAAGGGAGTTCACTTAACCTTAACCTTATGATATCTGGTGTGTGTTGTGACTATGATTATGTTTATGCTTATATATGCATTTATGTATGCATGTCATTGACTGACAAGATCGTTAGGATTTTTTTTTGCTAGTGTTCACACACACACAGATATATATATATATATATATATATATATATATATATATGCAGTTGCCTGACAAGGTCATCAAGGATCATGATTGTTTTATGCTGATGTTTATATGTATGTATGTATGTATATCGTTGTCTGACAAGGTCGTCAGCATCATTCTTGCGGAGGAATGATTGCTTATGCAGGTGAATGGCATGAAGAGGTTATTGGCTTATGAGGAATCAAGTGGGAAGAGTAACCCTAACAAATCTACAAGGTTAGTATCATGTGGATATATATTGATATTATATGCTTGTACTATGTCTATGTTTATGTTATGGACAAGTAACGTTGAAGGACATATCAGTGAAATGTAGTGTAATCTACGGCATGCTGAGACAAGCATGGATGGTGGAAAGACACTAGAGGCAAGGTTTCCTGGTAGAGACAGTGTGGTCTCTGGATGTGTGGTACTACTGTTGTGTATATGTTGTACATGTTGCACCTGTGATGTTGTGGGCATGCAGTGTTGTGTATTGTGTACATGTTGTTTATGCACTACTGTATAGATAGTGTTGTGTACATGTTGTTTATGCAGTGCTATGTACAGATGGTGTTGTTTATGCAATGTTATGTATAGATGGTGTTGTACGCATGTTGAATATGTAGTGCTATGTACATATGGTGTTGTGCGCATGTTGGATATGCAATGTTCCATACATATGGTGTTGTGTGCATGTTGGATATGTGGTGTTGTGTGCATGTTGTGTTTTTTGTGTGTTGCATATGCGGTGTTATGTATATATGGCGTGGTGTGCACGTTATACATATGGTGCTATGTACATGTGGTGTTGTGTGCATGTGGTGTCGTCTACATGTGGTGTTGTGTGCATGTGGTGATGTATACATGTCGTGCATGTGGTGTTGTGTACATGTGGTGATATGTACATGTCGTGCATGTGGTGTTGTGTACACGTTGTGCAGGGGGCGTTGTGTACATGTGGTGTTGTGTACATGTTGTGCAAGTGGTGTTGTGTACATGTGGTACTGTATTCATTTTGTACATGTGGTACTATTGTACATGTGGTATTGTGTGCATGTTGTACAAATTGTTTTGTGTACGTGTGGTACTGTGTATGTGCATTGCGTAGTCATGGTACCCTGACATGTCTATTCGTTGTGTTGTACTTTGTGTATGTATTGTTTTGTGTTGTGCATCTAATGTAGGTCTATGTATTGCATATGTTGTACACCGGATGTAGGTGTATGTGCTGTAATGTACATCAGATGCAGGGGTATGTGTCGTGTTGTACGTCGGGCGTAGGAGTATGTGTTGTATGTCAAGAATAGGTGCATGTATTGTATGGTGTTGTATGCCATGTGTAGTTGTATGTGCGTGATGCACATTATGTGTATGTGTATATGGTTGAAGAGAAGGCACTGGGTGCTTGTCGGGTGTGGCAAATGATTCGGTGTGCATACGAAAAGGATCGATTAAGGGATAAGTATCAATATTTTATTTTAGTTTTATTATGCATGTGATCTATGATTTTGGTTTATGATTATTACATGCGATCTATGATTTTGGTTTGTGATGATTCCATGTGATCTATGATTTTGATTATCATGATTGTGTTATGAGCTAACTGGATGTGATATGTTTATATATGATGATTTGGTAAAGATACTAGTTTGACTTGTTGTGACAATGAACAGTATCGCAGGTATATCTTATTGACAGGCAATCGATGAGGTATGATTTGAATTTATTTCAATTCATTTTGAGTCTAATGGGAATTATGTGCTTGGTACAGGAAAGCATGAAAATGTCTGGTTGGGTGGTTGAAATTGACTTCAAAAATAAGCAACAACAACAAAAAGGAATTGAAACAGGCAGCAGTATGTCGGTAAAGAACTTCAAGAGCAAGGCTATTGTGGGACACTGGTACCCAATAGTGTCCACTGACTACCATGAGCATGCTATGAACAGTATGATGATTTTGAGGCAAGGATATGGCTTGGTTTTTGGACCTTTCGATGTGAGGAAACCTTGCCAAGGGAGGGGTTACCAGAGGGACTATGTAGCAGAGAAGGGCATGCCCGCGAAACTTGGAAGGTGTGTGACTGCACGGAAGTGGGTGATTGGATTGCCCGAGGGACTATGTAGTAGAGAAGGGAAGATCGGAGATGGATTTGTTTTGTTCATTAGCATTTCCAGATGGAATTAAATGCACAATGGGAGTGTGCCCTGAAACAATGAGTTGGTAACTGCTCATTGAGAGGACAAGTAGTGCAGGATTGTAGCGTTGGGCATTGGATGCATGTTTTATTTGGCAGTGAATTCTAGACTTCCTATGAACGAGGTGAATCCTGGTATTACTTTGAGGGTGGAGTTGTGAGCCTTTGGATTCCCTTGTCGATTGATACAGGCATCGTATCCTTTTATTTGTTGCTCGAGCAAATGTGCATGTGTATATGTGTATATTACTATAAATACTGTGTCGAGCTGGATTTATAAAGCTCCATAGGCATTATGGTTATTTGTTGGTTGAAGCAAATGTGTATGAGTATGTGGTTGTTAATGTAAATATCGTAATGAGTTGTGTTATAAAGCTCCAATAAACGGTATGATTTGTGAAAATTTTACTGCAGTATCATGGTTTACTTCTCCTACTTGATTTAAATTATACAAGTTATCTTCAGAAATTAGATTCAGAAAATACTGAAGTAAACACAATTAACAGTCTACACATGCAGATCATTTACTGAATACTACGCCCATTCAACAAAGTGACACATGGATTTTTGGACATAAGTCCCCGGAAAAACCCAAAGCGGGAAAACCAGTGCAGCAAATATGAGGGTTTATTTTATTAAGTAGATTCTGAGTACAGTAAATCTGGGTTCTAGATCTGGAAAACCCCATAGAGAATAAAAGAAATCTGCAGCTAACTTGTTGTTCCAAGACCAAATATCTGACTGATCCACACCCTCAAACGGGATTTACAAGATTCAGTCCAGATCTGGCCCTAGAAACCGCAGCGTTGTCCCTGAAGCCCCAATGTCAGCCCTGCTAGGCTCTGTGTGCCACTGCACTGCCAAAAGAGGGATTGTGTAACCCCAGAGAGTGTGACGCAGGCCTTACGCTGGTCCTGGAGACCCTCTGCGTAATTCAGAAACCCTCTAGAGCTGCAACGTTGCCCTTTCCTTGGCCTGCATAGCACCTGCATAGCGACTGCGCAGCTGCTGCTGCTCTTTGCTCCTCTACATTGTCCTTGTTTGTTGCTCCTCTGCCTCTTACTAACTCTTGGCTCCGGGATCAGATCATCCCCTCAGCCAATACTACCCCTCACTGCAGAAAACTCCTCCAGAAATTCTTAGCAAATTTTGCCCTAGAATTCTAGATTAGTCTCTCAGTTCTGCAACTGTGTGTGTGTCTCCAACTGACCCTCAAGCCTTTCTCTTATACTTTTTTGAAGATCTCATCAACGATCGAGATTAAAACAATCATCAACGACTGAGATTAAAAGACTGCTTGATCCATGTCTTTTAGAACATTTCAGCACATGTGTTAATTAATTCACTTTAATTATTTAATTTTCCTAAGTTTAGACTTAAGAAATCCATTAAAATAATTAATTATTTGAATAACTTAACACCAACTGAAATTTCCCAAAACACTTTCTGGGTTTTGGAGTTCAAGTGTGTCTTAGCCCCTCCACAAAGTTTCAGGGCTAGAGCACACCCGATGCTAAACCAACTATACAAGATCTCAACATGATTGTCATGTTTTCAACAGATGTCATTGTAAATACTGCAACGAGCTGAGTTACAAAGCTCCATGGGCAGTATGTTTTTCTTTAAGCAATCCTGTTGGTTGTAGGTGTCTTTGAATACCAAGGACAGTGTTCCCCCAAGGGGGAGGGTTCTGTAACAGCTCTAGTGAAAATTCCATTTAATAAAAGTTAATAAAGGAAAAATAATAACCAAAGTCATGGGACACTTATTCCAAGTTGAAAGTTGGGCAAAACATCCTAGTGGGTGTTCATTTCGGTTATTATGGCTAAGAGTAAATTGGCAAAGACAATGGCAAAGGCATTTGAAAAGGAAAGAGATATTAATTAGCATTTTATTTATGAAAATAATGGAAAATAGGAGAAAAGGAAGGTGAAAGGTCACAAGTTGCATGTGAGGAGGAAAATGAAAGAAAATAATGGAAAATGAAGAAAATAGAGGTGTCGATAATAAAAAGGATTTTGAGCATCAGTGGGTACCTTTTGTCAGCTCAGTTTTGGAGCTCTCTCTCTAGTCTCTCTCTCACACACTCTTGGATACTTAGAGTTTTCTTGGAGCACTTCTGCATTGGATCAAGAAAGGCATAGAAGGCAAAGAGGAAGCAAAAGATCAAGCAAGGATCAAGCAGTGACAGCGGGTTTACTTGCAGGTATCAATTTGCATGTGTGATTTCCATGCTCGATTTGGCATGCATGGTTATGCATGTGTGTTCTTAGTCCTCTTGCTGTCATTGGCATGTGTATTCTTGGTAAAGAGAAATTCTCTTTCTGTCATTGGATTGCGGTAAAGCCTAGAGACTAGGAGACAGTAAAATTCCTCATAGTGTAGGTGGAGAAATCTGGTGGCATCCATGCTTGTTTAGGGCCTAATGATCTGGTGAGGATCACGATAAACCATGGTTCTATTAATGAGGGTGAGGTGGTTTAGCCTCGGGAAGCCCTGGCTGATTTATGGTTTTGAGTCCCACATTCATGCTTGGAATATGTAATATCCCAGAATGGGAACAGCTACACTATTGGGAATATTTTAAGATATTACCAATGTGGAGCTTCAGCAATTCATGAGCATAACAATGTATATCAGTTCATAAGATGCACAAGAAACATTTAACCGGAAAATGAATGATCAGTAGCAGAGATTTGTCTCACTATCCTCTCCCGGCATGAGGAAATGCATCCTTTTGGACCATAAAAACATCATTTTCAGAAAATAACACAATAACTATGGGAAATGGCACTTGAATCTCGTGGTTTATACATTATACAACTTCCATACCGAATTTGAGCTCAAACTAATCATTCTAGCTAAGTTAAACAGTCTCCCCAGCTAGAGACAGCTCAAAAACACCCCAATCCCCTGACTTTCAATTGCAGCATTTCTAAAGACTATGAGAGCGTAATTCCCATGAGGGTTTCTACAGAAAATAATGGAATAAGACTGATCATAAATTCATATTAATCATATAGCAAAGAAATGGAGATTTAACCTCTTTTACAGCAGAAACAAGACACCCGGCAAGGGTTTCCGACATTATGCATGAATAAAAAGCAGCACTGCAGAAAATAACGCAGTTACTGCATCTCTGTATTACACATGGCTGAATATGACATAAGTTAGCTGAAGAATACAGAAAAATGACCCTAGGCCCTTCTTATTAGAACTCCCGGAGTGAAACAAACACCTCCTCCTCAAACAAGCACCAAGTAGCAGGGTCTAACCCTGCAACTGTTGCAACTGCAGAAAAGACACAGTTTCTAAAATGAATTGTGTTGTAGATGAATATGGCTATATGGCTCCAAGCCAAATGATGAATTGAAGCTCAGATCCTTCCCTCTTGATCCCTTAACCAAGCTGACCCAAAGAGAGGATGGAATTCCCGCATGGGAATTCTTTGCACTAAGCAGTGCTGCAACCACAGCTAAACAGCTGAAGCATGCAAGTAGTCAAAAGACCAAAGATAGTTGAATACTGAATAATCTCCTTGATGCTATGCCCTCCTTTTTATCTTTGGTGAGCCTCCTCACCCCGGACCCCACACATTGTTGAGGTGACTTCCTATTGAAGATTTCTCCTTCAAAACTGCGTTGCCCTAGTTGGCTTCCCTCCTCTTTGTAGCAGTGATGTTGACTTGGTCAACTGGGATTAATCCACCTGCAATGCCTCTTTTCACACTAAGGGATCTTCAATCCGGTTCTCATATGTGTGTCTAGGTTGATCCTTGTTCACATTGAGCTAGTTTACTTCGGTGATTTCTTCCTCCTCAAGAATGTATGTTGACTTAGTCAAACTTGACTATGTCCCCATCTATTTTGCCCTAGTTCACACTTGGAAGTGTAAAAACTAGCTTCTAAGGTGATCTCCTTTCTTACTAAGGTGGAATTTATTCATATCTTTATTGTTCATGGGTCTCCTTTCCCATTTATTCCTCTCCTGAGTGAAAGCATCAAAATCTAATATTCCAATTTGCTTGTGTGCAAATTTTGGAATATTACAGTCCTCCCCTCCCAAATGTTGCTTGTCCTCAGGCAACTTCAAGGATAGGACTGAAGAGCATCCTCTTCTCCCCTGTAGCAACCTCATAAGATGAAATCCTCCAAAGGTCAAGGTGTTGCATCATCAATATATCTCCAAGTTGCCCCTCCCAAGTGTGTAAGCTATCTAAATAGCTGGCATTATGTGACAGTGGATCATCCATGGAGGCAACAATGGGCTGTTCGAAGGTCCTCTTGGGGCATGAAGGCTGATATAGATTGGGATTCATCATCCCCATTTGATTCTCTCCTCCCCAAGCTATCAACCAAACAAAATGAGTCACCCTCCAGGGTGGCAACTCATGAAGGATCTCTTCCACCTTGAGCTCATGCAGAATAGGTGGGCTGAAAATCTGAACATGGTAGACAAAATAGCCTACCCTACGATGTCTCCCTCTCCACTTAAGATAAGTGTAGAGAATTTGTTGATCTTGGGTTGCAATAATACTGTCCTCAAATGGTAAGAAGGAAACTAGACCTCCAAAGGTCCCTTTCCCAGCGCTGTGAATCAAGCTGGCCCAAACTACCTCACACATGATGGACAAGAAATCACTACCATATGGCATCCCATCCATCTCATGGTCCTCTTCATTAAGAAATAAAGATTTTTCTGTAGAGGCCATGTCTCTTCCCATGTTCCCCTTAGAACAGGTAATGTAGAAAGTGTGGGGATGCTCCTCCCCCAAGAACACATCCACCCCATGTGTTTCTCCTCCAATCATGCTCCTCATAAAAGCAAGAATAATATCAGCAAATAGGATCATGATCAGCATCATAATGAGAGATAGACTGAAGGTTTTATGTGCTGCTGGAAGGTACCAATAGTCTCCCAAATGGTCACAACACAGTCTTCCCCACTGCAAATAGCATGGCAAGTTGTTTCTTGATAGATGGCTAGTTGTGTAGGTCACCACATCTACTAGCAAGTAGGAAATGGCTTAGTGTATCAACTGAGCATATAAGGAGTGACCAAACATCTGCCCCAAATCATACAATAGATGGTTGTCCCCATCATAATAGCTGACCAAAAATGGTCCATGGAGCCCAAAGATAAGCTTGCCCCTTTGTGGAGCAATGCACTGCAAAAGAATGGTAAGAGCATGCAAACATTGCGTTGGACAATCAACAATTGCAAAGACAGAATTCTTACCATGTAATGAAAGTAAGATGATGATAGGATCCATAAATGAGTCCCCCATAGGGGCATGACATACTCCTATGAAGAGGAATGTACCATATGCTGCATGAAGATCCTCCTCCTTTTGCTTGGGTACCCAAGTCAAGAAGAACATATCCCAGTAATAGATGAATCCATCCACTACTCTATCAGTCTCACCTCCTCCATATCCATCAAGTGCATCAAATGTGAAGTGATCCTAGGAACACTCCATCAACAAGTTCCTGCTCCAAAGTGACAGCGTTGTTGGCCTATGCAAATAGGCTCCTGCCAACTCATAAGTCCATTCCTTGACATGTTCAATGTCAAAAGCTCCTCCCATAATGTTTCCATTTCATCCTACTGCAACATCATGTAAAATGTGAGAGCAATTATGTCCTTGTTCTCTCTCAATCCTCCAAAGCAACAAAAGTCTTTGTTGCCTTCTCCTACCTCCATCATACAGCCCAAGTGGTGAAAACATAATGACCATGTCATCACAATGCATCCACACTCCTTGCTGCCCCATGATGCAAGTACCCTGCCAAGTCCCTTCTATCCGCATACCCTTGGGGAAAGGATTGCCTCATGATGGCCAAACTCTCTCAAGTGTAGCCAACGCAGCTTTGCCTCTTGCTGCCCAGTATCATAAATTTGCAAGTGGCTCACCAACCTCTTGCTCTTCCCCCACATCCACTCAACCCCATGTGGATGCCTTCTGTCATTCTTCATCTTACCATTCCTCCCATGTGAGCTATCATCCTCCACAACCAGTTCCTCTTCTCTGCATGCCATGAAATGTTGCAATGTATTTCCTTGGAGATCTCTTAGAGAAGATCTCATGTCCATGGCTATCTTGAATCCATCAAGATCCAAAGGTGATAAAGGCAAAGCCCCCTCACTGCTATTGTTTGACAGTGCTAATAGCTTCTCCCATGGTATAGTTGCTGCCTCATACTCCATCTCAAGGTTCATGACTCCCTCCAAAAGATCACACTTCAACCTCAAGGGTTGTGTGCAACTCAACAGGGATCCCCGAGAATGATGGTTCATCTACTCCTTGAACCATTCAAGCTTGTATAGCGCAGTGCAATCCTGCTGCTCTACCTCAGCAATAATGTTTGATCCTGGGCCATATGAAGACACATTTCCACAATTTTTAGAAAGATTTGTTGCAATAAGTAAAAGTGGAAATCTCCCCATACCTTGGTGAGATGCGGAAACCTCATGTAGTGCTGCAAGGGCTCCTCCCTCCAATGTAATGGCTGCCCTAATTGTTGATGTAGAAGGTTGGTCTCCCAAGGCTATGATAGCGTTGGTACATGTCTCCTCCCATGGTGGTGTGGGCCTTCTTTCCTCTGATCTCCCTCCATCAAAGGTTCTAATCAGCCCTTGAGTGAACTCAGTAAAAGAAGTCACTCTTGTATGGCTTAAGTGACTGAACCACCAAGCATTGGCTTCACCTTCTAGGTGCAACGCTACAACTTCTACTGCCTCCCTCTCTACCACTGGATGAAGTAGGAAGAATGCCTCAAGCTTCCTTGCCCAAGCTCTTGCTGTAGTTGACCCATCAAATGTAGACAATAGGAATCTATTGCCTTTAATTTCTCCTTTGATGCAGGGTTTTCTTTCTTCTCTTAGTTGAATAAACTGAGGAAAATCTAGGGTCTCTTTGAAAGCGCTAGGTTGGCACTTGTATTCTGCCAAATACCCACTCAGGATTTCATGCTCAAAGTGGTCTCCTTGTTGTCCACTTCCTCTACAAGAAGTGCATGCATCTTCCTCTGACTCCTGAAACCTTCTAGAAGTCTCACTGCAACTCTCTCCTCCTTGAAACCATCTTGGAGTTTCAATGCATTTCTCTTCTTCCTTCATAGATCTGAAAATGGATGAGAGCAATCTCATCCTCTCCATCATTTTGTTCTTCTCTCCTTCTTATCTTCTGATTGGATTTGAAATCCACAGGCTAAGCTAAAATGGCAGCTTTGATACCACTGTAATATCCCAGAATGGGAACAACGACACTATTGGGAATATTTTAAGATATTACCAATGTGGAGCTTCAGCAATTCATGAGCATAACAATGTATATCAGTTCATAAGATGCACAAGAAACATTTAACAAGCAAATGAATGATCAGTAGTAGAGATTTGTCTCACTATCCTCTCCCGGCATGAGGAAATGCAGCCTTCTGGACCATAAAAACATCATTTTCAGAAAACAACGCAATAACTATGGGAAATGGCACTTGGATCCCGTGGTTTATACATTATACAACTTCCATACCAAATTTGAGCTCAAACTAATCATTCTAGCTAAGTTAAACAGATCTCCCCATCTAGAGACAACTCAAAAACACCCCAATCCCATGACTTTCAATTGCAGCATTTCTGAAGACTATGAGAGCGTAATTCCCACGAGGGTTTCTACAGAAAATAATGGAATATGACTGATCAAAAGTTCATATTAATCATATAGAAAATAAATGGAGATTTAACCTCTTTTACAGCAGAAACAAGACACCCGACAAGGGTTTCCGACATTATGCATGAATAAAAAGCAGCACTGCAGAAAATAACGCAGTTACTGCATCTTTGTATTACACATGGTTGAATATGACATAAGATAGCTGAACAATATAGAAAAATGGCCCTAGGCCCTTCTCATTAGAACTCTCGGAGGGAAACAAACACCTCCTCCTCAAACAAGCACCAAGTAGCAGGGTCTAACCCTGCAACTGCAGAAAGGACGCAGTTTCTGAAATGAACTACGTTGTAAATGAATATGGTTGTATGGCCCCAAGCCAAATGATGAATTGAAGCTCAGATCCTTCCCTCTTGATCCCTTAAGCAAGCTGACCCAAAGAGAGGCTGGAATTCCCGCACGGGAATTCTTTGCACTAAGCAGTGCTGCAACCACAGCTAAATAGTTGAAGCATGCAAGTAGTCAAAAGACCAAAGATAGCTGAATACTGAATAATCTCCTTGATGCTATGCCCTCATTTTTATCTTTGGTGAGCCTCCTCACCCCGGACCCCACACATTGTTGAGGTGACTTCATAGTGAAGATTCCTCCTTCAAAACTGTGCTGCCCTAGTTGGCTTCCCCCCAATGCCTCTTTTCACACTAAGGGATCTTCAATCAGGTTCTCATATGTGTGTCTAGGCTGATCCTTGTTCACATTGAGCTAGTTTACTTGGGTGATTTCTTCCTCCTCAAGAATGTATGTTGACTTAGTCAAACTTGACTATGTCCGAATCTATTTTGCCCTAGTTCACACTTGGAAGTGTAAAAACCAGCTCCTAAGGTGATCTCCTTTCTTACTAAGGTGGAATTTATTCATATTTTTATTGTTCATGGGTCTCCTTTCCCATTTATTCCTCTCCTGAGTGAAAGCATCAAAATTTAATATTCCAATTTGCTTGTGTGCAAATTTTGGAATATTACATATCACGAGGGTGACGGGCTGAAAGAAATATTTGGTTCAAAAGAAATATTTAGTTCAGCCTAATTTATTGTTAGGTGGTACATGGAAGTCCTTGACTTGGTTGGATTTGCATATGTTAATAACAGTTATTTTTCCCTTGGTATTTTCATGAGTAAAGGTACTTGATCTTATGTGTCTTTAATAGTTATTTCCTCATTGATATATCTCTGGTTATTTGTTGGTTATAAGCATGTTTTATAACAGTTATGATGTATGAATCTCATCATGTTTTGATTAGTATGTGAAACAATAATGAATGAATGACCTAATAGATGATAATGCAACTAATGTGAGAAGGCATCAATCCTTCTTGACGATTCTCAGATAAGTATGAGACCCTTATGCTCAAATCCGCTGTTGAAACATGTAGATTTCATATTTGTGATATGTTTAATGAAATGACTATCATGGTTGGGCTTGGTTAGGTCAAGTCCTTGATCAAGTTTTGTGTTAGAGGCTTTCTCTTGGTGTCATTTATTGTCTCGAAAAGTCTTATCAAGTTTCAGGCAGTGGTTTGGAGACTAGCTCTGAAAAAAGTGTCTTAAATCTCGCAGTCTTTGGCACAGAACTGGTTGAAAAAGACTGCAATCTCTCCCTTGCAAGCATTGTGGGAGCAACTGGAGAGTTTCAGATGCATGCATGCCTGTCATGGGAGCAAATGGGGGTTTAATTCATTGAAAGGCTAGGTTAACTCGAGGGTTGGGCACTTGGAGTGGTGGATTAGCTCTTGGGGGTCCTGTAAAACCTGAGGGAGGTTTGTGAAGTGTTCGTTCGTCGATTCCACTTCCTTAACTGCACTTAGGGAGCTGAATCATATCAAAGTAACTCTTCGTCACATCTTTATCATGGTGGACCAGATAGCTTGGGTAAATGTGGAAGGAGGGTGGTACACTTGCGAATTGCACTAGAGTAGGTATTTGCAAAACTCTAGATCTGCAGCACATGGTTGATCTAAGATCAACAATACTGACTGATCCACACCCTCAAACGAGATTTACAAAACTCAGTCAAATCTAGGCCTAGAAACCCCAGATCTGCCCCTGAAAGACATTGCGTCAGCCTCTGAAGGCCTCCAAATGCTCAGCGTTGTCACTAGAAGGGACTGCGTTACCCTAGACTGGGTGACGCAGCCACTACGCTGCCCCTAAGGGTCTCTGCGTAAACCCTGAAGGGTTTCCTGAAAATCACGTTGTCCTTGATGCTGCTGCTGCTGCTGTTGCGTTCCTCTGTGCTGTCTTTCCTGATCTCTTCTCTGCTTCTTGTGTATTCTAGACCCCGAGATTAGATCATCTCCTTGGTCTAAATTCCCTTCTCTGCAACTGAAACACTTGAGAATTCTTAGCAACCCCACCCTAGAATCTCAGCTTAGCTTAAGTGCTCTGCCTCTGTGTGCCTTACAAATGACCCCAAGCCTTTCCTTTATACTTTTCTCGTTGACAAATCAATGGCCAAGATTAAATCTTTAATCAATGGCTAAGATTAAAAAAAAGCTTGATCCATGTGACTTAAGACAATTTCATCACATGTTTAATTAAATTCACTTTAATTATTTTATTTTCCTAAGTTTTAACTTAGGAAATACATTAAAATAATTAATTAATTTAATATCTCATAAACCAAATGAAATTTCCCAAATCCATTTTTGGGTCTTGTAGATCAGGTGAACTCTAGTCCTTCCTCAAAATTTCGAACCTAGAGCACAACTGATGCCACTCCAAATACACAAAATCTCAACACTCCCTCTTAGCATCAAGGGTGTGCTCTAGCAATATATCACACTTATGCATTACATGATTTTGGGCACTAGTTCTGTGTTGTTGAAGCTTGGCCTCCTGCCACTCAACTCTACATTGCTACTGCCATTCTGTACTGCTGCCCATGACTCTGCCACTGGCACTGCAACCATTGTACTGCAACTCCCTCTCAATATGTTGCATCTATGCTGCTCATAGCACTGCCACTGCTGATCTGTTGCACTGCAACTTCAGTTGTTGAGAGAAACAATTGAATCTCCTGCTCAATCTTTGACAGACAAGTTAGATGGGTTGCAACCTCATCACTGAAGCCCCATAGGCTACAGATCTGTGCTGGCATCTAAAGAACGATGCACAGCTACAGCTCTGTCTGCATAATCAAACTCCCTCTGCACTACTAAAGTCACATCAGCTCCTTGTAAATCTATCATGTTGTTGCTGCACTCCGTTGCCCCTCTAAAGCTCTCTATGTTGCTGCAATACTGCACTGCGCTGCTGAAGTCACATCAGCCTTTGCGCTACTACTGCTTCTATGCTGTTGTTGCTATGCTCTGCGCTGCTACTCCCAACCTCCAGATCTGCCTCTTCTTATGCCTCATCTGTGATCTAAGTACCCACTGCACCACTTGTCCCGCTACTGTCTTAAGGTTGTCGTAGCTCGCTTGTGATCCAAGAGATGAGCTGCTCAAGGATCCTACCTTACTTCCATGTAGCTCCTCTACATGTCCATGTCACCCCACCTCCGTGGTTCATGAGCACTCATGGCCACATCATCTCTGGACCCATCATCTGCCACCGCTGCTTCGGAAGAAGATGTTTCCTTGTCCTTCTTCTTTTCTAAACAATGGCAGGAAAAATGTCCCATTTCGCCACACTGGAAGCACTTGATCTTTGAAAGATCCTTCTTCTTCTTCGGCTGCTTCTTTGATGCCAAGGTTGCATCTTCCTCCGCTTCCTTCTTAACCTTTCTCAACACAAGGTTGTGTTGCTTCTTGGTGAACCTTCGTAGTTCTTCTTGCCACAGGATGGACCGCAAGCTGTCCCAATCTGGGAGGTCTGCTCTGCCCAAGATACTTTGGACAAAGGTTTCCCACTCATCCGTGACTGTATTGAGGGCAGTCCTGACTATCACTGCATCATCTACGGTTGCAGCCGTTGCAGTCAGCTGATCCCTGATTGACTGCAGTCTGAAGAGGAAATTCTTGACGTCTTCTCCTTGGTCATCATGAATGACCTCATTTGGGCCTCCAATAGCATCTTTCTTTGGACTGATTTACCCTCATATAGGGAAGTCAAGGCCTTCCACATCTCATTAGCTGTCCTCTTCTCAGTTTTGTGTGGTACAATATGGTCCTTGATACCGTCCATTATCAGCCGCTTGGCATGCCCAATAGCTTCCCTATGCTTCCGTAAGAGATTTGCATTTGTCAGTGTGGCCAGAGTCTGCTCTGCATGGTCTCTTAGACCATATGCCTCAAGGACAATCAAGATCCTTGCTTTCCACACCGAAAAGTTTAAGAGGCCCTCTAGCCTATCCTGATCACGTAGTCCATGAGACACCATCTGCTCAGAATGTGTCGGAGCTCCTCTTCTATATGCTAGAGATCTGGATCTAGGGTCCTTTTAGAACTGGGCACCATTTGCTCCCTCTGACACTTGATTTCACTCTTTGGAAATCTACCAAATCAACTATGATTTAGCTTCTTCTTTGATTCTCTAATCAAACTGCAAGTTTCCTATGGCAAGAAACTCTCTGAGAAGCTGATCTCTTCCCAAACTTTGTCACTAGTGCTAAGGTTAAAAATCTGAAAACTTCAGCAGTTTAACCCCACCAGCTCTTCTGAATTTCTGTAAATTTTCTACAAACTTTTTATGGATCTGACAGATTCAAATCTGAATCACATTGGCTGGCTTCAGACCCCACCAGCGTTGTTTCTGAGCTTCCTCTGCACAGTAATTGCGTGGGCTTGCTAGGACATAGCACTAGACAACGTCACCCTTTCCTTTGCGTGAATCTCCTCCTGAAAACTGCGTTGTCCCTTCAGATCTACTTTTGTGCTGCCTTTCCAACTACTTTTTGCAGCTAGATCCTTCAAATGCTTCAGCTGGTGATCCTTCTAGATCTGCAATTCCTCTGATACCATGTAGAGATTTTTGAAACTTAATTCTTATGCAGAAATTATTTCTGTTAATCCGATTAAGCTTCTCCTACATATACAAGTTATCAACTGAATAAATTCAAGTTAACATCAAAGCAAAACACATAACAGATCTCTACCAATTCATATCTAGAATAAGCACATGCACACATAGACAAAGTGACAGTTTTTCTGGACACACTGTCCCCAGAAAAACCCAGTGTGGGAAAACTGGTCTCTGGCTGCTGGAGGGCTCTATTATTAAGAATATTTCTGAATACAACACTCTGGGTTCCAGATCTGAAAAACCCTACAGAGAAAACTCTAGATCTGCGGCACCTAGCTGATCGAAGACCAACAATACTGACTGATCCACAACCTCAAACAGGATTTACAGAACTCAGCCAGATCTAGGCCTAGAAACCCCAGAATTGCCCCTGAAAGACACTGTGTCAGCCTTTGAAGGCCTCCAAATGCTCAGCGTTGTCACTGGAAGGGACTGTGTTACCCCAAACTGGGTGACGCAGTCACTACGCTGCCCCTAAGGGTCTCTATGTAAGCCTTGAAGGGTTTCCTGAAAATCACGTTATCCTTGTTGCTGTTCCTGCTACTGCCACTACTATCGTCTGTTGCTGCCTTCCTCTGCGCTGTCTTTCCTGATCTCTTCTCTGCTTCTTGTGTATTCAAGACCCTAGGATTAGATTATCCCCTTGGTCTAAATTCCCCTCTCTGCAATTGAAACACTTGAGAATTCTTAGCAACCCCACCCTAGAATCTCAACTTAGCTTTAGTGCTCTGCCTCTGTGTGTCTTACAAATGACCCCAAGCCTTTCCTTCATACTTTTCTCGTTGAAAAATCAACGGCCAAGATTAAATATTTAATCAATGGCTAAGAATAAAAGAAAGCTTGATCCGTGTGACTTAAGACAATTTCATCACATGTTTAATTAAATTCATTTTAATTATTTTATTTTCCTAGGTTTTAACTTAGAAAATACATTAAAATAATTAATTAATTTAATATCTCCTAAACCAGATGAAATTCCCCAAATCCATTTATGGGTCTTGTAGATCAAGGGAACTCTAGTCCTTCCTCAAAATTTGGGACCTAGAGCATAACTGATGCTACCCCAAATATACAAAATCTCAACACAAATCTCGCTTTATACTTTTTTATGTTGTCGTCAACCACATGCTCGATCTTGTAGATCCACTTGGAAGTCGCCACTAACTTCCCCCTGAATCTCAGCACAAATTCCCACAACATCATTCTTCATGATGGATTGATATTCCTCCAGCATGGCATCCTTCCTAACTTGTTGGCCTACTTCCTCCCTATAGTTGGATGGCTCAAAATCAATGATGTGACTCATCATTGCTACATATCCTACGTATTTCTTAGGACATCTTCTTTCCATGAAGGTGCCACAAGGAGCTACATTCCCCTCGACATCCCTCAATGTACTTCGAAGTCTTGCTGGCATATTCTTGGATTCTGGAACAACGGCCCTAAGTGGGTCCACTAGCTTAATGGGCCATTTTGGGTCTTCGTGATGATCTAAAGAATGTTCCAAAGGCACGAAAGGACCTAAACCCACATCCTTGTGAGCCTCCTGCTCCTCATCATCATGAGAGACCCTTTGGATCTCTAATAGGCTACATCTTTCCATTCTACCTAATTGTCTGCTTCCTCTGTACTAGAATCTCTTCCAATTATCTGGCATGGTTCTAGATGCTTGTATAATTTCTCTCTCTCGAACATAAATCACTCTCGCTGAGTTTATGTTCGACCCTGAGAGAATCCTCTGAGATGCCCTTTAAATCACCTAGGTTAATTTCTTATGAACACTAATGGATCTATGTCGCTATTCACCCCACACATATTCTCTAACCATTTACTGATTCGTGCTATGAGGTTAAATATCTCCTCATATTAAAATTTGTATTTTACTCCATTGGAATTAGGCTATAATCCACCCACATGGTGTTTGACTTTGTTAAATTGTTCCCGTATAATTTATGCGATCCTTTACATAAATTTAGGTAGGACTAAAAAGTAAATATGCAGTACATTCTTTATATTTCGGTAATTAAACATATTTACCAAGAATTATTGCCCACCATAATTTATGCAATTCATGTATAAACTTAGGTAGGAGTAAAAGTAATTATGTTGTACATAAAGATTGTAACAAACCCAAAAATTTACATTGCCCACCATAATTTATGCTCTAATACCATGTTGATTTTCTAGTGCTAATTAGACAAGCACAATTTTATGCAACTGATAATTACTTCCAATGATATATGATATTATTTTAACACACTCCAGAACATCATTAAATAATTATACTCAAAAAATTCCACTGGTCAAACATTGGATGTCTCAGAAATTAAACTCCTTAGAAACTTCGGTTCTCTTCCTCAGATTAATTCCCACATGAAAGAGAGAGAAATATGTGAGTGATGAGTGTGTATGAAGATGAGAAGTGTCATTTTACAATGATTTTCTGGTGCCAAAGAAGCATGTCCCTTTGCAAATTAAATTAAATTTTCTTACTTTTATTTTAAAATTTAATTTTTCTTTCTTTTAACTTGTGTAGCTGCGATTGAAGTCTTATTTATTAAAGTGAAGCATTTTGATTTTTTTTTAGAAGACCTGAAAACTGGAAAACACTAGTTGTCTCCATGGATTGATCTGCGTGAACGTGGCATGGGGTTGTTGCCGCCTGAATGCAGCGCCCAACAAGGGGGGACACAAAGTGCAGGCGGATGGCGATGATGGATGGTGATGGGTGGTGTGGTAAGCATAGGTTCTCGGTTTGTGTGCTTGGTTTGTTCAGTGGGAAGGGCAATACGAGGTAAAGCGTAAAACCATTTTTACTGCTCAATCGATTTCTTTACCATTTCTGTTGTGCTCAAGGCGAGAGGATTTAGCTGGTGGTAGGAGCACGCGCCCAGTGGGAAGGGTGGAGAACCGGATCTGTCGCTGCCTGCAGTTTCTAGAGAACACTAAGATGGTCAACGGATCGGACAGGGTGGACGTGGATCCCAATCCGGAGGATATGCTCACGATGTGGGGAATGGAGGTCACAGAGCAAACTTTGAAGCTTTTCATTGGGTCAGCAGCTGTGGAAGGAGAAGAGCCTGGAGGTTTGGGTACGGGGGGCAGTCAGGAAGGCGTTCCGACGTCTATGGGTAAATCCATAACAGCCATGGACAACGGATTAAAGTGGTTGTCGGGGTTAACAGTGCCCAATCTGGAGAGTTCCGCTTTCAGTGGAACCGATCATGGTATTCAGCGGACAAAGGGGAGGGGGTTTGATCTAGTAGAGCCCTTTCAGCGTACTGGAGGCCTCAAGGACATAGTAGCCAGTTGCGAGTTGTTGAAGAAAGAGGGATTGAGACAGGATTCGGGAGTAAAGAGGGCAGCCCAAACACAAAAATTCGGTGGAGGAGAGGTGCAGGGTTCGAGCTTGGTACCGCAGAATCCGGGTGAAGGGGAACAAAGACTATGTGGTTTTCTAAGAGAGGAGGATTTGGGGAGGATAGTTGAGGCTATCGCAGGGGATAAAAGGACGTGGCTAGAGGCACAGATCAGGGGGGAGGGAATCAATTTGTAGGGGTCGGGCAGGGGATCCCCTACTCACAAGGAGGGACAGTGGTCCGAGTGGGGATTGGGGGAGGTCTGAAGGAAGGTCAGGCCAAGGAAGGGGTGCAGACCACCGGAGTTAGGGGCAAACAGAGGGAGGAAGGGGCCGCGGCCACGGTAGAAGGCAGAGAAGCACCCACGAGACAAGAGGATCTAGACAATGTATCGGATAGCGATTGGGACAATGCTAATCTGTTGAGGTAGAAAGCCAGGGCAGTGAGAAGAAAGGACCAGATCCAAAATCTGGTTCTAGGCATTAATTTGTCGATAGATGAAGCCATGGAGACTGCAGAATTAACTCTGGTAGGGAAAGCAAAGGGCAAGAAAGTATCTGCTACCTTCTTGAAGGAATGGGCAGTGAAGGCATGGCAGTCAGGGCCCAATCCACACTTCGAGGCGGTTAATCTTGCAAAAGGTTAGTTCATGATGAGGTTCAGGAATAAAGAGATGGTTTCTTGGGTGCTGTAAAGGAATTGGGGGTTTGGTCGAGCCCCAATTCTGTTCAAGAGATGGCATCCCCTCTTCGATGCTCAAAGGGAGAAGATAGCGGAGCATCCGATCTGGGTGAAATTACCAGGGCTTCCTCAACCGTTGTGGATAGCTAATGTTTTCAAGGAAATTGGGAATGAATTAGGGCAGTTCTTGGAGGCCGATATGTCGTTCTAGCAGACAGGAGAGAAAGGTATTATAAGAATTATGGTTAGACTCATTCCCGAAGAAGGGTTGGCGGAGGCAATTCAATTACATTACAGAAACTGGTCTTTTATATGTGCATTGGATTATGAGTAGGTGCCATTCAGGCGCCATAGGTGTCACCAGTATGGACATATGGCAAAAGCTTGCCCTCTGGGCATCAGAAGAAAGAAAAAACAATCCAAAGGAAAAGGCATGTGCACTCAGGGAGGAAAGTTTGTCGAGGGGAAGCATGACAAGGATCCTGGCCTAAAGCAGGGGGAAGGTACAAGATTCGGCCATGGAGGAGGCGGAGGCCCCAAAGTTGGGAGGTGAATCCATTCGATCGAAGAGCCTTTGGAAGCAGCAGTGGACATAGACGTGCCACTGATGAAGGGTATTGTTCTTAATACCCCTTCATCATTTTCCTTTTCCTTTTCGAATTTGTCTCCGTTGAGTACATGGCCTGGTCCTTCCATGCCAGAACCCCTTCATATGTCCAATGGTTTTTCTATGCATGTTGAATCGGCCCTGGATAGCATCATCACATCCATCCCAGCCCTATCCTTTGATCCTAGTACCAAGCCTCCCCCACGGCTAGAAGAGTTCCCTTACTCTAAAGGGGAGCGTCAACCTTACAACCTTAGGCCACGGGATAAAAAAGTCAATTTGTTGGAGATAGTGGGAGGGTTGGCGAACCTTGCAATCACTCCTGCTAGACCCAAGCTAAGAGGGAGGAAATCAAATTTGTCCAAAGCCTAGCTAAAAGCAAAACTAGATATTGCAGATGGGAAACATAGGTCTTTAACAAGGGTACTTAGAGCAGTGCATGCCTCGGGCCAAGTGATCAAATGATTGTGATGTCTTTCAATTGTAGAGGGTTAGCTAGTAAGCCCAAAAACTAGTTTTTCGCGCCCTATTCTCTGGTTATGGCCGGACATTATTCTTCTTCAAGAAACTCTGGGGTCTGGGGATGATGTCTCAAATGCCCTTCAAAACCTTTGTCCGGGGTGGTTCGTGGGGTTGGATGCCAAAGGAAAGTCGGGTGGGTTGGCAATGGGCTTCAATGAGAAAAAAATCAGAGTGATCAATAATTGCGGAAGGGATCATGTCCTGGCCACGGAGGTCTATTCCCTAGAGTTGTGCTCTTCTTTTATGATCCTGAATATATATGGCCATTGCCAAGAGAGGGAAAGATTTTGGAATCAGCTTTGGTCTGGGTCTTGTATGAACAGTCCCAATCTCAAAATAGGAGGGGATCTGAACTTTTCAATCGGGCAAGCTGAATCTTGGGGACCGACAGCCCGTGCGGATCCTTTATCTGACTTTTTCTCATCCAAAATCCTTGAAGGACGCCTTATAGATATCAATCTTTTCAAACTTCGGCCAACATGGAGAAATAGGAGGATAGGAGAAGTTATGGTGGCCAAGAGATTAGACAGATTATTGATCAAGGAAGGCTTGGTGGATCGTTTTCCTGCCCAAAGGCAATGGGTGGGGGAGGGTGTGGAATCGGATCATCATCCTATCCTCCTAGAAATTAAAGGCAACTTTGATAAACCTGGAGCACTGTTCAAATTCAATCTGGGCTGGCTAAAGGAGGAATCCTATAATGCTCTTTTTAAGGAAACCTGGAGTGCTTGGGGGGCAGTGGAGCCTCCAAACAAAGCGGTGCACTTCTGGGAGAACCTTAAAAAAAATGAAAAAAGTGACCAAGTGGGCTAAACAGAGAAGAGAAGCTCAGGAGGAGAGGCTGAGATGGTCGGGAGAGGAATTGGGAAGGATGGAAAGCCCTGAAACAGATGGATATGAAATGGGGAAAAAAGGGATCTCATAAAATCCTCGGAGGGGGGAGAGAAGGAAGATACTAATGGAAAAGGATGAGCAATGGAGGTTAAAGAGTAGAGCACTGTGGCTAGCAGCAAAGGACGAGAATACGAATTTTTTCCACAATTATGCCAAAGGAAGGAAAAATGCTAACACCATTTGGGGGATGAGAAGGGAAGACAATGGGGTGGCTAAGTCTTTCCCAGAGCTGGCTAAAATGGGTAAGGATCATTTCAGCAGGGTTTTCAAAGCCCCCCCCGCAGAGGTTACTATAGCAGAGGTGGCCAGGGTAGCTCAACATTTTCCAAGGTATGTGGATGAATAGAAAAATGAGATGCTAACAAGCCTGGTGTCCAGGGATGAGGTGAAGGAGTCCTCAAGTTAATGCGGAAGGACAAAAGTTTGAAGCCGGATGGGTGTACAACAAAGTTCTATTAGCACTTCTTTGAAGGGATGGGGGAGGAGCCACAGCAGTGGTGGAAGAATCTTGATCGAGAGGAGCTATATTTGAACCAATGAATTCCACCTTTATAGCTCTAATTTTGAAACTAGACGAGTCAGGATCATTCGATGATTTCTGTCCCATCTCTTTATGCAATAGCATCTATAAGATCATATCTAAAGTTATTGCTGTCAGATTGAAGTCGATCCTTTCCAAGAATGTTTCGCAGGAACAGTTTGGCTTCTTAGAAGGGAGACAGATCCATGAAGCTATCGAGGTGGCACAAGAAACTCTCCACAGCATCAAGAGAAACAGAAGGAAAGGAATGATAATCAAAATAGATGTATCCAAAGCATATGACAAGATAAGCTGGATGTATATCATATTACTCCTAATGCACTTGGGGTTTAAAATCTGTTTCATTAATTCGGTGATGGGATACATAACGAACATTAGCTTTGTTGTCCTTATTAATGGGGCGGCCTCACCGTTCTTCAAAAGTCAGAGAGGTCTAAGACAGGGATGCCCCCTGTCTCCTTTGTTCTTTCTCTTGGCAGTAGAAGGCTCAAGTCAATTGATAGCGGCGGCCAAAAGGAGGCGAGATATCAAGGGAATCAAGGTTGCCATTAATATGCAGATTACCCATCTCCTTTTTGTAAATGATATCCTCCTTTTTAGTGATGGCAGCAGAAGAGAGATCAGGTATTTAAAACTAGCCATCGAGCTTTTCCTCTCAGCAACAGGATGAGTATAAACGTAGGAAAATCGGTCATCATTGCAGAAGGCCTCTCGAAGGAGGACATCAAAAGAACAATGGTGGAGCTTCCATATGAGGTTAAGGGAATGGAAGACAGCTTAAAATACCTTGGGTTTACTCTCAAACCAAACTCTTATAAATCTATGGATTGGCTGTGGCTAGCGGCTAAAATAGAGAAGAGAGTGAACCATTGGAGCTTTAGATGGCTATCTAGTGCGAGGAGATTGGTGTTGGTCAAATCTGTCCTCATGGCTATTCGGGTATACTGGACCATGCTCTCATGGGTCCCAAAAAGCATTCTAGTGAAGGTGAGGAAAATATGCAGCAAATATCTGTGGGCAGGATCGAAGGAGGAGAGGGAGATGCCTTGGGTGTCATGGGACAACATTGCAAGACCAAAAGAATGGGGAGGTTGGGGGTTGAAAGAGCTCCCCTCTTTCGTGGCCTCCCTAGCTGCCAAAATGGGTTGAAGAATTATGTTTAAAGAATCATTATGGTCCCAAGTCATGAAGCGAAAATACATTGACCCTATTGAACTTACAGATTGGCTTAGATCTCTGGGGAAAAAACCATCAAGAGCATCGGTGGTCTTGAAAGCCATTTTGGGATCACTGAGTATCATTGAAGAAGGTCTGGTTTGGCAGGTAGGTAATGGGGAATAGGTCAAAATTGGGATGGACCCTTGGGTAGGGTGCAATGAGGCCTACTCATTCTCGGAGGAGTTGAGGACTCTCCTAAGGGCCAAAGGCTTCCACTTCATAAATCAAATTGTAAAGGAGACTACTTCCTTGCACTAGCAGCAGGGATGGATGACAGGGGAGGACCTGCAGATCAACCCCATCTGGCATGAAGACTGGCGAAAGTATACAAGTGAACTCATTAGATCGAATGTGTGTATCAGGGATAAATTGGACGAATTAAGGTGGGTACATGCCCCCTCAGGCAAGTACACACCAAAGTTCGAAATGCATACCTCATGGCAAAAAAGGGATGGGAGGCTCCAGCATGGTGGGCCAAACAGCTCTGGAAGTTGAAATGCCCGTCCAAAAGCAAGCTATTTTTCTGGAGCATTTAAAAAAAAAAAGTACCAACATGGGACAACATGTTGAAAAGGAATAAGGAGGGCCCGGGACGATGCCCACTCTGTAAAACAGCCTCTGAATCAGTACTTCATCTATTTATTCATTGCCCTGTAGTAGACTAGTCTGGACTGAGATGATCGCAGTTGTAAGTAAGTCACAAAGGTGGGATGGGGTGTCAGTCCCGGAAGCATGGAAGGAATGGCGGCAAGGGAGCCAAGAGGAAAATTGGAGGGCACTCCCCCTGCATATCTCCTGGGGCATTTGGCTTGCAAGGAATAGAGCAATTTTTAAAGATAAAGAGACCCAGACACGGGTTATTGCTTAGGAGAGTGCAACCATCTATACCCAAATGTCGGAACCAAAGTCAAAGTCTAATCCTAGGGTGGTCACTCCGGAAGTCATCAGGGGGGATATACCGTGGGCATACTTCAACGGCGCGTCCAGTGAAGAAAACAGGTGTAGGGTTGTATAGTGATTCACCTCAGTTCGGAGAGATGTAAGGAAGCTTCGGTGAGGCTAGGGAATTGAACAAACAATCATGCCGAACTAAAGGCTCTTCATTCGCTACTGTGTTGGCTGATCCAGATGGGCATTCTTTCAGTTCAAATTTTTGGGGACTCCTTCAACATTGTCAAATGGTTCAATAAGGAATTCATGTGCCAAAACTATCTTTTAAAACAAATCCTTGAAGAACTTTGGACATTAAAAAATCATTTTGCTTACATATCTGTATGTCACATTTACAGGGGGCGAAGCAAGGCAGCGGACCTCCTTTCTAAGTAGGGCATACAGCAGGTTTTGGGCAGCTGGAAAATAAAGGAGACAGGGCCGGAGGGCCTGGTGGAGATGGATCGTACCCCTTTCCTTTGACAGTTAGATCATGGGCTCTTGATGTAGAGTTGGGCTCTACATCGTTGTCAGCTTTTTGTATCTTATGCTTTCAGTTATTACTTGCTACTATGTGATACTGTCACTTTTGTTTACAGGAATTTACACACTATATGACACTTACAGATACTTTCATATATTTTTTTTTTGTTATTGGCCAGCTTCTAGATCCTGTTTAGAGTTGTTTTCCTCATAAGAGGAAGCTCGGGACTAGAAGGATGGCGCTTTTGGCCAGCCTCTTTGCACCGGATGTTCTCCTCATAAGAGGAGGCCCTCGACGAAGATGGTTGGCCTGATATTGGCAGACATAGTTGCCCAAGAGAGCAATGCTCCGGCAGATGTTTATATATCTGCGATTATTTTTGGTTTTTGGTTGTATGTAAACAGCCAAATAATCTGATTTGCAGTCCATTTCCCCATGTGTTTCCCCAAGTTTTTCCAGAAGGGGGACATGCGGAAACATTCCCTTGGCACCCCTTGGAAAAAGGGGCCATCTGAAAGAAATAAAAAAAAAAGTGTACTTTGAAAAAAAAAAACATCACTCAAATTGGGGATTGGACAGTCGATATATTTGCATTTCAAGTTTAGGCCTTACAAACCCTTGTATGTTCGGATGAAAATAGCAACTGATTTGCAGGTATAATATCTCACTAGTAACAAGATTTGTATGCTTAAATATATATCAGGGAGGAATCTACAGTTAAAATCTCAGGCCATGTGACTGTCACATGAAGGCGAGATACACATTTTGAATCTGAAGTCTTTGAAACCCTTATTTGTTAGGACAAAATTGCAGCAGATTTGCACATATAATATCTCCCTCATCACAAATCCATATATTCTGAAATTGCACGACTTTAAGTTTAAATGCATTGTAGAGAGTAATCTACAAAAAAATTTCAGCCCAATTGGCTACGTTCTCTAGGAGATACACTCATTTTAATTTTCAGGTCCTAAAAACCCTCATTTGTGGAGACAACCAAGGATTAAATTTGCTAGAGCTTTATCTCACCATCTGTCAAACTTTGATACTACTTGGAAGATGGTGTGCCTTGATGTCTAATATCTGTAGTCCAAATTTCAGGGATAGTGAATTAGTCCAAATTTTGACTTAATTGTGTAGGACTCATTTTAATTTTCAGGTCCTAAAAACCCTCATTTGTGGAGACAAATAAGGATTAAATTTGCTGGAGCTTTATCTCACTATCTGTCAAACTTCAATACAACTTGGAAGATGGTGTGACTTGATGTCTAATATCTGTGGTCCAAATTTCAGCGATAGTGAAGATAGTCCAAATTTTGGACTTAATTTAAGATCTAGTGAAAGCAAGGAATGTACAAGCACATTTCTGTCAAGTGAGGTTCATTTTTCCACATTATCCTGATTTTAGGTTGCTGAAATTACATGTATTAATCTGCTGTAAGGAACTTTGTATGAAGCGCAGTTGTGCTCCCAAAGAAGGGCTGAGGTTAAAGTTGTGTTGTGGTAAAACATAACGCCTCCATTTTTTATTTGTTTGATTCAAATAATGGGGACCCTTCCTACAAAATTTTTAGCTAAATGCCTTTTAGGATTTTTTAAGTTAATTATCCTACGATTTTGTTATTTTTTCATTTTCTTTGGAAGTTTGTTTTAATTGCTTTGTTGAAATCGATTTTTGGCAGGCTTTCCATCGATACTTGTTTTACCTCATTTGGTCAACTGGTTTGTAAATGGCTCTCCTTTGAAGTTTAATCATTTGCGTCGACTAGGTTAAAAAATGCGTGAAATGTATAATATTTCAATTTTTGTTATTAATTTAATTCAATGATACATTTATTGTAAATATTAACTCTTAGTTAGTTATTACTAACATCTTTCATTTTTCACAAATGATCATACTAAATGACCCAGCCAAATTATAGAACATTTAAAAAGCACGCTTTTTGGGATTTTGGTAATTTATCATAATTTCATATTTTAAAACGAAATGCCAAACTCAAAATTTCATAATGGCAAAGTGGTAGTAGTTCATTTTTTAGAATTATTAATTACCAAAGTTGTTGTAGTTTAGAATTGGAAAACCTCACTCTAAGTGGTCCACACTTTTCTTCATTTTTAACTTAACTAAATCTCAACAATCCTGGACCCCAATTAAAAATATATGAAAATTCATAAAAATTGATCGCATCCATCACAATCAATATATCGCAAAAATCCAATGTACATAAAGTATATTAAAGAAAAACCCGATACATTCTTGCGATTGTGATAAATTAGTTCTAAAGCAAAGTCTTTTAAAGAGTTTGTGAATTCGATTTTCAAAATCAAATTAATATCATACGTGTGAATGTTTAATATAGAATAATTAAATATTAATTTTAATATTAAATATTTAATGTTAATTTTAAATTAATTAATATTTAATATATAATTAATTAGATTAAAATTAATTGTTGATTTTAGTTAATTAGATTAATATTAATTAGTATTTAGTTTGCAAATAATTAATTTAGATTATGATTAACAATTACAATTAATATTAATTAATAAATAATTAAAATCTAATTTAGGATTAGAATTTAATTAAAAAAATATATATTTTTAAGCCCAGTAACAGAAATTCTAGAATTCTGGCAGTTTGACTCATCAACTTTGGAGGCTCATAGATTGAGTTTTACTTGGCCAAATGAGGCCAAAGATGGCTCATTGGAAAAATAAAATCATGGAGAACATTTCTGAGGAGGTTTCATTAACAAATGTAGTCATTTATTGAATCTAAAATTAGGCAGAAGATCAAGCTCCGAATTTAAAAAATAAATAAATAAATAAATAATAAAATAAAATAAAATATCAATTTTCCGAGATTTCATTTTTGCATCCTCATTTGCCCAAGCCTTTGTTGAGTGCAGATCTATTTTTCAATAATATCCTTGACCAATTAAATCCTCACAAACATCAATAGAAAGATCAATTTTCCTTTTCAAATATTGAATTCAATTAGATTTGTTTTAATTCCAGATTTGGCATTTTAATTTTGTTTTTGCATTTTAATTTTGTTTTGATTCAATTTTTGCAAGAAGACAGTTGAAGTGATGACGAGAACAATATCTCAATCAATGAGAATGCTCCAGCTAATTAAGAATGGAATTTTGAACAAATAAAAATTTGATTGAGCAGATTTCTTCTTCAACAAACTTTCTTGTTAAGAATTCTTTTGCAAATATTATAAATAGCATATTGCAAAATGTAACAAGGGCTTCTCTCCTCTGCAATTCTGGAATTCTAAAAGCACTTCTATAATACGGATTTAAATTTTAGAGTTGTAGGTGGGGAGGAGAGGAATCTTAGATCTGGGGATTATTGAGGTTTTTCTTTTACATTCTGAATTATGTATAATGAACAGAGTTTGCACTATTGTAGCTCTGGCTTTGAAAGCAGAAGTTCAGGCTCCGTAAAGAACTGTTAGAGACCGGAGTTGGAGAAATGGACTTAATAAATTGGTATTTATAATACTATTATTTTAAATGTTGGTTTCATTTTATGATAACAGGAATGTGTCAATTTACTTCCATATTTGTGCACTTTTGTTGATATGAGCAATTTGCCTAAATTTTATGTTATTATTTATCTCTACTCTTATGGGCTGAATTCTGATTTCTGAGTAACTATTTACTCAGAAATCTGTCTTATAAAATTGATTTATTGAATAGTGATATGTTGTGAACTTTTTCTGCATATTATTGTTTAATTATTCAAGTTACTGACTAAATGATCAATATCATTTTGCGAACTTCTTCCTGAGTGTTGTTTGATTTATTGAATAGTGATATGCTGTGAACTTTTTCTGCATATTATTGTTTAATTATTCAAGTTACTGACTAAATGATCAATATCATTTTGCGAACTTCTTCCTGAGTGTTGTTGATTGATTATTTCAGTCAAGAGGTCTCTAGATAGGATGTGTTTGGCATTCATAATGTCAGTTAATTGAGCTACTTCGTTAACTTGATATTCATTATAAGCTAGATATATTTAAATCCCAATTATTTAAAATATCTTGCTCTCGGTTGGGATAGATCTATATCTGCCTAATTGAGATAGGATTAAGATAGTTCATTTTGCTTGCATCTTAGAATAATTTTGCATATAAATTAAATTCTACATTCCTAAAAATTCATCCTCCCAAAGAGGCAAAACTTTAATTGTGGCCTGGTTAAGCCCAAATTAGCTTAAGAATCACTTTCTTGCCCGATTAGCAAGAGAAATGATCTGATGTTTGTTTCCCATTGGTAGACAAAAGTCATATTTTAAGCCAATGGAGATTGAGAGAAGGTAATTGGACCTAGTTAAACCAGTCGGAGCCACTATTTCAAACGGAAAAGGAACTGCTTTAATATCCGGACCGGGTGGTCATCCCCCATGTTGTTGCTGTGAATTTCGAGGCATCAACAGGTTGTAAACCCACTTTGTTCTTAGTTAGTTATCATTTTATCAAATAAAATTTTTTTGTTGTCATTTCATCGAAAGGCTGTTGCTGGATTATTCTGTTCATGGTGAACACATCCTTGTTTCTATCTTATATATTTTAGAAGAGGAGCAACTTTGGAAGGGCCCTCAAGTAATTTATGCATCTTAAAACAGTTCACTTGGCTGATTACAGTATGCTTGTAGCAGCATAGTCACACCTCCACCATCTATATTACCAAAACCTCTTGATTTGTACACTGACTCCATTTTCCCTAGCTGGATTGCACTAGTATACACTTCACCCATTTAAACAAAAGAATTATCTTAATCATTTTACTTGGGGATTTGCCTCTTGTGCCGGAAGAGACCAGGCCCAAAGAAAGGTAAGGTGTTGTTGTGATGACATTGGGCAGCTCTTCTAAGTTCTAAGTTCCCCATAGAGTTACACATGTTTTCAGGGCTTTAGAACATTAAGCGTAGTTTTGAGAGGTAACAATCACAACTCCCACCATAATATCATAAAGAACAAAGAAATAAATAGAACAGAAATTAAATATTTTCAATGAACATTTATAGATCAGTAGAAAACTACGAAGATGTTTCAAAAGAAAAAATGTTACTGCACTGCAAACAATTACTAGGAGCTGTTAAAGATACCACATAATAATATGGCCATTTGAGTCACTGACATCCTACTACTTTTTCTAGAACTCACTAGATATCAATGAACAGCATCAATCTTTCAAAGGAAAAAGCCAATAAAAAATGCTAGAAAGATGCAAAAGAACCAGCAACACATCTATTGCAAAGTACATTAGACATCTGACTTCTACTGGTGAAAACCATCATCACAATGAAGCAAGATAAGAGAGAGAAAGGATTGTTTCTTCTAGAAAACTAAGATGATCCCTTCTACTGTCACAATTCCAGAACAATAGTAGGAAAAAGAACAATAGTAGGAAAATCCCAAAAATGATAAAATAAGAGGGCAACTGTTATGACGAATAAATGAGAAAGATAAGATTTCATTAAGTCTCTGCAAGGCCCCAGTCAGACGTAACTAATGTGCCATCAAATTTTGTATCATGTTTCACGATTAGCCATTCTAATAACACACACCTCTCAGCCCACCTGTCAATTTAGTGCCCAACCATTATGATATAAGGTCATCTTCCTAAAAACTATGTTTGCAGCATGTAACAGAAGGTCATTAACTCATCAACTAGACCTTTATTGATTTTGACTTAGCATGAATCAAGCATATCACTCAGTGGAACATAGTTTTTTATTCTGTCATACAGTAGCTTATTTATCACATTTTCATAATGATTTGGCTGCTGGCATAGCTACACCATCGGCATCATTAAATCCCAGACAGATAAAAAGGCAGAACAACAAACTATTCTATGTCAACTCTATCTCACCTGTAACTTATCTGAAAGGTATATTCCATAGTTTTGTGCCCGCAGGTTTGCTGTTGCATGTACAAACTCAGAATGAAAATTTTTTTCATCATCCTTGTCAAAATCTATGGAAGATAACCGATAGCCCTGCAAAATAGTAAATCATTCGATACATATAAACCAACCAAATTTCAATGTGATTAAGCAGGCCAAAAAAAAGACTGCATGCACATCACTTCACAAAGTGTTGATTATAATTGGAAGCATAAGATATTGCATAAGGCTATATGTTAACCCATACAACCATGGAAAATTTTAACCCATAAAAATAAGAGACAAAATTGAATTTTTTTGAAATTTTAAATCTTTAGAGCAGACAGAACGAATATTTCTCAAGATATAGCCGCAATGGTACAAAAGCTGCTTATACAGAACCATAAGGAAACATGATTCTCTTCTCAGTAATATATTTGCAGACAACATGCCTACAGTAGAATATTCTAAATAGACAACGAAAAAAGGATAGTGCATATTTCAAGAGAATGATTCTGAAGATAACATAAGAGACATTTCATAGAGCATAGAACAATAAACTTAGATTATGAAGGTGCAAAAGGTCATCAGTCAGAAGAGAAGAAAAAGAAGTCTTTAAGGCAGTGTAATTGCAAAAAGGCGGACAGGAATACAACAAATATAAGAAGTCATAATTGGATAATGCAAATACAGTACAGTGACCCAATTCTGCAATATTTCAGAAAATGATCACTAAACTTTAAGTGGCATAACACCAACCATCATGAACTTCTGTTCATCTCTTGACAGTGTGCCAAGACATTCGAAATACACATGATGAATTTTTCTTCATTCTGTGACAGCCTATGCAAAGTTCTGTGGCTATGCAACAGTATATGTTCCTATCTTATGCGGCTTTCAGACACATTGTTCTACACAAGGACCTGAGAAATGAAGGGCAGAAGTTTGCCATGAAGATATAAGATGCATTCATCTTTGTGACATGTGCATTCATGATCTGAAGTTAATCTTGTGCCATGAAGATATAAGACTCATTCATCTTTGTGACATGTGCATTCATGATCTGAAGTCAATCTCGTGGAGGACAGACCTGTGATATTTTTGGCTTATTAGAAATCTGAAGTCTATATTTATATCAAGCCTCATCCTTGTGACATTCAAATTTGTGAAACTTGATCTCCTTGTAGCAGTGACCAATCTATGAAAAATCCAAATCCTGTGCTAGCAGACCAAACCTGAAGTGATACAGAGGTCTCTGATGATCCAAACCTGTACTGACAGACTCAAACCTGTGGTAACTAGTATGACAAAGATCCAAACATAGTACACAATTATTACAGAGAAGGCTGACCTGTACACTTGGTAGAGCTGTCCTTGTAAGGATAGTTTCTTGAAGCATTGCAAGGATCATAAATCTTTTCTGCTGGAGGAAGTTGAAGGATCAGATCTCTAAGGTAAGAATGATAGAGTGTAGCAGCCATACCATCTAGACTCCCTACTCATACATAAAGGAAGGATGAACTACACCATGAAGCCGACCTATCTAATACTGAAGTCTGAAAGTACTCCTTTATAGAGGATGTAAACCAAGACAAACGACATTGCTAGCGACTAAACGAAATTTTTGTGGTTCGTGCAACGGTTGAAGGATTGAAACACCTTTTGTTGGAGAATGTTGGTACATAACAACTGAAGATAAGTCAAAGCATCGGATCTTTTGCAAGAAGAGATAAGGTAAGGTCAAAAGAGGTATGTATCATTCTTGCTCGTTTCAGAATTGTCTTGCAAACTATTGTGCATATAATGCTAAACTTACTAGATCATGGTGAACTCTCATGAGGAAAAGGTTAAAGATCATATGCTCTTCTGAATTTTAGTATCATATTATGAAAAATATCTATGTAGATATGTTAGAGTTCACTGATGTAGCATTTGAAGTCTTTCTCTAAGGACTAAGTTTTTATGGTCAAGGAATTAAATCTTTAGAAGGCTTGTCAATAATGTCTCTGGGGTTTTGCAACTAACTCTCTAGTGTGTTTGTAATATATTGCAATTTTTTGAATGGCAGTTCTTGAAGACTTTGGCATCTAGAGTTTGTAAACCCTAGCATAATTTAGACTAAAAAATACCCTAGGAACAAAAACCCTATCTAATCGTTTCTGTTGTAAGAAGTAGATCTAACCCTTGATGATATTGAAAGTGTGAGAACAAGGTTGGTGAACAGGGTCCAGGATTACGAGAGACCTAACCGTCCTCAAAAGATAAGTATTCTACATATACTACTAATACTTTTGCCTTTGTACTTTGTCCTTTTTGTTCTTTCATAGTCTTCTAACAAAGGTTGTGGGTCATAAGAAGAATTATCAAAGATTGACTAACAGTTCGAAGAATTCGAAGAACATGGCAAAGCATGAAGATTAAAAAGGAGAAAGAAAAAGTCGATTAGATGTTCACCTACCTCAGCTAGAAAGAGGAAGCCATGATTGGTTCGATTCAGGAACATCTTGACAGTATCAATGCTGATAGAGATACTATTGATGTTTGGAAGCTAACATGATTTCTTGAAGAATGTGAAGCTAGACAATGAGAAGAAAGAAATATTGACTTCAGAGGGAGCTAGAGGCACAAATTGACTTGAAATTTGGAGCTATAAGATCTTGGATGGATACAATATTAATTGAACTTTGACAGCAAAACCAGAGAAGGCTGTGATCAAAAGGAGAGGATAACTGATCTAGGGTTATATCCTATAACAAGAAGATAAAGAGTTTTGATATTGTTGTACCTGCAGTTGATTAGTTCGATCCAGGAACACATTGATTGGGATGACAGTACTGTTGAGATTACTATTGATTGGAAGCTGATATAATTTCTTGGAAAAGCATGAGAGCAGGACCCTATTACGAAGAAAGAAGATATGAAGGCTTGTGCAATCAGCTGTAAAGAAGTTTAGCACTGTAAGATGTTTCAGACACTACTTGTTGACATGTTGGATTTAAAGCTAGATGAAGATTGCCAGAGAACCAGGAAGGTCAAAATGTCTTATGATTCGAAAGTATGATGCAGACGAGAGCCAAGCAGCTACAACAAATCTCCACAAAAGAACATGTAGCCGATGCTTTGATGATTACCTTTAAGACAAGCTCCTGCTTATGGTTGTTCCTCCCTGTTTGAGAGCAAGTAAGGATTTCCTCCCTGGTTAAAACTTAAGAGGGAGTGAGGATGGACACCATATTCTCCATATGTCGTGCACTATGGCCAGGACTAACAGTCGTAAGCCTAGTGAAGGCACTGGTACGGAGAATGGTGGATGCGATAAGCATCTGGGACCAATATTCCTTGAGGAAATGTATCCAAGATAGGAGTAGTCCCGAGGGCTGATACTCTTTGAGGATAGGGTATCCAAGATAAGAGAAATCTGAAGGACCGATATTTTTTGAGTATGGGTGATATCCAAGATAAGAATAGTCCTGTAAGAACATACCTGGTGAACATCCAAATGGGGTAAGTGCCTTGAGAGGTGGTGGTGGTGTCCAAATGAATACCTCCTAGCATTGTGCTCTGATCTAGTGGAGAGATAGAGCCTCTCAATCAAGGCCTTGCTATTTTGTTAATTGACAATGTTGATTATGATGTTATGATGATGTTTATTATTTTGAAATCCTTTCTTATGAGAATATTTCAACTTGAGAGTTGTAGAAATTATCAGAAAGGATTCAATCTGACCTTGTAATGTACTAAAACAAAATACTGAATCCTTCTACAATCCAAATTCGATCGCACAATCACATAACAAGTAAGAGAAAGAAATAACCAATAACACAACAAAATGTGTATTTGGGGAAAGAAACTGCTCAAAACCCCACTATTTGTATATTGCATTAAGTCAAGACAATAAAAACAATACAATGTTATTTCCCTCACTGAGAAACCTTTGCAATTTTCTCACTGCCTCACTCTCTAATCTAGGGAAAATCAGTCAAATACTTAACCAATTCTCAACCTTTGTCTGAGCAGCCTTGCTTACGCATTCTTGGAGGAATTGTGGCCCTATTAAATAGGAAATTCACATGAATTGATTGCGTGATTCCATCAAGGCATCCTGATGACCTCATGCATGACCTGTACAATTTTCTAATTATACAACTGATAGTTATATTTCCTTTAACCTCAATCTCAACTGGGCCTTCCTTAGAACTGACATGCAACAACTATTTATAGTGAATTATCGTTCACTGATTGATCACTGTGTGAATTAAATCAAATCTAATTCACTGGACCTATCACTAGCTCACCTCTCAGCTAAAACTAGTTAAACTAATTTTAACTCAAATAATTGAGTTAACTAATTACAACTCACAAATAATTGTAACAGGACCCCCTAAAATCATGGGAGAACTCTACATACCTCCTCTCTGACCCTCAACTTGAATTTCCTAAGCTAACTAAGTCTTCTTGACTCAATTAACTAATATAAGTTGTCATGAGATGAAATTACAATTTCCCTTCCAATTTAATTAAGGGAAAATTAAATTAGAAGCCCCCCTGGATGCCATTTCAACACTCCCTCTCAACAAGAAAGGGATTATCTGCTACCCCGATCCTGTCTCTGTGGAACTCAAATCTGCATCTTGCTAGTGCCTTCGTCAAGATGTCTGCATCCTACTCCTCAAGGGGAATGTACTCTAATGACATAATCTGCCTCTGCACACAATCTCTGAGATGGTGATACCGAATATCAATATGCTTGGACATGTCATGAAAAACTGGATTAACCAATTGATGCAACTTTGGTTATCACAATGTATCACCATCGAATCCATTTGTTGACCAAACAAACCAAGAAGTATCTTCCTCATCTAGATGGCCTCAAATGATGCCTGACTGGCCGCCATGTACTCTGCCTCTATTCAATTGAGTGCAATTGATCTTTGTTTCTTGTTGTACCAGGAAACTGATGTTGATCCTATGCTGAAGATGCCCCCTGATGTGCTCTTCCTGTCGACTGGACTCCTTTCCCAATTTGCATCGGTGAAGCCTTGAAGCTTCACTCCCTTTATTCGTGTGTACCATAGCCTATACTCTGTAATGCCTTCGAGCAATCTCAACACATGCTTTCCTGCCTTCCAAAAGAGCTTGGTAGGCTTAACCATAGCTTGACTAAGTTGGTTAACTGAGTAGCATATGTTTGGTAGTGTGTTCACTAAATACATGAGTGAACCAACAAGCTATATGTAAACAATAGCATCCACTACTTCACCCGATGTAGCATCCTCCTTCCTCCAGTTTTCTGCTAGAGGAGTCTCCACGGGTTTGTTGTCTGTAAACAGTAGCATCCACTACTTCACTCGAATTAGCATCCTCCTTCCTCCAAATTTTTGCTAGAGGAGTCTCCATGGGTTTGCTGCCCTCCATGTGGAACTTCCTGAGGATCTCATTGGTATATTTACCCTGAGATACAAATAGATTCCCATCTCTTTGCCATATATCCAATCCTAAGAAATAGTGCAAGAGCCCCATGTCCTTCATCGCAAATTTTCTTGCAAGATCCTCTTTGCAAGACTTGATGAGTTGTTCATCACCTGTCAGTATCAGATCATCGACATAAAGTACAATAATCAAACGCTTACCATCTACCACAATCTAATAAAGGTTCGCATCTGCTTCACTCTTGGTGAAGTCCAACCCGGTGAAATAACTCTCGATCCTAGTGTACCAAGCACAAGGTGCTTGCTTCAGCCCATACGCTCTAAGGTCTCAAAAACCTTCTGGCTACTCAATATACACCTCTTCCTCAATAACTCCATTGAGAAAAGTTGTCTTAACATCCATTTGATGTATCTGCCATCCCATCTACACTGAGAGTGCAAGGATGGACCTAGTTGATAAGTACCTTACGACTGGTGCAAAAGTCTCATCATAATCTATCCCCTCCACCTGAGAGAACCCTTTGGCCAAAAATATGGCCTTGTGTTTCTCAACATTCCATTTGTTGTGTGCTTCACCTTGTCGACCCACCTGGATCCTACAAATGACTTCCCCATTGGTCTTGGGACAACTTCCCATGCACTGTCTCTGATAATGGAGTCATACTCCTCAACCATGGCATCAATGCACATTGATTGTTGCATTGCTTCCTCGAAAGAGGATGGTTCTATCTCTACACCTTCGCTCATAAGAGCCATGTAGCCAGTGTACCACTTTGGGGACCTTCTCTACCTGCGTTGTGATGTGGGTGCTCCCACATTCTCTCTCGCATCTAGCAACAACCTGATAACCTCTCTGGTGCGCTTCCTTCCATCTCTGTTGGATGGCTCTGCATCAGTGCTTTCTACCACTCTCTGTTCCTCTGCTTGTGGTTGCTCCGCATCTTGAGGTTCTTCTTTTGGAGCTAAGAGCTCTTCAACTGCATGTAACTCAAGCACCCTCTCAAGGGACAATCGCATGGCTTTCTCTTCATCGAATTTTACATCTCTTCTAGCCATTGTCATCTTGTGTGCTGGCAAGTACACCTAATAGTTGTGAGGTGTATCAGTATACCCATCAAATATCTCCAACTCTATTGTTGGCTCTAGCTTCTTCGTGGCATCTTTGGTTACATGGCAATATACATATGAACCAAAAATTTTAAAATACGACAAATATGGTCTCTTACCTGAAAAAGCCTCCTCTAGTGTACTCATCCCAAGTATTCGATGAGGACTTTTGTTCTGCACAAATATTGTTGTATTGCTTGCTTCCCCCATAAATGCAACGGTAGGCCCTAATCATGCAACATAGTTCGTGTTTCTCCCACAATAGTTATGTTCTTTCTGTCTGCAACTCCATTTTGCTATGCATTATAAGGTGTTATAAATTCTCTTCGAATTCCTTCTAAGGCACAGAAGTTCTTGAATTCGTTCGAGATATATTCTCCACCATTGTCACTCCTCAAAGCCTTCACCTTCTTCCTTGTATCTTTCTCAAAAAGTGCCTTAAACTCACAAAACTTGGAGAACGTCTGATATTTCTTCTACATGAAGAAAATCCAACACTTTCTTGAAAAATCATCAACAAAAATCACATAATACCTGTGTTTTGTTATGGAAGCTATCAAGAACGGTCCTCACACGTCTAAGTGAACTCTCTCAAGGATCGCCTTGGCTCGGCTTTCCTTATCGTGAAAGGTGGCTTTGGTATACTTCCCCAGTGTACACCCTTTTCATGTATCTCTCTGCACAAGTGCACCCTTTGGAAGTCCTGTAGAAATTTGATGCATGATCTTCAAAGCGCCATGGTGTAGATGGCCCAATCTCTTGTGCCATAACTCATTGATGTCTCGGCTCACCACCTTCTCTGCTGGCGTGCTCAATGCAGCACAGTTTTCTACATCCAATTTGTATAGGTTCTTTACTCGAACCATAATCTTTTTCACCTGTCTTGTGCCTTTGTGACAAAGGAACGCCTTTCCTTCACTGAATATCAAATCATATCCACGGTCTTCCAACATAGAAACAGAAACCAAATTCTTCTTTAAACCAGGAACATACAAGACATATTTTAATGTGACTGGGTTACCTAACTCCCTCTAAAAGGTAATTGTACCTACACCAGTAGCATTATACCTCCCGTCATCTCCCATCTCGATGTGCATCTGGAGATCCTTCTCCTCCAAGCTACTGAAGAATTCTTTATTGTCGGTCATATGGAACAAAGCTCCACTATCCAAGTACCACACATAACCCATCACCGATGACACCATGCATGCGATGAGAGTAAAATCCAACTCTAACTGTGATTCAGCTTCCTCTGGTCATTGCTATTCTGAAATAGATCTGTCAAGGCCTTCCACATAGCATATGGAATTGCCTTTCCATGGAGACTAGAGACAATATGATCTCGAACTCCCTCTAACAATATCCTTCTTGCCATTGGTACATTCCTCTTCCATGCATCAAGAAGTTGAGCATTTGCTACTGCGGGCTAAGGAATATCATTGTCTATGAATGCCTTCAGTGCATTGTCGTCGAGCACTACCTCCATCCCATACTTCCATGCTATGTAATTCGAATTTCCCGCGAGTGCATATTCAAGTCTCAAGCCATTGAAAGACATCTTGATCTGCTGCTAGGTCCTCAAGAATAGATCTGCAAATTCAATGTACCTGTTCAAAACAAACTCTGGTTTTTCTCTTCTATTGTGATTCTCGGCCCTCTGATACCATGTAGAAATTATCCAAAGGGATTTGATCTGATCTTGTAATTTACTAAAACAAAATACTTAATCCTTCTACAATTTGCGAACACCAAATTCGATCGCACAATCACATAACAAGTAAGAGAAAGAAATAATCAATCACACAACACAAGATGTATCTGGGGAAAGCAACTGCTCAAAACACTGCTATTTGTATATTGCATAAAGTCAAGACCATGAAACAATATGATGTTATTTCCCTCACTGAGAAACCGCTACACTTTTCTCACTGCCTCACTCTTCGATCTAGGGAAAATCAGTCAAATACTTAACCAATTCTCAGCCTTTGTCTGACCAGCCTTGCTTACGCATTCTTGGAGGAATTATGGCCCTATTAAATAGGAAATTCCCAAGAATTGATTGCACAATTCCTTGGAGGCATCCCGATGACCTCATGCATGACCTATACAATTTTCTACTTATAAAACTGATAGTTATTTTCCCTTTAACCTCAATTTCAACTGTGTCTTCCTTAGGACTGACATGAAACAACTATTTATAGTGAATTATCAGTTAACTGATTGATCATTGCGTGTGAATTAAATCAGATTTAAATCACTAGACCTATCACTAACTCATCTCTCAGTTAGAACTAGTTAAGCTGATTTTAACTCAAATAATTGAGTTAACTAATTACAACTCACAAATAACTGTAACTAGACCCCCTAACATCATGGGAGAACTCTACATGCCTCCTTTCTAACCCTCAACTCGAATTTCCTAAGCTAACTAAGTCTTCCTGACTCGGTTAACTAATACAACTTTTCATGAGATGAAATTACAATTTCTCTTCCAATTTAATTAAGGAAAAATTAAATCAGAAGCCCTCTTGGATGCTATTTCTTGGTGCCATTTCAACACTCCCTCTCAACAAGAAAGGGATTATCTACTACCCCGATCCTGTCTCTGCAGAACTCAAATTTGCTTCTTGCCAGTTCCTTCGTCAAGATGTCTACATCCTTCTCCTTCGTGGGAATGTACTCTAATGACATAATCCGCCTCTGCACACAATCTCTGAGATGGTGATATCAAATATCAATATGCTTGGACCTGTCATCAAAAACTAGATTAACCGAGGGTTTGATGCAACTTTGGTTATCAAATGCAAATCTGGTTATCAAATGTATCACCGTCAGATCCATCTATCGACCAAACAAACCAACAAGTATCTTCCCCATTCAAATGGCCTTACATGTTGCCAGACTGGCCACCATGTACTCTGCCTCTAGTCAACTGAGTGCAACTGATCTTTGTTTCCTGTTGTACCAGGAAACTCCTACTAATACTATGTTGAAGATACCCCCTAATGTGCTCTTCCTATCGGATGGACTGCCTGTCCAATCTGCATCAGTGAAGCCTCGAAGCCTCACTCCCTTTGTCCATTTGTACCATAACCCATACTCTGTAGTGCTATCTCAACACATGCTTGTCTTCCTTCCAAAAGAGCTTGGTAGGCTTAACCATAGCTTAACTATGTTGGTTAACTGCGTAGCATATGTCTGGTTGTGTGTTCACCAAATACATGAGTGAACCCACAAGCTGTCTGTAAACGGTACCATCCACTACTTCACCCAAAGTAGCATCCTCCTTCATCCAGTTTTCTGCTAGAGGAGACTCCATGGGTTTACTGCCCTCCATGTGGAACTTCTTGAAGATCTCGTTGGTATATTTACCTTGAGATACAAATAGCTCCCCGTCTCTTTGCCATAATTCCAATCCCAGAAAATAGTGCAAGAGCCCCATGTCCTTCATCCCAAATTCTCTTCTAAGATCCTCTTTGCAAGACTTAATGAGTTGCTCATCAATTGTCAGTATCAGATCATCGATATAAAGTACAATAATCAAAAGCTTACCATCTACCACAATCTGGTAAAGGTTCGCATCCACTTCACTCTTGGTGAAGTCCAACACGGTGAAATAATTGTCGATCCTGGTGTACCAAGCACGAGGTGCATGCTTCAGCCCATACAGTGGTCTCTTGAGTCTGCACACATGCAACTCGTCGTCTAAGGTCCCAAAACCTTCTAATTGCTCAATGTACGCCTCTTCCTCAATAAAGGTTGTCTTAACACCCATTTGATGTATCTTCCATCCCATCTGCGCTCAAAGTGCAAGGACGGATCTAATTGATGAGTACCTTGCGACTGGTGCAAAAGTCCCGTCATAATATATCCCATCCACCTGAGAAAACCCTCTGGCCACAAAATTGGCCTTGTGCTTCTCCACACTCCTATTTGCTACCTGCTTCACCTTGTGGACCCACCTGGATCCTACAACTAACTTCCCCAGTGGTCTTGGGACAACTTCCCATGCATTGTTTCTATTAATGGAGTCATACTCCTCAAGTATGGCGTCAACCCACACTGGTTGTTGCACTGCTTTCTCGAAAGAGGATGGTTCTATCTCTACACCTCTTCTCATAAGAGCCATGTAGCCAGTGTACTGCTCGACGGACCTTCTCTTCCTGCATTGTGATATGGGTGCTCCCACATTCTCTCACACATCTAGCAACAACTTGTCAGCCTCTCTGGTGCGCTTCCTTCCATCTCTGGTGGATGGCTCTGCATCAGTGCTTTATACCACTCTCTGTTCCTCTGCTTATGGTTGCTCCACATCTAGAGTTTCTTCTTTTGGAGCCAAGAGCTCCTCAACTGTATGCAACTCAAGCTCCCTTTTAAGGGAAAATCGCATGGCTTTCTCTTCAACGAATTTCACATCTCTTCTAACCATTGTCATCCTATGTGTTGGCAACTACACTTGATAGTAGTGAGGTGTATCAGTGTACCCCACAAATATCCCCAACTTTGTTCTTGGCTCTAGCTTCTTCGTGGCATCTTTGGTTACATGGCTAAACATATGAACCAAAAATTTTAAAATACGACACATCCGGTCTCTTACCTGAAAAAGCCTCCTCTGGTGTACTCATCCCAAGTATCCGATGAGAACTTTTGCTCTGCACAAATATTGTTGTATTGCATTCTTTCGCCCACAGATGCAACAGTAGGCCATGATCATGCAACATAGCTCGTCCTACTCCCACAATAGTTATGTTCTTTTTTTCTGCAACCCCATTCTACTATGGGTTATGAGGTGCTATCAATTCTCTTCCAATTCCTTTTGAGGCACAGAAGTTATTGAATTCATTAGAGATATATTCTCCACCATTGTCGCTCCTCAAAGCCTTTACCTTCTTCCCTGTATCTTTCTCGACAACTTCCTTGAACTCACAAAACTTGGAGAACGTCTGATCTTTCTTCTACATGAAGAAAATCCAACACTTTCTGGAAAAATCATCAACAAAAATCACATAATACCTGTGTTTTGTTTTGGACGCTGTCAAGAACGGTCTACACACATCTGGGTGAACTCTCTCAAGAATTGCCTTGGCTCGGCTTTCCTTATCGTGAAAGGTGGCTTTGGTATACTTCCCCAGTGTACACCCTTTGCATGTATCTCTCTACGCAAGTGCACCCGTTGGAAGTCCTGTAGAAATCTGTTGCATGATCTTCAAAGCGTCGTGATGTAGACGACCCAATCTCTTGTGCCATAACTCATTGAGGTCTCGGCTCACCACCTTCTCTGCCTGCGTGCTCAATGCAGCACAGTTTTCTTAGTTCTACATCTTGTTTGTAGAGGTTCTTTACTCAAACCCCAATCTTTTTCACTTCTCCCGTGCCTTTGTGATGTAGGAATGCCTTTCGTTCAATGAATATCACATCATATCGACGGTCTTCCAACATAGAAACAGAAACCAAATTCTTCTTTAAACCAGGAATATACAAGACATCTTTTAATGTGACTGGGTTACCTAACTCCCTCTAAAAGGTAATTATACCTACACCGGTAGCATTATACCTCCCATCATCTCCCATCTCGATGTTCATCTGGAGATCCTTCTCCTCCAAGCTACTGAAGAATTCTTTATTGTCAGTCATATGGAACGAAGCTCCACTATCCAAGTACCAAACAGAAGTTAGAACCCATCACCGATGACACCATGCATGCGTTGAGAGTGAAATCCAACTCAAACTATGAAGCAAGTGCTTCACCTGCTGCTCCTCCTGAAGCGTTTTTGTTGGTCTTCTTTTGTGGACAATTTGTGGCACAGTGTCCATGCTCATGACAATGAAAACATTTCACATTTGACAAGTCTCGCTTCTTGCCTACCTTCCCAGACTTTGATTTGGAATGGGACGCCTTCCCTTTTCCTTTCTTCGCCTTTCCAGCCAAGGCACAGTTCTCCTCATCATCAGTATTTGATGAGGATCCATCGCTGGTGCTCCACCAAATCTCTTCTTGTACCAAGTCGAACCATAATCACTCCCAGTCTAGTAGCTTCTCCCTCCCATTCACAGAGTCCTAGTAGTTATTCCAACTCTTAGGAAGGCCTAGAAAAGCTAGGCTCACGAAATCATCCTGGGCAACTGTTATCCCAACACTTTCAAGCTCATCTCGACATTGAGTGAACTTCGTCAAGTATTTTTGGATCGTGTCGCCCTTCTCCATCTTGAACTTTCTGAGGTCACCTTTCAACTCCAGCTTCCTGTGGTCATTGTTATTTTGAAACAGATCTGTCAAGGCCTTCCACATAGCATATGGAGTTTTCTTTCAATGGAGACCTGAGACAATATGATCGCGAACTCCCTCTAACAAGATCCTTCTCGCCTTTGCTACATTCTTCTTCCATGCATCAAGAAGTTGAACATTTCTTGTTGCTGCGGGCTGAGGAATATCACTGTCTATGAATGTCTTCAGTCTGTTGTCCTCAAGCACTGCCTCCATCCTGTCCTTCGATACTATGTAATTTGAATTTCCCTTGAGTGCAGATTCGAGTCTCAAGCTATTGAAAGACATCTTGATATGTTGTTGGGTCGTGAATAATAAATCTGCAAATTCGATGTATTTGTTCAAAACAAACTCTGGTTCCTCTCTTCTATTGTGATTCATGGCGCTCTGATACCATGTAGAAATTATCCAAAGGGATTCAATCTGATCTTGTAATGTACTTAAACAAAATACTGAATCCTTCTACAATTTGCGGAAACCAAATTCAATCGCACAATCACATAACAAGTAAGAGAAAGAAATAATCAATCGCACAACACAAAACGTATCTGGACAAAGCAACTGCTCAAAACCCCGCTATTTGTATATTGCATAAAGTCAAGACCATGAAACAATACAATGCTATTTCCCTCACTTAGAAACCTCTGCACTTTGCTCGCTGTCTCACTCTCTGATCTAGGCAAAATCTGTCAAATACTTAACCAATTCTCAGCCTCTGTCTGACCAGCCTTGCTTAAGCATTCTTGCAGGAATTGTGGCCTTATTAAATAGGAAATTCCCAAGAATTGATTGCGCAATTCCTTCAAGGCATCCTGATGACCTCATGCATGACCAGTACAGTTTTCTAATTATACAAGTGACAATTATCTTCCCTTTAACCTCAATCTCAACTGGGTTTTCCTTAGAAGTGACATGCAACAGCTATTTATAGTGAATTATCAATTAACTGATTGATCACTGCATGTGAATTAAATCAAATTTAATTCACTAGACCTATCACTAGCTCATCTCTCAATTAGAACTAATTAAACTAATTTAACTCAAATAATTGAGTTAACTAATTACATCACAGAAATAATTGTAATTGGACCCCCTAAAATCATCAGAGAACTCTACATCCTCCTCTTTGACCCGCAACTTGAATTTCCTAAGCTAACTAAGTCTTCCTGACTCAGTTATCTAATACAAGTTGTTATGAGATGAAATTACAATTTCTCTTCCAATTTAATTAAGGGAAAATTAAATCGGAAGCCCCCTTGGGTGTCATTTAAACAAAAGTGTCAAGTTGTGTCGTTATGAATACCTCCCTAGATAAGAGGGAGTGTTGAAAAATGTAACTAGTGTTGATCCTCATAACGTAATGAAATGAAATGTTTATCATTGATTATATTCACTCTTATTATTATTTTCTAGTCAAAGCATGTTCTTCATGCTTATAGGGTCAATTGAGTCAAAAGGAAATAATATTTTGAGTCAAAGTAATTGTACTTGAGTCAAATCCTATTTGGACTTTCATAAAGAAAAGAAAAAGAATTGTTGTTGAGTTAAAACTTAAAAGTCCACCAAAATTGTCAAGTTGACCCTCTTTGGGAACAAGTCAACTTGGGCTTCTAGAACCACCTATTTGACCTCCTGGACAGATATATATAGAGGAAAACTCTATCACTTTGGAGCACATTCACTCATGATCATCATATATATCTTTTGCACCTAATTAGTGGAGAAAAGGATGAAGAAGGAGACAATTTGCAGGAAAAAGGAGGAAGAAAGGAACCAAATTTTTTTGTGATTATTGCAGTTTTGAAATTTTCGGGGGGGGCGAAATTTCACGGCCCAAAATTTCAGGAAGTGGAACAGTTTGACCAAATTTGATGCAATTTGACTAGAGTTGAATTTGATTGCAGCTTTGGGTCTTGGTCTTTGTCTTGGATATCTCATTTTGATATATGATTCTATAAGAGAAGGATTTTTGGGTTTTCCCCCTTGTGGAGTTTTTCCCTACCTCGAAGCCTAATTTCCGATGTCTCTTTTCTTCTGTGCATTATGTTCTCTATGTTTTTCTATTGTGTAATTGCTTGATCACATAAGTAAACAAGTAAAAATAAGAAAAATAATAAATATCAGTCAAGTCATTACCATGATAAGAAATTCTCTCATCTAATAGAATTTCAACACTCTTGTGTAACTCTCCCCAACACACTGTGTAGGTTCAGGTTCATGTTCTGAAAGAAAATTGTTGTATCACATGCCTCATCCCAAAGAATCTTAGGCAATCCCAAATCATGCAACAAGGCTTTGGTCGCTCCAACTATGGCCCTATTCTTATGGTCTGCCACCCTACCTGCTAACGATTATATGGTGTATTCAGCTCCCTCCTAATGCCCTCCTTGGCACACAATTTGAATGTTTCGAGGTGTACTCCCCACCATTCTCAAACCTCAAGGCCTTGATTTTATTGCCCGTCTGGTTCGCAACCAAGGCATTAAACTCTAGAAACTTCGAGAAGACCTCATCCTTCTCTTTCAAGAAAAATATCCAGGTTCTCCTCTAGTTATCATCTATGAAAGTGACATAATATTTGTACTCATTAAGGAATATTGCAGAGAAAGAACCACAAACATGTGAATGAACAAGGTCAAAGATACCCTTGGTCATGTTATCTTTTGTTAATTTTAGATAACCATGGCATGTTTTATGCTTAATGCAAATTTATTTCAATCTGTCTTAGGCCTGATTCAATTTAGCAATCACATAAACATTAAAGTAAAATGTTGATAGAACACAATAATAGATCAACATAATACAAGCCAAAAATTTACAATTCTTCTTGTCCGGCGAAGATATAAAATAGTGTGCGTTATAGCAATCAATAGGACGCATCAGCCAGCAAAGTCTTTCTCAACATCAGATTAGCCAACACTCCAAGTATCACAAACAACCCTCAAAGACAGCTCCAAAAGTCAATGCTAGTCAACAAAAGAATCCCTCTTCCAAATTTCTGGCATCCATTTCCGACATGCAGATTTTCGGCATCCATCTCTGGCATCATTCAGATTTTCAGCATCCATTTCCGACATCCAGATTTCCGGCATCCATTTCCCGCATCCATATCCGACATCATCCATATTTCCGGCATCTAGATTTCCAACATCCATATCCGACATCATCCATATTTTCGGCATCCATATTTCTAGAATCCATTCCCGGCATCCATATTCACACGTGGGAGAGAGAGAAGCCTCTTCTAGGTTGTACGAACTAATCAGATCATGAGGGATGTGTGTGATGAGATGATGATGAAATGGACACCATCTTTCTCCAATTTATATCCCATCAATGAGGGTGCGTGACACATCTATAGGGCTTGTGAGCCTACATTACAAATCTAACCGACCGTGCACATGTGTGGAAAATAAAATCAAAATATATGTTCTGCTCATCCAAACAAGATGATCTTTAGATCAATCTTGCACCTCTCCGAAAGAGGAATCCAACAAACATATCATCATCATCATATGAGCAGCACAACATGGATTTTGTACCTAGTTGCCCAAGATTAACACTCCCTTTCAACTAGGGAGAACTCCATCTGTCCACCTGTGCCATTCAGAGATCAGTACCATCGTTTACCATCATATAGCATTGTGCGTCATCCTATCGTAACTTGCTTTGCTGGCTCTTTTTCGCAAATAGAACAAAAAGTGAGTGACAAAGACATCACGCACAGCTCACCCGAAGTCAACTTAGAGGTTGAAACCTCTCTTGGACTCAAAAAAGAGTCTCAAACTAACCTGTAGTTAGTTTACTAACCCGAAGTCTGTTTAGAGGTTAAAACCTCTTTTGGACTCAAAAAAACAGTCTCATACTAACCCGAAGTCAGCTTAGAGGTAAAAAACTCATCAGAGAGGGCAAATACAAGAATATATTCATTTTTCTTATTATCAACAACATTATACTCATCATACCTGGAATTTCTTGACCTCTTGAAAGGTTTCCCATTTCCACTACGATCAGAGGGAGCCTTCTTTTTCCTTTGAACCTGTTTTTCCTTTGATTTCCATTCCCCCTAAAGTTGTTGTTGTCATCATCCTTGGGAGAGTCCCTTCTATTGGGGCACTCTCTTGCATAGTCACCGGACTTGTTACAAGTGTAACATCTTCCCTTCCTTCCTTTGGGCCCCGCTCTACCATTGTTTTGATTTCTCGAGCCACCATCGTTCTTCTTCTTTGCATGAGCGACGAAGGCAGTAGGGTCACCTCTATTTTCATTAGAGGGATGAACTCTCTCCATCATTCTTGTCTCCTCTTGAGTGCATCTAGTCAGCAATTCACCAAAATCAAGAATCATATTATTATTAAGAATTGTAGTATTAAATACATACCAGTCTCAGGGAAGTCCTCCAAGAGCAATGAGGACAAGCTCTCGATCAGCTACTTCTGGCATCCATATTTCCGGCATCCAGATTTTCGACATTCATTTCCGGCATCATCCATATTTCCAGCATCCATATCCGGCATCATCCATATTTCCGACATCCAGATCTCCGACATCCATATCCGACATCATCCATATTTACAGCATCCAGATTTCCAGCATCAATTTCTGGCATCATCCATATTTTCGGCATCCAGATTTCTGGCATCCATCTCCAGCATCCATATTCACACGTGGAGAGAGAGAGAAGCCTCTTTTAGGTTGTACAAACCAATCAGATCATGAGGAATGTGTGTGATGAGATGATGATGAAATGGACATCATCTCTCTCCAATTTATATCCATCAATGACGGTGTGTGACACATCTGTTGGGCTTGTGAGCCTACATTACAAATCTGGCCGACCTTGCACATGTGTGGAAAATAAAATCAAAATATATGTTCTGCTCATCCAAACAAGATGACCTTTAGATCAATCTTGCACCTCTTCGAAAGAGGAATCCAACAAAAATATCATCATCATCATCATATGAGAAGGGCAACATGGATTTTGGACCTAGTTGCCCAAAATTAACATCTTTGCTAGGAAAAGAGGTTTCAACATATTTGCCAAGTGTGCAGCCCTTGCACACCTCATGTTAATACACATCGCACCATGGCAGCCTTACCACTATCTCCTTGAAAATATTCAACATGCTATGGTGCAAATAATCCATGTGCTTATGTCACAACTCCTCAAGCTCTCTGCTTGAGTCATGGCTCCCTTTGTTGTTTAATGCCACGATTGTCTCAAACTGCAATCTATACAGGCTCTTGTGCCTAACCCCAATCTACTTAGCCACCTTGGAGTTTGAGGATTTTATAAAAACCCTACGTCATCTGAACGTTGTTAAATTTTCCTTGAAATGCGGCAACTAGAATTAATTCTTCTAACTGATTAAATTATGTAGTTTATTTTGTTACGGCAAAATAACAAATTAATCACACTTCAATTTCTTCACAGTAAAAACGTTGCGGAAAAATAAAAAGGTAGAAACTGAGAAATATAGAGCACACACACAAAAATATGACAACGTTGTTTTTGGACAATTCTTCCCAGAAAATACCCAATGTGGGAAAACCGGTGGAGCAAATGAAGGTTGTATTATTATGCGACAGTAGAAATTCAAAGTACAATTTGGATTCTTAATCTAGAAATCCAATCTAAGAGTAACACTGGCAAAATATCTATGAGGCCAATACCTCGGCACCACAACTGATTCTGCTATGAAATTTGGTTGATTTGAGCCACACGAAATGCCCCTGTGTGAGCCTCTACGCAGGCTAATTCGCACTAGCTTTGGAACACGCTAAATCTTGCAGCTCTACCTATCTCTGCCCCTGGAAGTGACTCACTTGGCCTCTTGCAATTAATATCATCCCCTAGCAACTAAATCAACTCCTCTCATTGAATAAAACTCTCCTTTGAAGCACCTTGCACAGGCCATGTGCAGCTTCATGAGGAAAACTCATCCTTCTCTCAACTGACTTTTCTGGATCTCGAATACTCCTCCGAAAATTTGCTACTAATCTCCCTCTTGCTCCTACTTCCTTCGGGCTCGAATTCTTCCGGTTGAATGTTTCTCTTTGGAAAATCAATCTGCCAAGCAAACTCGCTCTTCCTGTGTGTTTTGCTCCAACCCCATCGACCTCCTCTTATAATCTCTCGTTGGCTCACCAACAGCCATGATTAAATCCTCATCAACGGCTAAGATCATCTCTAAGTCAATCCATGTGAGTTTTGTTACCCGCAACTTTGTGGGTGATATCCCTAGAAGAATTTTTTTCTCCATGATGGGCCTTAGTCGGCAACTAGCAGCCCCTTGCAGCCCTCAACTAGCTCGTTGGGCCATTTCTCTGCCACCTAAGCTAGCCATGTGGTCTCCTCCTCCACACTCTTTGATCCTCTGCTGCTGCCACCGAGACTACTCTTGACTACAGCGAGTCGCATCTCCTCATGCGTGAAATCTGACCACAATCGATTCCATCTTGGTAGTTGATCTCGTCCAATAATACCTTGGACAAAAGTAGCCCATTCGGTGAAACCACTGACAGTTACACGCACCAGTTCAATTTCTTGTGGCACCTCTCTAGCTGAGGCAAGCTCATTTCGGATATCCTGAATCCTGGTAAGGTAAGGGGTAACTCTTTCTCCCTTCTACATCCTAGTCGTCCTCAGCTTCTCCTTCAGGAACGTCTTCTGATTCTCGGAAGGATTTAGGTATAGTGCTACGAGAGCATCCCACATCTTTTTCGTTGTATTCTTGGTTGTTATGTGTGAGACTGCATGATCCCGAACTCCATCAAGGATCAATCGCTTCGCCTTGGCCATCTCCTTATTGTAATTCTATAATTGTTGCGGGTCTATAGGTATTTCAACAAATATCTCTACATACATCCTCAGACCATGCTCATCTAGTAAGAAAGACATTTTGGCTTTCCAAATACAATAATTCGAGGCTCCATCTAGCCTTTCCTGATCTCGAAGTCCTGCTCAAGCCATTTTCTGCAAAACTCACAACCAGAAAATAATAAATAGGAATATCCTTTTCTCCTGCTTGGCTACTTGCTCTGCACTTTGCACTCCTTTCTGGAATGCACAGTCCTACCTGTGGGTTTTGCCTCTACAACTGGAAATTTTGGATTTCCTTCAAGACTGAAACTGGAAACCCTCTGAGAAAAATCCCTCAGTGTGTGTAATTTCTCTTCCACCCAGCGTTGATTTTGCGACGAAAAAATTGTTGCTAATCAACTATGCCCAGATCTACTCTGCGAATTCACTAATCTGCTTCACCGAAACTGCTTCTTGATTTCACCACTACCTGTTCGAACTGCTATTGGGCTCTACGAATTTTATTGCCACCTACACTGGAAAATTGACCCCTTTTCCCCGCAATTCAACCTACCTAGCTTGCTTTGTGCAAATTTGGAGAAATTGTGTTGTTTCTCCCTCTAAACTGCAAATTTCTCCCTCTTCATTTTAGAGCCTTTGATCTATCAAACTTTCTTTGATACCATGTGAAATTTTCCTTGAAATGCAGCAACATGAATTAATTCTTCTAATTAATTAAATTATGCAGTTTATTTTGCTACAACAAAATAACAAATTAATCACACTGCAATTTCTTCACAATAAAAAATGTTGCGGAAAATAAAACGTTGGAAACGGAGAAACATAGAGCGCACACAAAAATATGACACCATTATTTTTGGACAGTTGTCCCCAGAAAAACCCAATGCAAGAAAACTAGTGCAGGAGATAAGGGTTTTATTATTATGCAACAACAAAAATTCTAAGTACAATCTCAATGCTTAAACTAGCAATCCAATTTGAGAGAAATACTGGAAAAATATCTGAGGCCAATACCTCAGCACCACAATTGATTCTGTTGCGAAATTTGGCCGATCTGGACCACACAAAATGCCCTTTCGTTAGCCTCTGCGCAGGCTAATTCACACTGCCTCTAGAACATGTCGAATCGTCCATTTCTACCTGTCTCTTCCCCTGCAAGTGACTCACTTGGCCTCCTAGAATTTATCCTAGCCCCGGCAATTGAATCGACTCCTTTGGCTAAAGCGAACTCTGCTCTGAAGCCCCATGCGCAAGCCTTATGCACATTCTTGAGGAAAGCTCGTCCTTCTCTCAACTAACTCTTCTGGATCTGGAATCCTCCTTCGGAAATCTGCTACCAATCTCCCTCTTGCTCCTACTTCCTTTTGGCTCGAATTATTTTGGCTAAATACTGCTCTTTATTAATTCAATTTGCCAAGGAAACTCGCTCTTCATGTGTGTTTTGCCCCAACTCGATCGACCTCCTCTTATAATCTCTCGTTGGCTCACCAATGGCCCTTATTAAATCCTCATTAACGACTAAGATCATGTCTAAGTCGATCCATGTGATTTTCTAGAGAAATCTCACCTTTCTTAATCAATTCTTGTTAATTAATCACTTTTCCTAGGTTAGGCTTGGGAAACATTTAATTACTGACTAATTAACTTAATTGAGCTATCTCTAGGTGATTTCTCCTGAAATGTTTAATGGGTTCTAGATTTCTTATGTTTCTAGGCCTCTTTGACCAAAGTCGAGACTAACACCTATCTTGATGCTACCCAACCATCAAAAACTAACAAAGGTCACCTCGTACCACTTATCCTCCAATGCTGAAACTAAAACGAGGTTCTTCTTGAGCCCAAGTATGTAAAGGACATCTCTGAGATACAAAGGGTTTCTAGAGTCCCTCTCAAATCGAATTGTACCAATACCCTTGACCATACTTTCCATCATATCCCATCTCAATGTCGAACTGCATGTCCCTTTCTTACAATTTTCTGAAATACTTCTTGTTTCCCCATCATATGACAAGGGACGCATCACTATCTACATACCATAAACCGGTAGCAACTGAGCTTACCATGCAAGCAATGAGTGAAAACTCCTTCTCAAAATGAGAAGAGAACTCATCTATCTCTGCAGAGGTTGCTACTAGGTCCTTCTTGGACCCTTTCTTCCTATTAGGACATTTAGGAGCATAATTCCGAAACTGGAGGCACGAAAAGCACTTGATCTTGCTGAGATCCTTTTTCTTCTTCTCGCCCTTAGAGCTCAATTCTCCACCACCACTGCTCTTTTTGCCTTTGGATCTGCCCACATTGCTAGCTAGGGCAAAGTTCTCTTCATCTTCTTCCATCTTAACACGAGATCTAGCTTGTCTGTGAATCTCCTCTTAGACGCAGTCATCCCATAATCGCTCCCAATATGGAAGTTTTTCTCTAGCACAAATCGCATCTATGAAGGCTTGCCAAGATTTGGTGAATCCCAACAGGGAAAAATTCACCAGATCTCTATCTGGAATTGTCTCTCCCACACAATCCAACTCTTCCCTTGGGTAAACTTGGTGAGGTTAGACACCACAGAATCTAACTTGGACATTTCAATATTCCTGAGCTTGCCCTTCAATACCAACTTCCAGGCTTTGCTCGAACACTGATAGAGACCAATGATGGTTGTCCACTGGGCTTTAGTTGTCTTCTTCCCAGTCAGGTGAGGAATAATGTGGTCTTACCCCCTCCAAGATGATTCTTCTTGCCTTCGCATCCTTCTTGATGTGTTGAGCCAACTGTTGAGGGTCAAAAGGTGCAACTAGGACATTCTCAATAAATTCCCACACCCCTTGCTCCTCCAGCACCACTGGCATCTTCTCATGCCATGAATGGAAATTGGATGCTCCATCCAAAATGTCCTCACATCTGAGACCTTGATACGCCATACTGCCAAATCGCACTGCCCAGAAACCCTAGCAGCAAAATTAATTTGATAATCTCGCTCCCTTTGAATCGCCAAACCTACACTTAAAGATAAAAATTGTGCTTGGTCTTCAATCAAAGACTATGCTCTGATACCATGTTAGATTTCCTTAAAACCCAGTAACTGATTCACAATTTTCTAAGTGTAAAACTAGAAATACAAACAATTGCTACATTGGAAATATAAATTGCAAGTACACTGAGTTTTCTAACTTAGCATGCATAGCGGAAAATAAATAATTCGGAAGACAAACACATTCAACGCATAGAACACTAAATATACCCAGTAAACCCTAACGTTGGGGATGACCTACAACTGTGTATCTTTTCTATTAGCTTAGCAAATAATAAAATTTTCAGAGATTTAAACAACAAGGGAATTCTTCCCTTCTATAGAAAAGTCCACTCAACAACAAATCTCAAACCAAAATCAAGACAACCCTTGCGCAATGCTTGCACGAATCTGCTCTTCTGCGCACAAATGCGCATTGTACGACCACGCAGGTCGATTTCTCCTTACGCATTGCAACTCGTTGTACGGACATAACAAGTTGAGGCTATGCAACATTGGCCCCTCCCAAAAGATTGTAGAGTTTGCGGGGATTATAAGGACTTAAAAGATACTATAGGATATTTTTGGAAAACTTAAGTGAAAAATACACAACTCACCTTACTTCACTCCTTAAAAGGAATGCATTTTTCTAGAGTGAGGACGCCACACAAGTGTTCACTGCTTTTAAGGATGCCATGTGTACTACTTCAATATTAGTAGCGCCTGAATTTAAGAAGACTTTTGTGATGCCATGTATACTACTCCAATATTAGTAGCACCTGAATTTAATAAGACTTTTGTCTTGGAATGTGATGCCTTCAGAAGAGGTTTAGGAGTAGCATTGATACACAAAGGATGTCGTTTGCCATTCACCAATAAGAAAGACAAAGTGCCAAAGCTAGTAGATCCTACCTAGTTGTTCAATTTGGTGATCTATCTCATCCTGAAGTTAGTGAAAACCATGTCGAAACTAACATAATGGAATCCTAAGGCCATGTATCTAGTGTTTGGTCATTTAATTGCATGGAATCTGGAGTCTGGACAATAAAGTCATCCCTCAATTCCAAAAAGTGATCCAATTAAAAGACCATATTCAAGTCATGACCCTCCAAATTGTGATCCAAATGATCTAGATGTATTGTCTGAACATCCAATCTGATAGCCTCATTCAAGTCCTGCTTAGATTACAATAGGTGTACTACCACGTCTAGTAAGTACCTAGAGGAGAAAAATGCTCTAAAGAAATGGTCATCGATTGAAGAAGCCAAGAAGCCATAAAGATCCAATCGTGAGCACACAAAGGAGGGCTCAACTAAGGTAATGGTCTCAAAAAGAACAAAGTGCAACATAGGAGGACTAATCCCTATTACAATTAAGTCCCCAAAGATCCAAACTCTCTAAAGGAATGCCACCAAATGGAAGATGACTCTAGTATAAAGGGATGATCTTTGAACCTTGCCTAAAAAATGTGGTGGTAAACTATCCTCTTGCATCAAATGATGTGCTTGAGGAGGGTTCCCTCAATCCAATTAGCCTAAAGTAAACTTGTTCCCTAGATCTCTGAACAATTGAGGAAGGTGAATCTATTGATCATATCCAAGTGGTGCACCTTGAATGACAGATCTTGGAACCAACTCTAGAAGCATGGTCTCTCAAGGAGAGTAAGGCATCCATATCCACTATTCAGTTATGGTTGGAGGGCCTAAAGCATGTTGAAATGTTTCCCCACAAACTAGACCCCCAAGTAATTTATGCCAAGTCGAACTCTATCTCTTCACCTAAAAATTAGAAATGAAATTCAAAGAGAGCCTTCTTCAACAGATTGAACATCATGACCCTAGTTTTACCCGTGTTGGCCGTCAATTTTTGATTCTCACAGAAGCTAGTTAAGACATCAATATGTCTCTACAATCCCTCAAGCAAGGCTAAAGAAAAACACGGCAAGAAGCAAGTTGCTTTGCGACACTAGGTAGAAACATCGAAAGCAAAGCAAAAGGCACATGACTTGAGGATCTACCCTCTGCACCTCACATAAGTAATACAAATGTGAGGGCAATAAAGCATGGAACTAGGACACTTCAATCTGCCTTCTACCTACAATAGGAAAGAGATTTGTGTATAAAGGCTAAAAAGCTAAGGCCCACTTGGGAAAGACAACAAAAAGGAGGCAATCAAACGACAACATATGTGTAGCCTATCAAATCAAATGGTCTCACATGTTCATAACAAACATGCCCTTTTCTGCTAGTTCTTCCAAAGTGGAAGGCATTTCCACACAGACTATCAGAACACTGTTTCAAAAAGATTGCAAAAGTCATTAGCCTTCTAGATACCTATAAACACAATGATAAAAGAAGGGATTGCAAGGAAAAAAAGGTAGAACAATTCCACTAGAGTTCAAAGGTTCAATCAAGGTAGTGCTATTTGGACTCAAGGTTTAACTAGAGAGCAAATTGAGAAAGAAAGAAGCTTGTATCTGGATCAATTTGACACCAATTCTATTTAGATAGTGGAGGCCATGCTGGAAAATCAATTGCAGTGAAGATGATACTTGATTCTCCTTCTTGATAATTACTTGTGAATGTTAATCTTCTTCTCTTCTTCTTATTACTTATTATTTCTTCTTCATCAAGCAACTATACAATATTCAATCTTCCAAGATCACAAAGAAGCAAGAGACACAAAAATTTAGGCTTTAAGCCAGGGCAAAACCCCACAAGGGGGAAACCTAACAATCCGCTTCTTATAGAATCAAGTCAAAATGAGATATCCAAAACCTAGACCAAGATAATCAAAGATTCAAAGTCATCCCTCCTCCAAGTCTTCTTCAATAGGCCAAAGTCAACGAAAGTCAAATATGGTCAAACCTTCTGCAAATTATTCAAAATATCAAAAATTTTGGCCATGCTACAAAGGCCGAATTTCGGCTTTGTGGTTGCTTCAGAAATGTCACAAATTTCGAACGTGTGAACAGAGGAGACGCTGAAAATTTTGGTTCTTCTTGACTCCTTTAACTTTCTTAGTCTTCTCCTTGATTTTGGCTTACTTTCTTCTCGTTTTAAGTGTGGAACTTGACGATGATGCATTGAACTTGATGCACTCCCAAGAGGTCGAATCGACTCCTTTATATAGTTGTCCAAGAAGGTGAAAAATTGCCACACATGCCGACTTGACAGGGAGGGTCAACTTGAACCTTTGTTTGACTCTTTTGACTAAAAAATAAGAATCCTTTTTCTTTTCTTTCAATTGTCCAAATAGACATGACAAATACAAATTCTCTTGGTGAGCATGAAGAACATACTTGACCGAAAATAAAATAATAATAATAAATACAATAATGTTTATTTTACATTATGAAGACCTACACTAGTTACATTTTCTACAGGCCAAAGAGAGCTACTAAAATAGAGACCAAATTATCAATTCCTGGAAGAAATTTGAATACAAGGATTTCAACGTTGGATTGCGTGTTGTATTTACTAAGTGTAAAATCTAGAGAGCCTTGTAACTATAACAACAATAGTAAGAATAATGAAAGAAAGAGATATTTGTATATGTGTGAACAAGAATTTATTTTTTGCTAGCATAGCCTTGTTAAAGAAATCACAACCATTATTATAATGCATAAGAACTTACACTAGATTAGGTTTTATAGCATTTATTATTCTACATTTAGTATCTACATTGGTGATTTTTTTGGCCAATGTTATCAAAAACAACCAGTCCAACTAGTTTGGAGGAAAAATCAATCCAACCAAATGTCACAAACCAAAAAACATTGGTTTGGTATCAAACCACAAAATGTCAATTCATTATCAAACAAGCTAGTGTCACGATTCGCACGACGTAGTAGGCCAACCCACGAAATTCAAATATAAATACTATATATATATATATATATATATATATATATATATATATATCAAAATTTTGTTGAGTGGGTTTCATCCAACTCAACCCTAGGACCCCTAAATGTTAATTCTTTAATACCATATCTGATTTATTTACTTCAACAATTCTATTGAAAACCTAGAAAAATATTTACCTCAAATATTTTCGAAAATTGTTGATAAAACAAGCACACTCATATATTAACTCAAAAATAAAATGCAATGGAAAATAAATATGGAAATCAATCACATGACAACTGCGAATTTGTGCCCATAGAGAATACACAGAAAAATACAATTGCTAGGAACCTATAATTCAGCCTCACTAGGAAAAATTGACCCAAGGAAATCAGCCCCTAGAAATTGGCACTACTGAAGAAACTTGAACTCTGAAAATTTAGCCTCCCCCACTAGTTCCCTCATATGGCCCTTGCGTAATTGAGAAATTCAGCCTCTATATATTTCAGCCTTTCTCTAATAATTCAGCCCTCACCTTTAGCTAATTCAGCATCTCCCTCTCCTACCTTTGGCTTCCCTGAAACTTTTTCCCAAAATTCCTTGCCACAATTCTTCTAACTTCTATTCAATCTAATCAAGCTTCTCACTCTTGAGATAATTGCTTCCTCAACATAATGTGTCTTCAACTCTCCCTTAGGCTTATTTAATAATTCAATTAAACCAAAATCCCCAACCTAATATCCTAAGTGATAAATGTATAGGATTAAATCCTACGCCTCACTTGAGATCAACAATTGATATTATACCTAGGTCAACGTTTAATTATTAATCCTTGCAAATTTGGCCTAATATCCATGTTGTTCAAATTTGGGTAGCTCTGAAGGTATTTCCGAGTGGAGAAAACCGGCCAAAACGAGTTGGTTGGGCAAGTTACCCAAGTGGTGGGGTTTGGACCTAAGATAATTAATTGTTTATTCTAATTTGGGTTTAAGTTATTAACTAAGGGTTTCTTGATGGACAAGGAAAACCCAAGTCACTCACACAAAAAGTACAAATAAGAGACCACAGGAAAGGCCTAGACACACAAGCAGAGAAGGACATCCACTTGTCGAGACATGGAGGCTGAAGGGCATAGCCGCAGATCCATGTTAAAGGAGCCATAGTGAGGAAGATCAGGCTATGTTTGGTAGACCAAATCAGGGTCAAGCTCAGTTGCAAAGTCAATTGAGCCAACAAGAGAAGGGTCGAGGCCTAGTTGAGGCTGGATGAGGGTTTACAAACCTTAGATCTTAGTGCTGGAAGGTCAGATCTACAAGAAGAAAATCAGATATGAGCATTGGAAGGTGAGATTTGCAAGAAGAGAGTTTGATCTAACTACTGGAAGGTAGAATCCGCAGGAACAAAGTCAGATATCAGTGTTGGGAGGTAAGATCTACAAGAAGAAAGTCAAATCTCAGTGTTGGAAGGTCAGGTCTGCAAGAAGAAAGTCAAATCCGAGTGTTGAAGGATCAGGTCTACAAGAAGAAAATGTAATATCCCGAAGGGAAATAGACAATAATATAAAGCATACAACAAGGCATATAGTGCTAGAAACAAATCGTGAAGCAGATACACATGAAATAGAGAATGCTAAGCCATTTTATTATACTGAGAAATATAAAGAAGTACAAGAGGTGATCAGAATGATGGCACCTCGACTTGCACCAGGCAAGTGTAGGAATACTCTCAGAATGTCAAAGGAAATGGTTGCTCTCTGCTCTAACTCCAACTGCTGAAATACTGCCGTGCTGCTACAACTTCTGAAACCAAAATGAGTATTTGGGGTTGCTCCCCTACTCGGAAAATGCTGATACTCTGGAATCAACCTCTACTCACAATACCCAGAAAAGCCCAGAGAGCGTTTCTGAAATGCTCGACCTTCGAAAATACTCCCCTTGAGGAACTACGCTATCCTCCCAAGGGCCACGCTGGTGCTGAATGAAAACCTTCAAAATAGGGACTCCTCTCCCAAATATCTTCAATAGGCAAGGGTTGGCCCTTTGGTCAATTCTCCGGCCCGAATCCTCCAAACTGGCACCAATCTGAAACTCCCCCAAGATGAGCTGCGTCCTCTCTCTCAAGACTGCGCAGTCCCTAGATGCTCTGCTCCACAACGAAGGCAACCACAAATCCTCCTGCAAAAATGATGGTAGAATTCCTCACCTGAGCAAGCACTCGAAGTCTCCCAGGGCTAAGGGTGCGATCTCCGCACGGAGACACCCAGTGTACTAAACAGTACTGCAGACAAGCTAAACAGCCAGCGTGCTCCAAGTCGAAATGACAAGCTCAAGATGCATACACATGAATGATCAAATGAAGAGGCTCTCCTCCCTTTTATCACGATGGGCCTCTCTCAACCCTAGGCCCCACCATCTCCTACGTGCCCCTTGGCCCACGCTGCCCCTCTCAACTGCGTGACGTAGACCTCATGCTGCCCACGTGGTCCACGTCCTCCTCTCCCTGCGCTGTCCACTTGGCCACTAGGCCCCACTCCCTCAAATACGATGTGGACTTTAGGGAAATACTTTATCCTAAGTGAGTTATTTAATATTTCACTCACTTTATTCATGCTCCAACTATAATAAGGCAAAATTGGTCAAAATTACTATTTCCAATTAGCTATCACTAATTGCGAATATTACAGTCTCCCCCAACAAAATGTTGCTTGACCTCAAGCAACTATAGTGATGGATGTTGCAAGATCTTCTCACTCTCCCAAGTGGCATCCTCATCCGGCAAATTCTTCCACCTCACTAAGAATTCTCAGATTGTCCTGCTCCGCAACTGTCTCTCCCGGGTATCAATAATGGCCTCTGGCTGTAGCACCAAGTGCCCCTCATCATCCGTAGGCGGAAGCTCCCCTATCACTATCACCTGCTGTCCTAGTGCCTTCTTCAGGCACGATACGTGAAAGATGTTATGAATCTTGCTGCCCTGGGGTAGCTCCAACTCATAAGCTACCTGCCCAACTCTGCGTATCACCCTATAAGGCCCATAAAAATAGGGCTTGAGCTTTTCAACTCCCTTCTGCTTCAGAGTAGACTATCGGTATGGCTGCAAACGTAGATAGACCAAGTCCACTACCTCAAAATGTCTCTCCACCTGACCCCTATCAACATACAGTTTCTGCTGGTTCTGCGTTGTAGCCATGTTATACTTGAGAGCTCGGAGGATGTCCTGACTCTCTTGGATCCAATCCTTGGCTCTCGGAGCCTTGCTGGCACCAAACATCACATCAACAAAAGATAAAGCATAATAACCATATAATGCGTAAAACGGAGACATACCGATGGTCATGTGATGTGTGTTGTTGTAGCAGTACTCTCCTAGGTGCAGCCACTTCAGTCATGCTCTCTGCTGCCCACTGACATAGTTACACAAGTAGCCCTCCAGCCACTTGTTAACTATCTATGTCTGCCCATCTGTCTGTGGGTGGTAGCTAGTGCTCGGTGTCAACTCTATCCCCACCAACCGAAAAAGCTCCTGCCAACACTCGCCCATGAAGTGGTTGTTCGTCACTGACAATGGTCTTGGGAAGACCATGTAACCTGAAGATGTCCCTGAAGAACAGCTCTGCGACCTGTGCTGCTGTATAATGTGCGGATATCGCGAAAAAATGTCCATATTTCGCCAGTTGATCAACGACGACGAATATACAGTCCTTGCCCTGCACCATGGGCATCCCTGTGATGAAATCCATCGAGATACTCTCCCATTTCCCCTCTGGAATGGGAAGAGGCTGCAACAAACCTGCCGGATGGTTCATCTCCCCCTTGTTGCGCTGACAAACCTCGCACTCCCTGACATGCTGGAGTACGTCCTCCTTGAGGCCCTTCCATGAGAACCTCTCTCTGATGGGCCTGTAGGTTTTGGTAAACCCCTGATGGCCAGACAATGGTGAATCGTGAAAAGCCTGCAATATCTTCTTCTTGAGCTGAGAGCCCTCAGTCAAGAAGATCTTGTCCCTGTAGTAAATGATCTCATCCATCACCCTATATCTGTCATCTATCACCTACCCATCCAAAACCTCACAAGCAAATCTGCCCTTGGAGTACTCCAGCAATAGTCAAGCCCTCCAATCTGCGTCCAAACTCATCAGAGACAACGTGGCTGGTCTGTGTGAAAGTGCATCAGCCACCACGTTGTTCTTCCCCTTGACATACTTGATGTCAAAGTCGTAGGCTTGGATCTTGCTGACCCACTTCTACTGCCTCTCCTGTAGCTGTTTCTGCTCTAAGAAAAACCTGAGGCTGTTGTGGTCAGTCTTCACCCTAAACCTTTTACCTACCAGGTACTGCCGGAATTTGGCCAATGCATGCATGATGGCCAACATCTCCTTGTCGTATATGGCATACAACCGCTCGTGTGGTAGGAGCTTCCGACTCTCAAAAGCTATAGGGTGGCCTCCCTGCATCAACACTACGCCTATCCCCTCTCCTGATGCATCACACTCCAAAACGAATGGCTGCGTGAAGTCTGGTAATGCTAGCACTAGACAACTGCTCATCACCTCCTTGAGCCTGTCAAACGCTCGCTGCGTTGTGTCTGTCCAACTGAATGCCCCCTTCTTCGTCAGATTTGTAAGGGGTGCAACAAGCTGAGAGAAACCCTTGACAAACTTCCTATAGTAGGTGCAAATACCTACAAACCCCCGAAGTTTCGTAACGTTTCTCGGCTCTGGCCAATCCCTGATGGCCCTGATCTCCTCGTGGACCCTCACTCCGTCCACCCCTATGATGTGTCCCAAGTATAGCATCTTCGTCAACACAAACTCGCACTTGGAGAGCTTAGCATAAAATTGTTGCTCCTCCAAAATACGCAACACTGCCTCTATGTGCTGGAGATGTTCCTCCTATGTCCTGCTATATATCAATATGTCCTCAAAGAAGACCAACACACACTTCCTCAGGTCGCTGCGGAAGATGTGGTTCATACATGACTGGAAGGTGGTCGGTGATTTGGTTAGCCTAAAGGGCATCACCAAGAACTCAAAATGGCCATAGTGGCACCTGAAAGCGGTCTTGGGAATGTCTTGTTCCCTCACGCGAATCTGATGGTACCCGGATCTCAAATCAATCTTTGAGAAGAACTGTGCCCCTCTCAACTCATCCATCATCTCGTCAATCCGTCGAATAGGGTACCTGTTCTTCATGGTCTTTTTGTTCAGGGCCCTATAATCAATGCACATTCTCAATGTGTTGTCCTTCTTCTTCACCAACACTACCGAAGAAGCGAAAGGACTGGTGCTAGGCCGAATGTGTCCAAGAGCTAACAGCTCGTGGATAGCCCGCTCGATCTCATCCCGATAGGCCTTGGGCTGCCTACAGGGTGTGGTAATGACGGCCTGTATGCCCTACTCTAGCTCAATCGTATGCTCAAATCCCCGATCCGGTGGTTGTCCTGGTGGTATCTCCCCAAACACCGCGGCGTACTTGTCAAGGATGGTCTGTACCTCTGGATGGATTGTCTGCCCGGTAGTCTCTGCCTCTGATGCACGTAGCTCTACTACCCACTCTATGTCTCCCTTTCGGAGGTCTGCCTCCATCCGATGAGCTGAGACTGTCTGAGGTGGGTAAGTGTGCATGCCCCTTATCTTCTCGTGCTTCCCGGTCTTCTTGTCATCCCACTCCATCTCCAAGGCCTCCCAATCTGTGGTAACCTTCCCCAGAGTGATTAGCCACTGTACTCCTAATACCACATTGGTATTCGATATGTTAACCATGAAAAAGTGGTCAGTCACTATGTAAGTTTCCATCGTCACTGCCAGCGTTGGGACATAACTGGCACACTGCATACTCTGATCTCTTGGGACCAACACTGAAACCCCATCGAAGCTTTCTGTCTATATGCCTCTCCGCTCTACCATTTGTGCATCGATGAAGTTGTGGGTTGCCCCACCGTCCACCAGTACTGATACTCGCTGCCCCCGCACTGTACCTCGAACGCGCAGCGTCAGATACTTGGGAACTCCTCGCAATGCTGCAAGGGTCCCTCCGGTAGGTGCAAAGGCTGCACCTCCTGTTCCTGGTGGTGGAGGTGGCAAATGATCCTGCGCTATATGGCAGCCCCCTGCCCCCACGTCATCATACTCATCCTCTTCCCCGCTGCTCTCGGAGAAGACCTCGATATAATGTGCTTTGCCAGCAACACATCTATGTCCTCGTGCCCACGGCTCCTGACAGGTGAAACATAATCTCTTCCTCTTCAACTCCCTCCTGGCATCATCATCCCACTATCCTCTACCTTGATTCCCCTTTAGAGGCGGAATCCTCACATCCTTCCCCTTAGGCTGGAAAGCCTGTCTCTGGGGGTAAGGCGTCCTCGTCCAGGGTAAGGCATCTTGCAAGTCTCGTGTTTTGCCAACTGCGTCACGGAGTGTGGTCGGTCTAGTGGATCTGACCAATCCCCGAAGCGGCTCTGCTAGCCCATCAATGAACATGTAGATCATCCGTGTTGCGGATAAATCTGGCACCATCACTGAGAGTCTCAAGAAATCTAAGATGTATGTGTCCAGACTCCCGATCTACTTGAGCTTCGTCAGCTCAACAAAGTGCTCCTCTGGATCCCTTCGATCAAACCTCTCTATCAACCTCCGGGTGAACTCGGCAGAAGCTGTCACTGTCGAGTGCCTGAGCGTAACCGTCCCGTGGAACCACCAATTTTGGGCCTCGCCATCTAGATGCAGCGCTGCCACCTTGATGGCCTCCGTCTCCACCATCTGGTTGAGCTGGAGGTATATTGTAATATCCCCAAAGGGAAATAACCAGTAATAAACAGAAATATGCCAGACAGATATAGAAAACACAATGTTGAACCAGATCAGGGAACAAATACACATGGAGTGCCAGAAAACTGAGCCATTTTATTAATCTGAAAGTACATAGAGAGGAGTACAAGAAAACCAGAATGAATGCACCTATCCTTGCCCTAGGCAAGTGGAGGCCCTCTCAGACAAATAATGGCTGCAACAAGGACAGCGTCCTAGCTGGCTGAAGACTGCTCTGAAGACTGAGGCCCCTGAATGATGAAAAACGTTGTCAAGCCCCTCTAACACAAGCCAGCTCCTCAGATCAGCGTCCTACCTGGTGGATCTGCCTCCTGTATGCTCAGATCTACTGGATCTGGAGCCTCCAAACCAGATCTGCGTCCTATCCCTCCAGATCTGCGTCCTCCTAGATCAGATCTGCTGTCAAACCTTAAGATCTATGCTGGATCTGTCAATATCTCTTCAGATCTGCAACCTCCAAGGCTGGATCTGATGTTATCTCTTCAGATCTAGGCTAGATCTGCCAATATCTCCTCAGATCTACAATCTCCCAAGCTGGATCTAGTGCTATACCTTCAGATCTGCACTATACAGAACTAGATCTGCAAATATCTGTTCAGGTCTACAATCTCCAAGGCTGGATCTAGCAATGTGCCTTCAGATCTGCATCCTCCTCTTCCTGCAGGAACAGCGTCCTCCTCCAAGACTTATCTGCGTCCTTCCTCCTTTGGAATAGCGTTTTCCCTGCTCAGATCTGGACTGCGTCCTCCCTGGAACTGCGTCCTCACTCTCCCTGCTGATCAGTGTCCTCTCTTCTCCTGGAACAGCGTCCCTCCTCCTCAGAACTGCGCAGCCACAAGAGGGCTTCCTCCTCTCCAAATCTGCACCAGAAAACTGCTACCAATTCCCACTGAAACTGAAGGATGTTACTCAGAAAATAACCTTACTAGGGCGGGCACTCGAAGTCCCCCGAAGCTAAGGGTGAAACCAGAAATAACCTTACCAGGGCAGGCACTCGAAGTCCCCTGAGGCTAAGGGTGAGATCTCCGACCGGAGACACTCGGTTGCACTAAACAGTGCTGCAGACCGACTAAACAACCGGCGTGCTGAAGCAGACAGGAGTCTAGCTCTCAATAATAATATCAAATCATGAATGATCCAAATGAGGTGAGAACCTCTCCTTTTATAATGCCAAACTCCCTCCAAAACTCAACTGCGTCCTTACTCTCCTTTGACCTGCGCAGTTTACCTTGGGTCAGCCTGATGCCTCCCCCATCATACTCATGTGGACCCCCAAGGCCCCCTCTTTAAGTTATAACGTTAATCAACTAGGAAAACACTTTATTTTATAAAGTGAGGTGACTAAAGTGAGGTGACCCCTCTTATTTCTCACTTTATTTATTATTTCTAACTAAAGCGGCAAAATTAAACAGAAATGCAATATTCCAATTAGCAAGGCTAATTGGGAATATTACAGTCTCCCCCGGCAAAACGTTGCTTGTCCTCAAGCAACTGAAGTGATGGATGCTGTAAAGTCTGCTCGCTCTCCCAAGTGGCATCCTCATCCGGCAAAAATTGCTTGTTCTCCAGCAATGCTTGAACAAGCCTACCTCTAGCTGATGCTCCCCGCCGATACTGCAAAATGTGCCTGGGTCCAACTGAAACCTCTCTGTCTCCTGCATCACCCTGATATGAAGGGATATCTCAATGCCAGGATCCCAAACTGGCCTCTCATGGTACCAGCCACTCAATAGTCCTCCCGGATCCCATCGCCACTGTAGCCAATAATCGCACAAGTCCCATGACTCGGACTGCTCATTGCCTCTGGCTATGACTACATACCATGACTGTTGCTGCTCTGCATCTATGAATGTGTAAGTTGTCCCATCGACTGTGTACCAGCTCATCATCTCTCTCCACTCAAGGCATGAAGTGAGGAACATCTCTCTCATGTGGATCCTCCATCCCCAAGCAATCATCCAACCAAAATGAGCCACCTCCCAACAAGGCAACTCCCAAAAATCTCCTTCCACCTCAAGCTCTGGTAATGAAGGTGGGCTGAAAATATGAACTTGGCAAGCATCATAGCTTACCTCATGCTGTCCTTCTCTCCACTCATGGAAAGTGTAGAGTCTATGCTGATCCTGGGCTGCCAAATCATTGCCCTCCACTGGCAAAGTGAAAAACAATCCACCATAGAAGGTTCCTCCATCAATGAAGAACAAACTGGCCCAAAATAAACCATCCCTGAAGAATATGACATGGTCATCATGGATCACCCTAATGAGATGTTTGCTGAAGGTTCTACATGAGGATACATAGTGCAAACAATATCTCACAAGGATACAACGCAGTCTCATCCACTGCAACCTCAGAAAATCACATGGCAAGCAATGTACAAGATCCCTCACATCTACTAATGGATAGTAAATGACTGAATATGTCAACAACATAGGTCCAAACACTTGCCCATGGCTGTACAATGGATGAATATCAATCTCATGGCCCACATCAAAAGAGAACGCATATATAGTAGTGGTGGCCATGCCTCCTCACATGCTCCTATTAGAACATGTAGTGCAGAATTCGTGAGAATTTTTCCCACTCACGGACACATCCAGCTCATGTGTCTCCCTCATAATCAAGCCTCCCATACAACTCTGATCATATGCTGGAAGTAAGATGGTACATGGATCCATAAATGAGTCCTCCATAGTGTTTTGGCATGCTATGAAGAAGAATGAACCATGTGCTGCAAGAAGATAATCCTCCTCATGATTGGAAACCCAAGTCAAGAAGAATATGCCATAGGTGTCTCTATCATCATTACCTCCTCTTTGTGCAACAAATATGAAGTGATCCTGGGACCGGTGGGTTATAGATCCACCATATCTCTGCTGCGTACACTCCATCCATAATGTTCTGCTCCAAGGTGATAACGCTGGGGGCTCATGCAAATAAGCTCCTGTCACTACAAGACTCTGTTCTTTGACATGCTCCCTGTCAAAGACTCCTCTAATACTGCGGCGATAAGTGTGGAATACTCCCCAAGATGGAAGTGCTTCCCCGTCATCATCAAAGATCAAGGAGATAGTGCCATCCCCTCCTCCTGTAACATCATGCAAGGTGTGGGAGCAAATCTGCCCTTGCTCTCCCAGAAACAAACCAAGCAACCAAACAATTTGCTGCCTCCCCATACTCCCATCATACAATTCATGTGATGAAGACATAACGAGTATCATAGCAACACCATGCATACGTACTCCATGCTGCTCAAAGATGCAAGTATCCAGCCATCTTTCCTCCACCCTCCGACTCTTAGGAAGAGTGTTTGCCAAGAGATGGCCAAACTCTTTCAAGAGTAGCCAGCGCAGCCAAGCCTCCTGCTGCCTGGTGTCACAGATCTGCAAGCAGCCTCCTAGCTCCTTGCTCATCATCCCCATCCACTCAATCGCTTGTGGATGCCTCCTCCTCATCCTGGTACTCCTCCCATGAGGGCTACCATCCTCCCAAATCAAATTTCTGATTTTGCACTTCATGGGATTTTGGAATATAAACTCCTCAAGGATCAATGAGACCCTATCAAGACTCAAATAGGTGGTAGGCAAAAACCTCCCATCATGGTGTGTATGGCTCAAGGGATGTCCAACACAAGCATGAGAGACGTTATCCATCCGAAGATGTCCTCCATCTCCTATCTGCTCTTGTGAGAAGGGAACCAAATCATTGTGTTCCATAGCCCGCTCCACCGAGTACCAACTCAAAATCTCTCTCCATCCAATCTCAACATATGGATGCTGTACCCTGTACAACTCTGATCGTCTCATACCTCTATCCAAGTCAACATATGAGATCTGACTAGGTGGCTCTGCCTCTCTCTCTCCAACGGGAAGAGATGACTCAACAACACCGCTAGTCCCATCCATGCATACCTGAAGGGGAATGATCTGATGCTGCAATGTGCCCTCAGGTTGTACCATCAGGGAATCCAGTTGTTCCCCAATGTGGACCAACTTGGCCGCCGACTTGGCACAAGTCGCTCTCATACCCTCCAGCTCCTGGTCCTGCAACAAAACGGTCTCCCGTACTGACGCGGCCTTCTCCCTCAAAACTCGAAGGTCCGTCCGAAGCCGATGATACCGCTGTCTGCGACCATCATCCGATACCTCTGTATCCCCTAGTGCCTCATCGATAATGGATATATCTCCTGATACCTCACCCATCTGTCGTGTGCTGCTACCATCCGAAGACTCGGACACGGCTCCAGTCATCACCTCAATGGATGGCTCTACCTGGGTAGGCTCTATCTCCTCCACTACGATATCAACCGGCACGGTCAAGGAGGGCTCTAATGATGGTGAGTCCTGTGTCACACTAGGTGTATCCTCGAACTCCCTGCAATCCTGTGTGTCCTCATCCTCCAAGTGCGAGGTAACCATTTTAATGGTTTTCCTCTCCGACACTCGGTCAAGTTGGAAAGAGGTATCCAACTTGTCCACCCAAGCTCTTCCTGAGCGCCTGGGTGACCCGTCAAATGTCGGTAGATGGAATCTGTCCTCTGTGCGCTGTAAGCCCTGATCATGTGAGGGTTTGTTCCCTCTGTGAAAGTCGTGAGGTCTACTATCATGCTGGAGCTGAACATAATCTCTACTAGCTGTGCGGTGGTCATCACGGTGGTATCCGTGCCCTTTGTGCTGGTGCTGCTCAGGGGGTTTGATACCACATCGGAACTGGAGATAGCGCTCCAAGGGGAAAGCATCCATGAATGCCTGACCCAGGCTCTGCCACTCTGCAAAAATGGCTGCATGTTGAGCTGGATTATCCCTCTGTGCACCTCTCCGCACTCCTGTCTCTGTGTCCTCGGGTGTGAATGTGGGCATATAGGGTCTCTGCGCTGTCACAATGGGAATAGCGTCTGGTATGTAGCGAGACACTCCCGATCCTTCTCCCACCTGGAGAACCCTAGGGGGTTCTCTCTGTGTTACCTCTACAGCTGCAATCCTCTTGGATACATCCTGTACGTGATGGATGAGTGCATCCAACTTCCCAGCTATGTCTTCCATTGGATCCTGCTGCTCTGTGTCCCTCACAGGCTGCTCAGAAACTGCACGGCTGCTGCAAAACCATACTGCTGCTTAACTTTGACATCCGATTTACCCACTGAAAACTACTCAGAAAGTTCCAAGAATCTGGGAAGGTGATCATTGTCCAAAACCCAGAAAAACCCAGAAAACGTTTTTCCTAATTCCAAACTTCAAAATTTGACCCTTTTTATTTTGTCCCTTTTTCCAACTGCGTTTCTGGAATTGCAACTGCTATTGCTCTGTATGATTTCTTTTCTGATGTCATAGACCACAGGCTGAGCCAGAATTATGCTCTGATACCACTGTAATATCCCCAAAGGGAAATAACCAGTAATAAACAGAAATATGCCGGACAGATATAGAAAATATAATGCTGAACCAGATCATGGAACAATTACACATGGAATGCCAGAAAACTGAGCCATTTTATTAATCTGAAAGTACATAGAGAGGAGTACAAGAAAATCAGAATAAGTGCACCTATCCTTGCCCTAGGCAAGTGGAGGCCCTCTCAGACAAATAATGGCTGCAACAAGGACAGCGTCCTAGCTGGCTGAAGACTGCTCTGAAGACTGAAGCCCCTGAATGATGAAAAACGCTGTCAAGCCCCTCTAACACAAGCCAGCTCCTCAGATCAGCGTCCTACCTGGTGGATCTGCCTCCCGTATGCTCAGATCTACTGGATCTGGAGCCTCCAAACCAGATCTGCGTCCTATCCCTCCAGATCTGCGTCCTCCTAGATCAGATCTGCTGTCAAACCTTCAGATATATGCTGGATCTGACAATACCTCTTCAGATCTGCAACCTCCAAGGCTGGATCTGATGTTATCTCTTCAGATCTAGGCCAGATCTGCCAATATCTCCTCAGATCTGCAATCTCCCAAGCTGGATCTAGTGCTATACCTTCAGATCTGCACTATGTCGTAACCAGATCTCGCAAATATCTCTGTTTCAGTTCACAATCTCCAAGGCCGGATCTAGCAATGTGCCTTCGCATTCGCATCCTCCTCTTCCCTGCAGAAACGCCGTCCTTCCTCCAAGACTTATCTACGTCCTTCCTCCTTCCCCGGGAATAGCGTTTCCTCGCTCGATCCGGATCGCGCCCCTCCCCGGAACATCCTCACTCTCCCCGGCCGACCGTCTCTTCTCCCCGCTCTGTCATTCCTCCTCCCTCGTCACCGCGTTGCCCACAAGAGGCTCTTCCTTTCCTCCAAATCTCGGCACTCGTAAACCGCCGTTACTTGCTAACAAACCGAAAGGTGTACCTAACACATAACCTTACTAGGGCGGGCACTCGAAGTCCCCCGAAGCTAAGGGTGAAACCAGAAATAACCTTACCAGGGCAGGCACTCGAAGTCCCCGAGGCTAAGGGTGAGATCTCCGACCGGAGACACTCGTGCACTAAACAGTGCTGCAGACCGACTAAACAACCGGCGTGCTGAAGCAGACAGAAGTCTCGCTCTCAATAATAATATCAAATCATGAATGATCCAAATGAGGTGAGAACCTCTCCTTTTATAATGCCAAACTCCCTCCAAAACTTAACTGCGTCCTTACTCTCCTTTGACCTGCGCAGTTTACCTTGGGTCAGCCTGATGCCTCCCCCATCATACTCATGTGGACCCCCAAGGCCCCCTCTTTAAGTTATAACGTTAATCAACTAGGAAAACACTTTATTTTATAAAGTGAGGTGACTAAAGTGAGGTGACCCCTCTTATTTCTCACTTTATTTATTATTTCTAACTAAAGCGGCAAAATTAAACAAAAATGAAATATTCCAATTAGCAAGGCTAATTGGGAATATTACATATATGTCCAGCGTCTCCACCCAAGCCTTTGCCGAACTGTTTGATGAACCATCAAACATAATCAAATGGAACCTGCTCATCATACGCTGAGTGTCTCCGTCGTGATAATGCCGGTGTCCCCTATGATGGTTGCGGGGTCTGCTGTCCCGCTTGAGCTGGACAAAATCACGAAATGAAAGGGCATCTCTTAACTCCTACCCGTATGCCTAGTACTCAGCAAAGTAATCACCCATGTGGCCAGGTTCCTGCTCCTGCTGTGCTACTGCCCCTGTGTCTGCAGCCAGAAAAGTGGGCATAGTGGAACGTGTGGATGCATGAGATGCCATATGCTGAGTGGCATCGCGTTCATGCAAATGGTGGGATGTGCCTGATCCCTCACCAATCTGGAAACCCCTTGGGGTTTCACGCTGCCTAGCCTCTGCTGCCGTGAATCTCTGCCCATCTCCTCTATCCGCCTTGACAAGTCCTATACTGACTTGAGGAGCATTTCCCCAAACTCCTTCGCAGCACTATCATCTGCCATTGGTTCCTCCTGCTCTGCGTCCACTACTGGAGCGCAGTCACCCTCTCCGTAGGTGATTTGCAACCTACGCTCTCGGTCACGGTACTTCCTACCCATGTAGCAAATATACGGCTTCTCTTCCGGTGTCATAGACAACTTACTCCACAGGCTAAGCCAGGTCTATGAGCTTTGATACCACTATAATATCCCGAAGGGCAATAGACAGTAATATAAATCATACAACAAGGCATATAGTGCTTGAAACAAACCGTGAAGCAAATACACATGAAATAGAGAATGCTAAGCCATTTTATTATACTGAGATATAAAGAAGTACAAGAGGTGATCAGAATGATGGCACCTCGACTTGCACCAGGCAAGTGTAGGAATACTCTCAGAATGTCAAAGGAAATGGCTGCTCTCTGCTCTAACTCCAACTGCTGAAATACTGTCGTGCTGTTGCAACTTCTGAAACCAAAATGAGTATTTGGCGCTGCTCCCCTACTCGGAAAATGCCGATACTCTGGAATCGACCTCTACTCACAATACCCAGAAAAGCCGAGAGAGTGTTTCTGAAATGTTCGACCTCCGAAAATACCCCCCTTGAGGAACTACGCTATCCTCCCAAGGGCCACGCTGGTGTTGAACGACAACCTCCAAAATAGGGACTCCCTCTCTCTCAAATATCTCCAATAGGCAAGGGCTGGCCCTTTGCTCAATTCTCTGGCCCGAATCCTCCAAAATGGCACCAATACGGAACTCCCCCAAGATGAACTGCGTCCTCTCTCTCAAGACTGCGCAGTCCCTAGATGCTCCTCTCCACAACGAAGGCAACCACAAATACTCCTACAAAAATGATGGTAGAATACCTCACCCGAGTAAGCACTCGAAGACTCTCGAGGGTGAGGGTGGGATCTCCGCACGGAGACACCCGGTGTACTAAACAGTAATGCAAACAAGCTAAATAAGCAGCGTGCTCCAAGTCGAAATGACAAGCTCAAGATGCATAAACATGAATGATCAAATGAAGAGGCTCTCCTCCCTTTTATCACGATGGGCCTCTCTCAACCCTGGCCCCACCATCTCCTACGTGCCCCTTGGCCCACGATGCCCCTCTCAACTGCGTGAGGTAGACCCCATGCTGCCCACGTGGTCCACGTCCTCCTCTCCCTGCGCTGTCCACTTGGCCACTAGGCCCCACTCCCTCAAATACGATGTGGACTTTAGGAAATACTTTATCCTAAGTGAGTTATTTAATATTTCATTCACTTTATTCATGCTCCAACTATAATAAGGCAAAATTGGTCAAAATTAATATTTCCAATTAGCTATCGCTAATTGGGAATATTACAGAAAATCATATATGTGATTTGAAGAACTAGATCTAGCAAATCGAGAAGTTGTAGCGTGATTGCAGAGGAACTGGTTGCAAAGGACTGCAAACAATCCAAGGACCATGAGCTGAAGGACTAGCTCAAGTATGCATTTGATTTTATTGGGTGGATTGAAAATCTAAAGAATCAGATCTCAAGCCCAAGAACAAATTGTATATTGTTTTTGTATGAGAGATCTAAAGGGCCATGATCCTTGGTGCGAGAGCCCTAGTGTTTTCTTCTTAATGGATCAATAAGAGGATTGATTTTGGCCAATTTTCTTGTGTACTATTATTGATTTCTCTGTTGATTTGTTTCGTTGTGCTAAGTTGTTAGCTAAGGTCTTCTACTGTGTTTTTATTTCCTGGCATTTTTTAGGTCGTGACACACAAAAAAATCACGAATTTTTCGAGAGAAGCATGATTTTTTTAAAAGGTAAAAAATCACAAATTTTACTTGCTGATTTTTTGGGAGGGCAAAAAAAATCACAAATTTCGTGACAAATTGCGACTTTTTGTTGATTTTATCCACACTAATTCCATGTATTGACCATCAAAAGATAATTAATAATAAGAATACTAAGAAGATATACATGAACAAATCCTCCATTATTCAAAAGTGATGTCTCCACAACAAGAGCTAGTCTCCAAAAATAAAGTTATCCACAAAGATCACATCTCCACAAAAATCCAAAGCTACAACAGTTAGGCCAAAATCCTCTAAGGAGGTTGAAATAGTCCACAAGTGATGATGAGAATCAAATGTGAGGTGACCTCTATTTATATAAGGTCAACGAAAACTAATATTAACCTAAGAAGCCCCTAAAATAAGATTGACAAGTAAACCTTGGGTTACAAGCCAACCCACTATCTTAATGCAAATTATGCCTCAAAAAGCCCACATGTGTAAGCCATAAGCCCCATAATGTTGACATCGTGCCCTTTTTGGGCTCCAAAAGTCACTTCAAGGTGAGATGAGGGCTGAAAATGTGTCTATGTTAGGATCATCCATCATTTGAGGTGTCCCTCAAAGCAGCTCCAGGCATCCCACATCCAACTGGATTGTCACCACATCATCCCCATGGGTCTCCAATGGTCAACGCAAGGCATCTTCTCTCCAGCATTAGGGCTCCATCAGGTGCAACAAGCCCTCCATAATCGTCTCATAGATGATCATCCTCATTTGGGTTTTGAATCATGGCTTGCCCATCAGGTAGTGTCAAGGCCAACCTAGGGGCATATTGAGTCCAATGGTTCAATCATCAAGAATCCTTTGTGATGGGTCAAAGAAGTTCAGCATCCTAGGTCTTGGGGATTCTTTGGGCCATGATCATATTTCAAACGCTATAATGTAAGTGGCCAACGCTGCATCTACTAAGACATCAAACTCTTTAAAAGGCCTGGGTACCTATGAAGTGTTGATTTTTGGTAGCATCGGATGTGCTCGAAGTCTCAAATTTTGTAGGGAGGCTTGGACACATGTATTCCAGAATACTCAGAAATTGTTTTGGGAAATTCCACCCAGAAAGGTTTTATTAAAATAATTAATTATTTTTAATGGATACCTAAATCTAAACTTAGGGAATTAAAATAATGTAAGTGTATTAATAGAACTGGGTGTGAAACTTCTAGAAAAAGACAGAGATCGAGTAAATATGATTTGATCCATTGATTAGAACATAATCTGGGCCATTGATTTCTCAAGGAGAAGATTGTAACAAGGACTTTGATGGCCATTTGGAAAACACATCGGGAGAGGATCTAGAGATCGATTTCTCAAGTAAGTAGCGCAGGGCAACAGGAGATATCATTGAAGTGATTCTTGCAGTGAGGGGCAAATATAATTTCTGGTTGGAGAGATTTTTCCTGAGTCAGGAATACATCGCAGAGAAGGCAGAGAGAGAACCAAAAGAGGCAGCATAAGGGCTACGCTAGGCAGCGCAGAGCCACGCAGAGGCAGCGCTGAGCCTTTGAAGAGATACGCTATTTTGCTGAGGGTCGAGTCAGAACCAGTGTTGGGAGCCGGGGTGTGAAACGAGCATCTAGCTAGCAAAAAGATCAATCGAAGGGAGTGACTCAGTCCCCAGCAGTTGTGACGCAAATTTGCGCAGAGCCAGCATGGGGCTTGTCAATTCAGGGTTGGGTCAGTGTCGGATCTCCAGTGTTAGTGTGAGGTAATCCTCACAATTTTTCTGCTAATTAGATTCTTTGTTGGATACCCAGATTTGGGTATCCAGATTGTATTCAGAAATTACTGCTTAATAATACAAACCCTCAGTTGTTGCACCATTTTTCTTGCATTGGGTTTTTCCAGGGACATTAGTCCAAAATTAACAGTGTCATATGTGTTATTATTTCTTCTTGCTTAGTACTTGTCTTTGGCATTTTATTTATTTAGTGACGGCTGCAGTTGTATTTGCTTCGATATTTACTTATAGAACACAGTAAATAACTTGTAGAATTTAACAAGTAGGGGAAGTAATATTAGTTTGCTGCAGTAGGAATTCAAGTCATTGAATTTTCACATCGTATCAAAGCTCAGGTTAAGCAAGAGCGCAAAGCCAGAAGAGCCAGCGCTGAGCAGAAGAGGGAGATCGAATAGTTGTGTAGGCAACAAATCGAATCCCCAGAGGGATTGCGCAGTCCAGGCCAAGAGGTCAAGGTTCTCGAGGAAAACCTCTCTCCAAGTGAGTCGACAAAGAGGTAAGATTTCCAATTCGTGATTTGTCAACAGCAAAGGAAGCAGTGCAGCAGCAGATTCAGCACAGAGCAGTCTACTGGTGTGACGCAATTTTTTTTGCTGCAACAATTGCTGGTGCATAAAGCGGCAAAAGAAGGAAGAAGAGGCATACTAAGGGAATTTTGACCTCAGAGAATTTCTACCACAAGAAATTTTGATTTCCCGTGCAGAAGCAGCAAAAACCGATTTTTATTTGGCTTACTAGCAAGGAGTGCATAGAGCCAGTTGCGCAAAGGGTTAGAGGCAACAATTCGACATTTGGTTGGGAGAGATGGCAGCCACTGGGTTGCATGATCAGGATCAGTGGACTCCAACTATGTAATCTGGAAGGCAAGGATCTCCTTTCAGGATGAGCATGATCTCAAGACCTTCATTGACAATCTGGTAGTTGTCCCCGCAAATCCAGATCCATTGAAGGCCTACAAGAAAGATATGGTTAAATCCAAGAGATTGATCCTCGACGGAGTGAGGGATCATATTGTTTCGCATATTTCTAGCAAAGGGACTACCAAGGAAATGTGGGATGCATTTGCTACACTATACCAAGGGTCTTTCGAACAGCGGAAGATATTCTTGGAGGAGAAGATGTGATCTACGAGGATGCAAAAGGGAGAATGCATAGATTCGTTCCTATCGAAGCTTCAGGATGTTCGAGATCAACTAGCAGTTGTAGGGTTAGCACCTTAGGCCACGGAGATGATTAGAATGGCCCTGTCGTTTTCGAAGAGTGGCAAGTCTTTGTCCAGAGTATCCTAGGCAGAGAGAAGTTGTCGGATTGGGAAGGGATGTGGGCAGCTCTTCAGCAGGAAGAGATGAGGAGATACTTAGTCAAGTGCAAGCTTGATGGCAGCAGCAACAGTGGAACGAAGCCCAAGGAGGAGGAGGAGAATGCAACCCTTGCATCAAAGGGGCAGCAGGAGTAGCGGAGGCAAAAGAAGGATGTCTCAAAGATCAAGTGTTTCCAGTGTGGTGAATTTGGTCACTATGCTACACAGTGTCCTCTCGAGAAGGACAAAGATGAGAAACATGATCCACAGGCTGCAACTGCAAGGATTGAGGAAGAGTTTGCGATGATTGCACACATATCTCCAGGGGAGAATTGGGGTGATCTAGAACTGTAGTTCGACAGAGCTGCAGTTGGGCAGGATCCTTGAGGAGTCCACCTCTAGGATCAAGACCTTGTTGTAGGAGCCCACATCAGAAGTAGCAGGATGGACCAGTGTCAGTTGGTGTAGAGGAGTGTCAAAGTGACAGCACAATTGCTAGGCAGCGCCAGAGATTAAGCAGCACAGAGCAGAGTCAGCAACAGCGCAAAGCCTTTAGAGGGTTAGCGCAGAGACTAGCAGCAGTCAAATCTTCAGTATGAGATGCATCATGGTGAACACTTAATTCAGTATTTTGGATGTTATCTGCTACAGCAGCAGCAGCGTTGCAGTGCAAACGCAGTTGGCAGCAGCATGCAAAGTCAGCAGCAGCACAGATGCAGCAGCGCAGTAGTTGGTGGGCAGTAGTGTCAGACATCAGTAGCATAAAGGGAGATGTTACAGAGTCAGTGTGATGCTTCAGCAGCATGCATTACTAAAGAACATTCCTCGCTAAGAGGGAGTGTTGATTTCTTGTAGCATTGGATGTGCTTTAAGTCTCAAATTTTGCAAGGAGGCTTGGACACATGTATTCCAGAATACCCAGAAATCGTTTTGGAAAATTCCACCCAAATGAGAGAGAGGAAAGAGAGGAAGAGCAAAGAGGAGGAAATGAACAGCAAAATGAGGAAATGGCATATGAGGAGCACATAGACTGAATACATAGAAGAAATTGAGTTTTACATTATATGATTTGTGGCATTGATTTGAAGGGTGACTTTTTGAAGAAATTCACATTTGAAGACAAGTTTGCCATCATTGAAAACAGCTCTTTGAAGAAAATTCAGCTGCCATAAAAATATTGTTGCACGTGTTTTCAGCTACACATTTACACATATTTTGCAGAGATTTTGTATTGAACTCACATTGTGAGTGAATTTGCCTCTTCATTCATAGTTGGAATCAGTACCTGAGTTGTTGATGTAACCCATTGTTGATTGCCCTCCATCATTTGAGGAGCACACTTTGTACTTTGAGAATTTCTTGAGTCATTTGTATTTCTTGTTGCATCACATTGTAAACGGGTGCATTTTCGGTTGTAGCCGACACCCTTTCATTTTTTGAGCCTAAGTTGTTGAAATGGCTAAAATCAATGAGGTATTAGTGTTGTTGAATAATCTCATTCATTCAAATGTTGATGATGTGATAAAAATGAGCAAGGATGCTCTTTGTAAAATTCACCGTTGTTTACAAGATGCACATGAGAAGATTGAGTTTTTGCAGTTGGAATCTCAGCTTCAACAAGACGAACTTCAGCAAAAGAGTCACCATTCTGAACCTGTTTCTGTTCAGAAGATTGTGAAAGACTCCCATCAGAAGAAAGAAGATAAAGTTGCAGTTGATTCCCATTCAGTTCCTTGTACTAGAGCAGATATACATGTAGATGCAACATCTCAGCCTGCACTTCTCAAGCCCATCATCAGACCTTGGGAAGAGCTTGTCCAAAACAAACACCGAACTGGTCTTGGATATGACAAGGATGTGTCCTTTCATATTCCAGATTACACAAAGCCCATCATATTTCAAAGTGCCAGATTCCTATATGACAGTTCACCTGCAGCTGTTCCAGATCCTGTTCCACTTCCACAACAGATTGAGAAATGCCAACATTGTGATCGAGTTGGCCATATGAGAGATCACTGTTTTGATCTTCATCCATGCAAGCACTGTGGTCGGCACACTCATTCTTCAGACAGATGCTTCAGACACAAGCCTCCTGCAAGAACCAAGATTCATCTTGGATGGATCGCTTCTTGGCAATGGCCATCAGCAGCCAAGAAGATGTTTACGACACATGTTAGAACTTGTTCACGGATATTGAGCAAACTTGCAGTTGAGTTTTCGCCATCATCTCACCTTGTCCCTGACAGGGGGGAAAATGGTGGTCATGTACAAGCTTTGACGAAAGATCAAGCGAGCCTGAGCCACAATCTCTCATTCCATGTTCAGAGTTGTAGCCAGTAGTTCAAGCGAGCCTGAGCCACAATTCGTCATTCCGGATTCAGAGATGTAGCCAGAGATACGGATGCCCATGAGCATACCTTCGATTGGTGGATAACCTAAAACCATCATCTTTGGTTGGTGGATAACCTAAAACCATCATTTTTGGTTGGTGGATAACCTAAAACCATCATCTTTGGTTGGTGGACAACCTAAAACCACCACAGGTAGTAGACCTCCCTTCTTTTAGGTCGAAGGTCTCCCTTTTATATGAGGGACAATTCCTCTAGCAGAAGCCTTCAGCTTCTTGCCAGTTTTGGAAGAGTTCCGAGAACTGCAACATGTATTGCGTTCCAGTGTTTGTGGTCATCCTAAAACCACCTCTTTTTTCCAACATTTCAGAGAGTTGATTCAGCCCAAGTGCTGCCATGTATACTTTGTAGATTTGTATTACAGCTCTCTTCTTGGACTCACACATACCCCTTCTGATTAAGGGGGGATGTTGGAACACCTAATCCTACATGGGTAGGTGTGGAATGCGAAAAGTCACAATGGAGTCCAAGTGACCTTGGAATGTGAAACCAAGAGTCACACCATTGTACTATAAATGTACATCTTTGTATAATGGAAAATAAGAGAGCCTCAAGCTTATCTTTCATTGTGTGTTGAGTCTTGTGTGTGTGCATTCTTCTCCTCATACACCATGTGTGTGCTTCAACATGGTGTTTAACAGGTTTTATTAAAATAATTAATTATTTTTAATGGATACCTAAGTCTAAACTTAAGGAATTAAAATAATTAAAGTGTATTAATAGAACTGGGTGTGAAACTTCTAGAAAAAGATGGAGATCGAATCAATATGATCTGAGCCACTGAATATAATCTAATTTGGGTTGTTGATTTCTCAACAAGAAGATTATAAGGACTCTGATGGGCATTTGGAAAACACATCGGGAGAGGATCTTGAGATCGATTTCTCAAGTAAGCAGCACAGAGCAGTCGGAGAAATCATCGAAGTGATCCTTACAATGAGGGGCAGAGATAATTTCCGGTTGGAGAGATTTTTCCTAAGCCGAGAATACATCGCAGAGAAGGCAGAGAGAGAACCAGAGGCTACGTTGGGCAGTGCAGAGCCACGCAGAGGCAGCGCTGAGCCTCTGAGAGACACGTTATTTTGCTGAGGATCAGATCAGATCCAGTGTCAGGAGTCGGGGTGTGAGACCGAAGGGGTAGAGGATCGAGCATCTAGCCAACAGAAAGATCAGCGGAAGGGAGTGACGCAGTCCCCAGCAATTGTTACGCAGATTTGCGCAAAGGCAGTGTGGGGCTTGTTAGTTCAAGGTTGGGTCAGTGTCGAATCTCAAGTGTTAGTGTGAGGTAATCCTCACTATTTTTCTGCTAGTCAGATTCTCTGTTGGATAACCAGATTTGGGCATCCAGATTGTATTCAAAAATTACTGCTTAATAATACAAACCCTCAGTCGTTGCATCGTTTTTCTCACATTAGGTTTTTCCAGGGACATTAGTCCAAATATAATGGTGTCAGATGTGTGTTTATTTCTTCTTGCTCATTACTTGTCTTCCGCATTTTATTTATTTAGTGACATTTGCAGTTGTATTTGCTTCGATATTTACTTGTAGAACACAGTAAATAACTTGTAGAATTTAATAAGTAGGAGAAGTAATATCAGTGCGCTGCAGTAGGAATTCAAGTCATCGAATTTTCACATGAGGTGGGTACCCTCAAGGCCTGGGTTATTGTGAACCACCTGACAACACCAACATGAACTCAAGTGAAAGAAGCCATTCATTAGAGACTAAGATCATACGAGCATCTAAATGGACCACATTTGTATATTGAGGGCATATTGATACTTCAAACTTGGATCACCTTTCAATATCTAACTAGACCAAAACCCGTAAAGGTGTTCCCTGCCTTGATAGAGGTGGCCAATGGTCAACCCTATTAGGTGCTTCCAACTCCTAAGGGGAAGTGACATTTCCATGGTCAACCCTTCAATCATTAGGTAAAGGGGACCATCTAATGGAGATCCACAGCTTGAGCGTATAGATATAAAGGAGGGTGCAACCGTGGAGGCCTGAGGTACCCTACTCAGCCTGCTTTTTCCAACCCTATAGTGCTCCTTTTACTTTTTCATATTAATTATTTTAATTTTGGGTGCATAGGTCAAGGGTTAGAGCTTGCTCTTTATGATGTAGCATTAATTTTACCCCTTAAGATGAGACAATTCATCGCTCATCAAAGTTGGGACATGCAAAGGTTATTTTCGATGAGATGGAGCATCAGGTGCTAAGGAACCAATTATGGCCAAATGAGGAATGTAGCGCTCATCTTAGGATTTTGCCCATGCATTATCTTTTGCATTTTGATTTTCGTCTTTTTCTTTTATTGTGGCCACATTATGCTTCACTTAGCTACATCAACCTCCAAGGAAACGTTTCTCATCCCTACTCAAGGAGTGTGCACAAGAGAGTGTCAAATCTCAAAGAACCAATGACAAGCTAGACCCGAAGAATGGAGATGGTATAAAGGAGCTTGTAATGTGGCATGGAAAGTGTCAAGTATGATGTAGGGTAAGATGAACACACTATCTCAATCTGGGCTTTCCAAGTAGTGCCCCTCTTATAACCCTAAGGCCTTAAGGGAGGTTCCATTGGACTAAGGCAAAAGATTAACCCTGTCCTAAGATGAGAGAACAAATTTACAATCAAGATCGTTCAATCTTATGGATCACCCTTTATGCATTCTAAATGCCCAAAACAAACAAGTATAAGAACCCGATTGCAAAATGATCAAAGTACCTTTTGAATAGCGACCCACCATCATGCAAGAGGAAATACCAGATGGCAATAGGTATGTGGTTGATGTAAATGGCGAACACATATGGCATATCATCGTCAAGAAGTGATTATGAGGGGATATTGGTCAGTTGGTTGTCCAACGCAGGAGGAAATTTTTCTCCTATAGGGTTACCCATTTTGGTGGGTAATATTATGAATATGACCATGGAATAATACAAAAAAATAAATAATATAAGTTAATAATTTTAAAATGGAATATCTCAAAAAGAAATGACTCCTTACAAAAGGACACTCCCACTTAATACTTATATGGGGCCCATCATTGTATTCAATCATATCACTTCTATATTAAAAAACTGTCAAATAAAAATGTTATTTGTCTTATTATGGATACTCCCATATTCCATATATTATAAATATTTGTGTGATAAAGAACTTTGTTTGTCTCAATATATTCATCATGTCAACTCTTCAACATGGCAATCTCACATTTTCCAACAGTTTGCATTTCCCAAGGCAGTTGGTGGATCTCAATGCACAAAGTCCAAGGGGTCAAACGTCAAGAGAGGCTAAGATTGCTCAACAAATTTTGTACTTTCCATACCACTTGGAATTTTTCAGAAATTATGAAGCGAAAGAAAGATGTACTCAATCAAAGAGAGTCAACCTATTTTTGTGGCACATGTGGGCTTTTGGAGCAAATTTTAACGTCAAATGGGGCATGCAAGGTATCAAAAGTCATCTACAATTTATTTGCAAGATAACCCATGTCCCGGAATCCCTAGATCAACTAGTGAATTGGACATTAACATTTGGGATCACTTTTCGAGGGTGTCAGCCACACATGTGGAGGTTAGGATAGCCTTCCAAGGGAATTTAAGGAAATATTTAACCAACTCAAAGGAAGAAAAGGTCAAATTTACTCAAAATGAAAGGCAAGTCATCAAAGAAGGAAAAAGCATCTTAATGAAGCAAATGAACCAAGTAGACTTCACCAAGAGAGACATTGACCACCCGAAAGCAAGGCATTGAGGCTTTTGAGGCAAGTCAAGCAAGTCATTGAACCTTATACAGCCATTGGGGGGTTGCTTCAAGTCAAATCAACCCTAATCCACTCAAATTAGCCTCAATTCAAGTCAAGTAAAAGCAATTAAAGCTAGTCATTTGGCCTTTTGTAACCAAATCGACCCCTTGTTGTTGAAGGATCCACTAGTAAAAATTTAATTTCTCTTTAAAGAAGCTTAGTCTCGGAGTTGTGGATGACAAGACTTCTCATTGTTTTGAGGGAGGGTTTCAAACTAGCCATTAGAAGCAAAACTATATAAGGTTAATCCCTCACCTCATTTGTGTGTTGTAAAAATGTGAGATTATTATGCCATAATAAAAACTTTATTTGGTGGATATTGTTGATTTTTCATAGGTTTTCTAAGTTGATAATTACTTATTATGATTTCTTAATGTAACCTTTTTCATTCACATTCATCATAAGGTAATTACACAAAAGACATCAACAGTAGAAACAAGATGTCAACAGGATCATAAAGAGACATCTAAACAAGAAACACAAGAATTTTACCCTAGGAAAACCCAACAACCTTTTCCTTAGAGAAGGTAGTCAATTCAACAAGAGATACAACATTATCTTTCCAATAAAAAGAGAGGTCAAACTGACCATAAATAGACTTAGGTCAAACCTAGTCAATCAAAATAAGTAGCCTCATAAACATGGTTTGTTGTGCCTCAGCGATTAAGTCTTTTACCCAAGAAATATCTATTATCAGAATTCGGCCTTCTACCTGGTTCAAAAATTCAGTATTCTTGCAGAGATTAGTTATGTCCAAAAACTCAACTTACTCCCTCACTTCAATAATCCCTTGTCTTTCTTCCTTCACTTAATCAAAAGTAATGTCAATTTCCTTAAACAAGAGATGAATCGAATTTCTCTTTGAAGGAGGTTGAATGGTCTTCCTATAGAATTTAAATGAGCCTGAATAGACACAACTCTAGGGTTGGACCGACTTGTAGTGACCTTACTTTTAGAGGCAAAAATACATAACTTAAAAATTAAAATTTTCCTTCTTTTGAAGCTAACATGAAGAACATGTCTTGAATATATTATTACATTTATTTGGAGTGCTAAAATAATAATTATGAAGACTGGCCATATGTTAAATTTCTTAAGATGTTCTATGCAGATAGAACATACCAATAGATCGATGGAAGACAAGCCAAAAGAGAGATAAATAATGGTGGCGTTACAGCTATCAGTAGGATGCTTCAACCAGCAAAGTCTTCATAAGGTCAGCCATCCACATATGTCACACAACCCCAAGACGTCCCATCAAGAATACTCCACAAAGACGTTGCACCAAGAAGCCCTAAACGCAGAACCAAGAACGCAGCTCCATCATCATCGAGAGAGAAGAAAATGCCTCCACGCATAGTGTATAATGAACTCCAAGTCTCTCCAATATATAGGCATCTTTGGGGGTGTGTGACACATCTCTTATGCATGTGGGATAAAACAGGCCGACCTTGCACATGTGGAATAAATTCGAAATACATGTTCTGCTCATCCGATCAAGATGATCTTTAGATCGATCTAGCACCTCTCTGAAAGAGGAACCCCAACTCTAATATTGGCATCGTCATCTGAGCATCACATCATGGAGTTTGGACCTAGTTGTCCAAAATTAACACTCCCTCTCAACTAGGGAGAACTCCATCCACCTATGCAATCCAAACATCGTGCGTCATCCCACCATAACTTGCTTTGCTGGCTTCTTTATTTCAGAACAGAAGTGAGTCAGTCACAAAGACATCATTCCTGGCTGACAAATTCAACCTAGAGGTCCAAAACCTCTATATGACTCAAAGCGTCTCATACCAACCCGAAGTTGGTTTATCTGACCCGAAGTCAGTAGGAGGTCTGAAACCTCACTAGACTTGATCCCAAATCAAGTGGTTGGACACGTGCCATCCTAGATAGAGAGTACGACAATCTCTGATGCGTCCATCAGTCTTTTCTACTAGTCTCTAGCTTTTCCCACCTCACTGGCCAAATGAGAGGTACTTCCCATGAGCCCGGGACTTAATGGGTAGGGTGCATACGGGGCACAGATCATGAGAGGCGATCCAACTCAACATCATAAAGGTGGGGCAAAAGCACACCAATAAGGTTCGACAAGCCTAGCCCTGTGGTTGCTTATAACTCCGAGAAGCTATCCCCAAGGCCCCCCAGAGCTCCCAGAGCTCATCGTCCAACAGAACCCTCATCATAGGGTCATTCCACGATTCCAAGATTCTCACGGAAGGTTAGGAACACGACCTTCCCCAAGGGCATTGTGAGAATATCCGCGACCTGCTCATCAGTTCCTATATGATCGAAGCATACGGCGCCTCGCTATACCATATCCCAGATAAAGTGGTACCAGCCATCAACATGCTTGGACCTATCATGGAACACGGGATTCTCTAACAAACGAATCCCCCTCTGCTTATCACAAAGGATAACGGTAGCATCTAGCACATGCTCGAACAACTCATTGGAGAGCTTTTGCAGCCAAGTGACTTCACAATAGGCCATACATGTTGCAATGTATTCGGCCTCAGCGGTGCTCAAAGCTACCGACTTCTTCTTTCTGCTCGAAGCAGACCCAATTGTGAAGCAGCATTCAGATGTGCTCTTGCGATCCACCACATTGCCAACCCAATCGGCATCAGTATATCCACGGAGTCTAAAACTCCCGACAGTGTATCTCAACCCATGGTCTATCGTGCCCCAAAGATATCTCAAGAGTTTCTTGGCACCAACCCAGTGAAAGTTACGAGGATCAATGATGTGTTGACTCAAAGTGTTCACTGCACAATATACGTCCAGACGGATGTTCCCTAAGAACATTAGGGCCCCTACGAGTTGATGATACTCAGTAGGATTTGCTAGCATAGGCCCAACAATGCTTTCACTCAACTTCTTAAAGTTGAGCTCCATCGGTGTCGACACAAACTTATAGTCCTTCATTCCAAATCTTTCCAGCAACTTTACAATACATTTTCCTTGAGAGAGAAAAATCTCGCCAGGTCTCTGCCAGACCTTCAAGCCTAGGAAGTAATGTATCAATCCTAGGTCCTTCATCTCAAACTCGTAAGCGAGCTCCCTCTTCCACTGATGGATTAGAGGGTCAACATCTGTCAGGAAGAGATCGTCCATATAGAGAACCAGAATGAAGCCCAGTTTCATCAAGTAGCTATCTATCCTCTCGTACCAAGCCCTGGGGGCTAGCTTCAACCCATAGAGGGCTTTCTTCAACCTGCAAACATGGGTGTCTCGATCCTGGACTTCAAACCCCAAAGGTTGCTCTACATACACCTCTTCCTTTATCGCACCATGCAGAAAGGCGATCTTCACATCCATCTGATGAATATTCCATCATTGCGTAGTAGCAAGGGTAATAATAGATCACAGGTGCAATCATAATCAATGCCTTCCTAGCGAGAAGTCTCAGGCAACACACCTTGCCTTGTAATTTTCAACACTCCCATTAAATCCATGCTTGATCTTATAAAGCCATATCGAGGTGACAACAGCTTTGACCTGCAGTCTCGGGATCATATCCCAAACATCATCCTTCATAATAGACTAGTACTCTTTGAGTATAGCATCCTTCCAGACTTGATGCTTAACGGTTTCTTCCCATGATACAGGCTCATATTGTACTCATGACAGCTAGATACCTCTGGTTTTTTTTTTTTTTTCCAAAATTTCCCCCTTTGAAGCCATATCTCACTATCTGTTCTTGATGTACCAAACAAATCTCACAGAGAATATTGTTGCTTTAAACTCTGCCAACCCATCAATTTCCTTAGTTTCTGCCAGTGTTGTTCTTGTTGCATGTACATAGTCTGCAACTTATCACAGCTACTGCACATAATTCATATCACCATCTCTATCGTCATAGCTACAATATATGTTGCAAACAACACTGCTCCAAAAGACTTCTGTCAAGGATACATCTTCAGATCACTGTTTGCATCACTGCCACTGAATTAGGATTCATTGTTCCATGTCCTGAATAGTACATATTCCTCACACATTCTCATAGTGATTTTGAATGTCACAGTGAGATCCTCTAGAAACATTCAAAACAATGATGAAATCATTCCCTTATAGTGACTTTTGGAACTGCTGATACCTCAGGTTCTCTTGAAGCAGTTATCTCATCAGCATTTTTAGCAAACATCTTATGAGAAAGTATAACATCAGTTGTTATACGCAAAATAAATAGAGTTGTTATATAAAAAACACCCAGGACCCTTCCCAACCTGTTCAGGAGAAAGTCTATTTCTTTTTCATGATGGAGATAGATAAGACTGTCCAGGTCAAAAAAGATCTGTTGCTAATACAGACGGTACTAGGATATATCTTTATGTTGTAATCCTTTAGAGAAGATGGTAAGGTCTTCCACCTTGACTTTTAAGAGTCAATTTATTTGATAGATATGAGGATTATCAAACACTATATATCGTCATATCCAGATGTCTATCCTTTCGAGGAGAGACAGATTATCACCATACCCAACTAACATTATTGGGTAGAAAAAGTATTCAGATATTTTGACGCTCCCTCTGAGACCTTACTTCCATTGCTTGTCTAGCCTTGAATCATCAAGTTACTTAATTCAAGATTTCTCATTCAAGCATCTGCATCTTTCAACAAGGTACCTCATATTTCTAGTACTTAAGGGTAGTTACAGAAAACCGTTCAGACTTCAAAATGACTATGACCCCTTTTAACAGTCTTTGATTTCTAGCTCCAGAAGATTTTCATTTCTTCAAAGGTTATCAGGTACCTTATGGAATGTCTTTAGATATGTCTTTGAGTATGATTAAACACATACAACCACAATGCTACAGATACCAGGAGATCTTTCTTCGTTTTGATTATTCCTTCGTTCATAATGTGTATCTTGTTCACTTGGAGATAAAAAAATACTGAGGATTTGTAGTGTACAGAACAAGAGGCAACAACACCTACTCAAACTGCTCATACCAACGGAAATTTCAATGATGAGAGATCAATGTGCAAGGTCAGGACTTCATATAAACTCTGATTGATAATGGCTCACTGTTGAGGGTTTTGATTACAAGAATCAAAGCATACCATGGATGTTATCACAGGAAGTGCTTTGTATTGGTTGGAGTACAGTAGCCGAAACTTCTTTAACAAAGGACACTTGGAATATGCAATACTATCATGTGCCCTAATAGGTCAAAACTTTCCAGATAAGTTACCTCAGGTCTGCAACAAATAAAGGAACTAAAATCCTTCAACATCTTCAGACTTTGATGCATCTTTTCATTTATAAGGAGCCTTGATCACTAATAGTATAGTTGCCAAACAAGTGCCACTAGAGGATGCCTCGAGAGTGGCCAATTCAATCTTCTTGGAAAGGAATTCCAATTTCATTTGTATGGCCGTGGAAGGACACCCAGAGCTTTCCCATTTACTGCCCGTCGACTTCCAATGCAAAGTTTCACTATGATCCTGTACACTCACGGTGAGAGCGGTGCTCCATCATGAGCTACCCCAGGGGCAGCTTCGCCTGCAGGGTCTACAACGACAACACCGATGTCATTGCTAGTCGAGTTCTCGAGTCAAAGAGGTCATACGCAATACTGCAAGCGCGTTAACGTGCTTTCGTTTCTTCACTTGGGCAGCGAAGACTTCTTTTATATCAGTTGACAACAGCATTGCGACTTTTCAAGAATCCACATAACCTTGATCAGATATAAGGCAGCCCTCAGAACTGCTCAAAATTATGAGGCAACCAAAAAGACTCACAAAACACTTGCGAAGAACAACTTCACGTCAAGTTTCTTGAGCTGCACGTCAAGTTTCTCGAGCTTCAAATTTTCCGAGCTGCACGTCAAGTTACTCAAGCTTCAAATTTTGTAATATTCCTAATTAGCACTGCTAATTGGAATATTTCATTTTTGTATAGTTTTGCCGCCTTTAGTTAAAATAATAAATAAAGTGAGAAATAAGGGGGTCAACTCACTTTAATAAAATGAAGTGCTTTCCTAGTTGATGAACGTTGTGACTTAAAGGGGTGGCCTTGGGGGTCCACACGCACATGAGGGGAGGCCTCACGCTGACCCTAAGGTAACTGCGCATGTCAAGGAGGGTGAAAGACGCAATTAGGGTTTTTGGAGGGAGCTAGCACTATAAAAGGTGGGGTTTTCACTCCATTTGGCATTGTTGATATGATATTGATATTGAGAGCTAGACTTCTGTCTACTTCAGCACGCCGGTTGTTTAGTCGGTCTGCAGCACTGTTTAGTGCAAACTGAGTGTCTCCGGTTGGAGATCTCGCCCTTGGCTCCGGGGGACTTCGAGTGCCTGCTCGAGCAAGGTTTTTCCTTCAGTTTCAGTTGGTGATTTGCAGTGGATTTCTGGTGGACGTTTTGCATAGGAGCTGCCCCTTGAGTGACTGCGCAGTCCAGGAGAGAGGACGCAGTTTCTGCAGGGAGGACGCAGTCTTGGTTGAGCCGCGTTATTGTGGGGTGATTTGGCAGTGGGTTCAGCGTTTTCCAGCCTTGAGGAGGTTGCCATTTCATCTGGAGGTTTTGCAGGAGGATTCAACCCCTTTTCTCAGCGTATTTCTTGAGCTACTGCGCTGTTCCTGGGAGAGACAGCGTTTTCACTGAGGAGGGTTATTTGGTGGATTTTCGGAGGTGGAGCACTTGCTTCACGGTTTCTGGGTTTTGTCCGGAGGGTTGAGTACAGCCAGTCTTCCAGTTTTCAGCTCATTCCGGTATGGGGATCAGCCCCTAGTTCCAGTACATTACAGCAGCAGTTTTCTACGGTAGTTTTCTCCAGTCAGCTAGGACGCAGTCTCTGTTGCAGCCATTTCTTATTCTGAGAGGGTCTCCACTTGCCTAGAGCAAGGATAGGTGCACTCATTCTAATTATCTTTGTACCCCTATACATGTGTTCTCGGATTAATAAAATGGCTTAGTGTTCTGGCATTTTATGTGTATTTGTTCCATATTCTAGTTCCGGCATTTTGTTCTATATAGCTGCTTGTTATTTTGCTGTGTATTACTGTTTCTTTCCCGTTAGGGATATTACAGTGGTATCAGAGCATAATTCTGGCTCAGCCTGTGGTGCTAGCAGTCTATGACGCCCGGGGATAATCCCTACCTTGATCAGGGGAGACACAGGGACGTTGAGAGTCGGTGGAAGTTTCCCTTCGGAGGGGAGGATTCTGATCAGGAGCCACCTGAGACAGATTCAGAGCAGGAGCAGCCTGTGAGGGATACAGAGCAGCGGAACCCGATGGCAGACGAGGAGAGGAGATGGGAAACGCTCCTCCATCACATACAGGAGATATCACAGAGGCTCACGGCCGTAGAGGTCGGACAGAGAGAACCCCCTAGGGTTTTCCAGGTCGGTGAGGGATCGGGTATGTCTCACCACGTACCAGTGCATGATGCTATCCCCATTGTGACGACTCAGGCACCCACGCGATCCACTATGCCCACATTCCTGGCGAGAGGACCTTCCTCCAGGCCAGCGAGAGATGGATCCGGCTCGGTTGGCTGGCATTTTTACAGAGTATCAGGCTTTCGGACCGGCATTCATGGATTCTCTCACCTTCAGAGAGTATCTCTAGGTCCAGTATGGCATTAGATCCCGTGATCATCACCAGGGGCACAGGCACCACCGTGATGACCACCGCGCAGCCAGCAGATTTCATTTGCCCACGTTTGATGGCTCATCGAACAGTTCGGCAAAGTCTTGGGTGGAGAAGCTGGACATCTATTTCCAGCTTAACCAGATGTCGCAGTCAAAGGCCATTAAGGTGGCAACATTGCATCTGGATGGTGAGGCCCAGGACTGGTGGTTCCATGGGATGACGACACTCGGGCATTCTGCAGTGACGACATATGCCGAGTTTACCCGGAGGGTGGTAGAGCGCTTTGACAGGAGGGATCCGGAGCAGCACTTTGTTGAGCTGACAAAGCTCAAACAGACTGGGAGTGCAAAGACATACATTTCAGACTTCTTGAGGGTTTCGGTGATGGTACCTGATTTATCTGCGGCTCGGATGGTTTACATGTTTGTGGAGGGGTTGTCAGAGCCACTTCGTGGCCTAGTCCGGTCGAACAGACCGGCTACCCTTCAGGATGCCATCAGCAGGACTCGGGACTTACAGGATGTCTTACCCAGGACTCAGCCACCTTATCCCCAGAGACAGGCCTTCCAGCCTAAGGGTAAGGACACGAGGGTTCCGCCTCCCAAGGCGAATCCTGGACGAGGGCAGTTTGATGATGAGGCCAGGAGAGAGCTGAGGAGGAAGCGGTTGTGCTTCACTTGCCAGGAGCCATGGGCATCGGGACACAGGTGTGCGGCGGGGAAGGCACATTTCATTGAGGTCTTCTTCGAGAGCAGTGGAAAAGAGGATGAAGGGGATGATGTGGAGGCAGGAGATTGTTATGCGGCGCAGAGTACCTTACCACCTCCAACACCCGCAACAGGTGGGGCATCGTTTGCACCCACTGGGGGAGCTCTAGCCGCATTGCGGGGAGTTCCCAAGTACTTGACACTGCGTGTACGAGGGACAGTGCGCGGGCAGCGGGTTTCAGTCTTAGTTGATAGTGGGGCCACCCACAATTTTATTGATGCCCAGATGGTTGAGCGGAGAGGCATACAGACAGAGGGCTTTGATGGGTTTTCCGTCTTGGTCCCAGGAGATCAGACCATGGCATGTGCTCGATATGTTCCGGAGTTATCGGTGACGATGGGCACTTATACATTGACAGATCACTTCTTTGTGGTGGACATTCCGGACACCAACCTGATACTGGGTGTTCAGTGGCTTATTACTCTAGGGAAGGTCACGACAGATTGGAAGGCCCTAGAGATGGAGTGGGATGATCCCAAGACGGGGAGGCATGAGAAGATACGGGGGCAGCACACGTACCCACCTCAGACGGTGTCAGCACACAGTATGGAGGTGACCTTCCGTAAGGGAGATATAGAGTGGGCGGTAGAGTTGCGGGCTTCAGAGGCAGTGGATACAGGGCAGGCAATGCATCCTGATCTACAGTCTATTCTCGACAGGTATGCAGTGGTTTTCAGGGATATTCCACCAGGGCAGCCACCGGATCGGGGGTTTGATCACACGATCGAGCTTGAGCAGGGGATACAGGCCGTGATTACCACACCGTATAGGCATCCCAAGGCCTATCGGGACGAGATAGAGCGGGCTATCCAGGAGTTGCTGGCCCTTGGTCACATTCGGCCCAGCACGAGTCCTTTCGCTTCTTCTGTAGTGTTGGTGAAGAAGAAGGACGGCACATTGCGCATGTGCATTGACTATAGGGCTCTGAATAAGAAGACCCTGAAGAACAGGTACCCCATCCCCAGGATCGATGAGCTGATGGATGAGCTGAGAGGAGCACGGTTCTTCTCAAAGATTGACTTGAGATCCGGGTACCATCAGATACGCGTGAGGGATCGGGACATTCCCAAGACCGCTTTCAGGTGTCACTATGGGCACTTTGAGTTTCTGGTCATGCCATTTGGGCTGACCAATGCACCTGCTACCTTCCAGTCATGCATGAACCACATTTTCAGGGGTCATCTGAGAAAGTTTATGCTGGTTTTCTTTGATGACATACTTATATACAGCAGGACTTGGGAGGAGCACCTCCAGCATATTGAGACAGTCTTGCACATCTTGGAGGAGCAGCAGTTCTATGCCAAGCTCTCCAAGTGTGAGTTCGAGTTGACAGAGATGTTGTATCTGGGGCACATTATAGGAGTGGACGGGGTGAGAGTCCACGAGGAGAAGATCAGGGCCATCAGGGATTGGCCAGAGCCGAGGAATGTGACGGAGCTTCGGGGATTTATTGGTATTTGCACATACTACAGGAAGTTCGTCAAAGGCTTCTCTCAGCTTGCTGCACCCCTCACAGATTTGACGAGGAAGGGGGCATTCAGTTGGTCGGACACGGCACAGCGAGCTTTTGACAAGCTCAAGGAAGTGATGAGCAGTTGTCCTGTGTTGGCGTTGCCAGATTTTACACAGCCCTTTGTCCTAGAGTGTGATGCATCCGGAGAGGGGATTGGTGCAGTTTTGATGCAGGACGGTCATCCGATTGCTTTTGAGAGCCGGAAGCTCCTTCCACACGAGAGGTTGTATCCCATATACGACAAGGAGATGCTGGCCATCATGCATGCATTGGCCAAATTCCGACAGTACCTGGTGGGTGGCAGATTCAGGGTGAGGATAGATCATAACAGCCTGAGGTACTTTCTGGAGCAGAAGCAGTTGCAGGAGAGACAGCAGAAGTGGATCAGCAAGATCCAGGCCTATGACTTTGACATAGAGTATGTCAAAGGCAAGAATAACGTGGTAGCTGATGCCCTTTCTCGTAGACCGGCCACGTTATCACTCATGAGCTTGGACGCTGATTGGAGGGCTCGACTGCTGGTTGAGTACTCCAAGGATAGGTTTGCATGTGAGGTTCTGGATGGGCAGGTAGCAGATGACAGGTACAGGGTGGTCGATGAGATCATCTATTACAGGGGCAGGATCTTCTTGACTGAGGGGTCTCAGCTCAAGAAGAAGATACTCCAGGCTTCACATGATTCACCATTGGCGGGCCATCAGGGGTTCACCAAGACATACAGGGCTATTCGGGAGAGGTTCTCATGGAAGGGCCTCAAGGAGGACGTGCTCCAGCATGTCAGGGAGTGCGATGTTTGCCAGCGAAACAAGGGAGAGATGAGCCATCCTGCAGGGTTGTTGCAGCCTCTTCCCATTCCGGAGGGGAAATGGGAGAGCATATCGATGGACTTCATCACGGGGTTGCCCACGGTGCAGGGCAAGGATTGCATCTTCGTAGTTGTTGACCGGCTGACGAAGTATACTCATTTTTTCGCCATATCCGCACATCACACAGCAGCGCAGGTGGCTGAGCTGTTCTTTAGGGAGATTTTCAGATTACATGGTCTACCCAAGACCATCGTCAGTGACAGGGACAGCCGCTTCATGGGCGGATTCTGGCAGGAGCTCTTCCGATTAGTGGGGACCGAGTTGACACCGAGCACTAGTTATCACCCCCGGACGGACGGGCAGACAGAGATAGTTAACAAGTAGCTGGAGGGCTACTTGCGTAACTACGTCAGTGGACAGCAGAGGGCATGGCTGAAGTGGCTGCATTTGGGCGAGTACTGCTACAACACAACGCATCATATGTCTATTGGTATGTCACCTTTCTATGCTTTGTATGGATATCATTCCTTATCTTTTGTGGACATGATGTTTGGTGTTAGCAGGGCTCCGAGAGCCAAGTTATGGATCCAAGAGAGCCAAGATATCCTCCGAGCTCTCAAGGACAACATAGCCACAGCACAGAATCAGCAGAAGTTGTATGTTGATAAGGGTCGGGTGGAGAGACACTTTGAGGTAGGAGACTTGGTCTACCTACGGCTACAGCCATACCGACAGTCTTCGCTCAAGCAGAAGGGGGCGGAGAAGCTGAAGCCCCGTTTTTATGGGCCATACAGGGTGATACGCAGGATCGGGCAGGTTGCGTATGAGTTGGAGCTGCCCCAAGGCAACAAGATTCATAACATCTTTCATGTATCATGCCTGAAAAAGGCACTGGGCCAGCATGTGACAGTCACCGAGGAGCTACCACCTACAGATGATGAGGGGCATCTGGTGTTACAGCCGGAGGCTATTATTGACACTAGGGAGAGGCAGCTGCGGAGCAGGAAGATCAGAGAGTTCTTGGTGAGATGGAAGAACTTGCCGGATGAGGATGCCACTTGGGAGGATGAGAGGATCTTGCAACATCCATCACTTCAGTTGCTTGAGGACAAGCAACGTTCTGCCGGGGGAGACTGTAATATTCCTAATTAGCACTGCTAATTGGAATATTTCATTTTTGTATAGTTTTGCCGCATTTAGTTAAAATAATAAATAAAGTGAGAAATAAGGGGGTCAACTCACTTTTAATAAAATAAAGTGCTTTCCTAGTTGATGAACGTTGTGACTTAAAGGGGTGGCCTTGGGGGTCCACACGCACATGAGGGGAGGCCTCACGCTGACCCTAAGGTAACTGCGCAGGTCAAGGAGGGTGAAGGACGCAGTGAGGGTTTTTGGAGGGAGCTAGCACTATAAAAGGTGGGGTTTTCACTCCATTTGGCATTGTTGATATGATATTGATATTGAGAGCTAGACTTCTGTCTACTTCAGCACGCCGGTTGTTTAGTCGGTCCGCAGCACTGTTTAGTGCGAACTAAGTGTCTCCGGTCGGAGATCTCGCCCTTGGCTCCGGGGGACTTCGAGTGCCTGCTCGAGCAAGGTTTTTCCTTCAGTTTCAGTTGGTGATTTGCAATGGATTTCTGGTGGACGTTTTGCACAGGAGCTATAGGAGCTGCCCTTTGAGTGACTGCGCAGTTCAGGAGAGAGATCAGTCATAGGAGTGACTTGGCCTTGCTGAGCAGCGTGTCAGTGCTTCTGCGTGGTTTCGCTGCAGCCCTGAGGAGGTTGCCATTTCATCCGGAGGGTTCCCTGGCAGAGGATTCGTGCCCCCTTCTCGGGCCGTATTTCGGAGCGCCCGCGCCGTCCCTAGAGAGATGTGTCAGTTTTTCAATCGAGGAGGGTTATTTGGTGGATTTACAGTGCGACCAGCTCACTTAAGCCTTCGGTTTTGTCCTGTGAGGGTTGAGCACAACGCGCCTCCGCCTTTCGCTCATTCCGCATGGGGATTCTACCCCTAGTTCCGCACATTGACAACAGGCTAGCTACTGCCAGCCTTTTCCGGTGAGCTAGGACGCAGTCTCTGTTGCAGCCATTTCTTATTCTGAGAGGGTCTCCACTTGCCTAGAGCAAGGATAGGTGCACTCATTCTGATTATCTTTGTACCCCTATACATGTGTTCTCGGATTAACAAAATGGCTTAGTGTTCTGGCAGTTTATGTGTATTTGTTCCATATTCTAGTTCCGGCATTTTGTTCTATATAGTTGCTTGTTATTTTGCTGTGTATTACTCTTTATTTCCCGTTAGGGATATTACAAATTTCTATATGATCCGCAGATGTAAGGACCTCCGACAATGCTTCACGAATCGATCACAATTGATGAGTTTGACTTAGCCTTAATACAATGTGATATGTTCTTCAGGTCACAGCTTGATTGTTTGTTCAGATATCCCTCAAGTATTGTGTCACAGAAAATCAGACTTTCTCAAGAAAAATCACAGGCATATTGCATAATCAGCAGCCAAAAGAAATGAGGGCCTTCTTCTTCAAACGTAGCCCTGGTCTCAACAACACTTTTCTTGTCTAGTTTCCAGCGATTCTTCACAGACAACTTCAAGTTGGATGGAATATGCACCTGCAAACAAATAGTAAAGCCACGAAACCCTTTAGATTGATAATAGTTCAAATTATTTCCTAAAAACCCTTCTTGTGAAGACTATTTCAAATGGCATGGAAATCCTTGAGACAGAGATCCGTTTTGTTCCACCGGTTCGCTTCAGTGAAGAGATCACACTCCGTGACTGCTCCAAATTGTCAAGAGAAGTGCCACATAGCCAAAAAAGGGTCGAACATAAATAAACCCTAGAGAGGGACAAAGTTCATATTTAGAGTCCTGCAATTTTAAACACGATTCTGAGACTCAGAATTGGCATGCGGTTTTTTTTTTTTTTGCCTTTACTGGGCGATGCAATTGTTTGATATCCAACCACCTGTAAATGAACATCAGAGAAACCCTTTCCCAATCTTCAAGATAAAAATAAAATAAAAATACACTGAGCCTTCAACAAATCCGCATTTTAATAGATGTCCCTTGACATAGATTAGACTTTGTCTTCCCCTTAGCTCTGACTCCATGTTAAATTTCTTAAGATGTTCTATGCAGATAGAACATACCAATAGATCGATGGAAGACAAGCCAAAATAGAGATAAAGAATGGTGGCGTTACAGCGATTAGCAGGATGCTTTAACCAGCAAAGTCTTCATAAGGTCAGCCATCCACATATGTCACGCAACCCCAAGACGTCCCATCAAGAATACTCCATGAAGACGCTGCACCAAGAAGCCCTAAACACAGAACCAAGAACGTAGCTCCATCATCATCAAGAGAGAAGAAAATACCTCCACGCATTGTGTATAATGAACTCCAAGTCTCTCCAATATATAGGCATCTTTGGGGGTGTGTGACACATCTCTTATGCATGTGGGATAAAACAGGCCGACCTTGCACATGTGGAATAAATTCGAAATATATGTTCTACTCATCTGATCAAGATGATCTTTAGATCGATCTTACACCTCTTCGAAAGAGGAACCCAACTCTAATATTGGCATCATCATCTAAGCATCACATCATGGGGTTTGGACCTAGTTTTCCAAAATTAACACCATAGCTACAAAAATTCAACACTCCCTCTTGACTAGGAAGGTATTCATAATAAATGTAAGATGTTCTCTTGTTGACAAATTTCTCTAAGGAAAAGGTTCATCATTTATTATGAGCATCAGCATCAGCTGATTACCATAATTTGGGTCAACATCTTTGACCTATGGTCAAAATCTATAGCATCAACTAGGTACCATAATTCTGGTCGATACTGTTAACCACTCCGTGTCAACTACCCAATAGCAGTACACTTTTTCGCAAAGGGATTCCATCATGTTCACGCATTCAGTTTATCCTGAATTCATCATCATCGATTGTCAGTTTGTCAGAGTTGTAAACTCATTCTGCATAATTTTAATGTAAATGTTGTTAGTAAGACCATATATGCATGTAACAACCTAGGTAAGCCTATTATTTTGGCGACGAATTTCATCCTCGGAGGTTTTTCGTCTCACCGGTTCATTTGTATTCTTAAACCCGAATGATCGGGAGAGATTTTCCCTCCAGTCTCACCCCAAAGTTAGGGTGGAATTTATCATCAAGGTCCTAAGTGAGTCCTAGTGTTTTAATCGAGTCTTATGTAAAATTGATTTGGGAATAATTTAAACTAATTGGCTAAATTATTTTATTACAAATCACTTGGTCTACTAGATCATATTGAGTCGCGGAATTGGGTAATAACTTGAGGGTCTATAACGAATGGGTATTCCCCCTTTGAGGGTTGAAATGTAATTATCTTGTGTAAAAAATATTTTGGTGCATGGTCCTTAATACTTAGACACCATGGCTAAAATATTAGAGGGTGGAAAAATTATTAATTCCTTCAAGTGTCAATTAATTAAATTTTTTGTTAAAAATAAATTAAAATCGTAAGCCAAAAACTTAATTAATTAGAGTCAAAATTAAAATCCTAGAGAAATTAAATTCTCCAAGTGGAAAAATTCGTGGGTATCAAAGAAATTAATTTTTGGAAGTCCCCCACCAAGGGAATATTGCAAATTTCAAGAAAAATTAGACCCTTGGGCCTTGGTGGTTAAGTCAAAGTCAAAATTTTGGGAATAGCTCTAAATAATTAATTTTGAGCTAATAAAAAATGTATTAAATGAGAAATTAGAAAATTCCTTAAAAATAAAGATTTTCGACGGTGGACATTAAAAGATGATCAAATATTTATCAACGGTCGAAATTACTTTGACGGGGATCAAGACAACTAGCCGTTATTTTCCACTTTGAGGATTTATCTAAAAATTAGAAGTCATTTGCTTCTCTAACCCATAAAATTTTTGAGAAAGCTTCAAGTCAATATCTACTACTGTAATATTTTTCTGGAATTAATAGAAAGACTTTGGGGTTTATTCATGGCGGTGTTCCTCTTCTGTCTGTTGGTAATATTTTTTCTGAATCATGTGCCTAAATGCTCTATTGAATTAAATTTTATTAGTTTTTCGTTCCATTAGCCAACAGTTAGATTATCTATTTGCACAAGTATCTTGCACTAGGTATTGAGTCTAGAAAAATGTTCTAACTTGATCGATCTAGCAGTTATCTCTAGATATTGAGGGTTTTAATGTGTATCTGACCCCTTTTGAAGCAAAAAAATTAATCTTAAATGTGCAAAGATCTAATCAAGATTCAGATATTCGGCATGAGGGGAAATCTTCGGTTAGACCAGCCAACTCCCAAATCTAGAGACCCAAGAACCCATTGTGTTAAATTTCCAAGGTCTATCTGACGATTGTTTCTTTTGCAAAGATCTTGACCATGGTTCAAAATTAAAACTCTTATTTTACTCATTTATCTCCAATTTAATTATGCATATAAAAATAGATTTGCTACTTATAGCTTGAAATTAATTGTGAATATTGTAAAATAGATTTTGTAAATAATTTTAGCTTCTAACCCTTTTTTGCAGCTAGGGTTTTTGGGGTTTTGGGGTTTACTTTTATTTTTTGTTTATATTTGGGATTTGGGATTTTGAAATTTTAATTTTGCAAGTGAGATTCAAACCAGATTTGAAGAATTTTCGAGGGTGTCAAGGGTTTCAGCCCTTGGAAATTTTCTAAAGGGTTTCTAGAGGTGAATCGAGGCCTAGGAAGGCAAGATCCACCATCTATCTCTCCTCCAAACTCAACGTTCAAAGTAGAAAGGAAGCTGCTTGAGAAATGTCGCATTTTGTCGTGAAATTTGGGTGATTTTGCAAACCTGAAGCAGATCGAAATTTTGCAGGGGTATCAGTGATCTTTTTTAAGGTTTTTAGGCCTAGCGTGGCCTTATCTGCCCTTGAGACCACCATTAGCCCTCCCTTGGCTAGGCAGCAGGAATTTCAGGCCTTGCCCTGCCCTTTGTCCCCTTGTTTTTCCCTGTAGCATCCCTCTTCCGTCAGCCCTTAAGGTCTTCTCCAAACCCTCGCTCAGCCCTTCTCCTCTGCCTCTACCCTCACCGCAGCCCTGTCCCTGCCTGTCTCCATCCTCCATTTGCTCTGCTGCCCTCATTTCCTCCTCCTAAGCCTTTCCTCTGTCTTCTGCTGCCTCATGGTAGCCCTACCTTAGCTTGCTGTTAGCCCTGTAGGCTTTTCCCTTTGCCCATTGGCCCTATCAGCCCTTCCTTCCTCTGCAGCAGGCCTATTTAGGATCTTCTCTGCTTTCAGCCAGCTTCCTTGGCATCTTTTTTCCATGCCGTGAGGTTCCATTACCCTCTCTCCCTCAACGCAGGCTGTCCAGGCCTCCTCTGCTTGCTATATACCCTCTTTTCCTTCATATTAGTCACTGTTAGTAAGTGTTTAGTTCTTGATCTAATTTCTGGTGGTTTTGCAGAGGCATTGAAGTTAAAATCTCATTAAAAGAAATTTTGGACAGAATTGGGCAAGTGTATTCCAGGGTTTTGAGCTTCAAGGGTTTGATCTCTTAACCTTTCCTACTTCACGATTATGCTACAACAGTCCTATAAATATCTAATCAGTGATCTAATTGACATAAGAATTCACTTGCACGTCGTCAAATCCATTGATGAGTTACCTAGGCAAGTGGGCTATTCATTGTCTTGCTAAAATTCTACATGTTGTCATGACTGTCATCTTTATGATATTGTGACATTTAGTTCATCAATCAGACACGAAAAAAATTGCTCATACATTGTCAAGTGCATTAATAAGTCAAATTAAATAATGTGGGCATTGTCTGTTTGGATTAAGTCTGCAAGCTTGGTGGCTGTTATCACTGCATCCTAGGGTCTGAAATACATCAGAAGCATAAGCACATTTTTACTATTCTGCTCTCTGGTCTAACTCAAAGGAAAGAGAATAGTTTGGCACTGTTTTACATACTTGGCATTAGAAACATTCAATGCTGTCACAACATTATCTCACTGCTGTTATAATTCCCATTTATATCACTTGGTCGCCATAAGAACATAAGTAACATAAAGGTTTACCTTTGCTTGTGTTTTGGTTCCTCAATGTGGAAGGATTTGCTTAACACTTGGCTTCAGAGCTAATATTGTGTGTCTCTTGTGAGATCATAACCTATGAAGTTTATATCTAATAAGCTCACTATCTGAAGGTACACTAATATCATAATCTTGTTAATCTAAGATATTGGTAGCCTGTCTTTTGGCATCAGAACCTTGGTGAATAAGTATTTCTCTATTGTCATTCTTGTTTCATTGTTGATGACTATTTATGAATGACAAATACACATTGGTATTGAATTTTAAATGTTCTAAAATAATTGAGCATGAAGTACTATTGGCATTTATCTATTTGAAGTTTATTGAAGGATTCTAAGTGAAGTAAGAGCATTAATAGTCTTGTGGTATCTTTGAGGAATAATCATTGTCAAAATAGATAAGCTTTTCTAAATGGTATTGGCATCTATAATACAGCTTGTGATTATCTACTTGGCGTATGGGTGATCTTTTATTCAAAAGCATATTTGCAGTTGATTAGCGTTTGGGTAAATTTTATCGTGGTTACCTCTTTTCTAGTCGGAATTTGTATCACAAATCTCCTTGTCTTGTTTAAGATCGTCTCTCGACTCATTTTTTAAGTACTCTTGTCATAAGCTAATCATAACTAAAGTACTTAAAATCATTAACCAAATCTTAACTTAAGATTCGCTCAATCCACCCTGCATTTCATCCTAAGTTTAGTTGCATTAACAACTTACCTCCAAGCATAAGCTTGGTTGATAGAGCTCTAGGGCATCCATTCTCATTTAGCTTGAGGGATTTTCGCAACTCTTCGGTGGTTAACACAGTGACCTTGCAGTGGTCAGAGCCATAGTCTCTGCAGCGTTGGAGGCATCAGGTGATAGGGGCCTAACAGAACGTATCATTAATCAACCCTTACTTGCTTCCTGTTGGCTTCCTTCCCACAACCTACCTTGGAGCCCAACTTCAAAATATTTAAGGGAAGGTCACACGTAGATCAGCCTTTTAATTAAAATTAACAAGGATCTTTGCATTTCACATAGGTCTTAGGAATTGTATTTCATATAGGATAGCAACGCATTAAAGCAGCAGTTGTCCATCTGGAACTTTGTCTCAATTTTATAAAGCAAGAGTGTTGACTCCATACGGCACTGGTTTCAAATATATATAAATTCAATCTAATCCTTGAAATCTTGTTAGATTCACCCAAGTGCTAGGTCACTCAACTGTCTCCCGGACTAGTTAGTTCCCAAATTTTCCTCCTTCATTTCATTTCCATAGGGTCTACCCCCCATATCCTGTTGTTGGGAGACAATTAGAATGGAGAGGTTGGGAATCAGGGTGACAGCCCCTGACCTGAATCGTTGTCGCGGTGCCTATACAATCTGAGCGACAACAGGTACCTCTAACCTATAGTGCATCATCACCATAATCCTAGTCGATACTCCTTAGTCTTAACACATGGTACAACATTAGCATCAACTAATCACCATAATTTTGGTCCCTCTGACACATGGTATACAAACTAGTCTTGGTTCACCATCATTTCGGTCAATATCTTTGACTCATGGTGAATCTCCAAAGGCCTCACTCTTCATGAGTAATTCTAGGTCTGATGCTAAATGTGCTCACTCAACCTATTTGGAGAGTTTGAGCCTAATGTTGAAAGACACCCACTCAACTAAGTGATCCTGGGCCTCTAGGACCATTCTTCCTAATATTGTTCAACATACTTGACATAAGAAGAATGATTTTCTTCTTCAAGACCATTCTCCCTAATTTCGGTCATATTTGACACAGCAAGAATGTTTGTCCCTAATGCTATCATACCAATACTTTCGACCATTCTCCTTAATCCTGGTCAACCTAACCTAGGGGGAGTGCCCTAATCCATATCAATACTCTAGACCATTCTCCCATTGGTTATTCTATTCTTTTTCTTCTTGGCATTATCATTAGATATTGTGCTTCTATAAGAATTTTTGCAGGTTTTTCCAAGTTATACAAAGCTTTTGGATCAATCCATTCAGGGGCTACTTAGTCATGTGGAGAAAGAAGGATCAGTCGCTAGGCCTCACCTCATCCTTGTTGAGGTTAGTGCTTTCAAATTCTCATTGTTCGGCAAACCTTCATAGGGGGTTCCTCTTCAAGGACAAGAGATCTCCTAATCTCACAGTTGATCCATTTAGCTAGAGGCATTTCACAAAGAAATCACTCCTAGTTGGATTTGGGCACTGACAAAAATCCTAAACGAGAGTGGGGGCGACTAGTCCAAGGATCCAAACTCACTTCTTTTCCAAAAAGCATAAAATTGATTTAGAAAGGGTTGTGATCACAACCTAGTACCTAAAGAGGTCATCAGAAGAGCAAGGTAAGCCTCATTCACCTCCATTATTTTCAAAAATCCAAAATCTTTTTCCAAAATTCTATTTATAATTTATAAATATTCAAAAAATAAAAATCGAAAAATACTAAAACTAAAAAATATTTCATTAGCTTGAGCTTATATTCATATTTTTCAACTATTTCTCTCACTTGGGTATTCTTTTAATGGTTATCCAATTGGAACAAGGAAGGTATAGTTTCTTGTATTGTGCAGAGAAATGTTAATTATGAGCAATTCAAGCAAGGATTTTGTAGGTCTATAATTTCAATTTACACCAGTAAATTCACAATGTATGTGAAACCCTATCAAGAGAATTTTGAGACTAAAGGTATATCTCAGGGTTGCGAGGAAGCTTCTCCCCCCTCCCGAACCCGATCCCAAAACGCGCTCCGTTAGGGAGCTTTTTGGGAGCGCGCTTCCGAGCCTAAAAAAGCGCTCCCTGCCTTTTCGGGAGCGTTTCAGGGAGCGCTCGAGAGCGAACGCTCCCTGAGCGCTTCCCATATTAAAAAAATGCTTCGGGAGCGTTTTTTTAATGGGGAAGCAGTCAGGGAGCGTTCGCTCCCGAACGCTCCCCGACATGAGAAAAGCTTCCTGCCGCGTAGAAAAAAATTAGCGTTGAATTTTGATTTTTTTTTGGAAAAGAGGGAGGTGGGTTGGGTAAATAAAAAGCCCACCCCCCTCATTTTGTTTTTATCGTTTTAGTTGAGAGTGAGAGAGCAAAGAGGAGCAAGAGGAGAGCGATTTGGAGAGCAAGAGGAGCAAAGAGATTTGGAGAGTTGGAGAGCAGAAGTGCCAAGGAGAGAGCAAGTTTGCAAGCAAGAGGAGGATTGCAAGAAAGAGGAAGGTCTTCTAATATAGTTTTTTATTTTCTAGGAATTGTTTTTAAATTGTTCAAAGATGAAAACTTGATTTTTTTTCTCAATGTTGCATTCTAGTGTGTTGAAAAGTGAAAAATTGCATTGTTTTTTTTCCTATGTTGCATTTCCTATTCCCATTTGGCATTCCTTCATTTTTTTTTGCACACTAGAAACTTGAAACTTGAAACTTGAAACATCATGGCTAACACAGAGAGAAAAATATAGAAAGGAAGAAGAGGTTGCCCTATAGAGATCTAAAAGATCTAGGGGTTTCATTGATTCTTATACACCATTAGGTCCATCACATCACGGACAAAGAAGTCCATCAACTTCCACCCATGGCAGTGGATATGGAGGCACACCTGGACCAAACACCTCCTTAAGGCATAGAACCATATCCGATTTCCTTGACGAAGGCTGTAGGAATGATGTGGATTCAAAAAAAATCCGGTTTCTATATGCATGTGGGGTGCCATTCAATGTTCTTCGCTCACCTTATTGGCATGAAATGGTCTCTGCCATTAATGATGCCCCCAAAGGATATAGGAGCCCTGGGTATGACAAGGCCAGAACCATGGGACTTGATCATGAAAGAGTTAAAATAAACAATTCTTTGGCTAGAATGACAAATTCTTGGAATGAGCATGGGGTGTCCATTGTATCTGATGGATAAGTGTTCTGGCTGTGTCAGTTAGTGGTGCAATATTCCTTTCAGCATATGATTATGCAGACAAATTCAAGACCAGCATTAACATTGCATAACCATTATTTGAAATAATTGAAAATACTGGGCCATACAATGTCATCCAAGTCATCACTGATAATGCTGCTAACTGTAAGGCAGCAGGAGCAATTATTGAGGATAAATACCCCAACATATTTTGGTCTGGGTGTTTGGTTCACACAATGAACCTTTTGATGCATGATATCATTAAAGACAAACAACCTCAATTCAAATGGCTTGGTGATTTGTACAAGAGAGGTAAAAAATGATAAAATTTATTACAAATCATAGCAATACCCATGGGCTTTTCCGTACTCACTCCAAATTGGAGTTGTTGAAGATAGCAAAGACTAGATTTGCTAGCTATTACCTCACCTTTAGGCGCCTTTTGAAGGTAAGAGAGTCATTGGCTGCAATGGTATCAAGCCCACACTGGCAGGTATTAAAGGATAGGGCAGCGACAATAGTTGACAGGCAAGGTTTTGAACATGTGGAGGAGACCACCCTTGACCCTTCGTTTTGGGCACGTGTGAGGGAAATTTTGAACTTCACCAAGCCCATTTATCACATGACTCGTTTTTCAGATACAGATAAACCAGTGAATGGGGAGGTTTATGAGCAGATGGATAGCATGTTGGGCGAAATAAAAGATGTTGTTAAGGATAACGATCCCAACTTGTATGCAATGATTCACGACTGTGTGTGTGCACGGTGGAATAAACTCAATGTTCCACTACATGCCTTGGCATATATCCTTATGCCAAAATACTACTCTCCATCTTGGTTGGGCCAACCTGCACCTGGAGGTGGGGTTAGGATCAAGCCTCACACAGATCCAGAGGTACAACAGGGATACATGAAGGCATTAGACAAGTTGGTCCCCGACAGGGAGGAGTGTGCTGCATTGCACCTTGAATTAGGCAGATACTTTAGTTGCACTGGTAAATTTTGTTCTTTCATGCAATGGAAGACAGAGACAGATTTGATGCTCTCACATGGTGGGAAGCATATGGCGGCATGGGACTTTCGCCAAAGTTGGCAAAAAAAGTTCTCTCACAAGTTGTGAATACTTCTTCTGCAGAGAGGTGTCAGAGCAGCTAGAGCTTCATACATAATGTGAGAAGAAACAGGTTCAATGAAAACCGAGCTGAAAGCTTGGTTTCTGTGCATTACAACTTGAGGTTGTTGAGTCATTACTGTGATTGGGCATATGAGGATCAATCATATAAAGTCTGGGACAGCCACCCAGAGGATGATAATCTGGAGGACGGCACTGTACATATGGAAGAATTGGAAGCAGAACTTTTGAGGGATGATGATGAAGCATCGACAGGCATGCCACCACCACACACAGGGCCAATCCCACCATCCAGTAGCAGTGCGGGTGCCAGTGCCAGTGCTCGATATCCAACTATTGTTCCTTTGCAGATTCAGCCTCCACCTACATCCTCACGTTGCCCTCCGCCTTCTAGTCATGGTCGTGGACGTGGTACTCCTAAGAGTACTAGAAGACCACCATTGCCTCGTGGTTCTCACAAATTAGACATTTCTCGTGGGCATGGCAAGGGGCCAGCCAATAGATAAAACAGATTTGTTGTTTACTAGTCTTTTCTATTTTCTAGTAGTTTTTATCTTTTATAACTGTTGAACAGTTGAAACTTGACTCTTTCATATTTAATGACAATTTAAGTTTGAAGTTTGAATTTGAAAGGTGAAACTTTGAAGTTGGCATTTATAAGTTTATAAGTCATTATGAATTATGAATATGATGCTTCATGAAAGCTATATGGTGATCAATGAATCAATGATGATAAATGTTATATATTGAATTTTGAAATCAATGAATCAATGATGATAAATGATATATATCAATGATGATAAATGTTATATATTGAAATTTGAAATCAATGATGATAAATGTTATATATTGAATTTTGAAAGCTTGAAATCTTCAGATTGATGATTCGCGAGACTCAAGAGTCAATATGTTGTATGTTTCCAACTTGTGGGCATGGTTGATGAAGATTATAACTTCTAGATGATTGATGTTATATGATTCAATCTATGTTTTTATGTTTTTTATGTCTAATTCATCATTCTACATGCTTTTGTTGACATATAAGCATCAAAATATAAAAAATATATATATTTAAAAAAAGCGCTCCCCGAAATGCTCCGGACCGGGAGCTTTTGAAAATGGCGCTCCTGCTCCCAAGTAACCTTGGTATATCTCTTCAAAACGTTTCTTTTTCTTCACTTCCAGGTTGTATTTGAACACATTTAGAAGTCAAAAATCAAGCTTCAACTTGTTGAAAACAAAATCTGCAATAATAAAAATAGGGGTTCTGAACCTAGTGTGGATTTGACCCCTCATTTTGAGAAGTATTTTCCAGATTTAGATATCTCAGCTATTACCCATTATTTTGAAGTGTTAGGAGGTTCATTTGATTTATATTTCAGTACTCCAACACTTCTACCCCACGGTTTACTTTTCTTTTTGCTGTCATCCTAGATTCACAATATTATTTTGGATTATTGCTTGTAGATTCTAAAGAAAGGAGAAAAAGTGGCCATGGAGCTGAAATATCTGGAAACTATGATTGGAAATTGGGGCAATAGACACTACACAGTCAACAAGATCCTACTAATAAATGAACTAAATGTCTATCAGGATAGAACCAAATCCGTATGTACACACAGTACCAAGGAAGGATGGAAAGAGATTGATGGAAGCCACCGCAGATTTGTATCTGTTTTCTGAACTTCAAAAGTCACCTCTACCTCCTTAAGAAAAACTAAAAGCAACTTCCTCAGGAGTAGAACAAGATAATGGACGGATGGAATCCTCCACCAAATCTTGAAGCACCAAACCCTGCCTGGGAAAAAAGAGTACGATCCCCTCCTGGCACAATCGTGTGTGCTTGATGTGTGAATTTATGTGATTTATTCTTCCCCTATTTGGCCACCATGGAGTATGAAAGGCCTCCTTCAACGTTGACTTGGTGTGAAACACCATACCACCCATTTACTGAAAGATTTATAGGAAAAAAGCAAAAAAAAAAGATAGTAATAATAGTATAACTTTTTTGAAAAAAATACTACCACTAATTCAAGTGCTCCACAATATCTTCAGACTGTTGTTTACATATAATAATAAAGAAAAGAGAGTTTCCAAAAAGTTGGATGCCAAAATAATTCCAAGATTAAACATTATATACAATAAAAAATGGTTACCACTAGGGTTGCAGGAGCAGGCAGTTCACGAAGAATATCTGATGGACTTCCAGCATCATAGCTTTGACCAGTTGCACTAGCATTTCCTTGGGTTGTGCTTCGAATTTCGGTATCAGATACTGCTATTTTCACACCTTCCTGGTTGAGGCAAGTAACATAATAAGTTTAAAACCTTTCAGAAACAAAAAGGCATTAGGATTTCCTTCAGAAGCCACTTTCGATTACCACCCCTAATATTTAAACAATAATCCTTCAAAATCATGAACAAATAGAAAGTGAACAGAGAACTAGTACTAAGGAAGAAGCGCTCATTTTTTCGACCAAATTTATATTATTACCTTCTCTTCTATTTTCTCAACTTAAAAATCTTCAGATAAGCTGCTTGTGTATCAAGATATCAATATACTATAGAGCAGACAATACAGGAGTATCCTTATCTCTGGATACAATGGATACTAAGGTAGAAATAACTTGTTGAATCAATTAATACGGATGTTAATAAATTTTATAGATCACAACAAATATTGCATTCACATGCAGATCCAAATGACCAATAAGCAGCATACTTCAGAATATGTTTCTTTAAATACCCTTCTTATGCTTGAGGGCCACAGAATGTTCTTTTCCAATGGAAATTCCACTGAGAAAAGCATGATAAGACACATTCTTGTCATATATGTTTTTGTATATTAACCAAATCATAGTTATACCAGCTGGCAATGGCATTCACCATTGAAAACCAACCACAAAATAAAACCAGAAAAGAACTTTCAATAGTTCCACAGTTTCAAGATACAATTTCACAAAATGAAAAGCCTAATCAGCAATGCGTTTCAAAGTTCAAACAACTTGCCTTCATCATCAAAAGACAACCAAACAAATTGGACAAAACACTAAGTTACATGGTACAGGGAAAGAGAAACGTGCTGGAAATGTGACCCCCAAAAAGAAAATGGAGAAACGTTATATATATATATATATATATATATATATATATATATATATATATATAAGGTGTTAAAGTTTTAGGTTTTAGCATTATAATTTAGAATGCAGATACAAATTCATGAATAAATGAGCAAGTGCGAACGCCCAAAGCTCAAGACTCAAGAAAATCGTGCTACAGCCTACAACAAATATCTACATATCATCAAAAGCATTTCCTATATTGGGATCCCCATCATCAATGTCACCCTCTAAGCATTAAAATAAGATAGAAAAAGCTTAACTTGTCAAATCCAGATTTTGTTTGAGTGATGTACACATTTTCTAGGGTCATGATAGAGGATTTCAATAACCAATGACACTAACATTAATGTACATAAAGGGTTTGGTGCTCTTGATTATATACTAGTTCCATACCATAGTACATGACAAAATCCAATGGAAACGTTGCAATCCCCTCAATCCTGAAATCCTAGAATTTGTGAAGTCTGTTGGATTTGGAGTGGGATCTAAAATTCTACTTTCTCCATATGAAGTCCAATGAGGTTGGAACCTAAGTCACCAGCTTCGTGTTCGTGATCGAGTTTGGCGACGTTGAAATTCGAATAAAGTTCGGCACTGAAAATTTTTCCGATAAAATTCGGCATAAAATTCGACATATAGAAATTTGACAAAAAAAAAAAAATATATATATATATATATAACAGTTTTAAGCATGTTGAAAGATAAATATGATGCACATAAATAAGATGATAGGATTATTGCTCAAACATTTACATCATTTTAATTTTCCACATATAAACCATGAAAGTGAGTGCCAAATTTCCAATAAATAACCAAGTTCAGTCTTCCATACATAGTAAACAAGGTGAGAAATTCATCATAGACATTAGCAGTAGGCTAATAGCACTATAAGAATATCACAGAGCAGAGTAATTTTTTCCCAAAAATATAACAGTGAGGAATTAGCGCTCAATGCCACTCCCGTGGAAAATTAAATAACAAAACAGAAGCAACTAAAACTGTTCTGCTTAGTCTTAAATGGCTGGTTGGCATTTAACGGAATTGTTCAGTTTGTGTTTACGCAGACAGTCCTCACAGATCAGCGTGTTAAGAACTTTAATCAGTTACAGTGACTAGGCTGAAAAATGTTTAGAGGCTCATGCTGTGAATAAGATTGATGGTACCACCAAGACATTTATCTTTGGCATGAGTTTTATATATTTACATTATTAGCTATTTCTTCATTGCATTAGGGAGTCGTAAAATGGATTTGTATTTCCGTGTATGTACTAATTCTTCTCTCCGTATATATATCCTACATGATGTATTTACTGGGTACTCCCCTTATTCTAAGAATGGTAGCCAGGGTAAGATTCTTTAGAATTCATGGCCAGGTCAACGGTCAACATTTATGGGGAGGATAAGTTGAGGATCAGATTCTGATCGGAATTGCAAACAGGGAGATCATGCATCTGAGGAATAGCAAGATGTTGATGAGATGTGGAAGACAAGTCATCCGAAATTACTTTGAAGTCTGTCCGAGGTATAAAGTTGCAACCTTTGCAATAGTTAGTTTTTGAGGGCCGAGTGAACTTACCGACGAGTCTACGACCGTGTATGTGTGAGCCCGGGCCGGCAGTGTGAGGCTGTGAGCCTGTGAGCTAAGCAGCTGTGCGCTGTGTAGCCGGTGGCCCGTGGAACTAAGCGGCTGTGCGCTGTGGACACAAACAGTGTGAGCCCGTGGAGCTGTAACTTGTAACCCTGTAGCCTGTCACCTGTGCGTTGTGGCGTCAGCGGCTGAGAGTAAGCTTTTCGTGAGCAGGAGGAGCTTAGCAATGCGGCAAACCTATTAGCAAATGCCAAACCTAAACGAACACCATCGAATTTTTTACGAATTTAATTTAAAAAAACGAATTTCATCGAATTTTTTTCATGTTTGTGTTCGGAATGATGTTCGGCATGATGTTCGGCTTTGTGTTCGCCGAACACAATCGAACTTGTTCGGCTGCCGATTTAATTCGGCGAATTTCGAATTTTTTCTTTCAGGTTCTCCGAACCCAGTGACTAAGGTTGGAACCATTCTCAAACATCCTGAATCAATTAATCATAATGTTAAAAGGTTCAGTAAAAGGATGAAACCTTTTACTTTAAAAATTTAACATTACCATTAATTACATAGCATATTCTTAACATTAACATTAATTACATAATATTGGTAGGGCCGTAGAGTTGAATATTAGGCTGCCCCACTCATAAATTATTGTTTTATTAAAATAATTTGCATTCGGCCCACACGCACCACACAAGCATGTTTTACTGCCCCGCATGTGCCATATGGACGCTGAAAAGCAATGTAGGAACACTAAAACATGGGGTTTGATGCCTGATATGCGTTTCAAAATAGTGAAACGTGTTTCAGCCAGGGTTTCCATACTGAAACATGGCTGGTACCAGAGAAGTGTGGGGGCGAGGTTGTCCCACGTTTCCTGCAACTTAGGCAAAATAGTTATCTCTTTGTGCAGAATGTTTGCATCAAGTATTACTGGTTTCAATAATTCACTTAACGGAATTGTAAGAAAGACTGGGCACCTTTTTCCATAAATATTTTCAATCAGTATGTAAATATGCCGTGTGTATTCAGAATCACCAAATATCAGTATCAATAAGAAGCTGATTGAAAATCAAAATAGTGAAATTATGCTGAACTCCTGATTAAGAAAGATGATTGCCGGGTTTGATCCTTGAGCCTACAAGCACAAAAACTTTGTTTTCCACCAAATAAATAACCTTGGGAACAAAAAAAGCACAAAACTAATGACATTTGTCTTTGGTATGTCATCAGGGGATAGATATGACAAGATAACATAATTTTATTAATGTCCAACAAATCACCACAAAATTAGGTCAACAGAACTAAAAGGTACACCCATTTCCGTGTGGGAGTGGGAAACCAACTGTTGTATGATGTATCAATATTGAAAGCAAAAATGTGTAGAGAAGAACACATAACTAATTGTCTAGCTAAGCTATACACTAACATTCCAGCCAAACGATAAGCTCGAACAGTGCACCAATATAATTGGGAGGCCAGAAACTAGAGATCACAGTGCTCCTGTTTGTGTGAGAGAGAGAGAGAGAGGAGACATCAAGCCCTACTGAACCTAATAAGTAATAGCTGAGAGTGAGGAAGGGAACCCAAGATATGGTATCAGAGTCAAAGTCATCGATTATTGTGAAGGTGTTGATTCAATGGTAGATGACACTCTCTGGGAAGCCAGGTTAATGGGACCATACAGTACCATTTTGGAAGGAATGTAAAAATGAGGGAGACCCACTCTCCTACCATAGAAGGCCAAAGGGAAGAAAATCCTGGTAGAGACCTAGCTACTCAGTTGAATCTGAAGGACAATCCAACAGTAAAGACATGCTCTACCCTAAATCTGTCCAGAGCTACTCCTCTGTCAATATGATTGTGCATGATCTATGACCTAGACTGACAACTCCTCACAGACCTTGAAGATGAAAGTCAACCACCATGGGAAAAGTCAAGGAGAAGCCTCGGGCATCAGTAATCTATGGTCTAAAGTATCCTATGCTCTCTCTATCGCTTGTTTCTCGAATTGGATCAGAAAACCTGGAAGTATAACGTGAACGTCCTGGAGATCATGGGAAGAGACTGGGTAACCAATAACTTGTTGGAAAGTGTAACTAGGTTCGGTCTTCATAATGACTAGTAATTATGAATTTATGTAATGAAGAAGACAAAGATAATAAAATGTATTTTGTAAAGCTTGACTCATGGGTTTCATGAGCAAGAAGTTTTTATTATAGGTCAAAGACTTCTTCTTGATGTCTTTGACTCTTTTAGGGGTTTGTCATCTTGTCATAAATATATATAATTAAAGAGTCATGTATGTGAAGAAGTGCTACACTTGTAAAGACAATTTACTGATGTAAATGTATGCCTTCAAGACCTTGTCAAACATGCTCCACAAGTCGGCTTAAACATGATGTATACTCTCCTTGGTAAAGTCAACCTTATAACAGATGTACAAGTCAGCTCACCCACAGAAGTGTCATGTCGGCCTAGGAAAGGAACACCACCTCTATATATAAGAGGACTGCGGCCTCACTTCAACACAGAATTTTGGACAAGTCTGACGTATAATGAGAAGTACAGATCTGTGATTTACTGCAAGAAAAGGAGGACATCTCAGCGTCGAATAGCACTGTCTTTTCTGGGTTCGGAAAAGAAGGACAAGCCAGCAAGGATCAAGTACTGAACTGTAATGCGAAGAGAGGTGCCATATCAGCGAAGGAAAGGAAGGCTTATCTCTGTCTCTGGGCCATATACACCGAGGTCACTTCAGGACTACCGAGGGTTACTTCAAGGAGAAACAGTTCTGTGATCAAGAGTGAATCAAAGGTCTGTTCTAGAGCGAAGTCTGGAGGGTGATCTACTAAGGAAAGGTAAGGACTAAAGGTCTACTGTTTTGAGAGCAGCGTGCCTGGTATATCTTGGAAAGGGACTAAAGGGAAGGATCACTACAGCAAGCTAAGGATCTCAGACTTGGAGATAAATAAAGAGAAGGTCAAGTAAGAGTCTTTGGAAGGCCGAGACCAGTTCAAAGAAGGGCAAGAAATAAGCATACTGTCTAAAGACTAGGAATCGAGCTTTCCTGGTGGTGGTGCAGAGAAGTGCAGAAAAGGGAGTCAGCATAAGGAGCCTAGAAAGAGCAGTGACAAGGTCTTGGAGGCATACTGAAGTCAAGGGTCTAGGTCATGGTAATGGTACTTGTCAATTGAAGATCTATAAGAAGAATTACTTTCAGGTTTTCCTCTCCAAGAGCGAGAGGTTTTGGCCCTGGCTTGAAGAGCCAAAATTATGTGTCTCTTGTGGTTTGATAATTGACTTGATCAAGAACATAATAAGCTAATGAAGACAAGATCTAAGTAATAGAAGCATAACAAGTATAACACCAGCAGTTATCGAGTAAGAGAATTGTACTAAACACTGCCCTACCAAATTCTCAACATAACTGAGATTTGTGACTTAGCATTTCTCTCATGAAGAAGAAAAAGAATCTTCAGTCAAGATAAGCAAAGAAAGTAGAGGAGTTTTGGAAAATTACGAAAATTATTGCATCACTGGAAAAGGAATGTTTGAAGCAAAGGACGATTGGAATTCAACCAAAAAGGAACATCAATTTTTTAATGTCCAGTTCTATTATGGCCATGTTCTTTGTTTATATTCCCTTCTGTCATTAGAAATTTCTTGTCCCCTCCACGTGTCGAATAATGTAACTAGTGTCGGTCTTCATAATTATATGTATTTGTCAAAAAAAAGAAAAAGAAGTTTATTATTAAAGAAATTCACTTGTTAAAGAATGGGTTTCATGCTTGGGTCAATTGTTTATAAGTCAAAGCCTCCATTGTAGGCTTCTAGGGTTTATGTCAAGTATCCTTGTCCATGTCATAATATGAAAGACCCTTCTTGGGCTTTATCTGTCAAGAAAGAAATTTAGTTTTAGGTAAATTTGGTCTTCTAGGCCTCCTCCACCAAGTCGACCTTAAGAAAGAACAAGTCAGCCTCAACAAGGGAATTCGACCTCACAAACTCACTATATATTGGTTCTACTCGACTTCATTTGGAGCACTCACTCAACAATTTTGAATTGTAGTAGCTGGAAGCAGAAAAAGTGTGAAATTCAAGAAGGAAGAAGGAAAGGGCTAGCAAAGGAGAACGAGGTTGTTATCTAGCTCAGCAAGTCGAAATTTTCTCTATCTTGTCTCACACGTGCGAAGGAATTGAAGCTGCAGGAGGGTCGAATTTGCAGCCTTGAAGCTGAGCTGAAATCCTGATGCAACAGTGTTAAATTTAGATAGAAATGGAGTGTTCTATGCTTAATGCAAATTTACTTCAATCTTTCTTAGGTCTGATTCAAATTAGCAATCACATAAACATGAAAGTAAAATGTTGATAGAACACAATAATAGATCAACAGAAGACAAGCCAATAATATAGATCAGATTTTACAATTCTTCTCGTTCAGCAAAGATATAGGATAGTGTGTGTTATGGCAGTCAACAGGATGCATCAGCCAGCAAAGTCTTTCTTAGATCAGCGAACCCTCCAAGTGTCACACCCATAGCCCTCAAAGACAACTCATCAAAATTCAACGTTGGTCAACCAAATGTCAACGCAAAAAGTCAACACAGGACAGCCAACAAAAGGTCAACACTGCAAATTTAGGGCTTCAGTCAAACTGCTCCTTTTTCCTCAATTTTGTGCCCAGTGGTACGGCCTCCAAAAATTTGATTTTCAGCAAAGATTAGAAGTCAAACGATCAAGAGTTGACCATGGTCAACGCTCGTCAATGCACAGCAAACAGCCCTAAAACAGATCTGCAGATTTCCCCAGCTTCAGCTCCACACGTGTGAAGGAAAGAGGCCTCTAAAAGCTATCGAACCAATCAAATCACAATGAGAGAATGTGTGATGAGTTGATGAGCAAATGACCTCCAAGTCTCTCCAATTTATATCCATCAGTGAGGGTGTGTAACACATCTATTAGGCTTGTGAGCCTACATTACAAATCTGGCCGACCTTGCACATGTGCGGAAAATAAAATCAAAACATATGTTCTACTCATCCAAACAAGATGATCTTTAGACCAATCTTGCACCTCTCCGAAAGAGGAATCCAAGAAAAATATGATCATCACCATATGAGCAGTGCAACATGGATTTTGCACCTAGTTGACCAAAATTAACACTCCCTCTCAACTAGGGAGAACTCCATATGTCCACTTGTGCCATCTAAAGATCAGTACCATCGTGTACCATCATATAGCATCGTGTGTCATCCTGCCATAACTTGCTTTCCTGGCTCTTCTTCGCAAATAGAACAAAAGGTGAGTCACAGAGGCATCAAGCTCAGCTGACCTGAAGTCAGCTTAGAGGTTAAAACCTCTTGGACTCAAAAAGAGTCTCATACTAACCCGAAGTTAGTTTACTGACCCGAAGTCAGTTTAAAGGATAAAACCTCAATAGACTCAAAAAAGAGTCACATACTAACCCGAAGTTAGTTTAGAGGTAAGAACCTCATCATACTTGATCCCAGATCAAGGTGTTGGACATGTGCCATCCTAGACATAGAGAGTACGACAATCTCTGATGGGTCCATCGGTCTTGCTATTGGTCTCTATCCACATTTCCCACCTCATTGGCCAAATGAGAGGTACTTCCCATGAGTCCGAAACTCCATGGGTAAGATGTGTGTGGGCCATAGATCAAAGAGAGGTGAACCAACTCAATATCATAACGGTGGGGCAGAAGCACAACAAGGTTCGGCAAGCCTAGCTACGTGTCTTCTTATAGCTCCAAAAAGTTATCCCCAAGCCCCCCGAAGCTCCCAGAGCTCATAGTCCAACTCAACCAGGACCCTCACAATAAGGTTTTTCCACGATTCCAAGCTTCTCACAAAAGGTTAAGAACTTGACCCTCCCTAGGGGCTTCGTCAGAATATCAGTGACCGCTCATTAGTTCCTATATGATCGAGTCTTACGACGCCTCGCTTTACCATATCCTAGATAAAGTGGTACCTGATATCAATATGCTTGGATCGCTCGTGGTACACAGGATTCTCAGAAGGACAAATCCCACTCTGGCTATCACAAAGGATAATAGTGGTATCTAGCACATGTCCGAACAGCTCAATCACAAGATTTCTCAACCAAACATCTTCACAACAAGCCATACCCACTGCAATGTATTCGGCCTCAGCGATGCTCAAAACCACCGACTTCTGCTTCCTGTTAATCCAACATATCGAAGCAGAACCCAAGGTGAAGCAGCATCCAGATGTGCTCTTGCGATCCACCACACTGCCCACCCAATCGGCATCAGTATATCCATGGAGTCTCAAACTCCCAGCAGTGTATCTCAGCCCATGGTTGATTGTGCCCCGAAGATATCTTAATAGATTCTTGGCACCAATCCAGTGAATGTGATGAGGATAAACCATATGTTGACTCAAAGTGTTCATGGAAAAACATACGTCCAGACGAGAGTTCACTAGGAATACCAGGGCCCTCGCGAGTTGTCAAAACTCGGTGGGATTTGCCAACACGGGCCCAGCAGCGTTTCCACACAACTTCTTAAAGTTGAGTTCCATCGGTGTCGACACAGACTTACAGTCTACCATACCAAATCTCTCTAGCAGCTTCACGACATATTTTCCCTGAGAAAGGAAAATCTCGCTTGGCCTCTGCCAGACCTGCAAGCCTATGAAATAGTGCATCAGTCCTAGGTCATTCATCTCAAATTCAGAAGCTAGATCCCTCTTACACTGATGAATGAGAGGGTTGGCACCTGTCAAGAAGAGATCGTCCACATAGAGAACTAGAATGAGACGCCTTTCTCTATCAACCTTAAAATAAAGGTTTGGATCAGCATTACTTCGAGTGAAGCCCAGCTTCAACAAGTAGCTATTTATCCTCTCATACCAAGCCTTGGGGGCTTGCTTCAACCCATAGAGGGCTTTCTTCAACCTGCATACATAGGTGTCTCTATCTTGGACTTCACATCAATTTGATGGAGACTCCATCCTTGCGTTGCAGCAAGGGCAATGATAGATCAAATGCTGGTATAACGGGCCACAAGCATAGTTTTAAAAAACGGAATTGGTCAGCTACCAGGCCAAGGGTCGACTCTGACTCCGACTCCGAATCGGTAATGACTCGTTCGACTCGGTTTCAATGACTCGGCTTTTGTAAAAAATACATTAAATATTAATTTTTTTGTACAAAAACATAAATTTAAAGATTTTTATTCATGTTTCCAAACACAAAGCATTACAATATAGACAAGTCACAAAAGACAACATATGATCAAAGTAGGCTCATGAATATATCCATTATATCAAAATTGCACCTAGAGCACTATCCAATACAGGATGATGATATAGAGATCAAAACAAAAAACATAACCAATGTCACTAACATCATGTCATCAAGGTACATAGAGGGATTGGTGCTCTTGATTAAATATGAGTTCCATACCCTAATACATGACAAAATTCGATGGAAACATTGCAATAACCCAATCTTGAAATTCTGAAAAAATGATAAGTCTGTTGGATTTTGAATTAGATCTAAAATTCTACTTTCTCCATATGAAATCCAATGAGGTTGGAACCACTCTCAAACATCCTGAGTCATTTCATGGTAATGTTAAAAATTTAAGTAAAAGCATGAAGCTGCTCCAAAAACCAACTCCACAACTCTTCAGAAAACCCTCACAAATGCTCAAGCAAATTGAATGAGAAAGATGTGAGGTATTGAGAGGGGTTGGGTTAGTTAAATAGGATGGGGAGGGGTTAGAAAACCTAAAAAAAACCTAACAGCAGAATTAATTTGAGTTTTAAGTCCGTTTTTTTCAATTTTTTGGGCCCACTGGCCTGTTGGATTGACTAGGCCGAGTTAACTCGGACCAGGCCTGGTCGGCCGATTTGTTACCGAGCCGGCCGAGTCGGTCAAAAAACCGGCCAGCTCGGTAACAAATCTGCCGACTGGCCGTTTCATCTACCTAGTCGGACCAGTAGGCCTTTCGGCTCGGTCAACCAGACCTGGTCCGATTCGAATCGGGCTGGTTTTAAAATTATGGCCACAGGTGCAAATATATCATCATAATCTATGCCTTCCTTTTGAGAGAAGCCTCGGGCAACAAATCTTGTCTTGTATTTTTCAGCACTACCATCAGATCCATGCTTGATCTTATAAAGCCATTTCGAGGTGACAACAAATTTGTCCTCCAGTCTCGAGACCACTTCCTAGACATCATTTTTCATAATGGAATCATATTCTTCGTGCGTAGCATCCTTCCAAACTTGATGATTTACGGCTTCTTCAAATGATCCAGGCTCAGATTGTACAATTGTACTCATGGCTGCTAGATACCCTTGGTATCTATTCGGCTTCTTGCTTTCACGGAATGTCCCCCTTGGGGCAATATGTCTCTCAACATCTGCGAGAATATCCCTGAGCCATGGGGGTCTTATGTTATTTGAAGGTGGTGGATCAATGGGATCCATAGGTACTTCAACATCGTGCATCAGTTCATCCTTCGACTCTTGCTGCTTCCCTTTTTCTTCATCCTGTCTTCCTTGGAGCTAGGAAGATTTCTCACTTTCTTGAAGGCAGCATCTTCATCGAAGGTGACATCGTGGCATATCTCCACTTCTCTTTGACCAGGCACATAGATTCTATATGCCTTCGAAGTTTCATTGTAGCCCACAAACATTCCCTTGTTTCCAGAAGCATCCAGCTTGCTTCTCTTTTCTTTTGGCAAATGAAAGTAAACAGGACAACCAAAAACTCTAAAATGAGAAACATTAGGTTTCTTACCAGAGAAGACTTGATCGGAAGTTTTGGAGTCGAGAGTGGAATGCGGGCATCTATTTTGAACATACACAACAGTGTTTGCAGCTTCTCCCCATAGAAACTTCGGAAGACCTTGGTCACATAGTATGGCGCGGGCAGCTTCCACAATGGTCCTGTTCTTTCTTTCAGGAACACCATTTTGCTCAGGAGTATATACAGTTGTGGTCTCTCTCTTAACGTCAACTTCTCTGCAAAAGTTATTGAATTCGTTTGACTCATACTCGGTCCCATTGTCAGTCCTCAAAAATTTGATTCTCTTCTCGGTTTGATTTTCCACCAAGGCCTTGAAAGTACAAAACCATTTGAATGTTTCATCCTTCTTCTTCAAGAAATATATCCGGGTCTTGCGGGAGAAGTCATCTGTAAAATTCATGTAATAGGAACATCCTCCCAAGGATGTCACCGGCAACATACCACATAAATCAGAATGTATCGACTGCAAGATATCAGTTGTCTTTGTGACACTTGAGGGGAATGGTCCCCTTGTATGCTTCCCTTCGACACAACCCTGACATATACCTTCATGATCATGTCTAAATTCAGGCATCCCTGACACCACCTTCCCTGCCTTGGGAAGGGCTTTGTAATGAAGGTGTGAAAACCTCCAATGCCATAACTCTATTTGAAGAGTTGTATCACATGACATAGCCCCCAATGGATTTCCTCCAACCTGGTAGAGTGTATCAACTCTAAAACCAATAGTAAGAGCTTCCTTGAAGTTCTTCTTCCGGATGCATACCTTTCCATCAACAAATGCCACCTTGAACCCTTTGTCTTCCATTGCCGAAATAGACACAAGGTTCTTCTTCAAATCAGGTAAGTACAACACATCTTGTAAACCGAGGACTTGACCTTGAGATAAATGAAGGGTCACAGTCCCTATCCCTTTCATGGGATAGGTGGCATTATCTCCAAGTATAATTTCTAGATTAGTATCCTTCTCAATCAAATTAGAGAGGGCTTCTTTATAACCAGTGAGGTGCCTTGAAGCACCATTATTAATCAACCAGACATCCAGGGTGTCGGGAGGAGATCCAGTAGAGAGGGCAGATACAAGAATAAATTCATTTCTCTTCTTATCAACAACATAAGACTCATCGTACCTGGAGTTTCTTGACCTCTTAAAAGGTTGCCCATTTCCACTACAATCAGAGGGAGCCTTCCTTTTTCCTTTGAACCTGTTGTTCCTTTGATTGCCATTCCCCATGGAGTCGTTGTTGTCATCATCCCTAGGAGAGTCCCTTCTAGTAGGGCACTCTCTTTCATAGTGAACAACCTGTTACAAGTGTAACATCTTCCCTCCCTTCCTTTGGGCCCTGCTCTTCCATTGTTTTGATTTCTCAGACCACCATTGTTCCTCTTCTTTGCATGAACAGTGAAGGCAGTAGGGTCACCTCCATTTCCATTAGAGTGATGATTTCTCTCCATCATTCTTGTCTCCTCTTCAGTGCATCTCGTCAATATTTTATCAAAATCAGGAATCACATTATTATTAAGAATACTGGTATTGAATACATACCAATCACGGAGTAGACCTCCAAGTGCAATGAGAACCATCTCTCGATTAGCTATTTCTTCTCCAATTGCTAGAAGATTGTTCCTGATTTCAGTGAGCCTCATAAAATAGGATTGAATGGATTTATCCTTGCCCTTCTTAATATTCTTCAATTGATTCTTGAAGAAAAGAACTTGATTAGCATTGCTAGCCCTAAACATGCTAACCAGCTTATCATATATCTCTTTAGATGTGCTCAGCTCAGAAATGTAAGCAACCAAGTGCTTATGAATAGAAACCCTGATAATCATCTTTGCTTTGATTTCCCCTTTTCTATACTTCGTCTTTGTGGCAGTAGGTGCATTTGATGGATGCTCTTGAATCTTCCCCTGCACATAGTCCATGACATCTTGATCTCCTAATGCCAAATCCAAGGACATCTTCCATGCATGATAATCAGACTTATCATGCAATTTATCATCAGACTTGAAACCCTTATGGGTTGAGGATGCCATTGGTCCTTGATAGGATTTCTTCTTCCATGATTTCTCTTCACAATAGCTTGGACTTTGTCTTCACCTCAGCTTTGATTCAATGTCAAATTTAGATAGACATGGAGTGTTCTATGCTTAATGCAAATTTACTTCAATCTTTCTTAGGCCCAATTCAAATTAGCAATCACATAAACATGAAATTAAAATGCTGATAGAACACAATAATAGATCAACAGAAGACAAGCCAATAATATAGATCAGATTTTACAATTCTTCTTGTTCAACAAAGACATAGGATAGTGTGCATTATGGAAGTAAACAAGATGCATCAGCCAGCAAAGTCTTTCTTAGATCAGCCAACCCTCCAAGTGTCACACCCACAGCCCTCAAAGACAGCTCATCAAAAGTCAATGCTAGACAACCAAAAGTCCACGCAAAAAAGTCAACACAGGATAGACAACAGAAAGTCAATGCTGCAAATTTAGGGCTTCGGTCAAGCTGCTCCATTTTCCTCGATCTTTTAGCCTAGTTGTACGGCCTTCAAAAATCAGATTTTCAACAAAGATTGGAGGTCAAACAGTGAAGGGTTGACCACAGTCAACGCACAGCAAACAGCCCTAAAACAGATCCACATATTTCCCTAGCTTCAACTCCGCACGTGTGAAGGAAAGAGGCCTCCAAAGGCTATCGAACCAATCAGATCACAATGAGAGAATGTGTGATGAGTTGATGAGCAAATGACCTCCAAGTCTCTCTAATTTATATCCATCAGTAAGGGAGTGTGACACATCTATTAGGCTTGTGAGCCTACATTACAAATCTGGCCAACCTTGCACATGTGTGGAAAATAAAATCAAAATATATGTTCTGCTCATCCAAACAAGGTGATCTTTAGATCAATCTTGCACCTCTCTTTAAGAGGAATCCAACAAAAATATGATCATCATCATATGAGCAGTGCAACATGGAGTTTGGATGTAGTTGCCCAAAATTAACAAGTAGAGTCGAAAATGTGTCCTTGATGCAGTATTGATGCAATATTGATGCAATATTGAAGCAGTGTTGATGCAGTATTGTTGCAGTCGATCTTTGAAGGTTGGAACAACAGTTTTAAGGTTGACTTGGTGGAGGAGGAAGGTCTTTTGGTGTAGGGTCTTGGTCTATCTCAACTTGAATTTTCTAATGGAAGAGTTTAACTGGGTTTTCCCCTATCAAGGGGTTTTAGCCCTGGCTGAGTGCCTACATCTGGTGTCATTGATCTTTGTGTTTTTTTTTATGATTGCTTGATGAAATAAAGATAAAGAACAATAAGAAAGTTAATAAGAACACAAAGATATCATAAGTAATTATCAACGTAAGAAAATCTTTCTACCTTTTTGAATTTCTAACACCAAGAAGCAAGCATCCATGGGTATTGGTAAAAATAAAATAGTGAAAGGGTAAGTGGTTTAATTGCTTGTTGTACATCTAGGAACCATGGTAATCACTAATAATGCTAAGTGATCAATTTTTAAGAGGAAAACCTAAGTCAGGGATCCATCTAACCAACATATGATAGATTTAAACCTATGTTGCACAAAATGTCCAGGAAGCCAATGTTTTGGGCCATACCAGTACCTAGAACACCGAAACGCGGCCAAAATGTCAGGCATCGTATTGAATGGCGTCCCATGATTTTGGGACGTAGTACGATAAGGCACCCGACATTTCGGCCACGTTTTAGCCCTTTTCCGTAGCATTTTGACACTTTTTAGGTGTTTTGCGAGCCCTAGATGTGGCCAGCTTGTGTGTGGGGCCTAATTTCTAGCTAAAACTGACTTAAAAAATCAAAAATTTGCTGGGAAAAAGAACTCTAGAAGAAGTTTATTATTAAAAAAGTAAAAAATAAAACAAACATCCTAGTGATGCAACTAGAAGTGGAATTGCCTATTCTTCCAATTCACGGATTGGTTCTATTGAACAAGCATCTTGTTCTATTTTTTATGATGAGGATGAGGATTATGATGATTAGTGACATGTAATTTTATTTGTCTTTAGCTCATGTTTTTTTCATGTAATTGTGTGAGCTTCCAAAGAACGCTTTGAGTGTAGAACCATTCTTTGAATGAGCTAGGGTTTGAGGTCATCTTGATGATTTTCTTGTGCTTAGCCCTTATGTAACCCTTCTTGATGGTTCAATGTCCTCTTTGATGCCTTGACCTTTCTTGATACTTCTCTTGATGGTTCTTTTACAAGTTTCATTTCTTCTCATGCCACCTTAGCTCTGATACCATGTTGAGAAATTTATGGTAGCTAGATTAAGTGATTTCTCTTACTTTGATAACCGCTTGTGAGGTATTTTTATTTAATTAGCTTTTTCTTTCACTTGATTATATTTAGTGTCCTTATCATCAAACTACCAAACCATAAAGAACAATGAGACAAGAGGACTCAAGATATAAGTTATCAGCCAAGGCCAAAACCTCTCTTCTTGAGAGGAAAATCCACAAGAACTTTTCTCTTCTTATAGAATTTCAAATGACGAATTTCAAGACCTATGACCCTTGACCAAGACCCCTCCAAGACCGAGTCAGTGTCCTACTTGAATAACTTAACTTCTTTCAAAAATCAACCAAGTCAAACTGGCCTACTACCTACAACTTTTCAAGACTTCGAACTTGTAACTTAATTGCAACTTCAGCATTTCTCTTACCTGCAACTTTTCGACCTCTTGTATTTTTCGCACGTGTGGTAGTTCTAGGGTCATTTTGATCGCTTCTTCACTTCGCTTGGAGAGAGCTTACTTTCTTAAGAATTCATCTTCTTAAACAAGTCTTCTTGGCACCAAAACGAGACTTCTAGATAGCTTTGTAATTCGGTCTACCTGAGGCAGATGTATGCCCTAATTTTCTTCGCACGTGTGAGGTATTTTAGCCCAAAAAAGTTCTTTTTATCCTTCGTTCTTCCTTCTTGTGTCTTCTCTCTTCTTCGTTGGCTATTTCTTGTCTTCTATTGCTAAGGATCGAAATTCTTGTGCTTGTCTTCTTCCTTCCAAATGAGGTTAATTTCTTCCTTATATATATAGGCTTCTTCAAGAGGTCGAACAACTCTTCAATAGGCCGACATGTCTTCTTAAGGAGGCCAACTTCACAATAGATAGGCCGACTTGTTGACTGTTGTATGACAAGGTCTTGGAGGGTCTCCTTGAGATTTTTGACTATATAAAACTTTTTTTGAATTGATAGAATAAGCCCAAATGGGTCTCCATACATGACAATGACTCACTAAACTTGTTGACTCAATGACAAGTCCTAGAAGCACTCAATGGGTGCTTGACCTAAAACCTTGAGCATAAAACCCATGCATCAAGAGCAACAATAATAAATTTCTTTTTCTTTTTTATATCAAATACATAAAATCATTATGAACACTGAACCTATTTACATATTTCAACACAATGTACACCTACAAATAAGCAAGTAGCTGGAATTCTGACGAAGGCTTTGGGGAAGGTGAGATTCATCTTCTTCAAAGATAAGATGGGTGTTGTGCAGAACACCTTCCTTGCTAAAAGGGAGTGTTAGTTTATGTAGCTCTGACAGGTGTTCTAGTCTCAGCAGGTGTCAATGAGGCTAGGAACATAAATGGATTAATTATCTCCAAGACCAGTTTATTTTATAAAAGGAAAACGCCTTAATTAGATTTATTAACCCATTATTAATTATTTTCCTAAGTCTAACTTAGGAAAATTTGTTAATTAATCAATATTACTTGAGACAAGTCAATTTCTCTCTAATGACTTCTAGAAAAGTGACATGGATCAAGATGATCTTAGCCATCGATTGTGATTAAACCGTGGTCAATAATTACTCAATGAGAGACTATAAGAGGAAATCGATGGGGCTCTTGGAGATCACTATTCAAGTTCAAGTGATGCGCAATGATAGCATGGGAGACACCAGTAGCAAAGGGTTTCAGCAAGAGTAATTAAGGAGAGATTTGCTAAATAAAATGTCTTCAGAGTGATTCCAGTTTTCTGAGATACAAAAGGAGGTCAAATTATACTGCAAGAGGGAGGAAGAATTTTCCAGTGTGAGTTGCCAGATTACCAATACGAGTTGTCAAAGACAGTTTTGATTGACAATTTCCAGATTGATTTGTTTGGGGGGCAGTGCGGGTGGGCTATTCAAGTTGTTGGAGAAAAAAAAAACTTGTGTATTAAATTTCCCGAAGGCAGTGTGAATTTCTGGGAGTGCCAGTGCGCATTTCTAGTGGGCAGTGCGAGTTCACAGAGGGAGTGTGAGTTGCCCAATAGAGGCCAACTTGATTTGCAGAGGAAGATATTTGATTTTCCTGTTCGATTTGGTCAGTTGAAGTGAAGAGACAAATTGTTGGAGCATTGCCAGTGTTAGGCAAGCAGTTTATGTGCATTCTCAATTTGTTGAAGAATTAATAATATAAACCCTCATCTACAGAACTAGTTTTCCCCATCCTGGGCTTTTTCTAAGGACAATATGTCCAAAAATATAGGTGTCCATATTATGTGCAATGTTTTATTAGTTCCTGTGATTTATTATTTGGTGAAATTTGCAGTTGTGTTTTTATTCGATATTTGCAGTAAATTAAATTTTTGGAACAAATCAACCAAATGATAGGAGAATAATTACCAGATTAACTACAATAGAATTTTCACAATGGGTGTTTTCTCTTATCCAGATGCAAGTTCCCAAACTAAATAGGGATGGGGGACATATGCTTGGAAACTTGCTCATGATCTTGGTTTAGCAAGTCCATTTATCGAGGAGCGGTCAAATTTTGTTGGGGCTCTTGTCGTTGCCATGATCAAACTTTCAAACGAAGATGACGACCAACTCATATTGATCAAAAATCCCTCAATAGGGATTTTCACAGCCAAGCTATGTTATCAAGCCTTGATGGAAGGTCAATCAAATGGTTTGTCAACGTAGTCGTGGTGTTTCCTGTGGAAATATAAAGGCCCCCTCAAGCATAAGTTAGGCTTGTGGCTCGCATTTTCCAATAAACTTCTTACATGGGAAAATTATTTAAAGAGAGGATGGTTGGGCCCTGCTTGGTGCTCCCTCTCCAAATCAAACGAAGAAACCATACAACATATTTTCATCCATTATTTGTTTTCCCAGCAAGTCTAGTCATTCACCAAACATTTTCTGAACCAAGTTGTCACCTAAAGTGTACACCTGAGGCACAACGCTCATAGTAGGGGTTGTCACCTATTCCCTACTCACTTCGTTTAAGATTTCTCCTAGGCAAGCTAAGGGGAGTAATCCCTAAAGGTAAATAAAAGAGGAAAACTTGTTGGAGCAACAAGTTCTAGGAGACTAAGGGCATGGCAATCACTCCTCTAGGAAACATGCTTAAAAGTTAATTAGCAAGTGAAATTATAATTGAGCAATGTAATTTATTAGAGAATGATTTGATTAAATTGATACGACACTTAATAGGATAAACAGTGATGAGACCAATGCCCTGATAACAATGCTCAAATACAAATTGAAGCACTTGCTCATAATAAACTATATCTCAAGTTACAAGAGAAACAATGTTGCAAGACAATGTTAGTATGAGAGATCAAAAGATTGCAATAACTAGATATATGAGCAATAAGAGATGGACTTGCAGATGTAAATAAAATATGTACTTCAAGTAAAAGGATATTCAATAAGCCTTTAAATTGGCAAGTATAATAGTGTAAGACTACCAGGTAAATAAATTAAGATCACAATTCCAATTATAGATAATCAATTGAAATGCAAAATGAAGATGCAAGAACTACCTATGTGAAATGCAAGATCTTGGTTGATTTTAATTATATGCCTATTCTAAGGTGAAAGCCTTCCCCTCAATTGTTTTGAAACAAGTCTTAAACAAAGTTGTAGAATGAATTGTTGGGGAAGGAGGCTAAGGCCTCATTAACGATACCTACCCAGGAGTTCTAACAACCCAAGTGTCTTCGTTCCTACAAGGTATTGCTCACAAGAGAACTACAAGGTCACTCGTTTTTATCATTCAGCAAGGATCAAGTTCCTCAAATTGAATAGTGGAGAGGGTTTGTCTAACTTTATATCAACCAAGCTTATGCTTGGCGGTAAATTTTAAGATGCAAATCTAAGACTAATATGCAAATGCAATTGTTAAACAAATGCTCCAGATGAGACTAACCACAATGCTTCAAAAGTAAAATCCTTCAAAGGTATCAATAACAAAATACAATTCCACTTTCAATTGATTAAACTAAGAAGTGTGTATTAGAGTATTTGTTAAAATTGGACAACTAGGTCCAAACTCCATGTTGTGATGCTCAGATGAAGATACCAAAATTTTTATTGGGTTCCTCTTTCGGGGAGGTGTAAGATCAATCTAAAATTGATCTTAATTCGATGAGCAGAACATTTATTTTGAATTTATTTTTAATAATTTCAAATATGTGCAGGTCGACCTTAAGGTTTTACACCCCCAGCAAATGTGTCACACACCTCAGTGATTGATATAAATAGAGTCAACGTTGGAGGACATTTCACTCATCTCATCCTCACACATCATCTCTCCTCTTCTGATTGGTTCGAGCTCCTTGGAGGCAGTTTCAGATCACACGTGGGAAAAAAGGACGCTGCCATTGTTGTTGTCGTTGTTGTCGTTACTGCCATTGCTGCCATTGCTGCTGTCGTTGTTGTTGCCGTTGCTGCCGTTGCTGTCGTTGGGGTAGCGTTGACTTTTCTAGGGTTGATTTTGAGTTGACCGTGTGGCTATTTTGAGGGCTATTGTGACACACGCTGGGTTGGCTGACCAAGGAGACTTTGCTGGTTGAAGCATCCTGTTGACCGCCGTAACGCACCACCACATTTTTCTGTTTCTGGTTTGTCTTCTATAGATCCACTGGTATGTTTTATTAGCGTTTTACTTGATTGTTTATGTGATTGTTGTGGTGAAAATTAAAGTTGCATCAAGCATAGAACATCTACATAAATTTACATGGCATCAAAGCTGAGGTGAAGACAAGCCCTAATTTATAACAATCACCGAAGAAGAAAAGGGGTTCCACAAACTATGGCTTCAAGGAGGATGACAAATTGACTGGAAAGGATGACCGCCATGCTTGGAAGATGATATTGGATCTCAAATTGGAAGACCAAGATGTCATGGACTATGTGCAGGGTAAAATCCAAGAACCTCCATCCACTGCTACTGCTGCTACCAAAACAAAGTACAAGAAGGGGGAGATCAACGCAAAGTTGATGATCAGGGAATCCATTCATAAAAGTCTGGTGGCCTACATCTCTGAGTTGGGCACATCCAAAGAGATGTATGACAAATTGATTCTCATGTTCAAGGCCAACAATGCGAATGAAGAACTATTCTTCAAGAATCAATTGAAGAATCTGAATAAAGGCAAGGATGAGTCTATCCAATCATACTTTCTGAAGCTGACCGAGATCGGGAACAATTTGCTGGCTATTGGGGAGACAATAACTGATCGAGAGATGGTACTCACCGCACTTGGAGGGCTCCCATTTGAGTGGCATGTGTTCAACACTACCATTCTCAATAATAATGTGATACCTGACTTTGACGAGGTATTGTCGAGATGCGTTCAAGAAGAGACAAGAATGAAGGAGGATGAAAATGAAGGGAATGTTGCCTACACTGCTCATTCTAGAAAGAAGAACTTTGGTGGTCCAAAGATCAAAGGAAGAGCAGAGGCACAAGGAAAGAAGGGCAAGTGTTACACTTGTCATAGGCCAAGTCACTATGCTAGAGAATGTCCTTTCAAGAAAGATTCTCCCGATGGTGATGACAATCAAAGGAACAACAAGTTCAAGGGAAAGAGGAAGGCAACCTCCGGCGGAAATGATCAACCTTTCAAAAGGTCAAGAAATTCTAGGTATGAGGACTCAAATGTTGTTGATAAAAGAAATGAATTCATTCTTGTATCTGCCCTCTCTGCTGCATCTCCACCCGAAACTATGGATGTCTGGTTGATAGATAGTGGTGCCTCGAGGCACATCACTGGCTTCAAGGAAGCACTCTCTCTGGGAAAGAGACCATCATGGCTCAGGGAGCTCAGGGACACTCTCGAGGATGCTAAGGGACATGCAGCCCAAAAAGGGGGACATTCCGTGAAAGCAAGAAGCCGAGTAGATACCAAGGGTATCTAGCAGCCATAAGTACTATTGTACAATCCGAGCCTAGATCCTTTGAATAAGCCGTAAAGCATCAAGTCTGGAAGGATGCTATGCACGAAGAGTATGAGTCCATTATGAAGAATGATGTCTGGGATGTGGTTCCAAGACCGAAGGACAAAGCAATTGTCACCTCGAAATGGCTCTACAAGATCAAGCATGGATCTAATGGAAGTGCTGAAAAATTCAAGGCAAGATTCGTTGCCCATGGCTTCTCTCAAAAGGAAGGCATAGATTATGATGACATATTTGCACCTGTGGCCCAATACACCACCATTCGATCTATTATAGCCCTTGTTGCTATGCAAGGATGGAGTCTTCAGCAGATGGATGTGATGACTACATTTCTGCATGGTGCGATAAAGGAAGAGGTATATGTGGAGCAACCTCTGGGGTTTGAAGTCCAGGATCGGGACTCCCATGTCTGCAGGTTGAAGAAAGCCCTCTATGGGCTAAAGCAAGGACCCAGAGCTTAGTACGAGAGGATAGATAGCTACTTGATGAAGTTGGGCTTCACTCTAAATAATGTTGATCCGAACCTTTACTTCTAGGTTGTCAAAGGGAAGCCTCTCATTCTGGTGATGTATGTGGATGACCTCTTCCTGACATGTGCTAACCCTCTCATTCAACAGTGCAAGAGGAAGCTCGCTGCTAAGTTCAAGATGAAGGACCTAGGACTGATGCACTATTTCCTAGGCTTGGAGGTCTGGCAGAGACCTGACAAGATTTTCCTTTCTCAAGGAAAATACATTGTGAAGCTTCTGGAAAGATTTATTAGGGTGGACTGCAAGTCCGGGTCGACACCAAGGCTCGATCATATAGGAACTGATGAGCAGGTCGCAGATATTCTCACAATGCCCTTGGGGAAGGTCATGTTCCTAACCTTCTGTGAGAATCTTGGAATCGTGGAATGACCCTATTCAGAGGGTCTTGTTGGACGATGAGCTCTAGGAGCTCTGGGGGCCCTTGGGGATAGTTCCTCGGAGCTATAAGCACATACGGGGCTAGGCTTACCGAACCTTGTGGTGCTTCTACCCCACCTTTATGATATTTGAGTAGGTTCACCTCTCATGATCTATGCCCCGTATGCATCCTACCCACTGAGTTCCGCACTCATGGGAAGTACCTCTCATTTGGCCAATGAGGTGGGAAAAGCTAGAGACTAGTAGCAAATACTGATGGATGCAACAAAGATTGTCGTACTCTCTATCTAGGATGGCACGTGTCCAACCACTTGATCTGGGATCAAATATAGTGAGGTTTCGAACCTCCTACTGACTTCGGGTCAGATGAACCAACTTCGGGTTCGTATGTGACTCTTTGACTCCATGTGAGGTTTCAGACCTCCAACTGACTTCGGGTCAGTGAGACTAACTTCGGGTTAGTATATATGACTCTCTTGAGTCCAAGTGAGGTTTCGGACCTCCTATTGACTTCGGGTCAGATAAACCAACTTCAGGTTGGTATGAGACCCTTTGTGAGTCCTATAGAGGTTTCAAACCTCTGGGCTAAATCTGTCAGCCAGGAATGATGTCTTTGTGACTGACCCATTACTGTTCTGAAATAAAGAGGCTAGCAAAGCAAGTTACGGCGGGATGACGCACGATGTTTGATTGCACAGGTCGATGGAGTTCTCCCTAGTTGAGAGGGAGTGTTAAAATTGGACAACTAGGTCCAAACTCCATGTTGTGATGCTCAGATGAAGATACCAATATTTTTATTGGGTTCCTCTTTCGAAGAGGTGTAAGATCGATCTAAAATTGATCTTAATCCAATGAGCAGAACATTTATTTTGAATTTATTTTTAATAATTTCAAATATGTGCAGGTCGGCCTTAAAGTTATACACCCCCAACAAATGTGTCACACACCTCAGTGATTGATATAAATAGAGTCAACGTTGGAGGACATTTCACTCATCTCATCCTCACACATCATCTCTCCCCTTCTGATTGGTTCGAGCTCCTTGGAGGGAGTTTCAGTTCACACATGTGAAAGAAGGATGTTGCCATTGTTGTTGTCGTTGTCGTTGCTGCCGTTGTTGTTGCTGGTGTTGCTACCGTTGTTGTCGTTGGGGTAGCGTTGACTTTTCTGGGGTTGACTTTGAGTTGATCGTGTGGCTGTTTTGAGGGCTGTTGTGACACATGCTAGGTTGGTTGACCAAGGAGACTTTGCTGGTTGAAGCATCCTGTTGACCACCGTAACGCACCACCACATTTTTCTGTTTCTGGTTTGTCTTCTTTAGATCCACTGGTATGTTCTATCAGCGTTTTACTTGATTGATTATGTGATTGTTGTGGTGAAAAGTAAAGTTGCATCAAGCATAGAACATCTACATAAATTTATAGTATTAATATGATCAATAAATCCCGAAGAAACAATTATGGATTTCTCAATAAAGCAAACACCATTCCACTTATATGATTGAATTAGCACTTAGCAATTTGAGCACAATTTGTTTAATTATAATAAGATTAGCTTATGCCAATAATAAATGAAGCAAATAAAAATTTACCCAATGAAGCAATGCAAATTGGATCTATGAAAAAGATAGAACAATTTTGATGGAATTACCAATTACATGAAATTATTAAAATGCAAATTAATTTAAATAGATAATAAAACCACCATAAAGTTAGATCAAGGTAAAAACAAGTGATTAAAATGCTATTGCAAGATGTGACTTAAATTTAACAATGAAGCATTAAGTGAAAAATGAAAAAGTTAGTAATGAGACCTAATTACTAGGTTAGTAAGTTAGTGAGTCAACTGGAGATCCTCCAAAATAGGAGGTGGGATACCATGGGGGGGAAACCCCAAGCTCCCTCTAAAAAAATTATTTTATTAAAGTTACAAAATAACGCCCTTAGACAAATGAAGGATTTTTTTGGTTTTAAATAATCTTAAGGAGGTTTTATAAATAGAACTTTAATTTTCCCCCTCAAGATGAAAATAAGGGAAAATTTTATAATGATCTTATGAACTTCATAATAGTGAAATTTCTCCCAAAAAAGGAATAGACTTTCTTCGAAACAATGCACTCCAAAAAAAAAATTGGCGTCCAAGCACAAGGAGGATATAAATAGGGAACCCTGGAAAACTCTCAAATAGTTGCACTCAATGCTTCCAAAGCTTTTCGCTCAAAGAAAAATACAAATTTATCTTGTGGCCAGGAGATGAATGCTTCAACAAATTTAATCGAATCTCCTCAAATTTTAAATATGGAAATGCTTGCGGCTGAGAAGAATGCAGCTCATAAATTTCAAGATTAATTTCAAACAATGGGTTCTGGAAGCTTTGCTTGGGATAAGGGTATCTTCAAAACCTGCTTGCCGATCTTTCTCAAATCAAACTTTAAGATTCTTCTGTAATATGATTTGATAAACCCTAGCCAATTGATAAATGCATAGTGATAAGTCTAAGAGGAAATATGGCTCAGAAAATCTTCAAAATTAAATCAAAGCTTCAGCATCAGATCTTCTTCAAAATCAGTGTCAGATTCCTCCAAAAATTGCTCGAATTTGCCTGCAAAAAACGTTAGGATTTTCAGGGCATTGTACCAGAGTTTGTGGCAGCACTAATACGCCCACGGCTAGGAGAGAAAAAACCCCCTAGAAGCTTGTGGTTACCATTCAATGTTTACAAATTGAAATAAAGCCTTACAATGTGATTCTCCATTGAGATCTTGATGATAAACCCATTTTAAGAAATCGATATTTGCAAAACGTCAAGGGTTAGATGAAAAAGAAGAATTAGTGAAAAGTGCAATACCTAAAAGGCTTCAGGTTTGGTGGGTCTGAGCCTAAAAGGGTTTGCGGCCCTCCAGAAATAAATATAACTCCAACATATGGTAAACGAAGGCCTATAAAAGGGCCAGCGGCTTCACCCAAAAAAATACAAGTTCTACAAGAATGAAACCCCAAGTCGGATCTTCAAATAAGTTAGAAAATGTCATAAAAAATATTTAACAAATTTTTTAAGTGAAAAAAACCCAACAAAATATGAAGAAAAGGGCCAGAAACCCTAGCACAGTCAATGGAGGGCTTCAATAAATTTTGCAGGATTTTTGTCTATGCTTTAAAAATTGATTTTGCCCCAGAATTCTAAATCGATCCACCTTCAAAAAGGAATTGTTAAAAAACAAACCCTCACCTTGTCCTCAAATCTGCAAGAAAACAATAAGATAGAACCCAAAATATATACAAGGGTGAGAAAAATATTTACAGAAATTATTTACAAAATTTACAATGTTTTACAAATAATTTACAAGTTTGATTTATGGATATGAGGACGCCTTCGCCCATAAATCAAAAAATATAGCTCTAGAAATAGCAGATATATCAATGAAAGTTCTTTAAAATAAGTGAAAGATTTGATTTGTAAATAGATGATCTTGGCAGAATAAAAGGCAAGAAACTCCCTTAAACGAGCTTCGCTGATAAGTCTTTAGGAAATCCCATTATGGGTTCTTCAGTCCTTGTTCCTCAAGCAGTTGGTTGGTTCAACTAAAACTTCCCCAAGGACTAGAGATTTAATCAAAATAATAATTTCTACACACTCGAAAGATATTTGTTAGATCCACAGAGGTTTGGATAGCACAGTGGTAGAGGAGTCTAAAGGTTTAACCGAAAACCAATAGATCTACTCAACCTAGTGTGTTTCTCAAAATCTAAACAATGATGCCAGATAACTATACGTCGATAAACCTTCAAGAGCTAATGGAAATAACAAAATTAAAGCACTAGTAGAAAGTAAGCACAATATCATAAAACTTTACCACAAAAAGCTGAAGAAGAACACCATAGATTTGCCCCCAAAGTCTTTTTATTATATTAATCGAAAACAAATTAATATGGAGCTTTAGAGCCAAATTATTCCATCCAAAGATGTTTACAGAGAGGAGCCTTAGGCTCAAATTATAGAAAAGTGAGAGATCTAGATCCCCCTCCAACAAGTGGAAAACAGTTAGGTCCAAAGATATGCACAAATTTGACTTCATCCCAAAGAATAATAGCTAGTTGAAGCTTGATCCATGCCAAATTTCAATCTTGTACCTTGATCTGGAAGAAGAAATTCGAATTTGTTGAAGAAGGCTTTGATCCCGATCCAAAAAATATTTTTTCCAACCTTTTTTCCTTGAAAATTGCTCCTTAACTAGTGCACATTTTCCAAATATGTGAGTGAATGCGTTTACTGTGATAATCACCAAATAAATGTCCCTTTATCCATATGAGGGAAACCAAGTAAATTTAGTTTACTAATAGACCCTGTTACCCACCATTTCGTCGGTGATATCCCTAGGAGAAATTTTTTCTCCATCATGGACCTCGGCCAACAACCAGCAGCCCCTCGCAGCCCTTAACTAGCGCGTTGTGCCATTTCTCCGCCACCTGAGCCAGCCATGTGGTCCCTCATCCATCTGTATTGATCGTATGTTTGAAGGCGGGCCTCCCAAACCTAAAGGTATGTCTTGTCATTTGATAATTGAGTATTGGGTTTACTTATCATGGACACTTTTGTGCATGGATTGATGCGAAGATTTAGCGGAAAGAGTGGGCTTAGTTTGTGCTTCTGTCCCCTTGATCTCTTTTGGATGTTACCCTTGGATTTTAGTCCCGTGGGATCTCCCTTACAGACCATTTGGTTTTAGGGCAGTACTACTTGGAAAACTTTGACTTTGGTTGCGTGGTCCCACTCCCTTATCCACATGTACTACTCCCCTTCCATTCACTATAACCCCATTCATCATCTCTCCCAAATGTGTCCACATTACCTCTCTGGGTCCAGATAGGGTTAGCATCCCCATTCCTTTGCAACCACCTTGGGTCAGGCTTGGAACAATGTCTCTGAGGCTGAAGCAGCTAAAAAGAAAAGTAAAAGCATAAATGGCCACATTCAACAGGAAAATGTACCACAAGATGCAAAATATGGTCGGGACAAACATAATTAGTAAGTGGGAAAAAGCCAATGCATGAGCTCAACCCCATACCCATGGCCATCACCCTAGTTCCATAGGTCCTAGATGAGCCTCCTTTATCATTCAGGAACCCATGACTGTCCCAACCTCGGGAGGGAAATGAACCGCCCCACCAAAAAGGGGATAATCATTGTTATATCTTACACATCGTGCTCTTGTCCTTTGAGCCCCAAGCAGTTAATCAAATAAAAATCATAAAAGGAGAAATGTATATAAAGAAGGGTGGAAAACTCAAGGTCAGGGCACCTCATGTACCATGATTGCTCCCTCCTACACATCATACACCTAGGTGTGGGGTTCCCTTTCTCTAGCTTCCCTTGTGGCCCGATATGCGGCCTAGGATTGTCCCTCTCATCGCCTACTCCATTTCACCTCTTTATCATATACCACCACCATTTGAGGGATGTACCTTGGATATACTATCCCCTCTAAAGGTAGAAACCACCTAATAAGGTACCTGGTTAACCCACTTTGGAGCTAGGAGACATTAGCACATGCCAAAGCCTACTATGGAAGGGCATGCCATTATGAAGTGTCCACTTGTTGTCCATGGTTTGTAAGCTCTTTTACATGATTACTTTAATGATTTGTTGTACTAGAAGCCTAAGGGACACATTGGATCTAATGCAGGATTGCAGATGGTGTCCATTTGGGTTTGGTCTCTCTATACAGGGTCTTGACCTACCAGAGGGCCACATTAGCACATATAGGGTGTGTGCAGAGAGCCATAGGCCTCCACAGCAGTGAACAGCACTCCATGAATCCCCAAAGATTCTCAAAGATTCCTAGAGATCCACCTTTTGGACGAGGAAGATGCATTTCATACATTATGACCAGCTGGCCCCATAGGTACACCACACACTTGGCAAGTGTCCTAGGACTTGTACGATGACATGGCAGCAGTCATTCCATCATCTGAACCCTTACAAATGGTCTACAGGGATCTTCAACTCATATGGAGACCCATGAGGTCATTAGTGTGCCCCGACACCCACTAGGAGCACCACAGGTTTATTGTTTCGAGAACAAGGGACCACCCTTTTGTCCATCACTTTTGAGGATTTTATTCATCATTATGGCACTATGGACCTCATCAAGCCTCTTGGAGGGCCTTACGACATGCATAGATTATTATTTGACCTCCTAAGAGGCTTATTATTTCATTTGTGAGCTAGTTTGGTGGGCTTGTGACCAAAAGTTAGTTAATTTGCACCTTATTTTAATTTTAGGGGCTAATGCAGGCACATTAGGTAATTCGAACTCCTACTTGGTGTATAAATAGGTGTTGGAGGGTTCATTTGTGTCATCACTTGGATTGGGATCTCTCTCTCATTAGAGAACTTCAAAATTTTTCCTTGGTCAATATTTTTAGATGATGGATGAATTTTGATGTATGGATTGGGTTCTTTTCTATCTTGGAGCTTCTTATATTGCAAATGTGACGCTGGTTGGATATACTCTCTAACATGTAAGTGCAAATTTAATGTTATTTTTCATTTTGTTGCATACATTGGAACTTCACTATAATTAGGGCTAATTGCTACATGTGTTTAACTTGGAATTATGTGTCTATTTATCTTATTCTACGTATGGGCCATGTTGGATGAATAAAATCTCCTAGAGATCGTGTTATCTTGATAAGCCTTCACCATTCGTAACGAAGTATAAATGCTTTAAAATCACTTTTCTTTTCTTACCTCTTACATTGGAGCCTCTTTGAGCAAGAAACAAAATTTGTCTTCACCATTCTCTGTGACTCCATATCCCCAAGTGAAATTAGGCACTGGTCCATCAAAGGGTGATAATTTCAACCCCTTTTTACCTTTTTACCTTTTTCCCATTTTTTCTAGGGCTAGCCTCATTAGGTAACCTAGGGCATCAATTTCTCAGGAAACTGACCATAGGAAAATTTTGATCTCCTAGGGTCTACTGCGTTGGTGGGTCCCCTAGGTCTCCTCCGAATTTGAAGGAAATCCAACGGTGGAATCTCGGGACATCCGAAGCCCTAACTCTAGGATCAAGTTTTGCCCTAGTGTTCCCAAGGCTAGTACCTAATAGGACCAATTTGACATCTTTGAGCGAGAATTTTTGTCTAATCCTTTCCCCTCACCTTGGCCAGTTTAAGAACATTGTTGGTTGCCAAAATCCATCTCCTAACTTGGGCTAGGTCCATTTGGCCTCGTGTGGTCCCATTCTTCACCAAAGACTATTTATCAAGGACTACCAGGGAATCCAAGTTCCCAAGGGATTTTAGGGATTCGAAAACTCCTTTGCAAATCATATTCTTCTACCTCAACCCTCCAATCCTCATCCCCTCTCCCTAGAAAATCAAGTCCCTTGCTTAAAAAGCAAGCAAGTTCCATTCATCATCATATCCTAGGGAAAGGGTCTAAGGAGTCACTTCTCATATACTCGTTGACATATCCTCTATAAGTGAAAAAATCGAATCTCCTCCCATCAGTGAAAGTCCTAAAGGGCAGGGAGCCTTAGTTGTGGTGACAATGGGCTAAGTCTCCATCATTGCCCTTAACCTTGCAATTGCCCTTCTCAGGGAACCCCTTTAGGTCCCCTGCTGGATTGAGTGGTAACATTTCTGGCGTCATTGTCAGGGACACGAGACGTGTGTTTTGTTTCCCATACAAAGATTGACATATCATTATTGGCGACTCCATTAGAGGAACGAAGTCCTAGTTCCTCATTAAATTTCAATGTCAATGTTTGTAGGATAGAGCAAGCATATGTAAAATCAATTTCAATCAGCTTAGCAACTCCACATATGATCCCCATAGAATATTCAAAACCACGCGGGGCAAGACACCCAGCATTGGATACTAAAGTGATCCTAGAATACCCAAATGACATTAATCCTAATCATGGGCAAATCTTGCCTAGGTTTGATGATGACCCATCTTCACTAGTTAATCATGTGGCTAGTTTCATGGCATATATTTCAAAGGCCAACATTGTTCATGAAGATGTTCAGATTCATCAGTTCCTCCGCTCTATTGGGACCATACCTGGGGGTTGGCTTGAAAAATCATGTAAAACCTAAAAGTATCTCTTTTTTGTCCACCTTGGTTGACCACTTCTTAGCACACGAGAAACTCATATTAAAGGTGGTTGAAGATGTCATTCAAAGCCTGAATTCATTTAAGGCACTAAACTTAAGGACCTCCTCCATTCCTCATCACCTATTAATTGCTAAGCATTATGAATGGTTGCCCAAATTTGATGGAAATAGTGTTGATGTCGATAAATATATGCTTGATTTTATATGGGAATGTGCCTTATGGATGCCTAATGAAGATGGCGATGATATCTTTATGATGATCTTTGCATTGGCACTTGAGAGTAAGGCTAGGGATTGGTTTGTCAAACTTCCCCCAAAAAGTATTGAAAACTTTGATCAATTCAAGAATGTCTTTAAAAGGAAATCAGCTAACCAAAGCAACCTTAATCAAGAGAGCAAGGAAAGCCAAACCCATTTGGACTCTGAGGATTGTGCTGAAAAGGAAACTCATGAATTAAGAGGCATGCCTTCCGAGGCTGATAACACAAGACCTAGATCCCAAGAGCCCTCCGATATTGCAAGAATGGATGATGGAATATGAGAAATCTTGCAGGCAGTTGATGGCCACATATAACTCCCAAGAAATTTTCTCATACTATTGTGAGCAATCAGAAAGACTCTGTAAATTGAAGTGTGAATATAAAAGGAGTCCTACCAATGACCTTCTTCTTGAAGCATTCCATCAAAATCATTTAGTAAATACCTTGGATGTCATTCTTCGAGAATGGATGGAGGAGGAAAAGTCTTCCATGTCTAAAGAAGAGAATCAATGGCATCCAAACCAACACCAAATGTGTAGTGAAGAATGGGGTGATTATAAGGAAGATCATGATAGTCAAATAAATGAAGAATCTATGAATCACGTTTGGTTGTTGATTCGGGAATTGGGTATGACTATAAAAATAAAGACCCCATAGTCTCTCAAATCCATAAGAATGGGCTCAGGAAAGAAGAAGATACTTCGCCCCTTCGGAACAACAGTGTTGGCCCTTATGAATCCCTCCCTAGTGATTGGAAGGGTCTCTTCTTTATGTTCCAAGATGATTCAATCAAAGAAGAGCCTTCCAAAATTGTGGGTAATTCTAAGGACTCTAATATGAAAGAAACTGAGGAAGAAGCCTCCTTGAACCATACCACCAATACCGGGTTTTTCTTCATGTTTGGGAAATCCTCCACTTGTTATGTCACTGCCCCGGAGATGGATGTTTGTGACGAGGTTTGTTCCCCTAGTTTTGATGAAGAGCTAGTTTTCCTTACGAAAAAACAAGAATCTTGGTTTTTCCCCAAATACAATCACAAGTCCACTTCTTGTTTTCCCAATGACCAAAATAGTATCATCCTAAATATGTTTGAGTTTTTTACTCCTCCTTACCCTAAGGATGGTAGGCCCGAGATAGTTCTTCATCAAAGATTCATATACTTCGTCGTTGACATTTCCATCTCTTGGTTGGAGGATCAAATTAAATCATCTCGACTAATGTCTATTCCTTCTTCCAGTTTTCCTTTCTATGGCATATGGGTCTCTTGTTTTGCCACCACCCACCCTCGCAACCCCTCATATTATCATTCTCGTCTTTATTGTCATGTTCATTGCAAAAATAATCATGGAAGCAGGTGTTATTGTATTGATCAATTGACATGTTGGTTGCATTGGCCATATGACTATACCCAGCACTTGACATTGTACCATATGCATGTTAGAGTAGGATGCATTGCATGTTGATTTTTTGTAAAAGAACTAATCTCTTATGATATTTCTCATGATAGATTAGCTTCATTTATATTATAAATTGCATATTTTTATTACTTGTTGATTTTATGGTCTTACATTAAGCATGGGTGATCATAAGACACTTATAAAAACATGTTGCCCCGTGGTTTGGGCATTGATATGTGCACATAACAGATCTACGGTGACCAACAGATTGTTGGAATTCTCGTGACCTCCCATTCAAGTAGCTTTGCCCACCTCTTCAAAGGATTAAGTCCCAGTTGAAGCCAGATGTTACCTGCCATTTCATGGTTGATATCCTTAGGATAATTTTTTTCTCTATGATGGACCTCAGTCACCAGCCAGTAGCCCTTAAGTAGCTCGTTGTCCAATTTCTTCGCCACCTGAGCTAGCCATGTTGTCCCTCAGCCATCTGTATTGATCATATGTTTGAAGGTGGGCCTCCCAAACCTAAAGGTAGGTCTTGTCATTTGGTAATTGAGTATTGGGTTTACTTATCATGGACACTTCTGCGCATGGATTGATGGGGGGATTCGGTGGAAAGAGTGGGTCTAGTTTGTGCTTCTATCCCCTTGATCTCTTTTATATGTTACCCTTGGATTTTAATCCCGTGGGATCTCCTTTATTGATCATTTCGTTTTAGACTGGTACTACTTGGGAAACCCTAAATCTGGTTGTGTGGCCCCGCTCCCTTATCCACATATACTACTCCCTTTCCATTCACTATACCCTAATTCATCATCTCTCCCACATGTGTCCACATTGCCTCTTTGGGTCCACATAGGGTTAGCCTCCCCATTCCCTTGCCCCCACCTTGCGTCAGGCTTGGAACGATGCCCCAGATGTTGAAGCAGCTAAAAAGAAAAGTAAAAGCATAAATGGCCACATTGAACAGGAAAATGTACCACAAGATGCAAAAGATGGTCGAGACAAACATAATTAGCACATCGGCAAAAGCTAATACATGAGCTCTACCCCATACCCATGGCCATCACCTTGGTCCCATAAGCCCTAGATGAGCCTCCTTTAGCATTCAGGAACCCATCATTGTCCTAACCCCTAGAAAGTAATGAACCACTCCACCAAAAAGGAGGTGGTAATCACTGTTATATCTTACACACCATGCTCTTGTCCTTTAAGCCCCGAGCAGTTAATCAAAGAAAAATCATAAAGGAAAAAGATATATAAAGAAAGGTGGAAAAATCAAGGTCGAGGCACCTCATGTGCCACGATTTCTCCCTCCTACACATTATACACCCAGGTGTGGGCTTCCCTTTCTCTAGCTACCCTTGTGCCCCGATATAAGGCCCAGGATTGTCCCTCTCATACCCTACCCTTATGCCCCGATATAAGGCCCAGGATTGTCCCTCTCATTCCCTACTCCATTTCACCTCTTTATCATATACCACAACCATTTAAGGGTTGTACCTTGGACATACTATCCCCTTTAAAGGCAGAAACCACATAATAAGGTACCTTGCTATCCCCTTTAGAGCTTGGAGACATTAGCACATGCCAAAGCCCACTATGAAAGGGCATGCCATTGTGAAATGTCCACTTATTTTCCATGGTTTGTAAGCTCTTTTACACGATTATTTCAATGACTTGTTCTACTGGAAGGCAAGCAGACACATTGGATCTTATGCATAATTGCAGAAGGTGTCCATCTAGGTTTGGTCTCCCTATACGAGGTCCTGACCTTCCAGAGGGCGACATTGGCACATATAGGGTGTGTGTAGAGAGCCATGGACCTCCACATTAGTAGACAACACTCCATGGATCCCCAAAGATGTTTAGAGATTCCTAGAGATCCATATTTTGGACGAGGAAGATGCATTTGGTACACTATGCCCAACTGGCCCCATAGGTGCACCACACACTTGGAAAGTGTCCCGAGACTTGTACAATGACATGGCAGCATTCATTCCATCATCTGAGCCCTTACAGATGGTCTAAAAGGATATTCAAATCATACGGAGACCCATGAGGTCATTAGTATGCCCCCACACCCACTGGGAGCACCACAGGTTTATTGTTTGAAGAACAAGGGGCCACCCCCTTGTCCATCACTTTTGAGGATTTTACTCATCATTATGGCACTATGGACCTCATGAGGCCTCTTCGAGTGGCCTATAACATGCATAGATTATCATTTGACCTCCTGAGAGGCTTATTATTTCATTTTTGAGCTAGTTTGGTGAGCTTGTCACCAAAAGTTAGTTAATTTGCATATTGTTTTATTTTTAGGGGCTAATTCGAACTCCTAATTGGTGTTTGAATAGGAATTGGATGGATTCATTTGTATCATCACTTGGATTGGGATCTCTCTTTCATTAGAGAACTTCACATTTTTCCATGGTGGATATTTTTGGATGATGGATGAATTTTAATGTACGGATTGGGTTCTTCTCTATCTTGGAGCTTCTTATATTGCAAATGTGATGCTGGTTGGATATACTCTCTAACATGAAAGTGTAAATTTAACATTATTTTTCATTGCTGCATATATTGGAACTTCGTTGTAATTTGGGCTAATTGTTGCATGTGTTTAATGTGGAATTATGTGTTTATTTAGCTTATTCTACGTATGGGCCATGTTGGATGAATAAAATCTCTTAGAGATCGTGTTATCTTGATAAGCCTTCACCATTTGTAACAATGTATAAATGCTTTAAAGTCACTTTTCTTCTCTTACGTCTAACATTGGACAAAGTTGAGTTTTGAGGCCTTGTTGAGCAAAAAACAAAATTCGTCTTCACCATTCTCCTTGACTCCATATCCCCAAGTGAAATCAGGCACTGTTTTATCAAAGGGTGATCATTTCAACCCCTTCTTTACCATTTTCCCCTTTTTTCTTGGTCTAGCCTCATTAGGTCACCTAGGGAATCAATTTCTCGAGAAACTGACCATAGGAAAATTTCAATCTCTTAGGGTCTACTGCGCTAGTGGGTCCCCTAGGTCTCCTCCGAATTTGAAGGAAAACCGACAGTGGAATCTCGAGATATTGAAGCAACAAAACTATAGGCTTGTTGGCTTTAATTTTAAAATACACAAGAGGTATTTGTAATAATAATTTATTAATATATAAAAAAGATAAGTGATGAGAAATGTTACAATGAGGCCTTGCTTATATACCTAGGCAGGTGGCCTTTCATGAGTGGGCATGTCTTTTAGACATGCCTTTTCACTTAACTAACGACTATTTAAGATAATCATCATTTGATTATTATTTACATTTATTTCTTCTATTAGTTATCAATTATATTCATAACATTGCCTCCTCCTTCGAAAAGCTTTGACCTCAAAGCTTATTTGCTAATAATCTTGTGCTTATCATCTCGTCATATATAACTATATTGGTACCTCGTCTTGTATAATTTTGCAGACAATATTGCCTTGAATTTAATGTTATCGAATTTTTTTTATTTTTTTTAAATAATAATAATTTATTATTTTTTTAATAATATATATATATTATTATAAAAAAAAAATATATATATATATATATATATATATATTTAAAAATTAATGGTGATTATATATGGTGTTTAATAAAATTACATGGTGATTAATTATACATTTATATATATCCACCGAATAAAAATAAACGTCACACCTTTTGAATCGACCATCGTTAAGCCACCGAAATGGGTCAACAATGATTGTCCGAGTCATATTTGTGTCGATAGAGTGTGGATAATGTCTAGTGGTGAGGTCACGGCAACGTATGACAGGTCCGGACTCGGAGACAGTGACGGCGGAATGTGGAGGAGCGGCTATGGTTAGCAGGATGGTCACGATTTGGACGTGGACAAGTGTATGTGGGAGTAGATGCGGTCAGAAGGGAATGTGGTGGTGGTCAAATATTGGACGCAGATTGAGATGTCGGGATGTGGAGATAGACTGACGATGTTTGTATGGTGGCTCGACCGGGAGACAACCATAGGACGGAGCGATAGAGGGATGACGAGTGTTAGGCATCGATGGTTAATCAGTGGACAGTTAGTTTTCTCTTGGCTGGTTTTTTCCTAAGTTCCCTCCCATCTGGTTTCCTCCCGGCTAGTTTCAACCCTCTCGAGCAGAGCTTTCTTTGTTTTATGAATCAGCCATTGTTTTAAATGATTATTCATTTGTCGCGGCCGACTACATTTAAGCGAATGGCGTGATCTGAAAGATGAATGGGGCCAAGGAATGACCAACATCCCTATTGCATCAACCATTCGATACAATATTTCATCATAAGGGAATTATGTTGGCCACAACTTCTGCAGTTTCTCATAGATTTGTAGTTCTCTCTGCCAATAATTCTCTAGTGGCTCTCTGATTTTCCTTTCCACTTCCTTTTTTATTGCATTTTCCCGATCAATTTCCTCAAGTGATGGCAAGTCGACATGTGGAGGAGGGCCATACCGAAACAATAATATGTGGGGTTCACTCTCTAAACCATAACCCACATATACATTTGACTGACTGATTTCTTTACCATGATTATGTTTATAATGAGGTCCTAAACCCAGATGGAAAAAGGAAGGACTGTCAAAACTAGAATCCAAACCCACATGTGAAAGTTGGGGTCGTATCCCTACAAACAAGAATCCTGTACAAAAGAAGTCCTAAATTCATGACCCTTGCTTATGTATGGCCCTATTCCAACACTTCCATTTTCTACAGGTTCCAAACCTCCAACTAACCATGACAAAAAATTGTCTCTAAAACCCAGTGGTTGAGATGACCGAATTGGATCCTCATATCCCCTTTTTTCTATATTGATTATTTGAAGGGCTTTTTCTTTTGATTTCATGACAATATTATGGCAGCCAGAATTTTTTTTATTTGACTTAGAAATTTGTGGGCCCTTGCGATTAGGCAGGGATTGTGAAGAACCCTGTAAATACAACGATTTTTGCCCATCTTGTAGGTTATCTAATTTCTTGTCCATGATCCCTTCAATTCCACTCTTGTCATTTGGCATGGAGAGATCCAATGCTTCTAAAGCAACACTTTCCGCATTAACAAACTTATTTTTAGTTTCAAGACTATCGCCTTTAGGCAGGTTGATTTCAAATGTCTTGCCATCCCAATCGTTGTTGAAATCATCTTAATCTTCATGTGGATCATCATCTTGATCATTTTCTGCAACATCTTCATCTTCAACATTATAATCATCTATTGTTTCACCTTGTTCCGTTTCACCATCGCTATCATCTTCATTTTTATGGATTTCTTCATAACCTTTCTTAAAACGGGTTGTAGCGTCTGCACATGACTTTTCTAATTGCTAAAACTTTTCTTGATTTTTTCTAATTTGCTCAATTTCTTCAGGATCTACACGTAATGGCATATGGCACGGTAAACTATTTTCATAGGTTCGTATAATATGTTCATAGGCTCACAAAACTATATTGTGCGACATGGCTCTGATACCATTGAAGCAACAAAACTGTAGGCTTGTTGGCTTTAATTGTAAAATACACAAGAGGTATTTGTAATAATAATTTATTAATATATAAAAATGATAAGTGATAAGAAATGTTACAACGAGGCCCTGCTTATATACCTAGGCAGGTGGCCTTTCATGAGTGGGCATGTCTTTTAGACATGTCTTTTCACTTAACTAACGACTATTTAAGATAATCATCATTCAATTATTATTTACATTTATTTCTTCTATTAGTTATGAATTATATTCATAACAGATATCCAAAGCCCTAGCTCTAGGATCAAGTTTTTCCCTAGAGTTCCCAAGGCTATTACCTAATAGGATCAATTTGACATCTTTGTGTGAGAATTCTTGTTTGATCCTTTCCGCTCACCTTGGCCAAGTTAAGAACATCATTGGTTGCCAAAATCCATCCCCTAACTCGGGTTGGGTCCATTTGGCCTCGTGTGGTCTCATTCTTCACCAAAAACTATATATCAAGGACTACCCGGGAATCCAAGATCCCAAGGGATTTTAGGGACTAGGAAACTCCCTTGCAAGTCATATTCTTCTACCTCAATCCTCCAATCCTCATCCCCTCTCCCTAGAAAATCAAGTCCCTTGCTTAAAAAGCAAGCAAGTTCCATTCTTCATCATATCCTAGGGAAAGGGTCTAAGGGGTCACATCTCATATACTCATTGACATATCCTCTATAAGTGGCTTACTAAGAACATCGTGCCTCCTCCCATCAGTGAAAGTCTGTAAAGAATAGGGAGCCTTAGTTGTGGTGACAGTGGGCTAAGTCTCCATTGTTGCCTTAACCTTGCAATTTCCCTTCTCAGGGAACCCCATTAGGTCCCCTGTTGGTTGGAGTAGTAACAGACCCAATATCGTAAAATATTAAAATAATAAAATATGTGATTACAAGTTAAGAATGTCACAAGCCGACCTCAATGATAGCTTTGCCCATGATAAAAACATAAAAACTAATCCTCTTTTTAACCAACATGTGTGAGTAAAAAATGCTTCCAGGGTTGACATTATCATCTAAAAGTGCATGTCTCCATCAAAATATCTCACATATCAGTCAAAAAGGTGTTCCTCACTAAAATCTACAGCTCTTCATCAAAAGGTGTCCAATCATCAAACAATGGCTTCCTCAAGAAGGCATCATCATGAATCAAGACCACATCATTATTCCCAGCCACATGAAGATGTCATAAGGCTCGGACATGGTCCAAGCCAGCCCTTTTTCCCCTAAACTGTAATACATATAAAATGGAGTCTTAGTCATTCACAAAAGAAAATTATTGGCATGATATCATCATCTAGAGAAGTGTGCCATCCCCTTCACAGGGATATCTAGTTACTATCATCAACAAATTGTTGACTTCTATAGCTTGGGAGGTACTCCACAACCTTGGGTACTTGGTTTGTGTGAGTTGTGTTGATTTTTGTAGCATCGGATGTGCTCTAGCCTCAAGATTTTGCAGAGAGGCTAAGACACATGCATTCCACAATACCCATAAAGCTTTTTGGGAAATTCCACCCGGAGAGGATTTAATTAAAATAATTAATCATTTTTAATGTACTCCTAAGTCTAAACTTAGGAAATGTGATTAATTAAAGTGTATTAATTAGATCGGGTGTGGATCTTCTAGATAAAGACAAGGATCAACTCCCAGTTAATCTTAGCCTTTGATTATGTTTTAATCTTGGTCGTTGATATGTCAATGAGAGATTATAAGAATGAGCTTGATGGGCATTTGGATAATACATCAAGTAAGAGATCAAGAGATCGATTTCTCAAGAGAGCAGCTCAGCGGTTGCAAGAGGAAAATCAAAGTGATTTATTGCAGTGAGTGGCAGAGATAGTTTGTTGGAGGAAGTATTCTTGATCTGCTGAAAACATTGTAGAGGAGGCAAAGAGAGCTGCAGAAGAAGCAGCGCAGAGCCAAGCTTCGCAGGATAGAGCTAAGCAGAGGCAGCGCAAAGCTTCAGAGGGAGTTTGAAGATTTGCTAAGGAGCAGTTTAGATCCAGTACCAGAAGCCAACGTGTGAGACAAGGAGGTCAGAGTATCGAGTTTTCAGCCAGCAAACGATCAGCCAAGAGGTGTGACGCAGTCCCAGCAGCAGTGATGCAATAACTGCGCAAGTGTGACACAAAGTTGCGGAGAGACAGCGCAGAGGGCTCATCTCCTGTCAAATCAGTACCAGATCTTCCTATACACTAGTGTGAGGCTATCTCACTAATTTTTCGCCAGTTGATTCTCTGTATCGAATTCCCAATTGGGCATCCAAAGATTTGTATTAAGAAACTACTGCATAACAATACAAACCCTCAGTTGTTGTACCGATTTTCCCGCATTGGGTTTTTCCAGGGACATTGTCCAAAAGCAACGGTGTATATGTGTGTGTTTATTTCTTTCCTTCCTAGTACTTGTTTCCACTGTATTTTCTTTATGTTGTGAAGGCTGCAGTTGTATTTATTTCAATGTTTACTATGTAACACTGTAAATAACTTATATCGGAATTAATAAGTAGAAGAAATAACATCAGATTGTTTCAGTAGGGATTCCCATTGTGGAATTTTCACATTGTATCAAAGCACGGGTGAAGCAGGCGAGCAGAGCAAGAAGAGCCCAGCACTGAGCAGAAGAAGTTCGAAGGACTACGTAAGCAGCAGATCAAACACTAGAGGAGTTGCGCAGTCCATTGGCCGAGAAGGCTGATTTTCGTGGAAAATTACTACTCTGAGTGAGTCGACATAAAGTAAAGTTTCGAGATCAAGATCTTGTCAGAGGCAGAGGGAGCAACGCAAAGAAGATCTTCAGCTGGGACACAGTTTTTTGCAGCAATTTGCTAGGACAGAAAAGCGTCAGAAGAGAAAAGAAGAGCACATACTGCAGGAATTTCTTCCTCAGAGAATTTTGAACCAAGGAATTTGATTTCTCCCTGCAGAGTAGCAGTAACCGGGAATAGATCTACTTACTCCAGCAGGGAGTGCGTAGACCCAGTCAACAGCTGCGCAGAGGAGACAGGCAGCAGTTCGGCATTTGTTTGGCCAGATGGTAGCAATGGGGTTGAGAGATCAAGATAGGTTGGAGGGTGCCTCCAACGATGTGATTTGGAAGGCAAGGATCTCCTTCCTTCTAAATGAGAATGTGTGAAAATTTCTGAATCTACTAAATAGAAATCCTACTGCAGTAAATCTGATTTACTTCTCCTAATTGTTTGATTTACTTAACAAATTATTTTCTGGATTATTCAGTAAAACATCAAAGTAAATACACTGCAGCCTATACAACTATACAAATCAAGTACTGAAGAATAAGCAACCATTAGACAAAGGACACAAATTTTCGGACAAATGTCCCCGGAAAAACCCAATGTAGGAAAACTGGTGCAGTAGCTCTTGAGGATTTTTATTATTATGCATATTTCTGAATACAAACTAGGGTGCCATAAACAGCTCACCAAACAGAGAATTTCCTTGGCAGAAGTACCTCTATCCGGAGACAGATATTATGGATGATCCAGCATCAGAATGACAAACCCCACAGGTGCCTACGCAATCTCCAACAAGCTCTGTGCTGGAACTGCGTCACCCTTCCTAGTGGTTGTGTCACCCTTCTTCGATCTGTTGAAACTAAGCTCAATCTTCTGCAGAGAAGCCCCAACACTGTAGCCTTTGGCTCTACGTCACCTCCTCCTGGGCTGCATCACCCCTCTAGGCTTGCGTCAGCTTTGCGTGAACCCAGTTGGGCCTGCGTCACCTTCTCAAGGGTTGTGTTGTCTCTCCCGAGTAGATCTGCCTCTTTGCAATTGTATTCTCAACCTTGGATTTGAAATCCCGTTGCTAAACTGCCCCTCGCTGCACTGCAAACTCACTCCGAAATTCTCAGCAAATCCCACCCCAGAATTTCGACTTAGCTCAAGTGCTGCCACTCTGTATGTGTTCTCCAATTGACCCCAAGCCTTCCTTTAATACTTTTCCAGTTGACGAATTAATGGTCGTGATCTAATCTCTAATCGATGGCTAGGATTAGAAAAGAGTTGATCCTCGTCACTTAGAACATTCTCACCCACATGTTAAATTAATTCCCTTTAATTATTTAACTTCCCTAAGTTAGACTTAGGGTCTCCATTAGAATAATTAATTATTTGAATAACTTAAGCTCCGGGTGGAATTTCTCCAAGCAATTTCTGGGTCTTGGATATCTCAGGTGTCCTAGCCCCTCTACAAAGTTTTGGAGCTAGAGCACATCCGATGCTATCCAAAAATCAGCAGCATGATCTAAAAGCCTTCATCGATAATGTGGTAGTTGTCCCCGCAAATCTGGATCCATTGAAAGATTACAAGAAGGATATGGCGAAGGCCAAGAGGTTGATCCTCGACGGAGTGAGAGATCACGTTATATCTCACATAGCAGGCAAAGGAACAACCAAAGAAATGTGGGATGCATTGGCCACATTGTATTAGGGATCTTTTGAGCAGCGGAAGATGTACTTGCAAGAGAAGATGAGATCCACGAGGATGCAGAAGAGGGAGCGCATAATCCCTTCCTTACAAGGCTTCAAGATGTCCGGGATCAGCTGGCAGCTATAGGGTCAGTGCCTCAGGCTACGTAGATGGTGAGATTAACCCTGAACAGCCTCTCAGAAGAATGGCAAGTTTTCGTCTAGAGCATTCTGGGCAGAGAAAATTTGTCAGATTGGGAGAGGATGCGAGTTGATCTCCAACAAAAAGAGATGAGGCGTGATTTAATGAAGAGCAACCTGGATGGCAACAGCAGCAGCAGGCAGAAAGCAGAAGTAAAGGAAGAAGAAAATTCAACCCTCCCATCAAAGGGACAGCAAGAACAGCGTAGGCGAAAGAAGGACATTTTAAAGATCAAGTGTTTCCGATGCGATGAGATGGGCCACTTCAGTTCTCAGTCTCCTCTTCGACAGAAGGACAAGGAGGAGGAGCGGGATCGGCAAGCTGCTATTATAGAGATCGAGGAGGAGTTTGCCATGATTGCCCATATACCTCCAAAGGAGAGGTGGGGTGATCTAGTACTGTAGTTCCAAAGAGCTATAGATGGGCAGGATCCCTGAGGAATCCACCTCTTGGATCAATACCTTGCTACGGGAGCCCATAACAGATGTAGCATGATGGACCAGTGGCAGTTGGTGCAGTCAGGTGCCAGAGTGACAGATGCAGTGGTTAGCAGTGTGAGGAACTGAGTAGCACAGATCAAAGTTGGCAGTAGTGCAATTGGCACAATGCAGAGTCAACAGCAGCGCAAAGGCTTCAGTGACAATACAGAGGCTAGCAGCAATCAAAACTCGGTGGATAGATGCATCAATCTGAACATAGTTGCTTCAGTTGATGGACATCTCTCAGTTGCAGCAGCAACAAATGAGAGGGAGTTGCAGATGTTGCAGTGGCAGCTGCAACAGAGTTGCAGTGCAAATGTAGTTGACTACAGCATGCAGAGTCAGCAGCAGTACAGATGCAGCGCAGAGCGAGCTACGCAGCAGTTGATGGGCAGCAGCGGCCAGACATCAGCAATGCAGCTAGGATGGTGCAGAAGTCAAAGTGATGCTTCAAGAGGTTGCAGCACTTGAGCACATTCCTCGCTAAGAGGGAGTGTTGATTTTTGTAGCATCGAATGTGCTCTAGCCTCAAGATTTTACTGAGGCTAATACACATGCATTCCACAATACCCATAAAGTGTTTTTGGGAAATTCAACCCGGAGAGGATTTAATTAAAATAATTAATCAATTTTAATGTATTCCTAAGTCTAAACATAGGAAATGTGACTAATTAAAGTGTATTAATTAGATCGGGTGTGAATCCTCTAAATAGAGACATGGATCAACTCCCAATTAATCTTAACCTTTGATCATGTTTTAATATTGGTTGTTGATATGTCAACAAGAGATTATAAGAAGGAGCTTGATGGGCATTTGGAAAATACATCGAGTAAGAGATCAAGAGATCAATTTCTCAAGAGAGCAGCGTTGCAGTTGTCGAAGGAAGATCAAAGTGGTTTCTTGCAGTGAGTTGAAGAGATAGTTTATCGAAGGAAGTATTCCTGATCCGGTGAATACATTGCAGAGGAGGCAGAGGGAGGTGCAGAAGAAGCAGTGCATAGCCATGCTGAGCAGCGTAGAGCCACGCAGAGGCAGTGCAGAGCTTCAAAGGGAGTACGAAGATTTGCGGGGAGCAGTTGAGATCCAGTACCGGAAGCTGGGGTGTGAGACCGGTAGGTCAAAGGATCGAGTTTTCAGCCAGCAAAATATTAGCCAAGAGGTGTGACGCAGTCCTAGCAGCAGGGACGCAGTAACTGCGTAAGTGTGACGCAGAGTTGCGTAGAGAGCGCAAAGGGCTCATCTCCTGTCAAATCAGTACCAAATCTTCCCGTACCAGTGTGAGGTTATCTCACTAACTTTTTTGCCAGTTGATTCTCTGTATACCATGCTTAGATATGGGAGGGTTATCAAAAGGCCCTATTAGGTGCTTCCAAACCTAATGGGAGGAACAGCTCTTAGGCCAACCCATCAATCAATAGGTGCAACTCGTCAGTGACATGGAAGGGGTTTACTACATGGATGATACCACAATCTTTATAGTAGTTATGAAATTCCATCATCCTTGAGCGTTATTATGTGAAGAGGGAGCAATCACAGGGCCTAAGTTACCCCAATATTCGGCCTATTTTTAATTTTTTACTACCCCTCTTGTGCATCTTTTCTTCATTGATTTTTTTTTTTTTTTAGATCTAGCTTGGGTTACAAGCTTTAATTGATTCATCACTGACCCCTTAAAAATAAAGCATTTCACTACTCATCGCTGTTGGGATAATCAAATCTCTTTTTTATTTAGATGACTCATGTATTAGCCATGAACTAGGCGAGGGCTAATGAAGGGGCTAGAGCTCAGGCTAGGATTTTGTCCACATGCTTTCAATTATCTCTGCCAGTCTTTTGCATTTTATCATTATGCCATGTTCTTTTTCCTTCCTTTTTGCTACATCAACCCCTTAAGGAAAAGATTTGGGCCCCCTAGTCAAGGATGAAGAAAAGACGGAACCAATAATACTGATAGATAGCAATCAACCCAAAGGACATCAATACAAGGGAGAGATGGAAAGGGTTAAGTATGGATTATCATGGACACAACATAAATCAGTGCCTCCTGTATGTGCCCCTTCTAGACAATAGAAAGAAAGGACTCGAGGAATGTCACACAGGACTAGGGGCAAGGGATAACCACCAAGGTGAAGTATAGGAACAAGAGTGCAACCCAAAGCAGTCTACCATCAAATTCAAACTATGATACATATTAGAATGGCCTTAAACATTAAATGAAAGCACTTGAACACAAAAATGCTTGATGTACCTTACGATAAATGACTTAACTTCATTTGATAAGTAAGCTAGATGTAATAAAGCATTGACCAAAAGCATGGATGGAAGGCCTTTAAGGCTAGCTATCCGTTGATCATCATAGGGTTGTTGGTTGGAAAGTTGAACAAATAGGAGTAAAAATTTCTCCTTGGGGTTACCCACTTAGGTAGGTAACACTCAATATACAGGTACCATTCGAGGGGTGCTTGGCTTATTTAGTCTTATTTCCTCATCTCATTTGTTTCAACTTTCAAACTCATTCATCTTCAGGAGCATACTGTCATCTTTGAAATTTGTTGCAAGACTGGTCTGTTGGTATCGGTAGAGCAACATGACAAGATGAGATCTAGTTTGTCATCACATTTGGAGCTGGAGGGTTTGGGGTACTTGTGTTGCGGAGATGCTTCGCTTTCAAGCTCATAGGTTCAGCAAGAAAGGAATTTCTTCTCAAGAGATATGTAGGGTTCTGTCACATATAACTAGAAGGATTGGTGCTCTTTTCATCAGGGGTATTGTTTTATTGCATTGACCATCATTCGATTATCGAGTTAAGAGGCCTCATTCCGAAGTCTGAATTGTTTAAAGTGTGCATTGAGAAGCTTGGGCCATTTTGATGAGGGAAATTTAATTGACCACTTCAATGTTACTCTTGTTGTCACTTCGATTGTATAGACACTGCAACAATGCTTGTGAAATTTTCAATCTGAAATACTACTGCAGTGATTAATTTATTTCACCTACTTATTTATGATAAGTTATTTACAGATGCTTCAGTAAATTCTGAAATAAACACAACTGCAGTATTCACTTAATCAAAAGCAAAAGAACAAATAGAACACATATAACACAATAGAAACAATCACATAACACGGTTATTTTTGGACAATTGTCCCCGGAAAAACCCAATGTGGGAAAACCAGTGCAGCAGATGAGGGTTTATATTATTCTTCAGCAGTGGAAATCATTTACAAAAAATATGACGAGCAGATGTCTAGCATACACCTGAGATCATTTTTCCGAACCCTTCGAAAGAATTTCTGACACACTAGAGGCACCCTTCCTTCCTCTGCGTCACTCTATGTGGCCTTATGTGCAGTCACTGCGCTGGACTGCGTCACTCTACATGGAGGACCAGTGTTGCTGCTTAGCGTTGCCCCCTTTGCGTCCTCCTTCTGCCTTCTTCTTCCTCTGCTGACTTCCCCTTCCTCCTCATATCTCTACAACTCTACCTCTACAACCTCACCCTCTTAAATCGAATTCTCTTACTTCAGAATCGATTTCCTTTGGGTACTAAGAGTGTACCAGTATTACTTTCCAAATGACTCTCAAGCCTTCTCTTATCGTCTTCTCGTTGATGAAACAATGACCCAGATTAGATCTCTAATCAAGGGCTCAGATTAAAAGCTAAGTTGCACTAAAACGGATATGGATACAGGGTTTGAAACAGATAAGACAAATTTTCAAAAAATCAAGATACGATGCGGCAAGGAAACGGCATATATATATATATATATATATATATATATATATATATATTACCATTCATCTTTTAGAATCTAGAATCTATATCCAAAAATATATGATCATTGTCATGAATTTAACATAAACAAATCATCATCATCAATTCAGCATAAATATTGTCATCATCATTAGTGATTATTATATCATTCAACATATTATCAGCATCATTAGTAATGTAATTAGAAATGCTATAGCCTTTTCGTTTTCGAGTCCAACTCATTCAAAGAACGTGTCATGCATGGAAGATGATATCTATCTTCCTTGCATGGCAATTAAAAGGCCCATGGGATCATTGGGATATTCCATCAAGACCTATTTAAACATTTCAATCTTCTCAACGTCAGCTTGGTCTCTTGACTATATGCAGGCAAAAGATTGGCTAGAGAAGATTTGTTATATTGGGGGATTTATGAAATCAAGAGCAAAATCAATAACAAAAAAACATTAACCAAACTGAAAATTAATTGCTCAAATAGATCTCTTTACGAAGACATTCATCAAACCCTTCTGTTTGCATTTTTTAACATCTATCTTTTTCTTAGTAAGAATCCTTGATAAATATATGGAGTGTCGTTGGTTATAAAGATTTAGAAGAAACATGAGACTGTGTTTATAATGAGTTTATTTGCAAATCTGATTTCTTCATTTTTATTATTTATTTATGGCTATATAAATTTTCATACTTTTTAACATTTTAAGAGTGGATTTTGATCACGATTTTTGTGGATCCGTTTCCAGAAACGGATCCAAAAAAATTAAGTCCCTTGGAAGCGTATCAAATTCCAAATATGAAGTTTCCGACTTTTTGAAACGGCACAAAAACGTTTTTACAGTGTTTCCGACAAGAATCGTATCTGTTTACGTATCGGAAATGGGGATCCGCGTTTCCGGCAAATTCTTCAGGAGTTTCCCGTAACTTAGATTAAAAGATGAATTGATCTTCGTTTTCTAGAATCACACTCTGCTTTATTAATACCCTTTAATTATTTAATTTTCATAAGTTTAGACTTAGGGATCACTTTAAAATAATTAATTATTTTAATAAAGCATGATCTGAGTGGAATTTCCACAAACGGTTTCTGGGTTCTCTGGAATACTAATGTCCAAGCCTCTTCACAAAATATGAGACTTGGAACACTTTCCAATGCTACAAAATCAACAACGCTCACGACAACAGTTGTCACTCTAATCCCCACTGACTCTATTCTAGTTATCTCCCAATAGCAGGCTATGCGAGGTAGTCCCTATGGAATGAGGTGAAGGAAAACAAGTTGGGAACCAACTTGTTTGGGAGACACGGGTGAGTGCATAGCCGCTTGCTCAAATTTGAGCAAGATTATTGAATAATTAGATTTTCTTATTATGAAACCACTGCCTTAATGGAGTCATGAATTCTTTCTTATGGTAAATTGGAACCAAGTGACTAGATGGAAACCCACTACTTGAATGTTTGACTAACCTTTGTAATGTGCAAGTTTTAAGACCTATGTGAGATACAGTGATCTTGGTTGATTTTAAGTATATGCCTAGTCTAAGTGAACATGTCCCCTAATTGTTTTGAGAAACAATTCTCAAAGTAAGTTGTGGAAAGGAAGCCAACGGGAAGTAGGCAACGGCTTGATTAACGATACCTCCCCCTGTGTTCCACCCACCCAATGTCTCCGACGCTGCAGAGACTGTGGCTCTGACGAATGCAAGGGCACTGTGTTAACTACTAGGAAGAGTTGAACCTCTCAAGCTAGTCTAAAAAGAGTTGTCCTAAGATTCTATCAACTTAGCTGAAGTTAGGAGGTAAATTTTAATGCAATCTAGAACTAGTATGTTTGTCCAAGAGTTTACGAGTGAAATTATCTTGATTTAAGATTGTTTGTGTTACTTAGTTTGAATTAGCTAATAGCAAGAGTACTTAAAAATGATGAGATGACAATCTGGAATAAGATAAAATGCTTAGAGGCGAAAGTGCAAACTTCAACAAATTCCCACAAGATTTAAAATGCCAATATTTCAACAATGTTCAATACCACTTACGATAAACCAAACACCATTTAACATAGCCACTAAAAAATTTAGATGCCAGGTGCTTAAGATGATTAACCCAGATGTCGAAGACTTAGAATAATTATTCAGTTATATGCCAAATACAAAGATGTCAATTAGATTCCAAATATTATAACAACTTATATTAATCACAAGATTAGACCTTTAAAGATTAAGTGTAGGAGTAATTTAAGTGCCAAATTCAGAAAATTTTACAAGTTTAGAACAAGTAGTCAAATCAGCAGTAGTACTTCTAAAAATTTCAGCGCTTACTAGTGTTATGACAGCAGTAGAAAGTCACTCTAAATTATAGAATTAGTCCAACACATGAAGCACAAAACTTTCCAATGACTAGCAGAAATAAATGTACGTGTCTAGCTTATTTTAGGATGATGTATTCAGTGAAATTTCAAATTTGTGAAGAGTTATTACAGCAGTAAGTTGACCCACAGATCAACAAGCTAGTGATACCAAAACCAATGTCCAATATGCCCAAAAATAGTAAAAATTCACCAAACTTGAAAAAATCAATTTTTAGGGCTTTCAGAGGGTATGATTCAGAAAATTTCTGATCTGATCTATTTACTACAGCAGTGAATAATTGACAGATCAGCAAGCTAATGAAATTACAATTAGCGGCCAAAATGCCCCAAAGTAGTTAAAACTCACTAAAACTGAAAATTTTTAGTTCTTCATCATTTTTTTAATGTGTGCTTCAAAAATTTCAAATCTGAAATTTTCAGTCATGTAGTAAATTCCAGCAAGCATAAAAATAGATTTGGGCTAGATCTAACTTGCCCAAATGACCAAAATTCATAAAAATACAAATTTTGCAATTTTAAACAATTTTGACCATGTAAAATGTGATTCTAGGGTATAATTATTACTGATTTAACTGTTGTAAGAAAACAAAGATAAAACAAGGGTTTTACAGGTCAAACCCTAAGCATCAAGCCTTGTAGAAGCACTTGCTCAAGTAGCCCAAAAATTTTGGGTGAAGAAGCCACTTGAAAATCAGAATTTTGGAAACCAAAATTTCGCAAAACAAATTGTTAGAGGTAAAATGTCAATCATTTGAAGAAACTCTTGTTTGAAATGAGATCTAGCCCTTGTAGGGCCTATGGCCTTCTTAATTCTTGCAAAATAGGTCCCAAACACTAGCCCTTTAGGTTGAGTAAGGGCTAGGGCCTTCAAAAAATGGGTTTTTTCCCCAATTTGAATATAAGCAACCTGCAAAAATAGCCTCAAAACCCCAGATGTCTAAGGTTTCTGAGGTCTCCAATGCCAATTTTTTCCTTTAGATCTGAAATTTGCTGCAAAATTTTCAGTGGCTGACCTTGCAAAATTTTCTAGAGACTAGATCTAGCTCTTCTTTCACTTGATCCATTGATCCAACCTATAAAAAATAAAAATACAACACCCAAACCCCAAATATATACAAGAAAATCTAAAACCCCAACCCAAGGTAGAAAAAAATATTTTACAATTAAAATTACAAAATTATTTTTCAAATTATACAAAGGTTTCAAATAGATTTTGAGGAAAAACAATTTATAGTATTTTTTCCTTTGATGAATGACTAAAAATGCTTTAGAAAGTTTATGCTCACTATAGCCCAAAGATGAAAAAAATCACATTCTGGGATATGACTCACAGGGGAAAAAATCGGAAAAAATCGGAATTATCGGCAAAAAATCGTAATTATCGGCAAAAAATCGTCACATACAAAAATATTCATTTTTTTTCAATTTTTTTAATATCTAAAGCATCTACAACATAAAATAAATGCATTGACACATAAATATGAAAAAAAAAACTAATATATAAGATGTGTAATATCATGTCTAGTGCTACATCACACATAAAACTGAATCCTGTCCTGAATACTAAGTCTTGAGTCTCAACTCAACCTCAAAATATCAACAAAAAATATAATAATGTATCTCATATCATGAGTCATAATGTTATATACATAGGAATGCACCAAATAACCTATACTACTGATTTCCTCTGCCCCTCTTGCGAGAAAATGTAACAGCTTTCCCTCTAGACGAAGACGTTGGCGGGGCTGGCAATGGACTCTGTTGTGCTCCAGATCCTGAAGCACTAGGAGCTAAAGGAGGTAGACCACGTCCTCTACCGATAGCAGGGGTAGGTGGTGTCACCTCCTCCTCCTATTGTTGCTCCTCCTCCTCCTATTGTTGCTCCTTCTCCTCCTCCTCATGAAACTCATCATTGATTCATCGCTACTAGAAATGGGATCATCAACAAGAGATACATAAACATCATCTAGCTCAAAGTCTTCAGACTTGGATTGCTCAACCTTAAAATGCGGTAGAAAAAGATTAACATGCCTAACCATTTGTTTTCCTTTGAGTGAAGGGTACATTCTTGTTAAGGCCACAGTAGGGGAGTTCAACAATCAATACCACCAACATCAACAAAGTTCAACAATCAATGCTACCAACATCAAGGTTCTTAAAGGACTTCATACTCTTGATCAAATGCCAATCTCATACCCTTACACATAATAGAATCAAATGGAAACAATGCAAATCCCCAAACCATGAAACCCTGAAAACCATTAAGTCTGCTGAATTTTGAGTGAAATCTAAAATTCTAGTTTCTCCATATGAAATCCAATGAGGTCGAAACCACTCTTAAACATCCTGAGTCATTTCATGGTAATGTTAAAAATTTAAGTAAAAAATGAAAAATAAAGGAAATATCACTTTTACTTTAAGAATTTAACATTACCATGAACTGCCAACAGGGTGTGTCAGGAAAATGAGAGGGCTGCAAAAATGACAAAAAAAAAAAATCGATTTTTGAACTTATAGGGTTGCTATTTGATGGGCCCACGATTTTTACTGAAATAATCGCGATTTTTTCGTAATTATCGCGATAATATCGCGCTAACGATAATTTCAAATTATCGTTCAAATTATCGCCGATATTATCGTTTGGTTGAAATTATCGCGATAATTTCAAATTATCGCGATAATATCGCGATTTTTTCATCTATGCTATAGCCCTAGCGAAGATTTAATCCACGATATAGAAAACTTAGGATGCAAGCAAAATGATCCTTGCCCACATTCCGTGAACTTGGAGACCAAGGACTAAAGTACCTGCAATCACTATGTATTCTCTCAAAATAATCATATAAAACCAAACATAGGAAGCCTGTAGTCAGTACATACCACAGATCAACGAACAAGTACACCTCGAGTTGCACCCCAAAGTCTTTTATTATAGTAGAAAAAATAGTTCCCAGCGAGACAATAATTTACACAAATGCTTCCTAGCCAGAAATCAAGATGACTAGAGACTCATTTGTCTCTCTAATTTATAGATAAATCCTCCAAGTGGAAAAATAATGGCTAGTTTCTTTGATCATTGTCAAAATAATCTTGGCTGTTGATAAATACTTCAAGATCTTTTAATCTTAGTTTTTTTTATTTTTGAGAAATTTTGTATTTATAATTTAATTCCATTTTAATTAGCTTAAAGTTAATTATTTTGAGCTAGTTTCCTCAAAAAATTGGCTTTGACTTAACCACCAAGGTTCAAGGGTCCAATTTTTTTTGAAATATACAATATTCCCTTGGTGGAGGACCTTTAAAAAATGATTCCCTTAAGACCCACGAATTTTTCCACTTGGAGAATTAATTTTCCTAAGACAACTTAGCTTGACTCTAATTAATTAATTTTATGGCTTAGGATTTAATTTTATTTTGCTAGAAGAATTAATTAATTTACACAAGAGGGGATTTAATTATTTTTACACCCTCTAATATATAAGATTTTACATTTTCAACTCTCAAAGGGGGAAAACACATTTGGATAGACCTTCAAGACACATAACCCATCTGCGACACAATATGATCTAGTAGACCAAGTGATTTGCAATAAAATAATTAAGCCAACTAGCTTAAATTATTTCCAATCCACTTTTACATTAGACTCGACTAAAACACTATGACTCACTTAAGATTTCGACAATAAATTTCACCCTAGCTTTGGTGGTTTAAGATGGAGGGAAAAAACTCTACTGATTAGCCGTATTTAGAAACACAGATAATCAGTGAGGTCAAAAAACTCCTAGAATGAAATTCGTCGCCAAAATCAAAACTTACCTAGGTTGTTACATATACTCAAGGTCTTACTAGGATCATTTACATCATATAACTCGTAGAATGGGGTGACCATGACACATGGATCAAGCAATATGTGATCTCGAATCGTTGAAAAAATTGCCACTTTTCGCTCGTCTGTTGGACAATTCTGAGTCCAACATCCGGCTCCAAGCAGGGGCATGCCGGCCTCCATGAAGTAACGTGAGAACCTCAAAATCCTGCATCCAAAAAAACATAAGTCCATCAAATAGATATCCATTCAACATCGAAATCATCATGCAAATATAGAAAATATCGCTGGAATAGAAAAAAATCTACTCTAACAGACTGAAATATAAAGATATAACATAAATGAATTAAATATAACTACATAATGACATGAAATAAAAGGGAATAGGGTCAGAGATACTATACAAAACAATTCCATATAGCATCAGATGTCTTCAACATAGTGCATACTGAGCATCTACCGACTTTTCAGCAAGTATGTGGGCTACTTCTCTAATGTGCCACACCCAATCCTGCATATTCTGGGACTTTGTCTTATCCAAATATCGAGCTGCTCTTGGCCATCAAATGCATCAAACTTCTTCCTTCTCTTCCTCTGCCTTTTACTTTACTTCCCAGTGGGTTGTGATGTCAATAACGAGACCACTGTATATTTCTTGTCTTGATCCTGAGTATGCTCGGATGAAAGATCTAAAGAGATTGAAGTATGCCCAACCTTATTCTGAATATACTCTGTCAAAGGTGACAAATAAGTTTGATCAATTTCTTTTCCAATCATGGCATTTTCAGTCAACCTGTTTCCAATGGAACAAGAGACCTCTTTGCAGTGAGATGAGAATCGTTCTAGCGGACTAGGAGACTTATAATCTGTCAAAATTTCTTTGTTTCTCTCATCATCTGATCTATGTTGAAATTCCTGCACCTGCCACCTTTCCATATTTTGTAATTTTTTCATTTCTTCCAACCGCCTCTGCATGGAACTCATTTCCTTGGCATGTCTTACTATAAATTTTGTTTGATCAAATTTTGTCTTCACAAATATGTCTTGAAGACTGAAATTCTTAGCTTCCAATACTTTGATTTCTTGTTTGTGATTGTGCTCCATGGTCTTTATCTTTTCAGAGTAGTTAACTTCCATGGCATTGATTACCTGTAATTGCCTTTCATCCATTGTTCTTATTTGTTGTGTGTGATCATCCTTCATGGTCTCTATCGAGTTCTATAGCCTATCCTTAATGGCATTCATTTGCTTAGAATGTTCATCTTTCATAACGTTAATCTGTTTGCCATGGTTTTCCTCCATGGCTAACAACTTATTCTGAAGACATATCTGACTAGCTTCCGTATCTTTTATTACTTTTTAAGTTTTTCATTATCTGCTTTAATAGAAATCAAATGATTCTATACATCGAACATCATAGCTTCCATCTCTTGAGAAAAAATTTCCTCGATGGTGGCCATATGATTGGAGTGATTAATTTTCATGACATTTAGCTCCTCATCATGTTTTTCTTCCATAGCTGAAAAGCTTCTTTGAAAACTGATTTCCATCTCCTCTATTACTTTGTTATGATTTACTTGGATAGAATCAATTTCTTCCTTATGATTTATTTCCATGGTGACCAGATAACTTTGCATGGTGGCCATCTGATTAGAATGATTAATTTCCATGGTTTTCAAATCCTCAACATGCTGCCCTTCTATGGTTAATAATTTGTTCTAAAGATTGGCCTCCCTGTCCTGAATAGAGCTTATTTCTTTCTAATGATTCTCTTTTATGGAACTTAGCTCCTCAACATGCTCTTCCTCTAGAGCGTCCATAATGTTCTGAAAATTGATCCTTTGATTATATTGAGTAATTTCCATTGCTCGTAACATGTTCCCCATGGAACTAATTTCTCTCGCGTGATTTGCTATTAATTTTGCTTGACTAGACTGCATATCTTTGATCCTTTGACTTAATTCCTTACCAAGATGCTTATCATTTTCTCTTTAATCGTCAAAGTAATTAATCTGGTTACTAATCTCTACCTTCCCACTACCGAGGATTCTTTTTGCAATAGCACAAGTGGATTCATTGTGATATTGGTCACAAGATCTACGATATGGCACTTCTTGATTATTATCGAGCTATAACTCATTCTCTTGCAACGTCTTTATGAAATCATTGAATTGATTTCTTTGTTCATGCATACTTTCAGCGATTTTTGCTTTTTCTTTAACCTTGTATTCATTTTCTGAAAGGACATCAGGATAGCCTTGAGTGTTAGTAAAACGAGAAGGGATGGACAAGTGATTCATGATGACTTACTTAAGGGGAAAGGGAGCCAACGGATCTCAGAGAAAAATCCTTGTTCAAGATGATCAAGAAATCTACAAGAGGCAAGCCTCTAGCAAGAACTCTTGTAAAAAATGAAAGGAGTGGAGTCACCACATGAACATGAATCTATCTCGAAAATGCAGAAAGCGAGAACCGAAAAGTTAGATAGGGAGAAGCAAGTGGATATCAAGGAAGGCTTCCTATCTAAGAAAATTGAATATTTACTAGAATGTAATTTGTTTAACCGAGCCTAGAGAGCGAGGTAACCAAGCTACCAGTAAGAATGGATGAATCAATGGAGTCACCACCCAAACTGGAAACTAACCCAAATGTCTAGGTGCTAAAGTGCAAATAGAAAAGTGATAAGAAGATTAGTGAGATATCAAAGACAAATGCAGTGTCTGATGGATCAAGAAGATGAAAATGGATTAGAGGATTATGAAGATTAATGAAAATGTCGTCAACACCAAGGTCCAATAACTTGGTCCCCGACAATGGTGCCAGAAAATGTTGTTGCCCGAATTGTACAAGCATCGTGAAAACGCTCAAGACGGGGGTTGTCACTCTAATCCTCGCCCAATCCATTCTAGTTGTCTCCCAACAACAGGCTATGGGGGGTAGTCCCTATGGAATGAGGCGAAGGAAAACAAGTTGGGAACCAACTTGTTTGGGAGACACGGTTGAGTGGCCTAGCCACTTGGTCGAATTTAAACAAGATTATTGAATAAATTAGATTTTTTTATTATGAGACCAGTGCCTTAATGGAGTCATGAATTCTTGCTTATGGTAAATTGGAACCAAGTGACTGGATGGAAACCCATTGCTTGAATGATTGACTAACTTATATGATGTGCAATTCCTAGGACCTATGTGAGATGCAGTGATCTTGGTTAATTTTAATTATATGCCTACTCTTACTAGAACTTTTCCCCTAACTATTTTGAGAAGCAATCATCAGAGTAAGTTGTGAAATGGAAGCCAACGGGAAGCAAGCAGCAACCTAATTAACGATAACTCCCCCTGTGTTCCACCCACCTAGTGCCTCTGGCGCTGCAAACACTGTGGCTCTGACAACTGCAAGGTCACTGTGTTAACTACTAGGAAGAGTTGAATCTCTCAAGCTAGTCTGAAAAGGGTTGCCCTAAGAGTTTATCAACCTAGCTTACCCTATGAGGTAAACTTTAATGCAATCTAGAACTAGAATGCTTGTGCAAGAGTTTACAAGTGAAATTATCTTGATTTAAGATTGTTTGTGTTACTTAAGTACTTAGTTTGAATTAGCTTATAGCAACAGTACTTAAAAATGATGATATCACAATCTTGAATAAGATAAATTGCTTAGAGGCGCAAGTGCAAACTTCAACAAATTCAAACAAGATGTAAAATGTCAATATTTCAACAATGTTCAATACCACTTACGATAAACCAAACACCATTAAAGATATCCATTGAAAAACTTAGATGCCAAGTGCTTAAGACGATTAACCCAAATGTCGAAGACTTGGAACAATTATTCAGTTATATGCCAAATACAAAGATGTGAATTAGATTCCAAATATTAGAACAACTAATATCAATCACAAGATTAGATCTTTAGAGATTAAGTGTAGAAATGTTTTAGGTGCCAAATTCAGAAAATTTTGCAAGTTTAGAAGACACAAAAATGTCAGATCACAATAGTCAAATCAACAATCGTACTTCAAAAATATTCAACACTTATTAGTGTTATGACAGTAGTAGAAAAGTCACTCTAAATTATGGAATTTGTCCAACACATGAACCACAAAACTTTCCAATGACTAGCAGAAATAAATGTGTCTACCTTACTTTATGATGACTGTAATAAGTTATTAGCAGTAACTTCACCCATAGATCAGCGAGCTAGTGATACCAAAACCAATGCCCAATATGCCCAAAAATAGTAAAAATTCACCAAACTTGAAAAAATGAATATTTAGATCTTTTAGAGGGTATGATTCAGAAAATTTCAGATCTGATCTATTTACTACAGCAGTGAATAATTGACAGATCAGAAAGCTAATGAAATTACAATTAGTGCCCAAAATGCACCAAAATAATAAAAATTCACTGAAACTGAAAATTTTTAGTTTTTTATCATTTTTTTAAAGTGTGCTTCAGAAATTTCAGATCTGAAATTTTCAGTTATGTAATAAATTCCAGCAAGCATAAAAATAGATCTGGGGTCAAAATTCCTTAAAATGAAAATTTTGCAATTTTAAACAATTTTGACCATGTAGCATGTGATTTTAGGTTCTAATTATTACTTATTTAACTACTATAATAAAACAAAGATAAAACAAGGGTTTAAAGGTCAAACCCTAGGCCTCAAGCCTTGCAGAAGCACTTGCCGAAGTAGCCCAAAAATTTTGGGTGAAGAAGCTACTTGAAAATCAAATTTTGGTGACCAAAATCCTGCAAAACAAATTGCTAGAGATAAAATGTCAATCCTTTGAAAAAACTCTTGTTTGCAATGAGATCTAGCCCTCTAGCCCTTGTAGGGCCTATGGCTTTCTTAATGCTTGCAAAATAGGTCCCAAACACTAGCCCTTTAGGTTGGGTAAGGCCTAGGGCCTTCACAAAATGAGTTTTTTCCCCAATTTGAAAATAAGCAACCTGCAAAAATAACCTCAAAACCCTAGACGTCTAGGGTTTCTGATGACTCCAATGTTAATTTCTTCCTTTAAATATGAAATTTACTGCAAAATTTTCAGTGGATGACCCTGCAAAATTTTCTGGAGACTAGATCTTACCCTCAAGGTCCTAGATCTAGCTCTTCTTCCACTTGATCCCTTGATCCAAACTGCAAAAATTAAAAATACAATACCCAAACCCCAAATATATACAAAAAAATCTAAAAACCCCAACCCAAGTTAGAAAAAATAGTTTACAATTAAAATTACAAAATTATTTTAAAAATTATACGAGGGTTTCAAATAGCATTTGACTAAAAATAATTATAGTATTTTTTCCTTTGATGAATGACTAAAAATGTTTCAGAAACTTTATGCTCACTATAGCCTTAGCGAAAATTTAATCCACCCTATAAAAGCTTAGGATCCAAGCAAAATGATAATTGTCCACAATCTATGAACTTGGAGACCAAGGACTGAAGTACCTACAACCACTATGTATTATCTCAAAATAATCATATAAAGTCAAACATAGAAAGCCCGTAGTTAGTACATACCATAGATCAACAAACAAAAACACCTCGAATTGCACCCCAAAGTCTTTTACTATAGCAGAAAAAATAGTTCCCAGCGAGACAATAGTTTACACAAATGCTTCAGCACCAATATTCTAGGCAGAGATCAAGATGGCTAGAGACTCAAATGACTCTCTAATTTATAGATAAATCCTCCAAGTGGAAAAATAACGGCTAGATTCTTTTATCCTTAACAAAATAATCTTAGTCGTTGATAAACACTTCAAGATCTTTTAATCTTGGCCCTTGATTTTTTATTTTTGAGCAATTTTCGAATTTATCATTTAATTCCATTTTAATTAGCTCAAAATTAATTATTTTGAACTAATTTCCTCAAAAATTTGACTTTGACTTAACCACCAAGTTCCAACAGACCAAATTTTCTTCAAAAATGCAATATTCCTTTGGTGGAGGACCCTTAAAAAAAAAAAAAAATTTAAGACCCACAAATTTTTCCACTTGGAGAATTAATTTTCCTAAAGCAACTTAACTTGACTCTAATTAATTAATTTTTTTGCTTAAGATTTAATTTTATTTTGCCAGAAAATTAATTAATTTACACATGAGGGGATTTAATTATTTTTCCACCCTCTAATACATAAAATTTTACATTTTCAAGCCTCAAAGGAAGAATACACATTTTAAATAGACCCTCAATACACAACCCATCTGCGACACAATATGATCTAGTAGACCAGGTGATTTGTAATAAAATAATCAAACCAACTAGCTTAAATTATTCCCAAAACACTTTTACATTAGACGCAACTAAAAACACTAGGACTCACCTATGATTTTGACAATAAATTTCACCCTAGCTTTGGGGCTTAAAGCTGAAGGGGAAATAACTCTTTTGATTAGCCGTGTTTAGAAACAAAGATAATCAACAAGGTTAAAAAACCTCCTAGGATGAAATTCGTCGCCAAAATCCTAGGCTTACCTAGGTTATTACATATATTCAAGGTCTTACTAGCATCATTTGCCTCATATAACTTGCATAAAGGGGTGACCCTGACACATGGACATTTGAGATGTGATCCGATCCCGTTGAAAAAATTGCCACTTCCGCTTCTTTGGAACTTTGCCAATTGAGTGCAACAAGTCTTATGTTAAATTTGGCAACTAGGGCCAAACTCGATGTTGCACTACTCATACCATGGAGATGATATTTTTGTTGGATTCCTCTTTCGAAGAAGTACAAGATTGATCTAAAGATCATCTTGTTTGGATGAGCAGAAGTTGGATTTTGAATTTATTTTTCACACATGTGCAATTTCTCAAGGTCGGCCAAGATTGTAATGTAGCTCTCTCTCATCTGATTGGTTCGTACAACCTTAAAGGCTTCCCTCTCCTCCACAAGTGTGAAAGAGAAGCTAAGATTTTTGGACTGGTTTAGGGATTTTCTAGACACTGTTGACCAGCATTGACTTTGGGTCAACTCTTGTGATTTGACTCCGTTTTTTGGGTCATATTCTGATCTGGAGAGGCCAAAGCTGGAGGCACAAAAGCCGAGGTGAAGTGTTGACTTTGACTATTGTTGACCGTGGGTTTGACAATTGTTTTGACTGCACACTTTGACGACTACGTTGACCGGATTTCAAGGTTCTTTTGGGTTGTGTTTGACTTTGACTACAGGTCGAGTTTGACCGAGCTTCATTGGAGGCTGATTTGCTAGTTTAACCAACGAAGACTTTGTTGGCTAGGGCATCCTGTTGACTGTTGTAAAATATATTTTCTCTCTCTCTCTCTCTACTAAATAAGAAGAATTATAAGAATATTTGTGGCTTGGCTTGTCTTGGCTTATCTTGGCTTGTCTTTTGTCGATTTATTTATGTTATATCAGTATTTACTGTCAATGGTTATGAGATTGCATATCTGGAAATTGAATTAGGCTAATAAGAAAGATTGAAGTAAACTACTCTAAGCATAGAACATACCATGGTTAACTAAAATTAACATGGAATCAAAGCTAAGGTGAAGAAAAAGCCCAAGCAAGAGTGAGAAGAGAAATCACCGAAGTTGAATAGAAAAGGACCAGGATCAATGGCCCCCTCATCATACTTCAAATCTGATGACAAGCTGAATGATAAGTCTGGATATCATGCCTGGAAAAATTCCTTGGATCTAACATTGGAGGAACAAGATGTTATGGATTATGTGCAGGGAAAGATCATTGAACCTCCATCAAATGCACTGGTTGCCACTTAAACAAAGTACATGAAAAAGGAAGTCAAAGCGAAGAAGATCATCAGGGATTCTATTCATAAGCACTTGGTTGCTTATATCTCTGAGTTGGGTACATCTAAGGAGATGTATGATAAGTTGGTTAGCATGTTCAGGGCAAGCAATGCTCATCATATTCTCTTTTTGAAGAACAAGTTGAAGAACATCAAGAAGGACAAGGGAGAGTCCATACAATCCTACTTCATGAGGATCACCGAAATCAAGAATGATCTCTTAGTTATTGGAGAGGCTATAGCATACCGAGAGCTCACGCTCGTTGCTCTTGGAGGTCTTCCCCTGCCATGGTATGTATTATGTACTACTATTCTCAATAATAATATAATTCTTGATTTTGAAGAATTATTGACGACATGCACTCAAGAGGAGACAAGGATGATGGAGATAGACCATCCCTCAAATGGGAATGGAAGTGAACCTACTTCCTTCACCGCTCATGCAAAGAATAGGAATAATGCTGGTCCGAGAAATCAAAATCATGGAAGAGCGAGTCCCAAACGAAGGAAGGGAAGATGTTACAATTGTAACAAGTTTGATCACTATGCTAAGAGTGCCTTAATAAAAGGGACTCTCCCCGAGATGATGATGACAACAACAAAAACAACTTCAGGGGAAATGGAATTAACAACAAGTTCAAAGGAAAGAGGAAGGCTCCCTCTGATCGAAATGGAAATGGAAATGGTCAACCTTTCAAGAGGTCAAGGAACTCCAGGTATGATGAATCTAATGTTGTTGATAATAAGAGAAATGAATATATTCTGATATTTGCCCTCTATACTGCATCTCCTCCAAACACCCTAGATCACTAGTTGATTGATAGTGGTGCCTCAAGGCACCTCACTGGATATGAAGAGGGCCTCTCTAATTTGATTGAAAAGGATACTAATTTGGAGATTATCCTTGGAGACAATGCCACCTATCCAGTGAAAGGGACAAGGGTTGTGACCCTTCATCAAGGTCAAGTCCTATGTTTGCAAGATGTGTTGTACGTACCTGACTTGAAGAAGAATCTAGCATCTGTCTCGGCAATGGAATACAAAGGAATCAAGTTGGCATTTGTTGATGGAAAGGTACGCATTTGGAAAAACAACTTCAAAGAAGCGTTCACTCTTGGTTTCAATGTTGATACGCTTTATCAGGTTGGAGGAAGTCTGCTAGGGGGCCATGACATGCAACAAAACTCTTCAATCCAAGCTATGGCACCAGAGGTTTGCACACCTTCATTATAAAGCCCTTCTCGAAGTAAGGAAGGTGGTGACAGGTATGCTCGACTTCAAAGATGATCATGAAGGTGTATGTCAGGGTTGTGCCGAAGGAAAGCATACAAGGGGACCATTCCCCTCAAGTGTCACGAAGACATCTGATATTTTACAATTGATTCATTCTAATCTACCTGGTATGTTGCCCATAACATCTTTGGGAGGATTCTTATATTACATCACTTTTATAGATGACTTCTCCCACAAAACTTGGATATTCTTTTCGAAGAAGAAGGACGAAGCATTCAAGTGGTTCTGCACCTTCAAGGCTTTGGTTGAAAATCAAACAGGGAAAAAGATCAAAATTTTGAGGCCCGATAATGGAACTGAATATGAGTCAAATGAATTCAATGACTATTACAGGGAAGCTGGCATTAAGAGGGAGACCACTACTGTGTATACTCCCGAACAAAATGATGTTGTTGAAAGGAATAATAGAACCATTTTGGAAGTTGCCCGTGCCATGCTCTATGACCAAGGTCTTCCGAAGTTCCTATCGGGAGAAGTTGCCAACACCACTGTGTATGTTCAAAATAGATGTCCACATTCTGCATTGGACTCCAGAATTCCCAAAGAAGTCTTCTCTGGCAAGATGCCTGATGTCTATCATTTTAGAGCTTTTGGAAGTCTCGTATATTTTCATGTGCCGAAAAAAAAGAGAAGAAAGTTGGATGCTTCTGGAAAGAAGGGAATGTTTGTGGGCTACAATGAAACCTCGAAGGCACATAGAATTTATGTGCTCGGTCAAAGAGAAGTGGAGATATGTCATGATGTCACCTTCGACGAAGATGTTGCCCTGAGGAAGGTTAGGGATCTTCCTATCTCAAAGGAACACAAAGAAGAAGAAGAAGCAGGAAGGCAAAAAGAACCGAAGGATGAACCAATGCCCGATGTTGAAGGTCCAATGGATCCTAGAGATCCACCTTCTTCAAATAAAAGGAGACCCTCATGTCTTAGAGACACTCTCGAAGATGTCAAGAGACATATTGCTCCAAGGTGAACATTTTGTGAAAGTAAGAAGTCGAATAGGTACCAAAGGTACCTAGCAGCCATGAGCACCATTGTACAATCTAAGCCTGGAACGTTTGAAGAAGCCGTGAAGCATCATGTTTGGAAGGATGCTATGCACGAGGAATAAGAGTCAATCATGAAGAATAATGTCTAGGATGTGGTCCCTAGACAGAAGGACAAATCTGTTGTCACCTCGAAATGGCTCTACAAGATCAAGCATGGAGCTGCTAGAAGTGTTGAAAAGTTCAACGCAAGATTTGTTGCCCGAGGCTTTTTGCAAAAGGAAGGCATAGAATATGATGAAATATTTGCACCTATTTCCCACTACTTGTTGCATCACAAGGATGGACTCTACATCAAATGGATGTTAAGACTACCTTCTTAAATGGCTCAATCAAGGAAGAGGGCTATGTGGAACAACCTTTGGGGTTCGAAGTTTGAAATAGAGACAAACATGTCTGCAGGTTGAAGAAAGCCCTCTATGGGTTGAAGCAAGCCCCCAGGGCTTGGTATGAGAGGATCAATAGCTACTTGATGAAGTTGGTCTTTACTCGAAGTGATGTTGATCCAAACCTTTATTTTAGGTTGATAATGACAAGCCTCTCATTCTAGTTCTCCATGTGGACAATCTCTTCCTCACAGGTGATCAATAGCTACTTGATGAAGTTGGTCTTTACTCGAAGTGATGTTGATCCAAACCTTTATTTTAAGGTTAATAATGACAAGCCTCTCATTCTAGTTCTCTATGTGGACAATCTCTTCCTGACAGGTGCTGACCCTCTTATTCATCAATGTAAGAGGGAGCTAGCTTTCGAATTCGAAATGAAGGACCTAGGATTGATGCACTATTTCCTAGGCTTGGAGGTCTGGCAAAAGCCAGATGAGATTTTCCTTTCTCAAGGAAAATATGTTGCGAAACTGCTGGAGAGATTTGGAATGGTGGACTACAAGTCCGTGACTACTCCGATAGAACTCAACTTTAAGAAGTTGTGTGGAAGCGCTGTTGGGCCCGAGTTGGGAAATTCCACCGAGTATCGTCAACTCGTGGGGGCCTTGATGTTCTTAGTAAACTCAAGTCTGGACATATGTTTTGCAGTGAACACGTTGAGTCAATATATAGTCGAGCCTCATCACATTCACTGGATTGGTGTCAAGAATCTCTTGAGATATCTTTGGGGCACAATCAACCATGGGCTAAGCTATACTATCGGGAGTATGAAGCTCTATGGATATACTGATGCCGATTGGGCAGGCAATGTGGTGGATCGTAAAAGCACATCTGGATGTTGCTTCACCCTAGGTTTTCCTTCGATCTCTTAGATGAGAAAGAAGCAGAAATCGGTTGCTTTGAGCACCACCGAGGCCGAATACATTGCAGCAAGTATGGCCTGTTGTGAAGCTACTTGGCTGAAAAAGCTCTTTAGTGAGCTGTTTTGGCATGTGCTGGATACCACCGTGATCCTTTGTGACAACCAAAATGGGATTCGTCTTTCTAAGAATCCTGTGTTCCATGACTGATCCAAGCATATTGATATTAGGTACCACTTTGTTCGGGACATGGTACAGCGAGGCGTCATAAAGCTCTATCACATTGGGACTGATGAGCAGGTCAAAAATATTTCACGAAGCCCCTGGGGAAAGTCAAATTCTTAACCTTCCGTGAGAAGTTTGGTATCGTGGACAGACCCTATTGTGAGGGTCCCGATTGAGTTAGACTATGAGCTCTGGGAGCTCTAGGGGGATTGGGAATAGCTACTTGGAACTATAAGCAACCACAGGGCTAGGCTTGCCTTACCTTGTTTGTGTGCTATTTCCCCACCGTTATGATATTGAGCTGGTTCAACCTCTCCTTGATCTATGCCCCATATGCATCCAACCCATGTAGTCCGGGACACATGGGAAGTACCTCTCATCTGGTTAGGAAATGAGGATAGAGACCATAGCATTACCGACGGAGGTATCATGTATTGTCATACTCTCTATGTATTCCACCGTGCACACACATAGTCGTGAATCATTGCATACAAGTTGGGATCATTATCCTTAACAACATCTTTTATTTCGCCCAACATGCCATCCATCTGCTCATAAACCTCCCCAATCACTAGTTTATCTGTATCTGAAAAACGAATCATGTGATAAATGGGCTTGGTGAAGTTCAAAATTTCCCTCACACGTGCCCAAAACAAAGGGTCAAGGGCGGTCTCCTCCACATGTTCAAAACCTTGCTTGTCAACTATTGTCGCTGCCTTGTCCTTTAATACCTGCCAGTGTGGGCTTGATACCATTGCAGCCAATGACTCTCTTACCTTCAAAAGGCGCCTGAAGGTGAGGTAATAGCTAGAAAATCTAGTCTTTGCTATCTTCAACAACTCCAATTTGGAGTGAGTACGGAAAAGCCCATGGGTATTGCTATGATTTGTAATAAATTTTATCATTTTTTTACCTCTCTTGGACAAATCACCAAGCCATTTGAATTGAGGTTGTTTGTTTTTAATGATATCATGCATCAAAAGGTTCATTGTGTGAACCAAACACCCAGACCAAAATATGTTGGGGTATTTATCCTTAATAATTGCTCCTGCTGCCTTACAATTAGCAGCATTATCAGTGATGACTTGGATGACATTGTATGGCCTAGTATTTTCAATTATTTCAAGTAATGGTTCTGCAATGTTTATGTCGGTCTTGAATTTGTCTGAATAATCATATGCTAAAAGGAATATTGCACCACTAACTGACACGGCCAGAACACTTATCAATGGCTTTCCTTTTACATTGGTCCATCCATCAAATACAATGGACACCCCATGCTCATTCCAAGAATTTGTCATTCTAGCCAAAGAATTGTTTATTTTAGCTCTTTCATGATCAAGTCCCACGGTTCTGGCCTTTTCATACCCAAGGCTCCTGTATCCTTTGGGGGCATCATTAATGGCAAAAACCATTTCATGGCAATAAGGTGAGCGAAGAACATTGAATGGCACCCCACATGCATATAGAAACCGGAAAATTTTTTAATCCACATCATTCCTACACCCTTCGTCAAGGAAATCGGATATGGTTCTATGCCTTAAGGAGGTGTTTGGTCCAAGTGTGCCTCCATATCCACTGCCATGGGTGGAAGTTGATGGACTTCTTTGTCCATGATGTGATGGACCTGATGGAGTTGATGGTGTATAAGAATCAATGGAACCCCTAGATCTTTTAGATCTCTGTAGGGCAGCCTCCTCTTCCTTTCTATATTTCTCTCTCTGTGTTGCTAGCACATTGACACATATTTTGATTCCTAGATTTTTGTCTCCATCCCCTGGCATTTTCCTACAAGGGTGTCTTCTGGCACGTGTGTATGAACCTGTGTATTCTTTATTGCAATGGGGGCAAAGAAATTTAGTGGTTCCACCACCTTTCCCTCCTTCCTGCCTCTGAACATATTTCCACAAAGGTGTTTGACTTTGGTCTTGTCTAGTTGGGGTATTTGTGGCCTCATGTTCTCCACTCTCCCCTTCCTCCTCAGCATAATCCTCCTCTTCAGGATTTTCATCAAATCTGCTATAGCCCACTTCTTCATCCTCCTCTTCTCTAATGGGCCTCTTTCTTCTACTCTCCAACACCATTATTACAAAGAAAGGAACCAACATGAAGAAAATCCCTAGCCATATAGCCATGATGTTTCAAGTTTCAAGTTTCAAGTTTCTAGCCTGCAAAAAAAATGAAGGAATGCCAAATGGGAATAGGAAATGCAACATAAGAAAAAAAACAATGCAATTTTTCACTTTTCAACACACTAGAATGCAACATTGAGAAAAAAAATCAAGTTTTCATTTTTGAACAATTTAAAAACAATTCCTAGAAAATAAAAAACTAGATTAGAAGACCTACCTCTTTCTTGCAATCCTCCTCTTACTTGCAAACTTGCTCTCTCCTTGGCACTTCCGCTCTCCAACTCTCCAAATTGCTCTACTCCTCTTGCTCCTCTTGCTCTCCAAATCGCTCTCCTCTTGCTCCTCTTTGCTCTCCCACTCTCAACTAAAACAATAAAAACAAAATGAGGGCGGTGGGCTTTTTATTTACCCAAACCCCTCCCTCCTTTCCAAAAAAATCTAAATTCGACGCCAATTTTTTTCTACGTGGCAGGAAGCGTTTCTCATGTCGGGGAGCGTTTGGGAGCGAACGCTCCTCGACCGCTTCCCCCATTAAAAAAATGCCCCGGAAGCGTTTTTTTAATGGGGGAAGCGCTCAGGGAGCATTCACTTCCGAGCGCTCCCTGAAACGCTCCCGAAAAGGCAGGGAGAGATTTTTCAGGCTCAGAAGCGCGCTCGCGCTTCCGAGCGCTCCCAAAAAGCTCCCGAACGGAGCGGGTTTCGAGAGCAGGTTCGGGGGGGGAGAAGCTTCCCCGCAACCTTGGAAGGGATATGTCCAACAACTTGATCTAGAATCAAGTTTGGTTGAGGTTTTTACCTCGAAACTCACTTCGGCTCAGTGCACAGTGGCAAGGTCTTTGTGACGCACTCTCGATCATATCTTCTTATTATTTCTTCTATAGCAGAGTTGAGCCAGCAATGCAGAGACAGCAGGATAACAGAGGATTGCAGGATGATATATGATAGTACATGATGGTACCGGATGACAGGATTGCACAGATTGACAAATGGACGGTCAGGTGGAGTTCTCCCTAGTTGAGAGGGAGTGTCCAATTTGGCAACTAGGGCCAAACTCCATGTTGCACTCCTCATATGATGGAGATGATATTTTTGTTAGATTCCTCTTTTGGAGAGGTGCAAGATTGATCTAAAGATCATCTTGTTTGGATGAGCAGAAGTTGGATTTTGAATTTATTTTCCACACATGTGCAATTTGTCAAGGTCAGCCTGAATTGTAATGTAGGCTCACAAGCCCCAAAAGTTGTGTCACACACCCTCAGTCGTGAATATAAAAAGGAGAGACATGATCCTCATTTCATCGTTCATTGAACATTCATCTCACACATCTTTCTCTCATCTGATTGGTTCGTACAGCCTTAGAGGCTTCTCTCTCCTCCACACGTGTGAAACAGAAGCTGAGATTTTCAGACTGGTTTAGAAATTTTCTCAACAATGTTGACCAGCGTTGACTTCGAGTCAACTCTTGTGATTTGACTATGTTTTCTGAGTCAAAATTCCAATTTGGAGAGGCCGCTGCTGGAGGCACAGAAACCGAGGTGAAGCGTTGACTTTGACTGTTGTTGACCACATGTTTGACTGTTGTTTTGACCACAGACTTTGACCACTGCATTAACTGGATTTCAAGATTGTTTTGGGTTGTGTTTGACTTTGACTAAAGGTCGAGTTTGACCGAGCTTCATTGGAGGCTGATTTGCTAGTTTGACCAACGAAGAAATTGCTGGCTAGGGCATCCTGTTGACTGCTGTAAAATATATTTTCTCTCTCTCTACTAAATAAGAAGAATTATAAGAATATTTGTGTCTCTTGTCTTGGCTTGTCTTCTATCGATTTATTTATGTTCTATCAACATTCACTGTGAATGGTAATGTGATTGCATATCTAGAAATTGAATTGGGATAATAAGAAAGATTGAAGTAAACTGCTCTAAGCATAGAACATACCATGGTTAACTAAAATTAACATCTTATCATATGTAATCAGTGCATCAAAGACATTCATTACCCCTGATCCTCAATGCAAGATGGGAGTCTGTTGATTTGAAGGATATATGGGCGTGCAAACATTACAATTTTGGTCCATTCAACATTTTTATACACTAGGGGTTCTTGTTTGGTTAGTCATGTATAAGAGGATCCCAATCAAGGCTTGGTTCGCTAAGAATGGGCTCTCTAATGTTGAGTTTTCTTGAGCATTGGGGTAGTATCGGATGTGCTCTAGCTCCCAAAATTTGTGGAGGGACTAGAGTACATGAGATCTCCAAGACCTAGAAAGGGATTTGAGAAATTTCATCCAATTTGGGAGATAATTAATTCATTAATAATTTTAATTAAGGACCCTAAGTCTAACTTAGGAAAATTAAATTATTAAAGGTAATTAATTAAAACATGTGATGAAATTGTCTTAAGTCACACGGATCAAGCTTTCTTTTAATCTTAGCCATCGATTCAAGATTTGATCATGTCGTCGGTTTCCCAACGAGAAAAGTATAAAGGAAAGGCTTTGGGTCATTTGGAGAACACACACACGGAGGCAGAGCACTAAGACTAAGCTGAAATTCTAGGGCAGGGTTTGCTAAGAATTTTCAGAAGTGTTTCAGCTGCAGAGAGGGGTATTTTAGGCAAAGGGGATGGTTTGATCCCAGTGCCTAGAGTCAGCAGGAGGCAGAGAGCAGCTTCCAGAGGCAGCAGCAGCAGAGAGGTAGCAACTGCGCAGCGCAGAGGTAGCTTCAGCTACGCAGTTCCTTTTGGGGCAGCGCTGGGCAGCAAGGGACCCATCTAGGTTACGCAGAGACCCTTTGGGGTAGCGTAGGGTTTGCGTAGCATTCTAGGGTTACGCAACCCTCTCCAGGTCAATGCAGAGGCACGCAGAGGCTATCTAGGCTGATGCAGGGGCTTCAGGGGCAACGCTAGGTTTCTAGGGCCAGAATTTGGCTAAGTCTTTTAAATCTCGTTTGAGGGTGTGGATCAGTAAAGGTTTTGGCTTCAAAACAACAGGTTAGCTGCAGATCTATCTTTTTCTTCGTCAGGTTAACTAATGTGGTGCCCAGATTTGTTGTATTCAGAAAACTACTTAATAATATAAACCCTCCAGCAGCCAGAAGACTGGTTTTCCCGCATTGGGTTTTTTCGGGGACTATTGTCCAAACAATCTTGTCACTTTGTCTATTGTGCATGTACTTTTCTGTCCAGAAAATCTTGTGTCACTTTGTCTATTGTGCATGTACTTTTAAGATTAGACTGAAGAATCTTGCAGCAGAAAGAGCAGCAGCAGCAGCAGAAACAGCCAATCTGAAGGGACGGCGCAATTTCAGAGGGAGCAGAGCCATCAGAGGTAAAGGTGACACAGTCCTACGTTGTCTCCATGCAGGCCCACGTACTTACTGTGCAGAGGCAGCGCTGGAACTATCTGCTCATGCAAAGGCCAGCTAGGGTGACGCAGATTTGAAGCTATCTAACTCAGAAGTGCCGGAAGCGGAGTTTCAGAACTTCAGAAGATGTTGGTGGGGTTAAATTTCTAAAGATTCAGAATTTAGCCTAAGCACTAGTGACAAAGAGCGGGAAGAGATCAGCTTCTCAGAGGGTTTCTAGCCAAAGAAATCTGCAGATCGATCAGTGGATCGAAGAGAGTTGTTTCATTGTTGATTTGGCGGATTTCCAAGAGAGGAAATCAGTTGTCAGAGGGAGCAAAGGGTGTATGTTTCACCAAGGACCCTAAATCTAGATCTCTAGCATAGAGAGGAGGATTTCAGACCAATTTGTTGGGCAGATGGCACCTCACGGCCTATGTGATCAGGATAGGTTGGACAACCTGTCCAACTTTGCGGCCTGGAAGGCTAGAATCTTGGTAGTCATGGAGGCATACGGTCCAAGGGACCATGCAAAAAAATTCCTGGCCACGCCAACCGATGTTGTTCTCCTGGCGAATCACGATGAGGCTGTCGCTAATTCCAAACTCTTCATAATGGATGGGGTTAAGGATCATATAGTTCCACACATAGCCGAAAATAAAATGGCCCATGAGATGTGGAAGGCCTTAACAGCCCTATATGAGGGGAAGTCCGTCCAGAGGAAGATGCTTCTGGAGAATCAGTTGCAGTCATTCATGATGACCAAGGGAGAAGAAATAGAACCCTTCCTCTTGAGATTACAGACGATCAGAGATCAGTTGTCTACCATGGGAGAAAATGTGGAGGATGATGTGATGGTAAGGACTGCACTCAATGCGGTCAGAAAAGAGTGGGAAACCTTCGTCCAAAGTGTATTGGGCAGAGCGGACCTTCCCGACAAGGACAACATGTGGGAAAACTCACGTCAAGAAGTAGTACAGCACGGGATCTAGTAAGGTGAAGAAGGAAGATGAAGATGATCCATCCTTGGCATCAAATAGGTAGCAAGGGAAGAAGAAGCGTGATCTATCCAAGATCAAGTGTTTCCAGTGCGGCGAACTAGGACATTTCGCCAGCAATTGTCCCTAGAAGAAGAAGGACAAGGAAGCTTCTATTTCCAAGGCTGTTGTGGCAGACGATGGGTCAGAAGATGACGTAGACATGAGCGCTCATGAACTACGAAAGTGACGTGACATGGATCTGTAGAGCAACTATAGAGTGGGGGCGAGATCCTTAAGCAGCTCATCTCTTGGATCAGATCCGAGCTACGAGAGCCTTAAGACAGTAGCGGGACAAGTGGAGCAGTTGGGGTAGAGAATCATGGATGGAGCAGAGGCAGATCTGAAGGCTGAAGGGAGCAGCGCAGTGCAAATGCAGCAGCAGCAGCGAAGGGGCTGATGTGACTTCAGCCGCACAGAGCAGAACCGCTTACGCAGAGCAGAATTGCAGCAGCGTAGAAGGCTTCAAGAGGACAGCGCAGCATAGTAGCAACGTGAGAGATTTCAGCACAAAAGGTTGATGTGACTTCAGTAGTGCAAAGGGAATTTGCTTACGCAATGCAGAGTTGTAGCTGTGCATCATCCTCCAGATGACAGCACAAATCAGCAGTCGATGGAGCTTCAGTGATGAAGATGCAGCCCAACTGACTTGTCTGTCAAAGATTGGGCAGGAGTTTCAGTTGCTTCTCTCAGCAACTGAAGATGCAGTGCAGCAGTTGGCAGCAGATTGAGAGGGGGTTGCCGTACAGATGTAGCAGTGGCGGTGGCAACGTCATGGGCAGCAGTACAGAATGGCAGCACCGGTATAGTGATGAAGGGCAACAAGTCAAGCATCAGTGCAGAGACCCACACCAGAGATCAATGCAAAGCTTCGGGGTGAAGCAGAGTTGTACTAGAGCACATTCCTCGCTAAGAGGGAGTGTTGAGTTTTCTTGAGTGTTGGGGTAGCATCGGATGTGCTCTAGCTCCCAAAATTTGTGGAGGGACTAGAGTAAATGAGATCTCCAAGACCCGAAAGGGATTTGGGAAATTTCATCTAGTTTGGAAGATAATTAATTAATTAATAATTTTAATTAAGGACCCTAAGTCTAACTTAGGAAAATTAAATTATTAAAGGTAATTAATTAAAACATGTGATGAAATTGTCTTAAATCACACGGATCAAGCTTTCTTTTAATCTTATCCATCGATTCAAGATCTGATCATAATCGTTGGTTTCCCAACGAGAAAAGTATAAAGGAAAGGCTTGGGGTCATTTGGAGAACACACACACGGAGGCAGAGCACTAAGACTAAGCTAAAATTCTAGGGCAGGGTTTGCTAAGAATTTTCAGAAGTGTTTTAGCTGCAGAGAGGGGTAGTTTAGGCAAAGGGGATGGTCTGATCCCAATGCCTAGAATCAGCAAGAGGCAGAGAGTAGCTTCCAGAGTCAGCACAAAGAAGTAGAGGCAGCAGCAGCAGAGAGGGCAACACCTGCGCACCGCAGAGGCAGCTTCAGCTACGCAGGTGCTACGCAGTCCCTTCTACGGCAGCACTGGGCAACAGGGGACCCATCTTGGTTACACAAAGACCCTTAGGGGTAGCGTAGGATTTGCATAGCACCTGCGTTGCATTCTAGGGTTACGCAGCCCTCTCCAGGCCAGCGCAACAGCATGCAAAGGCTATCGAGGCTGACGCAGGGGCTTCAGGGGTAGCGCTGGGGTTTCTAGGGCCAGAATTTGGCTGAGTCTTGTAAATCCCATTTGAGGATGTGGATCAGTCAAGGTTTTGGCTTCAGAACAGCAGGCTAGTTGCAGATCTATATTTTTCTCTATCGGGTTAACCAGTGTGGTGCCCAGATTTGTTGTATTCAGAAAACTACTTAATAATATAAACCCTCCAGCAGCCAGAAGACCGGTTTTCCCACATTGGGTTTTTCCAAGGACTATTGTCCAGAAAATCTTGTGTGTCACTTTGTCTATTGTGCATGTACTTTTCTGTTTTAGATCTGAATCAAAGAAAGTCTGTTATGTGTTTACTTCGATGTCAATCTGAATTTTAGCATTAATAACTTGATTAAGTAGGAGAAGTATAACCAGATCTAACAGTAGGGTTTCTGCATAAAGTAATATTCAGAAATTTTCACATCTAATGGACTGTGTCCTATCTATCATTGCTCGGAGGTCGTGACGAGCATCTTTTCAGAGTGACAAACCCCTACCTCAGGGCAGGGTTCATTTGCATGTTGCATTGTTTGGATATTTTCATCTCCTAATTTCAGTTTCCTTCTGCAGATTTTGGTTTTATTAATTATATGGAAGATCAGGTGTAAGCCTGTTTTTGAATATGATCACGTGTAAGTCTGTTTTTTATCATGAGGTTAACTCACTTTCTGCTATTTGTACTATCTAGCAGGATGAGGTATGTCATCAGCGCCTGGCTAAGGGTGCTTCATTGATCAAAGATGCCCAATCTTTATATCCCATAACTTAGTCTCATTTTATCTCAGTTATATTATTACTGAAGAACATTATGATGGCGATTTTATATTACTATATACTAATTGTATTCAATATTGTGTATGATCCATTTAGCACCCCATTATCAGTCTTGAAAATCAACAAAACTCATTAACCCATTCATAGCAATACACAGTTCAAAACCCTTTGCCACTAAGCCATGGAAATTCCAACCTAGAAAGCAGAAAAATAAGAGGCATTACATATAGTTCATTCCTTTTACAAGAACAACATGAAAAAAAACCTTTTGCTACTAAACCATGGACTGTTTTATGGATAGCATGAACTGAAAGCCTGCATTGGTGTAATCACCAGAGAAAACAGAGCAGTAATTGAGAAAAATAAGAGGTATTACAGTATTACATATCAGATTCATTTGTTTTGCATAAACAAAATAATAATTAAGAAAAATTACATTACATATATTTTGCTGATATGTGAAAAATTACCATTCCTTTGAGTCTAAAACTCTCTCTAAAACAATGTCTAAGCAGCATTTCACGAAGAAGGAGAATTCTTCTTAAACATAATTGTCCTATCAGAATTAATTGTGTGATATAGAAAGCAACCAACAAAACTACATAATGAATATTTGTACCTTGGGTTTGAATTCTGGCACTTGAAACTTTTCAAGGATTTGCATAAAATGCCTCTGATCCTGGCAACCTTTAAGTCCATAAACAGTTGCCTGTAGGTTTGCTGCAGCAACAATGAAATCCATATGGAGAGGATCCTCAGGGTCAAAGCTTAAAGCTCTTGGTAACCTTTTTGTACCACTCCAAAAGGGTGCCCCCGCTGTTGTTTTCATGTCAACAGGGAAATTGTAGCAAATCTGTATCCCAAAAGAGTGAGTGCATAAAAGAGATCAATTATGTCGAGAGAACCAACTAAAATTAAGGTTTATGCATGCAAATTAAAGTGTGTAAATGCAGCAGAGGACGACATGCTTCAAAGGCCATATTCCAGTTCTACAGTTTTGCATGCTTCTAACTGTGTGCTGAATCACTTCAACATTTGATTTCTAGTTTATTAATGCCACATGAATCCTCATAACTCAGAAGCAAGTTGGACACTCTACAGAGGTGAATGATAATGCAAGTTGTACTAGATAAACTTCTTTTCCAAGGAGTTAATACAAATCATACCTGTTTGATGCTATTTGAAAACAAATCTTCAAATTGCAACCGAGCCCATTCAACACAAGCATCAAAACTAGAAAACAGAGGCAGAAATAGTCCATCAGAAGTGAAATGCAAAACTAGGAAAGACTGCAGTAAACTTTCTAAGTAAAATTTATATACACAAATGAAAATTCTATGAAAGAAACTTCCAAGAATAAATTTTTTGACGTTGTATGATACAAATTACAATGCTTATCATAATCTTTCCCAACAACATAAATTATGTTTAGAGAATGAGAAAATATGCAACACAATTCCTATGTACCACTCTTCCTAATTCCAAGATGCAATCGACAAGCCTAAAATCATGAAAACAAAAATTTGTATAACAAATTTGCCAAACAAAAAAGTGCATACTAGCCATTGTGGTTCTTTAAATAGCAACAAGAAAAAATTGACCCATTAATAAAACATACTTACATAAGCAATTTAACACATGCAATTTTCCATCAATAAAAGAAACCCAGATATTGAAGAAGAATAGAATTGCTGTGCAACAAAGGATGCACAGTGTGGGAAGCTTGGATATACTGAGAAGGGGGTGTGAATCGGTATAACACTGATTTATTCATCATTAACCAATTTTACCAATTCATTAAACAATTAACTGAACCATTCATTAACCAGTAGCACAGCTGCACAGCATATGAACATTAGATCCAAAAGTACAAGGATGAAATCATAACACATGAGCAGTAGATCTAAAGATGTAAATGTATCAAACCACAGCACAAGAGTCAACACATAAGGACACCAGAGATTTAGGTGGAAACCCCTTCCAAGAGAAAAACCACCAAACTTGTCTTCTTCTTCTTATATAAAATCTTTTCATTACATCGTGTGCTGGCACCCACCAGCACACAAGCACCGACTTGCGATGCACCGACCTCAATCTCACGTCAGCACCCACTCATTCCAAGCAAATACCTAATGGAAGCACCCACTTCCACAACTGTATGCAAACCCCAGTCTGCTGTAGGCACCAACCCCCAAGTTGTTCTCAGGCACCCACCTAAAGGAAGCCGCCACTCTCTAGCTAGCAAGCCACTAGTTGCCCTGAAGGCACCCACCTTCGATCACCATGTGGACCACCTTTCATTCGTTTTCATATTGCATCCACCTCTGCTTATTAACAAAATCATCAAAACACAAAACCTCTCTGCAACAGAAATCCACTCAGCAACAGATCCTCATTGTCAACAATAATCATCAAATTGTCAAACCCTAGCAGCACCATACATGGCATCTTTGCATTCAACCATACGAGATACTAGCAATTCAAAGCTTTGTCATCTCACACACCAACACCATTAATAATATGTCAGTACTTTCATCAAACCCTGCAGCAAAAACAAAAGTTTGACAAACTTGTAACAGCAATATGCTCTCTGCCACAGACTGACACAATCCCAGCAATCTACCACTTCACTCAGCATATACAATGGCATCAAGTGCATCTACACATATGAAAACTGCTACAATAGCATCCAAACATGATTGCAACTCAATGCAGCATACAAACCAAACCCTGACACAGATATGCACCAGGAATAATAAACTAATCTACAATATCAGCTCTACCTCTATCATCAGCAACGCTTGCACAATCTCAGACTGCAGCATATCTTGTCACACATGGCCGTAATACACACTAGCACTGCTCAAGACTCTGACTGGCAAACCCTCTGCTCCTTTGCCTTTGTTCCGAACTAAGACACTCTATCCAACGCATCACAGTTGTAGAACATCGCTCCAGATCATACACAGGTCATTTTCTTCACCAGCAGTACACATGAGCGAACATACTGATACACATTACTCTTGCACACCAAGAGCTCCATTCACAGACCAAAACATGTATCAGGCTAAGAGATTGATCACATCTCTGTTCTGATCACACACAGCTCACAGACCATAGGCACTCTGCTAATCAGATCGATCAAAACATTAATACTTCGATCTAGCGGTTGATCTTCAGACAAATCACGATCATGCAATTGCTCAGATATTGAGATCACACCTTCTCTGTTGCATGGGAGTATTCATTCAGCTCTCAAATTGCACTTCACCACACTCTGTTCAGTCTACGGCAGAACCATCAATTGCTCAGGCCATTCCATCGCACCAGTGCTCAGGTAACACACAGTAATTCACACTCTCATTTTATTTTCACACGCAGGCAGCCCTATGCACATCATCACTTCAATCTATCTCAGTGCCATTGACTCAGATTGATCAAAAACCTTGTACAAGCAGACCAAATCCACTTTTAAAACCATGCACTAAGTTACATTACAATTCCACCTCAGACTTTTGATGCAACACCTCCATGGACGAGATCAAAACAATTAATTACATTTCACTTCGCCTTTGATGACAAGATCAACCATACGTTAATCATCACGGCCAGATCAAAATGATTACTCGATGGCTTCAGATATGGCCTCAGGTCAGGCCCTTATTGGACATAGAAACTCGGCCTAGGAACAGCTAAACAGTGAGCCATAACCAGAGATGAAAAAGCCAAGATACAAAGAACTTTTCTCCACCTTATCCTTCTGATCTGGGCTGGTAATTTTAGAGCTTTTGATGAGGAGAAAAAAATGTGCATACAAAGGGTAGACGGCTGCCTCCTTTTATAGTTGCCACAACGGGCTTAAGTGGGGGGGCGACCTATCAATTAGTTTTAACTTTAATTAAAAATACCCTCAATATTTCTCATGAAACTATTTTACAACAATAAAATTCATTCTTTTTAAGGCTAACTTGGACCTTCCTTTGAGCACGATAATTTTGTTGAGGAGCAAAGTCATAATTGCTTGGGTTAAGGTAATGTCATTATGATTTGTGCTATTATTATTTGTTGGCTTTGGGTGAATTGGCCCATCCATTGGGGCACACTATTTTCAAATGAGCATATCTCCTCAACCAAGAGGAGCCACGTGGCGTGCCACCTACCATTGGAAACGGCATGACGAGTACTATCAAATGGTGCGGTCTAGCATGCAATTTCATATTCAACTGCCTCAACAAGTGTGGGGAAGTGCAAGGCTTCTTGGCTGGTACTTCCCATTATTGCAATATGACATTAAAAGTGTTCATGTCAATGCTTCTTCAAGGCATCGTCAAGACTTGCCTTCTCATCTTTGTTGCTCCAAGGAGGATGTGCTCTTCATGCTGCCCACCAACAATTGACTTTGACGTCAATGACAACACCGTTCAACAACACAGAAATACAACCTTTCCTGGATAAAACCATTATAATCTTTCATGATTTACAAATTTGAGTGCTTCTGGCGAAAGAACATGATCATTTAATATCAGCTGTAATCCATTCTAGTAGGCCAGATTTAATATTTTACTTTAATTATAAGTTGGCTTAAGGTGTCAAATCAGCTCAGCCAGCAAGGCCAAGAGACATACCCCTTGCGGTTTCACACCCCCTGAGGAAAGTATAAATATAAGAAGTGAAAGACTATTCTTCTTGTGGATGGTGGAAAAGGCAACAAAAGGAGTCAAATGTGCGTCGTAGCCATAGGAGTGAGAAGAAAGCTAGAGGACAAGTTTTATCTGGTTTTGGTAAGCTAAATGAGACCGCAGCCAAGGAGGAAGGCCACAGGCCCTATGGAACTTTATGCAAGGGGTTGAGGCCTAGAAATTGGTCGCTGAGCTGACCGTAGTGCTAAAAGAAATAGGCTGCAAGGGCCAAAGTCTGTTTGGGCTAGTAAAGGAGGTCGAGATTGGTTCAGGGGTGTTACAGCACAACTCGCAGAGTGAGACAGGGCAGCCGCAATCAAAAAGGAGAGGATTGAAACCCTGTACAGTGTTGTGTGGGCCAAGGGCAAAACAGTAGGCCAAGGCCTAAATAGGTGCAGTTGAGGATTTGTAGAGGGCTAAACGAGTAAGCCAAAGGCCTAAGGGAGCAAGCCAAGGCTACAAGAACTCTAAAGAGGTTGATTGCAAAGGGCAGCGAGCTAGCTAGGTAAGTTGATTGGTATTTTTATGATTTAAGGTGGGCTGGTAAATCCCTAGTGAGCTACAGCTATATTGTTAGTGTTGTAGGTGCATATAATTGGCCAGGAATGGCTTAGAGGACAAAGTCTCAGCCCTAGGTGTTTGGTCAAAAGTATTTGACATTGTATTTAGCATTGCACTGGGACATAAAGGGCCATTATCCCTGGTACCAGATCCCTGAGGGTTTTCTTGTTAATGGAATTATATTAAAACAAGTTTTAGGCATTAATTCTTGTGTATTGTACATTGATCTAACTGCTGGTCTATTCTGCTATGCAAAAGTTTTTGAAGTTAAGCATTTTCAATGTGTTTATGTTTTCTAGCTAGTGTATAGACCAAACCTAGGGTGCGTGGATTTCACATTGTTGCCAAGAGAGTTGCTAGGTATGCCTTGTGAGACAAGGATTTGTGGATTATTGTAGCTTGGGGTGGCAGGATGGGAGTTTCAGTGGATTGGCGAAGAGCTCGGTTCACAACAGTATGTTGTGTGGCGGGTTGTCGACATCGTTGATGGACTTTCGTTGACCTATCAAAGTAAGTTGTGACAGCTCAAGTGCCTTAGCAGGGAGTGCTTTGGCATGGACGAGGTAGCTTCATATGGATTGTAGTTTGATCACTTTTGTGAGATGTATCTTCTTTAGTTGCATAGTTGCACATCCAACAGTGGAGCCATGTACATACAAGGTGTTTGACCCAGGAGGATGAAGACATTTGCAGAATTGAGTTGCGATGGTATAGAGTGGACTAGGCCAAGTGCTCGATCGTAGCTCTGGAGTCTGGACTGACCTCAAAAGGACACAAGTTCAGCTGCAGTGTGTGCATAGGTTTTCATGAGATTAATTCCTGGCAGAGAAAACAAAGTGTGCCAAGGGAAGGTTGTGTAGGCTCAGAAGGAGCTTGTGGGCTCAAAGGGAGAGTCAACATCCCAGTGGAAGTCTAACCTTCAATTTCAAGCAAAAGAGTGGAGTCTTCTATGACATGCAAGGAAAGTCACGGACCATGCAAGGATGTCGTGGTGCATGTAAGTCATGTCATCGACCATGCAAGGAAGTCATGGTACACGCAAGGAAAAGTCATGGTACATGCAAGGAAATCATGGACAATGCAAGGAAAGTCATGATCATGCAAGAAAACTCATGGCCTTGCAAGGAAAATTCATGGAGTTGGAAATTTCTAGGAACAAGGAAAGTCATGGTTTGGATGGCCATGCAGGATGCTCTAAAGCGAGAGGCTTCTAGGAGCATGGTGTTTTCAAAGATCCAAGTCTTCCAGAAAGATGTGGTTGTAGATCAAATTCCAAGGCATGTGAAAATACCTTCCTCACTAAGAGGGAGTGTTGAAATTTGGTAGCTCAGAAGGTATTTCCAGTTGGAAAAGCCCTTGAGGCTTTCTGGTTTGGTTAATGGCCTTTGCACCCAAGGTGTGGGTGTTTGTTGGGGTTTTGCACCCAAAGAAAAGAATTTAATAGTTTAATTTAATTATAAGTTGGCTTAAGGTGTCAAGTCGGCTCAAGTCGGCCAACAACGCCAAGAGACACACCCCTCTAGGTTTCACACCCCCTTGGAAAAGTATAAATACAAGAAGTGAAGGACTATTCTTCTTGTGCATGGTGAAAAAGGCAACAAAAGGAGCTGCAGAAGTGAGAGGTCAGCTAGAGGACGATTTTTTTGTGATTTTGGTAAGCTAAAGGAGGTCGCAACCAAGGAGAAAGGCCACAAGCCCTGTGGAACTTTGTGCAAGGGGTCGAAGCCTAGAAATTGGTGGCTGAAATGACTACAATGCCAAAGGAAATAGGTCGTGAGGGCCAAATTGTTATTTTTTGTAGCAACATATGTGTTCTAGCCACGAAATTTGGTGGAGAGGCTAGAATACATGACATCTCCAAAACCCAGAAATGACTTAGTTAGATTATTAACCTATTTTTTAATGTTTCCTAACTCTAAACATAGGAAAAGTAGTTAATTAATCATAATTAATTAAGTGAAGGTGAGAATTCTCTAGAAACTCACAAGGATCGATCCAAAAATGATCTGAGCCATCGATTAAGATTTAATCTTGGTTGTTGGAGTCCCAACAAGAAGACATACGAAGAGATTGATGTGGTGATGGAGAACACACTAGAGTCACTTGGAGAATTCAATTTTCCAGAGTAGCAGCAGTCAATTGCCGGAGAGTTCGAGCTTCAATGAGGCAGTAGAGACAATGATCCGAAAGAAGTTTTCCAAATACGGAGAGGCAGCATCAAGAGGGTCGAGTTATTCCCAGCGAGTCAACGCAGAGGATTGTGCAGTTGCTTTAGAGAAGCAGTTTAATTTAACTGAGGAAAAATTTGTTCTCAATTCCAAAAGTTTGGGCAGAGGATCCACAGTGTCAGAGAAACAATTTCCTCAGCATAGACAGGCAGAACGACTTCATCAAAGGCAAGTTGGAGGCTTGACATCATAGGGTTTGCGTAGAGTAGCGCAAAGGCTAACGCAGAGGGTCCAGGAGGCCGAGTTTTCTAAAGGAAGTTGTGTCAGGGTTGCTTGTGGAAGAAGGGAAATTCCCTTAAAATAATTGTGCCCAAATTTTCTTGTTGTATGAATTGTCAGTTGGGCATCCATAGATTGTACTCAAATTTTCACTGCTACATAACAATAAAAACCTTCATCGTTGCACCGGTTTTCCCAAGTTGGGTTTTTCCAGGGACATTTGTCCAAAAATAACAGTGTCATTTTATGTCTATGTGTGTGTTAGATTTTCTCAATTTCCAGCGCTATTTATTTTCCACAGAATTTTATTTGTGAAGGTTGCAGTGTGTTTATTTCGATGTTGTTGTAGCAATAAACTGAATAATTAATTTATCAATTAGAAGAAATAATACCAGTTGCTGCAATAGGATTTTAGTTTCGAAATTTTGACATGGTATCAGAGTGGAAGTGATCAGTCGGGAAGCTCAGAAGCTAAGAGGAAAATTTCGATGCTCAGAGGGAGCAGCAAGCAGAAATTTTCAGAGGCAGTGCAGTTCATTGACAAGTAGGCCGAATTTTTGGGGCAGCAGTTCAATTTTCAGTTGCAGGGTTGCAGAAAAATCGAGTTGCCCAGATTAATGATTCCAGGAATCAGAGGGAGCAATTGCAGCTCAGATTTTCGTTGAGCAGCTTCCTTGGTTGGACGCAGACGGTTTTGCAGCAATTTGCTAGAGCAAAGCCAGCATCTGGTGGAAGAGAAAAGTATACACACAAAGGGAGATTTCTCTCGGGGGGTTTTTTGTCAAGAAATTCGATTTTCCCAGTTGCAGATTGGCAGTAGCAGTTAGCAGAACAAGGCATTCCAGGAGGGAGTGCGAGTTGTAGAGCAGTAGTTGAGTAGAGGAAGAGGAAATTTCCAGACTAGAGCAGAGATGGCCACAGTTGGGCTCAAAGACCAAGACAAATTGGAGGGTGTCTCCAACTATGTCATCTGGAAGGCAAGGATGTTATTCCTTCTAAATGAATATGGTTTGAAGCCTTATGCAGAGAGTGTGGTAATAGTTCCCCAGGATGCAGACCAACTCAAGGAGTAAAGGAACGAGATGGCTAAGTGTTAATTTTGGGCAACTAGGTCCAAACTCCATGTTGCACTACTCATATGATGATGGTCATATTTTCGTTGAATTCCTCTTTAGGAGAGATGCAAGATTGATCTAAAGATCATCTTGTTTGGATGAGAAAAACATATATTTTGAATTTATTTTCCACACATGTGCAAGGTCGGCCAGATTTGTAATGTAGAGGCTCACATGCCTAATAGATGTGTCACACACCCTCACTGATGGATATAAATTGGGGAGACTTGGAGGTCATTTGCTCATCATCTCATCACATATCTCTCATTGTGATCTGATTGGTTCGATAGCCTTTGGAGGCCTCTTCCCTTCACACGTGTGAAGCTGGAGCTGTTGTTTTCTACAGATCTGTTTAGGGCTGATTTACTGAAGCATTGACCAGTGTTGATCGTGGTCAACCCTTGTCCGTTTGACCTCAAACTTTTGCTAAAATTTCAATTTTTGGAGGCCATACAGTTGGGCACAAAAATCGAGGGAAACACAGTTGTTTGAGCAAAGCCCTAATATGTTGCATTGACTTTATGTTGTTGTCCTGTGTTGACTTTTGGTTGACCAGCATTGACTTGTGATGAGTTGTCTTTGAGGGTTGTGGGTGTGACAATTGGAGGGTTGGCTGATCTAAGAAATACTGTGTTGGCTGCAGCATCCTGTTGACTGATGTAACGCACCATATCCTATATCTTTGCTAGACAAGAAAAATTGTAAATCTGATCTATATTATTGACTTGTCTTTTGTTGATCTATTATTGTGTTCTATCAGCGTTTTACTTTCATGTTTATGCTAGATTGAATCGGGCATAAGAAAGATTGAAGTAAATTTGCATTAAGCATAGAAACACTCCATGGTTATCTAAATTTAACATGGTTTTAGAGCTGAGGTGAAGAAAAAATCCAAGCTAGTGTGAGAAGCAATCACTGAAGAAGGAATCCTAACAAGGACAAATGTCCTCCTCAACCTACAAGGGTTTCAAGGCTGATGCTAAATTGACTAATAAGTTTGATTATCATGCATGGAAGATGTCCTTGGATTTGGTACTAGAAGATCAAGATGTCATGGACTACGTGCAGGGGAAGATTCAAGAGCCTCCATCAAATGCAGTTGCTGCCACAAAGACAAAGCATAGAAAAGGGGAAATCAAAGCAAAGATGATTATCCGGGATTCTATTCATAACCACTTGGATGCTTACATTTCTGAGCTGAGCACATCTAAAGAGATATATGATAAGCTGGTTAGCATGTTCAGGGCTAACAATGCTAATCAAATCCTATTCTTCAAGAATCAACTGAAGAATATCAAGAATTTTATGAGGCTCACTGAAATCAGGGATAACCTCCTAGCTATTGGGGAAGCAATAGCTAATCGAGAGATGGTTCTTATTGCGCTTGGAGGTCTCCCCTGTGATTGGTATGTATTCAATACTACTATTCTTAATAATAATGTGATTCCTGATTTTGATGAAATATTGACAAGATGCACTCAAGAGGAGACAAGAATGATGGAGAGAGATTATCCCTCAAATGGAAATGGAGGTGACCCTACTGCCTTCACCGCTCATGCAAAGAAGAGAAACAATGGTGGTCCGAGAAATCAAAACCATGGAAGAGCGTGGCCCAAAGGAAGGAAGGCAAGATGTTACACTTGTAACAAGTTTGGTCACTATGCAAGAGAGTGCCCTAATAGAAGGGACTCTCCCAGGGATGATGACAACAACAACTCCAGGGGGAATGGCAATCAAAGGAACAACAGGTTCAAAGGAAAAGGAAGGCTCCCTCTGATCGTAGTGGAAATGGGAAACCTTTCAAGAGGTCAAGAAATTCCAGGTACGCTAAGTCTAATGTTGTTGATAATAAGAGAAATGAATTTATTCTTGTATCTGCCCTCTCTGTTGCATCTCCTCCCGACACCCTGGATCTCTAGCTGATTGATAGTGGTGCTTCAAGGCACCTCACTGGTTATCAAGAAGCCCTCTCTGATTTGATTGAGAAGGATACTATTCCAAATATTATCCTTGGATACAATTCCACCTATCCTGTGAAAGGGACAGGGACTGTGACCCTTCATCTATCTCAAGGTCAAGTCCTCCATTTACAATATGTGTTGTACGTACCTGATTTGAAGAAGAACCTTGTGTCTATTTCGGCAATGGAAGACAAAGGGTTCATGCTGGCATTTGTTGATGGAAAGGTACGCATCTGGAAGAAGAACTTCAAGGAAGCTCTTACTATTGGTTTTAGAGTTGATACACGCTACCAGGTTGGAGGAAGTCCATTGGGGGCTATGTCATGTGATACAACTCTTCAAACAGAGTTATGGCACCGGAGGTTTGCACATCTTCATTACAAAGCCCTTCCCAAAGCAACGAAGGTGGTGACAGGGATGCTCGAACTTAGAGATGATCATGAAGGCATATGTAAGGGTTATGCAGAAGGGAAGCATACAAGCGGACCATTCCCCTCAAGTGTCACAAAGACAACTAATATCTTGCAGTGGATACATTCTGATTTAGCTGGTATGCTGCCTATGACATCCTTGGGAGGATGTTCCTATTACATGACTTTTACAGATGACTTCTCCCACAAGACCTGGATATGTTTCTTGAAGAAGAAGGACGAAGCATTCAAATGGCTTCATACCTTCAAGGCCTTGGTGGAAAATCAAACCAAGAAGAGAATCAAAATTTTGAGGACCGACAATGGTACCGAGTATGAGTCAAATGAATTCAATGACTTTTGCAGAGAAGCTGGCATTAAGAGGGAGACCACAACTGCATATACTCCTGAGCAAAATGGTGTTGCTGAAAGAAAGAACATGACCATTGCAGAAGCTACCCGAGCCATGCTATGTGACCAAGCTCTTCCGAAGTTTCTATGGGGAGAAGCTGTGAACATTGTTGTGTACGTTCAAAATAGATGCCCGCATTCCACTCTGGACTCCAAAGCTCCTGAAGAAGTCTTCTTTGGTAAGAAACTTGATGTTTCTCATTTAGAGTTTTTGGTTGTCCTGTTTACTTTCATATGCCGAAAGAAAAGAGAAGCAAGTTGGATGCTTCTGGAAACAAGGGAATGTTTGTGGGCTACAGTGAAACTTCCAAGGCATATAGAATCTATGTGACTGGTCAAAGAGAAGTGGAGATATGCCTCGATGTCACCTTCGATGAAGATGTTGCCCTCAAGAAAGTGAGAAATATTCCTAGCTCCAGGGAAGACAAAGAAGATGAAGAAGCAGGGAAGCAGGAAGAGTTGAAGGATGAATCAATGCTCGATGTTGAAGGACCTATGGATCCCATTGATCCACCTCCTTCAAATAAGAGAAGACCCTCATGGCTCAGGGATACTCTCGCAGATGCTGAGAAACATATTGCCCCAAGGGGGATATTCCGTGAAAGCAAGAACTCGAATAGATACCAAGGGTATCTAGCAGCCATGAGTATAATAGTACAACCTGAGCCTGAATCATTGAAGAAGTCGTAAAGCATCAAGTTTGGAAGGATGTTATGCACGACAAATATGAGTCCATTATGAAAAATGATGTCTGGGAAGTGGTCTCGAGACCGAAGGACAAATCTGTTGTCACCTCGAAATGGCTTTATAAGATCAAGCATGGATTTGATGGAAGTGTTGAAAAGTACAAGGCAAGATTTGTTGCCTGAGGCTTCTCTCAAAAAGAAGGCATAGATTATGATGATATATTTGCACCTGTGGCCTGCTATACCACCATCCGATCTATTATTGCCCTTGCTGCAACACAAGGATGGAGTCTCCATCAGATGGATGTGAAGACCGCTTTTCAGCATGGTTCTATAAAGGAAGAGGTCTCTGTGGAGCAACCTCTAGGGTTCGAAGTCCGAGATAGAGACACCTATGTATGCAGGTCAAAGAAAGCCCTCTATGGGTTGAAGCAAGCCCCCAGGGCTTGGTACGAGAGGATAGATAGCTACTTGATGAAGCTGGGTTTCACTCGAAGTAATGCTGATCCAGACCTTTATTTTAAGTTTGATAGAGAAAGGCCTCCCATTCTAGTTCTCTATGTGGACGATCTCTTCCTGATAGGAGTTGACCCTCTCATTCATCAATGTAAGAGGGAGGTAGCTTCCGAGTTTGAGATGAAAGACCTAGGACTAATGCATTACTTCCTAGGCTTGGAGGTCTGGCAGAGGTCAGGCGAGATTTTCCTTTCTCAAGGAAAATATGTCGTGTATGGTGGACTGTAAATCTGTGTCGACACCGATGGAACTCAACTTTAAGAAGTTGTGTGGAAACGTTGTTGGGTCCGTGCTGGAAAATCTTACTGAGTATCAACAACTCGTGGGGGCCCTGATGTTCCTAGTGAACTCCCGTTCGGAGGTATGTTTTGCCATGAACACTTTGAGTCAACATATGGTTGATCCTCATCACATTCACTAGATTGGTGCCAAGAATCTACTGTAATATCTTCGGGGCACAATCAACCATGGGCTGAGATACATTGTCGAGAGTTTGACACTCCATGGATATACTGATGTCGATTAGGCTGGCAGTGTGGTGGATCGCAAGAGCACATTTGGATGTTGCTTCACCTTGGGTTCTTCTTCGATATCTTGGATGAGCAGGAAGTAGACGTCGGTGGCTTTGAGCACTGCTGAGGCTGAATACATTGCAACGAGTATGGCCTGTTGTGAAGTTGTTTGGTTGAGAAAGCTCCTCGGTGAGCTGTTTGGGCATGTGCTAGATACCACCGTTATCCTTTATGATAACCAGAGTGGGACTCGTCTTTCTGAGAATCTCGTGTTCCACGATTGATCCAAGCATATTGATATCAGGTACCACTTTATCCGAGATATGGTACAGCGAGGCATCGTAAGGCTCGATTATATAGGAACTAATGAGCAAGTCGCGGATATTCTCACGAAGCCCCTAGGGAAGGTCAAGTTCCTAACCTTCCGTGAGAAGCTTGGAATCATGGAAAGACCCTATTCTGAGGGTCCTACTTGAGTTGGACTATGAGCTCTGGGAGCTCCAGGGGGCTTGGGGATAGCTTCCTGGAGCTATAAGCACACACAAGGCTAGGCTTGTCGAACCTTGTTGTGTTTCTGCCCCACCGTTATGATATTGAGTTGGTTCACCTCACTTTGATCTTTGCCCCGAACACATCCTACCCATGGAGTTTTGGACTCATGGGAAGTACCTCTCATTTGGCCAATGAGGTGGGAAATCTGCATAAAGACCAATAGCAAAACCAATGGACGCATCGGAGATTGTCGTACTCTCTATGTCTTGGATGGCTCGTGTCCAACACCTTGATCAGAGATCAAGTCTAATGAGGTTCTTACCTCTAAATTGACTTCGAGTCAGTGCACTAACTTCGAGTTCGTATGTGACTCTTTTGAGTCTATTAAGGTTTTATCCTGTAAACTGACTTCGGGTTAGAATGATACTCTTTTGAGTCCAAGAGAGGTTTTAACCTCTAAGTTGACTTCGGGTCAACTGAGTGTGATGTCTTTGTGACTCACCGTTTGTTCTATTGGAGAAGAAGAGCCAACAAAGCATGTTATGGCAAAAATAATGCACGATGCTAGATGATAGTACACGATGGTATTGATGGATGGCACTTGTGGACAAATGGAGTTCTCCCTAGTTGAGAGGGAGTGTTAATTTTGGGCAACTAGGTCCAAACTCCATGTTGCACTACTCCTATGATGATGGTCATATTTTTGTTGGATTCCTCTTTCGGAGAGGTGCAAGATTGATCTAAAGATCATCTTGTTTGGATGAAAAGAACATATATTTTGAATTTATTTTCCACACATGTGCAAGGTCAGCCAGATTTGTAATGTAGGCTCACATGCCTAATAGATGTGTCACACACCCTCATTGATGGATATAAATTGGAGAGACTTGGAGGTCATTTTCTCATCATCTCATCACACATCTCTCATTGTGATCTGATTGGTTCGATAGCCTTTGTAGGCCTCTTCCCTTCGCATGTGCGGACCTGGAGCTGCTGCTTTCTGTGGATCTATTTAGGGTTGATTTGTTGAAGCTTTGACCAGCGTTGAGCGTGGTCAACCCTTGTTCGTTTGACCTCAAACTTTTGCTGAAATTTTGATTTTTGGAGATCATACAACTGGGCACAAAAATCGAGGGAAAAAGAGCTATTTGACCGAAGCCCTAATCTACTGCGTTGACTTTTTATTGTTGTCCTGCGTTGACTTTTGTTTGACCAGCGTTGACTTGTGATGAGCTGTCTTTGAGGGCTATGGGTGTGACACTTGGAGGGTTGGCTGATCTAAGAAAGACTTTGCTGGTTGAAGCATCCTATTTACTGTCGTAACACACCATATCCTATATCTTTGTTGGACAAGAAGAATTGTAAATATGATCTATATTATTGGCTTGTCCTCTATTGATCTATTATTGTGTTCTATCAACATTTTACTTTCATGTTTATGCTAAATTGAATCGGGCCTAAGAAAGATTGAAGTATATTTGCATTAAGCATAGAACACTCCATGGTTATCTAAATTTAACATAAGGCCAAGAGGATGATCTTAGATGGTGTTTTGTATCATCTCGTCTCAGATGTGGCAAGACAAGCAACAACCAAGGAGATGTGGGATACCTTGGCAGAACTATTTTAGAGTTCTTCCGAGCAACAGAAGATGTATCTCCAGAAGAAGCAGAGGAGCACGAGGATGCAGAATGGCGAGAGCATAGATGCCTTTCTCACTCGAATTCAGGAAGTCCAAGATCAGCGGGCAGTTGTTGGGTCGGCACCTCAACCTACAAAGCTAGTACGATTGGCACTGAATAGTGTTTCAGAGGATTGGTAGTTATTTGTCCAAAGTATCTTAGGCAGAGATACCTTGCCAAGGTGGGACAGGATGACATTCCTCACTAAGAGGGAGTGTTAGTTTTTGCAGCATCGGATGTGTTCCAGCCACGAAATTTTGTGGAGAGGCTAGAATACATGAGATCTCCAAAACCCAGAAATCATTTCTGGAAATTCCACCTAGAAATGACCTAATTAGATTATTAACCTATTTGCTAATGTTTCCTAAGTCCAAACTTAGGAAAAATGGCTAATTAATCAGAAATATTAATTAGGTTTGAGACTTCTGTGATCCATAAAGTAGATAAATATCTATTCGGATTAATCACATCATTAGGATTTGGTCGACGTTTCGAACCAACTAATGTGGCTCACCCTCAGGACCAGGTGAAAAAGCCGACCGATCTTATTGAATAAATAGTGTGGATACATCATTGCCCAGAATTAGTCGTTGAAACTAGCTGTTGAAAACTAGCCGTTTAAAAAACTCGTTGTTAATGAATTAGTTAAATAGTTATTAAGGAGAAATATTAAATATTGATTAATAAATTTTAATTTAATAAAAAATAAAAATCAATAAATAAATAAAATTGATGTATATTTTAATATAATTTATTATGTTTAATATTTATTATTTATTAGTATAATACATAGGAAATTATATAATATATTATAGGATAATATATTATAATAATATAAAGCATAGGGTAATATATAAGATAATATCGAGGAAAAATAAAGGTTGAAGGAAAATAATCAAGACCAAGGATAAAAAAGAAGAAAGAAGGGAAAATAAAACCCCAAAAGCAAAATAAAACCTAACGCAAGGGGGGGGGAATCACCTAGAGAGAGCTGGAGTCCAACTCTTACTCAAATTCCAACCATCACTCTTGTTGAGATTCTTAGCATGTCTTTCAATCTCAATGGCTTCCCTAAGCTTCCTATGATGGAAGTGATCAACCTTGACAAAGACTTTGGAGTCTTCAATGCATACATGGTGACACGATTTCTCCACAAGTTCTACAAGAGCCGATGCGTGAGATCGATTGTGCCTAATGTTCGTAGCATGCAACCATGTAAACACCATTCATGTCTATTGGGTCAATAGGGTCCTTGACAAATCCAAGAAAATTTCTAATAGAGAATTGGTAAGGCTGACCACTTCCATCATTTTTTTCCTTGATATTATCTTATGTATTACCCTATGCTTTATATTATTATGATATATCATCCTATTATATTATAATATATTATATAATTTCCTATGTATTACATTAATAAATAATAAATATTAAACATAATAAATTATATTAAAATATACATAAAAAAATTATTTTATGAAATTAAAATTTATTAATTAATATTTGATATTTCTCCCTAATAACTAATTAACTAATTCATTAACGGCTAGTTTTCAGCAACTAATTCTGGGCAATGATGCATCCACACTATTTATTCAATAAGATCAGTTGGCTTTTTCACCTTGTCCTGAGGATGAACCACATTAATTGGTTTGAAACGTCGACCAAATCCTAATGATGTGATTAATCCGAAAAGACATTTATCTAATCAGAAATAATTAAGTCAAGGTGAAAATTCTCTAGAAACTCACACAGATCGACCCAGAAATGATCTGAGCCATCGATTAAGATTTAATATTGGTCGTTGGAGTCCCAACAAGAAGATATAAGAAGGAATTGATGTGGTGATGGAGAACGCACCAGAGTCACTTGGAGAATTCGATTTTCCAGAGTAGCAACAGTTACTTGTCGAAGAGTTCGAGCTACAATGAGGCAGCAAAGATAGTGAGGGGCAGAGACAGTGATCTGGAGGAAGATTTCCAGATGCAGAGAGGCAACAGCAAGAGGGTCGAGTTATTCCCAATGAGGCAACGCAGAGGACTGCACAGTTGCTTCAGAGAAGCAATTCGATTTTGCTGAAGAAAAAATCATTCTCAGTTCCAGAGGCCAGAGTGTCAGAGAGACGTTTTCCTCAGTAGAGACAGGCAGAACAACTTCATCAGAGGTAGGTTGGAGGCTTGACATCATAGGGTCTGCGCAGAGGGTCCAGGAGGCTGAGTTTTCTGAAGGAAGTAGTGTCGAGGTTGCTTGTGGAAGAAGGGTATTTCCCTTAAAATAATTTTTCCAATACTTTCTTGATGTTTGGATTGCCAGTTGGGCATCCATAGATTGTACTCATATTTTCACTGTTGCATAATAATAAAAACCCTCACTATTGCACAAGTTTTCCCAAGTTGGGATTTTTCTGGGACATGTGTCCAAAAATAATGGTTGTCATTTTATGTGTGTGCTATATTTTCTCAGTTTCCAGCGCTATTTATTTTCCGCAGAATTTTATTTGTGAAGGTTGCAGTGCATTTATTTTGATGTTGGCGTAGCAATAAACTGAATAATTAATTTTTCAGTTAGAAAAAATTATACCAGTTGCTGCAATAGGATTTCAGTTTCGAAATTTTCACACAAAGTCTGTTTGGGCTAGTAAAGGAGGCTGAAATTGGTTCAGACTTGTTGTAGCAACTCGCGGTGTGAGACAAGGCAACCGCAATCACAAAGGAGAGGGTTGTAGCCCTATACAATGTTGTGCTAGGAGGCCAAGGGCAGACAGGAAGTTGGCAGAGGCCAGAACAGTAGGTTGAGGCATGAATAGGTGTAGTAGGGGACCAGTAGAGGGCTAAGGAGTAAGCCAAAGGCCTAAGGGAGCAGGCCAAGGCTAAAGAGGCTACTGCAAAGGACAGCAGGCTTGCCAAGTAAGCTAATTGGTATTTGTATGATTTAAGGTGGGTTAGTAAAGCCCTAGTTAGCTACAGTTGTATTGTCAGAGTGTTGTCAGTGCATATAATTGGGTAGGAAAGGCTTAGAGGACAAAGCTTCAGCCCTAAGTGTTTGGTCAAAAGGAATTGAAATTGTATTTGGCATTGTACTGGGATATAAAGGGCCATTTTTCCTAGTCCAGAAGCCCTGAGGATTTTCTTGTTTAGAATTATAAGAAAACAAGTTTTGGGCATTAATTCTTGTGTAATGTACATTGATCTAATTGCTGGTCTATTCCGTTGTACAAACGTTTTTTGAAGATACGCATCTTCAGTGTGTTTGTGTTTTCTTGCTAGAGCATAAACCAGACTTGGGGTGCGTGGATTTCTAACACTTTGTACCCCTTTACAAGATTCTCTCTCTCCTTTCTTCCATTGAGGTATCCTTTCCAATCTGAATAAGCTTGGGGCTTTCTATTGATCCAATAATTATTAAATATTGTACTTAGGCATGCTTGCTTCCACTTGCTTTTTATGCCTATCATGCCCATTAGAATACCTCAACACCCACAAAGTGGTCAAATGGATAACTGTCACAAGGGAAGCATCTATGAAAGTGTGCACAAGTGATCTGCCCCTTGTCAATCCAAGCACTCAATCAAAATCAAACTGCATGCCCCTGTGAAGTATGATGAGAATGTCAAATAGATGAGGTACATGAATCTAAATAGCAACATAATGACAATATACTCAAAACACGGCCAGCTTGGGTAAGGTCTTCAAACAGATATAAGGCTCCATATAATATGAAGGGTAACACAAGGGATATGTTACCACTCTTTGAGAAGCACCCAAGCTCTAATGAGGACACATGGCATCATGTCATCATCCTAAGAAGAAGCAACAACCTATCTTCAGGAGCACTTCCCTGAACTTGGTATTTATCATTATTTATGGAGTGGTTATCTTGAAGACCATTCGAAGGAAAATGAAGACAAATGGCATAAGGAACCCTCACACATGGTCAAAGAAGCATATTTTAAGAAGACTTTTATCATTGCAGGTTGACAAGTGGCATCCAAGACTTACTCAAAGCCATATTTCTGCATTTATTATTATTATTGAGGAGTTCCCAGCTTTGAGGAAGTTTCTTGATATGTACATTATTGTTTTTCTAGGAGAAAAATGTGGATCTAGATAGATTCACGAGATTACAACACTGTGTTCTCCCCTTCCAAATCACACTACAAAAGAAAGAGCAAAGAAAAAGGAAAAGAAAATTCAGAGAAACTAAATTAAATATTTTTTCTAGCCAACATACGATTCATAGTTCTAGTCAGATAAAATTTGAATGACAATGCATGAATATGTTAGTTATCACATATAACATTTCTTTTAGGGGAACCGACATACTTGAGACAGATTTTGATTGTGTCATGAAATTCCGTTTCAGAATCTTGGAAATATTGGAACACAGTACAATGGAAAAATATGCAAAAAAATCAGATGTTCCACTGGGAAGAAAAGCCATAGATAGCTTTGGGAAGAAAAGCCATAGATAGCTTTACAAGATCACATTACTGCACTTCCCCTTCCAATCCAGACTAGAAAAGTTATACACTGTAATCTTACAAAAGATAACAAGAAAAGAAAATTCACATATATTAAATGAAATATTTTCCTGCCCAGCATACCATTCATAGTTCCAATCAGATAAACTTTGAATGATAATACATGGATACTGAAGGACAAATAAAGAGAATTCGCAATAAAATACAAATCTTAACTATGGACATCCAAAGAAACACACCTTAATGGTCTATATTTTACAAGAGCATCCCTTAACATTTCAAGGATATGCTGCCTTGCAGGTGTTGTTGGCTTTTTTATTGATTCCTGAAAGTCTCGATTGGAAAGGTAAGCATTTACATCATCAGGCCGCTGTTTGAAAAGGGTCTCAAATATTTCAACAGCCCACTGTAGAGTATGCTCTGTTGCATAAGGAAAGTTCTTTAGTGTACATATAGGAATCTCCTTATGTTCTGGCGGATCCCTTGTGGAAGCATACATTTCTGAGAGATAAGGAATAAATACCTGCAAATCTCAAAATCTAATTATATTAAATCTGGCAACTCCTTTGCGATTTCTAATCTAAGATTCTCACAGGAATCCACCTTTACAGTAATTTCTCTAGAATGAAAAACATAAAGCCAACCATAATAAAGAATAGCTAGCGCATGCTCAAGAACAAATCCACACACACTCAAAGCCATACCCACACTCAATCCCTTGAATTATATATTCAAATTTTTCCTCTGGCACACACCAATCTTCCCATTTACCTCCAGATGATGTAATTACCTGTACACTGCCTCTAGTACCATGCTTGCCTCCATCAATCATTGGTTTACGATAGGCAACACATCGAGCATCAAGATATAATCTTGACGATGATGTGTCAACGGCAGAGAAGACACCTACATTTTCATAGCTATTTTTAGAAACTTGTATGAGAAACATCAAATTTATTATGGATATTCTGATGACAAGTCATGACATTTGTTCTAATGTAATCATTGCAAGAGCTTTAAGCTGTCAACTGGTTTGCTGGTGTGCTTAAGCACTTGCATAATGTTAACCTATAACCACACAAGATGCACAAACAAAAGGTGATTGCAGACCAACGTGGGGATTTGTTGATTGATTGTATTTACTATTAAAATTTAAATAAAATCTCATATAACATACATTCGACAATAGCAGCAACTATCCAACAGAAAAATACCTTTCCAAAACTATCAAAAACAAAAAATCCTACAAATATAATCAAACTAGCAATTTCATAAAGCCTCAAGTTAAATCACTAAAGTAGTGTTGACAGAGGAGTTTCATTTCACTGCTATTAGCTGCAATATTGATATGAAGTCCTATTTTGTCACCAGCATATGTTGTTACTTAGTGCATTTCATCTCATAAGCATTGTAACTAAAGCATGTAAATTCAAAAAAACAATAGCGCACTCGCAATATACAAATCACTCCAGAAGTTGGACATTGGTGTAATATTCCTAATTAGCAGTTTCGCTAATTCGAATATTAAATTTTGATAAATTTTGCTATCTCTAAAAGGTTAGGCGGAAATAAGGTACATCAGGGACCCACAAATATTATTTTGGGGAAAGCTAAAGTCAATTCCTATAGTTCCCAAGAGAATATTGCGGCTTTAGTGGGGTCCGAGTGGCCAATATCGAGTGAGCTGCAGCTCCTTAGGTGGCATGAGCAGCGCTGGGTTGACTCGAAGGAGAGGTAGCACAGTCCATGGTGGGCCCATGAGTAATGTTGAGGCTCATTTAACAAAAGGAAGAAGGAGCAGCATAGTTTCTCATTCATTCACTTATCTTTCTGATTGTCATTTTGACATAGCACACTTGTGTCGGGTGCCAAGTCTGCAGTGTCGTTTAGCACACGAGATTTTCAGGCGAAGATCTCAACCTCTGCCTCAGGGGACTTCGAGTGCCCGCTCAGGAAAGGAGTCTTACCATTTTGGAGGAGCATTTCATAGCAGAGATTACAGGAGGAGAGTGTTCACTTCAGCGACTGCGTGGAGGACGCAGTGACTGCGCAGTGGAGGATGCAGCTCAGTCATGAGGTTGTTTCCGGGAGGTGAGAAGTGAGGGAGTTGCAGTTGAGACTTGGTGGGGAAGCTGAGTGTCTCCTAACAAGGTTATTGCTCATCTTTTGGGGCAGTTTTACAGTGGTTTCTTCAGGTGTGTAGCTTCAGCCAACAGCGCAGTGGATCAAGCCCCACAGGGGCAAATTTCCTAGGTCAGCCATTCCATAATTCCTTCGCAGGTTTTTGTGGGTTTCCTGAGTAGAGTCTGGTGTCCAAGTCTCGGAATTTTTCTAAGCGCTAGAAGCAGTCCAACCAGTAGTCTGAAGTTTGCAGCAACTGCATTTCTTGGCAAAGCAGCGAAGCAACAGAGCCACGCAAAGCCATTTCCAAGGGGTCATTTCAGCTTGTTTTGAGATAGCCTTTAGCCTGCCTTGAGCAGGCCCAGGTGCATCCTTTCCACCATCATTGTACTCATTTCCAAGCATTAATAAAATGGCTCAGATCATATTTTTGGCTCCAATTTTCATGTGTTAATGGTGTGATTATATTTGTTGTACTTTCTAGTCTATTTTTGCTTTGTATTATTGTTATTTTCCCATTTGGGATATTACAGTGGTATCAGAGCTCATAGACTTGGCTCAGCCTGTGGAGCACGCAGTCTATGACACCAAAGAGCAAACAGAATGTGACTTACCAGAGACAGAGGTACAGGAGTACGGAAAGGAGGCTGGAAATCACTCCAGATCAGGTTGATAGCATTCTGGAGGTCGTAGAGAGGGAAATGGAGCACACAAAAGATGGGAGGAATGAAGAGAAGGAATTTGCTCACCTTCTGCTGAAATCGGTACAAGATCTCTCCAAGAGGATTGAGGAGATGGGTCAGAGGCTTAGCAATGGCAACAAGGGGAAAGGAGTCCAAGGAGAATTCTAGATTGGGGAAGGCTATTGCACTTCGTAGCACCAGGTAGGCCCTCACACTACATTGCCATTCGTATCATATACTCCACCACAGTCCACTATTCCCACGTTCCTAACTTCAGGGACAGGAGGGCAACAGGAGCCGAAAAAGGCTCACTATGGAGAATTTTTCATAGAATATCAATCTTATGGGCCAGAGTTGAGAAGGACCATCACATTCAACGAGTTTTGCCAGTTGAAGACTAGCAACAAACCCAGAGGCCAGGCCAGAGGAGGATACATGCAGGGGAGTGACTTACAGTGTACCATGGGTAGGTTGTTCCTCCCAACTTTTGATGGCTCCTCGAAGAGTTCAGCAAAGCAATGGGTGGAGAAGCTGGATATTTACTTCCAGCTAAACCAGATGACCGAGACAGAAGCAATCAAAGTTGCTACCTTGCACTTGGAGGAAGAGGCTCATGATTGGTGGTTTCAAGGGTCGACTACAATGGGACACGTTGGCGTGACAGCATATGATGAGTTCACTAGGAGGATGTTGGAGCATTTTAAGAGGAAGGATCTAGAGGAGTACTTCGAAGAGCTGACAAATCTCAAGCAGACAAGGAGCATCGAGGCATACATCTCAAAGTTCTTAATGTTGTCAGTGATGGTTCCAGACTTATCGGAATCCAAGAGGATTTATATGTTCGTAGAGGGCTTGGCAGAGCCACTTTGTGGTTTAGTGAGATCGAGTTGATCCACTACCTTGCATGACGAAGTGGGGAGAGCGAGAGATCTGCAGGATGCTCTACCCCGAGCTCGAGCACCACAACCGGCCAAACTAGTCTTCCAACAGAGGGGAAGAGATGCAAGAGCCCAACCAGCGAGGGGTAACCAGGGTCGAGGACAGTTGGATGATGAAACCAAGAGGGATCTCCGAAGGAAAAAGCTTTGCTTCACATGCCAGGAGCCTTGGGCACCAAGTCATAGATGCACAGTTGGGAGAGCCCAATATATCGAGGTCTTCTTGGACAGCGAGGGGGATGAGGAGACTGATTTTGAGATGGGTGGAGAGGACAGCGCAGTACCTCAGGAGGAGGGACCACCACCACCACCACAGGCTGCTGGAGGAGCTGCATTTGCACCTTTAGGAGTCCTAGCATCTCTGCGAGGAGTTTCCAAGTACCTGACACTGAGGATTCGCGGGACTGTGCAGGGACAACGAGTCTCAGTGTTGGTCAACAGTGGGGCTACCCACAATTTCATTGATGCTCAGATGGTGCAGAAGAGAGGCATAACCACCGCAAAGTTTGAGGGGTTCTCAGTATGGATGCTGGGAGATAGGACCATGCAGTGTACACGTTATGTGTCGGCTTTGATAGTGACCATGGGGACCTATTCGGTGACCGATCACTGCTTTGTGGTCGACATTTCAGACACCAACATAGTTTTGGGAGTCCAATGGCTCTACGGCCCTAGCAGGGTCACCATTGACTAGAAGAGACTAGAGATGGAGTTTTTGGACGTAGATGGCAAACCAGTGATGCTGAGGGGCATGCACTCATACCCACCGCAGACAGTTTCTGCGCACAAGATGGAGGTTGACTTGACGCATGGAGATATAGAGTGGATTATCGAGTTGAGGATCTCAGAGGTTGGTGGCACAGCAAAGCCACCTCACCCGGATATCCAGGCCATCCTTGATAGATACTCCACGGTTTTCGAGGTTATACCACCAGAACAGCCACCTGATCGAGGATTCGAGCAAACCATCAAGCTAGAGAATGGGATCCAGGCCATGATCACTACCTCATATAGGCACCCCAAGGCTTATCGACACAAGATTGAGAGGGCCATACACAAGCTCTTAGCATTGGGACATATCCAGCCGAGTTCGAGCCCCTTTGCTTCATCGGTTGTTTTCGTGACGAAGGACAGTACATTGAGGATGTGTATCGATTATAGGGCCTTGAACAAGAATACGATGAAAAACCACTACCCCATTTTCTGGATTGATGAGCTGATGGATGAGCTGAGGGGAGCCAAGTTCTTCTCCAAGATAGATCTGAGGTCCGGGTACCATCAGATACGGGTGAGGGACAAGGATGTCCCTAAGACAGCTTTCAGGTGTCATTATGGGCACTTTGAGTTTTTGGTGATGCCCTTTGGGCTAACCAACGCTCCAACTACCTTCTAATCGTCCATGAACCATGTATTTCGTGGGCAGCTGAGAAAGTTTGTGCTGGCATTCTTTGATGACATACTGATCTACAGCCGAACTTAGGAGGAGCACCTACAGCATGTGGAGACGGTGCTTTGCATATTGGAGGAGCAGCAGTTTTATGCAAAGTTGTCCAAGTGCGAATTTGGGTTGACAGAGATGCTTTACCTGGGGCACATCATAGGCACTGATGGCGTGAGGGTGCATGAGGAGAAGATTAGGGCCATTCGGGATTGGCCAGAGCCCAAGAACGTCACTGAGTTGAGAGGGTTTGTGGGCATTTGCATATACTACTGGAAGTTTGTGAAGGGGTTTTCACAGCTGGCAGCGCCCCTCACAGATTGGACGAAGAAGAGGGAATTCACTTGGACTGCTACAGCGCAGGAGGCATTTGATCACCTCAAGCAGGTGATGAGTAGTTGTCCGATCCTTGCACTCCCAGAATTTTTCCAAGCCCTTCATTTTGGAGTGTGATGCATCAAGTGAAGGAGTGGGGGCAATACTGATGCAGGAGGGGCATCCCATAGCCTTTGAAACCAGAAACTATTTCCTCATGAGAGACTCTAACCCATATATGACAAGGAGATACTAGCCATCATGCATGTGCTAGCCAAGTTCAGACAATAGTTGGTGGGGAACTGGTTCAGGGTAAGGATAGACCACAATAGCCTTCGATTTTTCTTAGAGCAGAGACAGCTTCAGGAGAGGCAACAGAAGTGGGTCAGTAAGCTTCAGGCTTACGGCTTTGACATCGAGTATGTCAAAGGGAAGCATAATGTGGTGGTTGATGCCTTGAGGAGGAGGCCAGCGTCCCTCTCATTGATGAGTATCGAGGCAGATTAGAAGGCCCAACTGCTAGAAGAGTACTCGAAGTATCAGTTTGCATGCAATATTTTGGATGGACAGGTGACAGATGACCGGTACCGGGTCATGGATGAGGTGATTTACTACCGAGACTGGATCTATTTGACAACTAACTCCCAGTTGTGGGGGAAGATTCTGCATGCAGCCCATGATTCTCCATTATTTGGGCACCAGGAGTTCACCAAGACCTACCAGACCATTAGAGAGAGGTTCTCATGGAAGGGCCTCAAGGAGGATGTTCTGAGACATGTCTGGGAGTGTGAGGTCTACCAGAAGAATAAGTGGGAGCTGACCCATCCGACAAGATTGCTACAGCCGCTTCCCATCCCTGAAGGGAAGTGGGAGAGTATTTCGATGGATTTCATCACTGGGTTGCCCATGGTGCAAGGCAAGGACTGTATCTTCATCGTTGTCAACAGATTGACGAAGTACACACATTTCTTCGCCATCTCAGCCTGGGACACGGCCTCTCGGGTGGTCGAGTTTTTTTTAGGGACATTTTCAGACTGCATGGTCTCCCCAAGACCATAGTCAGTGACCGGGATAGCAGGTTCATGGGTGGATTTTGGCAGGAGCTATTCCGATTGGTGGGCACAGAGCTTACACCGAGCACGAGCTACCATCCGCAGACAAATGGGCACACCGAGATAGTTAACAAGTGGCTAGAGGGCTACTTGTGTAACTATGTCACGGAGTAGCAGAGGGCCTGGTTGCGATGGTTGCACTTAGGGGAATACTGCTACAACATGATGTTTAACATGTCTATTAATATGACTCCTTTTCGTGCTTTGTAAAGTTATGATGCACTAACGTTCACTGATGTTACGTTTGGAGCTACCAAGGCCCCCAAGGCCAAAGACTGGATCCAAGAAAGCCAAGACATTCTCAAAACTCTCAAGGATAACTTGGTGATAGCACAGAATCAGCAGAAGATGTACGCAGATAGAGGTCGTGTGGAGAGACATTTTGAGGTGGGGGACTTGGTTTACCTTCACCTTCAACCCTACAAACAGTGCACACTGAAGGAGAAGGGGGTCGAGAAGCTTAAGCCTTACTTCTAAGGGCCATATAGAGTCATCCGGAGAGTGGGGGAGGTAGCATACGAGTTGGAGTTGCCGCAGGGGAGCCGGATACACAACATTTTTCATGTGCCTTGCCCGAAGAAGGCCTTGGGACAACGAGTGACGGCAGCCACCGAGTTGCCTCCTACAAATGATGAGGGGCACTTGGTGCTTTAGCCTGAGGCCATTTTAGACAACAGGGAGAGGCACTTGAGGAGTCGGGTGGTGAAGGAATACTTGATTAGGTGGAGGAATCTTCCAGATGAGGATGCCACATGGGAAGGGGAGCAGATTCTCCAACACCCATCACTGCAGTAGCTTGAGGACAAACAACGTCTTGGTAGGGAGGATTGTAATATTCCTAATTAGCAGTTTTGCTAATTAGACTATTAAATTTTGATAAATTTTGTTATCTCTAAGGTTAGATGGAAATAAGGTGGGTCGGGGACCCACAAATATTATTTTGGGGAAAGCTAAAGTCAATTCCTATAGTTCCCAAGAGAATATTGTGGCTATAGTGGGATCCGAGTGGCCAATATCGAGTGAGTTGCAGCTCCTTAGTTGGCAGCGTGAGGGAGGCTCGAAAGGAGGCAGCGCTGAGTTGGCTCGAAGGAGAGGCAGTGCAGTCCATGGTGGGCCCATGAGGAATGTTGAGGCTCATTTGACAAAAGGAAGGAGGGGCAGCATAGTTTCTCATTCATTCACTTATCTTTCTGATTGTCATTTTGACATAGCACACTTGTACTATGTGCCAAGTCTGTAGTGTTGTTTATCACACAAGATTTTCAGGCAAAGATCTCAACCTCTGCCTCAGGGGCTTCAAGTGCCACTCAGGAGAGGAGTTTTACCATTTTGGAGGAGCATTTCACAGCAGAGATTATAGGAGGAGCGTGTTCACTTCAGGGGCTGCGTGGAGGAGCAGTGACTGCGCAGTGGAGGACGTAGTTCAGTCGTGAGGTTCTTTCTAGGAGGTGAGAAGTGAGGGAGTTGCAATTGAGACTTGGTGGGGAAGCTAAGTGCTTCCTAATAGGGTTATTGCTCATCTTTTGGGGCAGTTTTGCAGTGGTTTCTTCATGTGTGTAGCTTCAGCCAGCAGCGTAGTGGATCGAGTCCAACAGAGGCAAATTTCCAGGGTCATCCATTCCACAATTCCTTCGCGGGTTTTTGTGGGTTTCCTGAGTAGAGTCTTGTGTCCAAGTCCTGGAATTTTCTGAGCGCTAGAAGCATCCCAACCAGTAGTCTGAAGTTTCCAGCAGCTGCATTTCTGGGCAGAGCAGCGCAGCACTAGAGCCACGCAGAGCCATTTCCAGGGGGTCATTTCAGCTTGTTTTGAGATAGCCTTCAGCCTGCCTTGAGCAGGCCCAAGTGCATCCTTTCCAGCACCATCATTGTACTCATTTCCAAGCATTAATAAAATGGCTCAGATCATATTTTTGGCTCCAGCTTTCATGTGTTAATGAGGTGATTTTATTTGTTGTAGTTTCTAGTCTATTGTCGCTTTGTATTATGGTTATTTTCCCATTTGGGATATTGCAATTGGATTTATATAGTTATGTTAAGACTGCATGATTAGGAAGTCCAGAATAGGATCTCCTGATTAGTTGGGGAGTGGAAGTCATCCTTTATGAGGCCCCATTTTTTCAAATAGAGTTAATATCACTGATTCACTAGTGGATACACCATTGCTAGTTTTGTACTTCACAGCCCCATTTGACTCATCCTCCCACATATATAACTATCGTGCTTATTACTAGATCTGTGTCGTTCATTTTACTTTCCTATTGTTTTAACTGCTCTCCTATTTAAAACAGGATCTAAAGGATAGACAAAGCAACTTTGGGAAGAACCAAATGTCAAAATAATTATCTTATAATCAATGGAATTGCATCATAAAGAGATTACTGAATTGGTAAGGACAAACAACACTGTACTTGAAATGTTAAGGCTGCCTTGGAGGAGCCTAGGAAGACTGTAATATGTAAGTATAGGACAGAAAAAGAGATTGTTTCAAGACAGTAAAGAGACCTTTGTTTGGGCCTTTTAAGGCAGCCAAATGTGTATTCTAATTTCACACTTGAAAAACAAATAAATAAATAAATAACGTTGTACTTGAATACAATCATATTAGGGAGCTTGAAACACTTCACTCAGAGGAAGGGAGAAAAAAAAATGCAGGCTCGAAGTTGAGAATGCTCTAGAAAAAAAGAGGTGACTGAAATACAAAGTTCTTCCATATAGCTACTTTCAGCATCAGAAAGTTTTATAGAATTTCCTCCACATTGAAACAAGTTTCTGCAATGGTGGAAGGAAGGGATGGGTTTAGGCAAAGGCTAGAAGGCAAAGAACATTCAAAAATCCAAGAAAAGCTTTCAAGCAGTTAATTAAACAACATGTATAAAATATGAAATAACAGTATGAAATCCTACTGAAACAAGAGAGATACCATTGTGAGATTGAAAGCAATAAATTTACCCCGACTTTTAATTTAAGAGTCCTTTTACGTTTGAGGCCCTTTCTTAATATTTTAGAGTAAGGAAGGAATATCTTCTTTAACAAGGGGCCCTTAGAGAAGGGATCACTTTATAACTTCCAAAAGAAAGAAAAAAATTTATATTAATGTCCAGGAATGACCAAAGTAGGTCAATAGGACTAGGAATTACATCCAGACAAATGGAAAAGAGCTAAGGAAGAAAAACCATAAGGACCGAAAAAGTAGCTAAACACTAAGATGCTAAAACAAATTGCACAAAGTAAACAACGTAGACATGGTAAGAGAGGGTAAACCCCCACTATAAGACCTGAGTACATCTATAAATTGCCTTCAAGTAAAGATGAAGAAAAAAAATGGAATTCCAAAACATCTGAATGGCATATGCCAAGAATATGCTTATTTAACTTTTCATTTGTATTTAAACTAAAGGAAACACAACATTTCTCACTACAGATGAATACTAGCCAACATTTCTTCCTATAGCAAATATTGATCTTCACCAAGCATGAAGCACACAGTCAACAGATACCAGATTGTACCTATAGGTTCACTAGGAGGTGGCAATGTAAACTAACAACCAAGCGAAACTTGTGTCAGTTGCATCTTGACTCTCAACTAAAAATAAACTCAAAGCTTAAATTGACATTTTTATTTTGTGGTTGTGAGTCGTGACAGTTGGAAATGGCAACGGTAGCCAAGTGTTTCAATTCACAAGGAGGTGCTAAAACTATCCAAACGATAGTGCATCCTTCAGAGATTTGTACGGTTTTAACTTTTAATTTTTGCACCAATTTGGATGTGGATGGAAAGGGGGGTGTCTGGACTCTGTATGACCCCTGCATAATAGGGGGCATCTCTTTGACATCTCATTTTGGGGGACAAGTGCCCCAAGCACCTAGGCGACACCCCCATTTCCCCAAGGATGTCCCCTCCCAAATGAGGATGTCCTCTGCCAAGCAGGGACATCCCCAAGGGAAAAGGAAACACAAGGGACATGTCTCCCTGGTGCTCAAAGCATAGGCAAAAAAGTGCAAATGGTGATTGTAGTTGTCCCATCTACTAATAACTGCATTGTGTTATTTTATTTGGTTGCTTCAAACTTGTCTCCAATAACCATCAGTTTCTCTGATATCCTATGTTTAAGGATTTCTATTCTTAGAAGTTCTATTGATAAACTAGAGTTGATTGGTTGGCTAATGATCAGTCATCAGTTATTTATTTGCAATTAAATAACAATTTGAGTGCTTGGAAGGTGTTGTCTTGTGTTTGCCATACCAAGGAGTGTGCTCGGTGTGTTCCTTAGCATATATCTACCTACTCTTAGCACATGTGGGTCATATTCCTTAGAGTACGCTGGGCATGGGTGTTGAGGGCAGCTATGGGACGATTTTCCCAAAGACCCCAAATGAAACCCATCTTGCCCCAAAAGAGAATTTATATTGGTTAAAGGAAAATATTATTATTAATAAGTTCATGGCAATCCTCCTTGATGTAATCGTCATGGTACTCTCTCATTATTATAATTTATTTTTCGGCTTCAATATTAAGGTACCGATGAGCGAATTATTAAAGGTCACAATGGCACAAAGTTCAAGTCGGCTTGACTCTCTTGGCACCCATTCGATCTTGAGAAAGGCTATAAATAGAAAGTTAATCCTCATCCCAAAGAGAAATTTGGATCTCACAATGGTGCAAGGTCTGAGGTTATTGTGGCTCGCATTCTACATTAGTGGCTCATATCTATCTCCGGCTTGTATCTATTTGTGGCTCACATCTCACTGAAGCTCGCATTATATATATGGCTCACATCTCACTGTAGCTCGTATTTTAAAGTGGCCCGCACTATCTCTGTCTTTCCACGGATCGTATCGAATATCAATGGATCGCATTATTTTTCTATGGTTCACTATATCTCTATGGATCGCATTATTTCCTATGGTTTGTATTTGTAATGGCTAGCATTTGTTATTATAATGGCTATGGCTCGTTGTTAAATTTTTGTGCCTCTCATTGTATAATAGTTTCAAGACATATCTTTGAAGTTCGCATCGCATCTGTGATGGCTCTGGTTCGCATTATCTCATAGCGGCCCGCACACATAGTACAATAGCTCGCATAATTCTCTATGTGGCTCACATATCTAACAGTGGCTCATTTTGTTAACTCTGAGGCTCGCAAGTATCTGTGGATCGCTTCAACTTTGGATCACATCAACTCTGGCTCGCTTCAACTGTGGCTCGCTTCTAATGTGAATCGCATTAACTTATCAATGACTCGCATACTCTTAATTGTATGACTCTTATGAGACTCTTTGTGGCTCAATAATTATATTCAGTATCGTGTTGTATGATTTTGATGTTTCAATGATAATAATAGTGGTAAGGGACACAATCTATCGCAGTAAACCTTGTATGGAAGTGATCAATGTTTATGGAAATGACCTTGAGGTATGGTTATAACCTTAATGTATGAGACTGATCTTGGTATGACAGCAACCTTGACATGACAAGTAACTTTGATGTAGCAGAAACCCTTGTGTGGCAGTGACCTTGAATGATCTATTGATATCGCAATGATCGTTGATGAAAGGTTGTGTCTCTATATTACAGTGTGATATATAACAATGTACAATGATGTGTATGACAACGACATATGACACACTATAACATGATAGTAATAAATGACAGTCCTCATAATAAGTAATGTATGAGAAACAGTAATATAAATAGCTTGAACCTATGGCAACATCCTTTATTGCAGTGATATATGGAAAGTGACCTTATGATAGTGATCTTAATGACAATGCTCTTGATATGTGACAAATATCTACATGGCAGTGACCTCTGATGTATGGCAGTGATCTTGACATGGCAATTCCCTTTGATGTATGACAAAGACACTCTGATCTATGGCTTGTCTCTATGATGACGATATGACAGTGATGGTAGATTCTCTATGACAATGACAATGATGTACTTTGTGCTCATGGAAGCGCATGCTTGCCTTTCAATATACTTGCCTATTGTTGGGTTGGCCCTAGGTGGCCTAATGTGATCGATGACGAATGACTTAAGCATCATGATGTTTGTACTTTGTATTTCAGTTGAACATTGATGAATATCTATTAGAAGAAGAAGAACTTATTTATGGGTTTTCCCCCTAGTGGGGTTTTTCCCTAGTCTCCGACCAAAATTTTGGTCTCTCTATTGTGCATGCTTTTCTTTTATTGTTCTTTACTGTTTCACTGCTTTGTTGATGTTATTGTTCTCTCTACATAATTGATAATGATGAAATAATGTTGTGGGGTGAATTTAAAGAAGAAACGTTGAAAAAATTTAAATTGCAATTATATACAGCAGAGAATAATCTAGCCCAAAAAATTAACATGGAATCATAGTTGGGTTGAAGAAAAGTCATTGAGATCACCCCCTTGTAGACACCTATGATGGACTTCTTGAGCAAGCAGAGTGAAAGGGAAACCTTAGGAAGTCTTTTGTTCTTGCTAATAGAAGTTAGGATTTGGGAGACACCTTAGGAGTGGCCTAGATATGGAAAGGCTTGGTATGATTCAAAATTTTCACGATATGAAATGATCAATGAGAATCCATTGAGTCATTTAAGTACCTGTGACACATTTAGAAACCCTAGATGGGTTAGTCTTCCAATAGGAGATGGTATGATTCAGATCCAGTGATCATCTTGTACATTGATAACCGGGCTTGGAACAATCTAGAATGAGAATACAGGTGGTACTCAAGAAGATGCATTTCTTCTGAAGACGACATTGACATATGGTTGATGGATAGTGGTGACTCCTGGAGGCCGGATTAAGGGGGAGTTGATAGCTTCCTACAATCCTCTTTAAAGATAAGTATTTCCAAGTCTTATGTTATTTCTTTGTGACACTGCTCTTGTTTAGATTTATCGTTTTAGATTACTATTTATTCTTCCTGCACGAGTATTTAAATGCTTCTAACTTCTGGGATGAGGATGTGATCAAGGAAAGCAAATCCTTCTTGAGAATCATCAAGATGTAGAGCATTGCAGGAAGAGTTAGCTCTAAGAAGGAGTTGGTGCGGGAAAATGAAGGAGCCACTCTCATATCTAGAGAAGAAAGACAGTCTTGCCTCATCATCGGGCGAACTTTCATTATGTTTATTTACTTTTCTTTTATTGTTTTTGCTCTTGTTCTAGGGTCAAAATGTACATCTGATGAATGTGAGGACCTAGTCCTCTATATCAAGATTGAGGAGGATGTAGAGCATCATTAGAGTGGCAATGAACAAGAGCCCAAACCTCGAAAGAAGGATTGCAGTCTCCCTAGTTGATGATTATGACTAAAGAGGCTTTCCATTTAGAGGGAGCAAACTGTCATGTAACAATGAGATATTCTAAGATAAGGAAAAGATGAGAAGCAATATGTCCTTCATTAAAGGATCATTCTAGATTACTAGATGCAGCAGAGTTAGTTGCCCCCACAATGTTAAATTCATCAGTGATAAGGAATATGCTCTCGAAGGGAAAGGATTATAGCACTTGTTGCCAAACGTACTATTATCATATGTACGTGAAATTGGCTTCCTCCGTGATGTACTTAAGGAAGAAGCATAGTTAGAGTTACCTCAGGTCTTTAAGACACATGAGATGAGATTCATGATTACAGATTAAAGGAAGTCCCATATGGACACAAGTTAGTCCCCTGGACCTGGCATGCCTAGATTGATGGACATCTAATGCAGACTCCAACCTCTCTTCAAGGTTGTAGGTATGTCTTTGATATTTGATTTTATAAATTAATAATTTATTTCTAACAAGATCAGATCATTTTCGTGTTCAATGCCAAAGGAAGTTAACCACGAAGCCCAGGTGATCAACTACTTGAGATTAGAAGTGTAACAAAGAGATGATGAGGACTTCCTTGTTAAGGGAACTATGTTGTCAAAGATTTTTGGCTTGATAAATATGACTGAAGCAGTTGAGAGAGACTCCTCTTCAAATGCACATTTGATGGATCCCACGATGAGTCGATAGCCTAATGGATCCTTGCTTTGCAGCATGTTCTCTGATTTAAATAGAGCATGGACTTGTATATTCGAATGGTGCAAAGTTGGTATTGAGATACCTAGAGGATATAGTCATTCATGCACTGAGATACACTGTCGAAGACTTGATGGATACATCGTTGATGATTGCGCTAGAAATGTTGTTGACGGGAAGACCACATTTGGGTGTTGCTTTAGCTTGAGGTCTGCCATGATTTTCCTAGATGAGCAGGAGACATTAGTTTTGTTACTTTGAGAGTAGTTGAGGTTGAGTACATTGTCGCTAGTATAGCTAGCTGCGAGACAATGTGATTAAGAAATCTCTTTGGAGAGTTGTTTGAGCATGTGTTGGGCACAACTGTGATATAATGCCATATTAAGAGTAGGATCCAACTTTCAGAGAATCTCATGTTTCATGAACGGTCCAAGCATATTAGGTGTCACTATATCCGAGATATGGTGCAGAGAGGAGCAATAAGGCTCCTGTTGTCGCTCCGACAACAACTCAGGGCGAGGGATATCACTCTGATCCCTGCCCACTTCGTTATAGTTGTCTCCCAACAGTAAGCTATGGTGGGTAGTCACTATTGAAATGAGAAGGTGGAAGGCAAGTTGGCAACCAACAAGCCCGAGAGACACGAATGAGCAGCCTAGTTACTTGGTTAAATTTACCAAGCCTCAAAGATTAGAATAGATTCAGATATGAGACCATAGCCTTATGGAGTCAAACTCTTGCTTATTATTAATTTAAGATAAGATAATTTTATTAATGTCCAACGAATGACCACAAAAGGTCAATGGGACTGTTGTTTACAATGATTACTACAAACTAGCTAGTGGACCAAGCGGTCCCCTTTCTATATAAGAGCAGAAAAGCAAAGCTGCGAGGAGTACAAAGGTAAAGTCTGGATGACTGAAACATCTCGACAATGAATTGTGATGAAGAAGTCCTAGGGGAGAAGGATGAGCCTCCAGAAGGGGGGGAGACTCCTCCTATCATCTGAGGCCGTTAGAAGAGGACTGAAGGAAGTTTGTCAATGTCTGCTGCCCTGGAGAGGGGCTGGACTGCTGCCGCTGTCGTCTAGAGGACTTGGGGCGCCTCGTGGAGGAATTATGGCGCCTGGTTCTAGACCGCTAAGGAGGTCTAGTGGGACGATATTCCCAGATCTGCACTGACCTGGAGTCATGGTCTATGGATCCGTCAATGGCTCTCTTGGTGCCCTGCGATGCCGGGAGTGCTCTGAAGAAGTCGGTAATCCTCTGTGTGGTAGCCGCTGCTGACAAGGGCTGGAGCAATGTCAAGCAGTGTTTGAAGGTCTCCTTGAGGTAAAGAGCCAGGCGTCTCTGGTCGGGGTATCTAAGGAAGCTGGCTAGATTCTGGGACCCCCTGAATAAGCAATAAAAGCGCCTGCGGATCTCATAGTAGATGGGGCATCTGAAGATGAAGTGTGACTCAGTTTCCACTTCCTGTAGGTGACAAAGCTGACAAATCCTCTCCGCCCTGTCAATATGGTGGTCTGTTTCCACCCAACGCCTGTGTGATCCAACCCTGAGCTGCCCAAGGGGATCCTGATGGACAACTATTGTTTGAATGACCAAGTAACCGAATGGACAACTGTTGTTTGAATGATTAACTATCCTCTATGCTATGCAACTCCTAGGATCTAAGTGTGATGCAAGGATCTCGGTTAATTTTAAGCTATATGCCTAGTCTAAATGGAAACTCCTTCTTAACTATTTTGAGACGAGTCTTTAGAGTAGGTTGTGAGATGGAAGCCAACGAGAAGCAAGCAAAGGCTTGATTAATGATACCTCCCCCTATGTTCCAACCACCCAGTGCCTCTAACACTGCAGAGATTGTGGCTCTGACAAATGCAAGGTCACTATGTTAACCACTAAAAAGGTGTTGAATCCCTCAAGCTAGATGAGAAAGGGTGGCCCTAGAAGTCTATCAACCAAGCTTATGCTTGGAGGTAAATTGTTAATGCAACTAGGCCTAGAATGCCTATGCAAAGGATATGTGGGTTATTGGTTTAAGATTGGCTTAATTCTTAAGTACTTAAGTTATGATTAGCTTCTTACAACAAGAGTACTTAAAGATGAAATAATCTTATAACCAAGAGAGTGCCAAATTATTAAGTGCCAATATTGAAACAACCCAAAGATAAACTCCTTCAATAATAGCAAGATTTCAACACTTAAGGTCCTCAAGAGATTTAGACAAAGTAAATGGCAATGATATTATACCAATAGAAGATGTCAATGCTTAAAATAGATAAATTAATGCGTTCAACAATTCCTTTAGCAATATTCTTTAAACAATTAGAATGCAACATACTCAAGAAGGAAAAAGCTACCGCAATGCTTACGAAACACAATTAGAACAAGATATGCAAATGCCAATTTATCATTTGCCAACACAATTAGATATCAAGAAGCAATATGACTTAGATCACAAGATACCAATATGCCCAAAGAGAGTTAAGATATTTATCACCAAGAGATTTTTAAATAAGAGTGCTTTAGCGAGTGTTTATTATATGTGAACCTGAAACTTGTGGATCAACTCACAACAACAAATGTGTTAGTGCACTTAAGTCAATTTGCTACAAAACTATGAAACAAGAGCAAGTATAGAGCATTAGCAAAAAGAGATCTTATATCTTATGAGCAATTACTAAATTTTGCAAGGAAAGCAACAAATTGGTTGGGTCGAAAAAAATTCCTTGCATGGAAGAAGAGGATAGATTTGATCCTCATAGAAAATGAAGTCATTGAACCCATTAAGAGTTTAATTGTCTAACCTCCACAAGAAGAAGCTCAAGCTATAGCAAAATACATGAAAGGGAAAATACAGACAAGATAAAGACATCAAAGAAGAAGGAATAGCCTCATATATTATGAGGGTGTCTGAAATAAAGGATCAACTATAAGAGTTGGGAAAAATAATGCCTTACAAGGAAATGACTACCATAGTACTACCGGAGGAATCACACAACTTCACATCAAGCATCTATGGGAAGAAGGAAGCTACTCCATTCAATGAACTATGGTCACTATGCAAGATAGAAGGAACCATATTGAAGGCAAAGAATGATGTAGGATCAAATGAGCAAACTCAAGCATATGTTGTCATGGCAATAAGGAAAGGGAAGTTTGGAAAATTTGGTCCTCAAAAAAGGAAGCAGAATATGGCGAAGGTTCAATGTTATGGATGTCAAGAATATGGGCACTTCAAGAAAGATTGTCCTAAGATCAAGAAGGACAACAAAAAAAGAGGAAGGCAAGAAGCCCATATCACTGAAGAAGTGGAAGAAGCTGAAAACAAGAAATCCAAGAAGAAAGAAGTGAAATATCTATATACTATGATTGAGATAAGTCTTCTGCACCTAGTTCTTTTCAGTGTTTTGTAAAATATAGCTATCATGGTAGGAAGCATTAGAAGCATGATAGGATGCATCATTTTAGAGATGACATCATAATAACATATGGTTAAAATCAAGAGCTTATGACATCATTATGGGAAGCTTGAAAGATAGCTGAAGTAGAAGTCTACATGGATGTAGCAGTCATCATATAGAAAGAAGTAGCTCTTAGAAACCTCATTAGAAGCATACGTAGTACTTACAGGTAGAAGTAAGTCATCTAGTATAGAACTCATAATAAATCATTGGGATGGAGCATGGATGCAAGATGAGGATAATCAGGATCCTCTACTGCAATTTTCATTAGAAGGTTCATCTCTTGAAAGATGTCTTGCTAAGAATTCTACTTGGGATGGGATTCATTGATTAGAAGAATGATGATATGATGAAAAAGGAATGCAACGCGTTAAAGATGATTGAAGCACTCTCAATCAAGGACAGGAAGATGCTAAAGAAAGTCTAGATCACCAAAGAAGGAAAGATGTACGTATGCATATGTTTGATAAGTTAGGTCATGTCATCATATAGTTGCAAATAACTAGGATAGATACTCTAATTCACAAGTATGATCAAAAGAAATGGTTCTCTTCCATTGGAAAGATGCATTGAAGGCATGGCTCACATATTGACTAGATGAAATCAACATAATATGTCCTCATATGAAATATGAGGTGGTTGACAAAGATGAAGGAACTATGATGGGAAGTTCCTGGGAAGAAAGATGTGAATAAAGAAAGGAAGAGATCATGAAAGATGCAACTATGGAGAAGGCAATCAACATTCAATGACTAAAAGATTTGACTATGATATTTCCGTGGGAAAGATATGAAGACCCTGATGAAGTCTAGAAAAGGAGGAGACCCTTGACATTGTATCAATGTTGAGAACATTGCGATTTTTTTTCACATGACAATTAAATCGCCGATTTAATCGGCGATTTTTTCATTTTTGAATAAACTGCCAAAAAGTCATAGAAATCGTGAAAAAGTCGCCAAGATTTTTTCCAAAATGAAAAAATCGCGATAAAAATCGTAAAAATCGCGATAAAATCGTAAAAATTGTAAAAAGTCGTAGATGCTTTATATACTTAAAAATTTGCAAAAAAAAAAAAAATATTAATGTTCCCAATCTTTTGTCGATTTTTACCGATTTTTTCCCAATTTTTACATTTTTTTCATTTTTTGGACCCTTGCCTATTTTTCCCGATCGCGATTTTCACAACATTGCATTGTATATCTTGGAGATTTGTCAAATATATGTGTGGGATGTTAATATTGCAAGCAAACAGATGCCATGATGAAGGGCCATCACAAAAGGTAATTTTGATTTGATATTCATTTTTGGTTTTTGAATAACATTTGAATGGGTTAATGCAAGGCTACTGGAAAAAGAGTTGTGGACGTCATTTACAACTAGCACTCATGTGGTGGGATGGAAGATCCTAGAGGAAACATGATGTAGAAGAGGTAGTTGTATGAAGGAAAGCCAAATGTGGACTAGAAAATCACTTTCAGATAAAGGGAAGGATGTCAGACTGAATTGGGGAAAGTGATGGATGGTCAATGCCCTACAAAGATGAAGGCTCCATAAGATTAAAGATAAAATTCATGACATCGAATGGAGGAGCGCTACAAGCAGTTGAATGTTCCATAATCTTCACCAATGAAAAAAATTGCCGCTAGAACCAGGTCCCTAATTAAGAGGGAGCCTGGAAACAACTTTCTAACTTGGTAGAAACTTGGAAGCAAGTCCTTGGGAGCTTGGACAAGTCCTTGGCGAAGAGGGAGCTTGGAACCATGTCCCTGGGAGCCTAGACAAGTGCTTGCATAAAAGGGAGCTTGAGAACATTCCTTTATAGGAATGGGTATATCCTCCCTAGTTGAGAGGGAGAGATAGACACATCATTCTTGTCTTCACTTGGGAAGAAAAAATGGAGGATTGGGTAAGCAGTTGGCATCCGATACTCTTTGAGGATGTGGTAGGGCATCCAAGATAAGAGGAGTTGTTAAGGACCAATATTCTTTGAGGATTGGGAATCCAAGATAAGAATAGTCCTGGAAGGACATATCCTGTGAACACCTGAGTGGGGTATGCTCCTAGAGAGACAATGACGAAGGTGTCTATAAATCATTGGTTTCGCCATCATTGTGCTCTGATCTTGTGGAGAGATAGAGTTGTTAGTCAAGGCCTTGTTATGTGACAATGCTGGATTATATGATGCTAAATAGATGGGTTACCAATCCGACTCTTCTTATGAGAATTCTTCAAATTGAGAAACACCAAGTACCTTGTATGGATTATGAATACCTCCCTAGTTAAGACGGAGGGTTGAAATATGTAACTAGGTTCATGTTGTGATTTTGGGTAGCATCGGATGTGCTCTAGCTACGAAACTTTGTGGAGGGGCTAGAACACGAGATCTCCAAGACCCAAAAATCGTTCGGAGAAATTCCACTCGGTGTAAAAGTTATTCAAATAATTAACTTTTTTAAGTGAGGACCCTAAGTCTAACTTAGTAAAATTAAAAAATTAAAGTGAATTAATTTACACATGCGGTGAATGTTCTAAGTGATGTAGATCAAGCTTTTTCTAATCTTAGCCGTTTATTAGAGATTAGATCACAGTCGTTGATTTCTTAACGAGAAAAGCATTAAAGGAAGGCTTGGGGTCAATTGGAGAACACACACATTGCAGTAGCATTTGAGCAAAGTCGAAATTCTGAGGCGCGGTTTCCTGAGAATTTCCGAGTGAGCTTGTAGTGTTGGTGAGGGGTAAATCGGCGAGGGATTACATTGATCCGAGGTTGAGAATACATAATCAAAGAGACAGACTCGTACCAAGCAGCACAGAGGCCAGCAGGAGGGACGCAGCCCAGCCACGATGACACAGAGACAGCGTTGGGGCTGACGCGGGGCCTTCGGGGTGATGCAGAGGCAGCATTGAGCCCAGAAGGGTGATGCAAGGGCAGCCTGTGTTGCACAAAGGCTACGCTGGGCAGGAGAGGCTGATGCAAAGGCTGGAAGGACAGCGATGGGGTTCTAGTGGGCCAGAAATGGCTCGTATTCAATAATTCCCTTGAGGGTTTGAATCAGCCATATTTTCTGTCTCCGAGTAATAAGGTACATCTGTCGTGAAATTCTTTGTCAGGCAAACCACTATCGGTGCCCTTGATGTATTCAGATTCTGCTTAATAATAAAACCCTCAAAGAGCTACTACACTGGTTTTCCCGCATTGGGTTTTCCGGGGACAATTGTCTGAAAAATCATGTGTGTCCTTTGTCATATGTGCTCAGTAAATGACTTGTATGTATGTGTACGCTGCAGTTGCGTTTACTTTGATGTTTTTTTGAATAGTTCAGTTAAATAACTTGTTAATTAAAACAAGTAAGAGAAGTAAATCAATATATTGTAGTAGGGTTTCTATATTCAGAAATTTTCACATGGTATCAGAGCGATTACAGATCAAGTTAAAGCCATCAGCAAGGCGCTGAATATTTTTGCCGCAAGAGGACAACTGAAGCTACACAGAATCAGCAAGAGGCAGCGCAGCACCAGAGGGACAGCGCAGGCCCTGCAGGGGTGACGCAGAGCCAGTTTGCTCACACACATCTGACATCGGCCCAGAGGGGTGACACAGAGCCTGTCAAACTCACGTTGGGCTGACGTAGGCCCTAGAGGGTGACACAGTCCAAGAGAGAGTGACGTTGTGTCGGTTTTCATGGCTGGAAATGCAGTTCCTGATCTTCAAAGTTGCTGGTGGGGCATCGGTTCTGTCGATGCAGAACAGTGCCTAGCAAAGTTGACAAAGTAAGGGGACATAGTCCCTCAGCAGATTTTCTTGCCAAGAAATCTGAGATTCGATCAAGAGGAGTGATCGTAAAGGGTTGATTTGACAGAATTGGTGAAGGATTTTCGGGAGGGAAATCATTTGTCAGAGGGAGCATACTCTCTAGAGGGTTTCAATTGCCAAGAAACCCAAATCTGGTCTTTTACTGAGTGTAGCAGCAGTAGAAGGGAGAAGAGCACTTGCTTCGACTTGTTTGAGCAAAGATGGCCCCGTATAAACTAAGAGATCAGGATAGTTTAGATGGTGTGTCTAACTTCGCTATCTGGAAAGCCAGAATCCTAACAGTCCTGGAGGAATATGGCATCAAATATCATGCCAAAAACTTCCTAGTTGTGTTGACCGATGTTGATGCTTTGAAGAAGTTCAATGAAAATCGGGCGCATAATAAACGCTTGATCATGGATGGAGTGAAAGATTACGTGGTTCCACATATTGCTGAGAAGAAGACGGCAAACGAGGTGTGGACAGCATTAACCACGTTGTATCAAGTAAGCTTTGTCCAGAGGAAGATGCTTTTGGAGAACCAGATGCGAATTTTCCAGATGCACAAGGGAGAGGAAACCGATCCCTTCGTCTTTAGATTGCAGACTACCCGAGACCAGCTGATTGCCATGGGGGCATCTCCGAATGATAGACTCATGGTGAGGACTACCCTGAATGTAGTCACCGATGAGTGGGAGATATTTGTCCAAAGTATCTTAGGCAGAGCACAACTCCCAAACTGGGGGGACATGTGAGCAATCCTTTGTCTGGAGGAGATCAGGAGGATAACCAAAAGGGAATTAAGCAGCGGAGGAGTCAAAATTAAGAAAGAGGAGGAAGATGCATCCCTAGCATCTAAGGGATATAGGCAGCAAGGGAAGAAGAAGGACCTATCCAAGGTTCGGTGCTTCATATGTGGTGAATTGGGACACTTCGCCAATACTTTTCCTAAGAAGAAGGGCAAGGAAGATTCAGATTCCAAGGCAGCAGCAGCAAAGGGAGATGATGGCAGCGATGATGATGTAGCCATGAGTGCTCATGTACCTCGAGAGAAGAGGTGGGGCGACATAGATCTCTAGATTGAGCTATAGATGGTGGTTAGCGGGATCCTTGAGGTGCCTAAACTCTTGGATCACATACGAGCTACGAGAACCTTAAGACAGAGCAGTGGATGCAGAGGATCATGGAAAGGCACAAGGTAGTGCTTCAACATTGAATACTGGAGCAGTGCAGAGGATAGGCAGCAGCAGCGCAGAGGCTGATGGGATTTCAGCAGCGCAGAGGCTGATGGGATTTCAGCAGCACAAAGGCAGTGCTTAAGCAATACAGAGCAGCAGGCAACGCAAAGCTTCAGAGAGACAGCGCAGAGTAGCAGCAAAGGGTGCTTCAGTGATGAGATTGCAGCCACACTAACTTGTCTGTCAGTTGTTGGGTGATTTTCCTTCAGTTGCTTACTTCTTAGCAACTGAGTTGCAGTGCAGCAGTTAGCAATGGCAGTGCTATAAGCAATGTGATGCAGCAATTTGAGAGGGAGTTGCAGTAGAGATGTGGCAGTGACTATGTCAGAGTCATGGGCAGCAGTGTAGTGGATGGAGGGCAGTAGGCAAAGCATCAGCAGTGTAGGGAACCAATGCCAAAGATCAAAGTAACGCATCTGGAGTAAAGTATTGCTAACATTCCTCGCTAAGAGGGAGCGTTGAGATTTTGGGTAGCACTGAATGTGCTCTAGCTCCGAAACTTTGTGGAGGGGCTAGAACACATGAGATCTCCAAGACCCAAAACTAATTTGGAGAAATTCCACCCAGTGTAAAAGTTATTCAAATTATTATTTTTTTAAATGAGGACCCTAAGTCTAACTTCGGGAGACTAAAAAATTAAAGTGAATTAATTTACACATGTGATGAGAATGTTCTAAGTGACGTGGATCAAGATTTTTCTAATCTTACCCATTGATTAGAGATTAGACCACGGTCATTGATTTCTCAACGAGAAAATTATTTAAGGAAGGCTTGGGGTCAGTTGGAGAACACACATTGCAGTAGCACATGAGCTAAGTCGAAATTCTGGGGCGCGGTTTGCTGAGAATTTACGAGTGAGCTTGCAGTGCTGGTGAGGGGCAAATCGACAAGGGATTACACTGATCGAAGGCCGAGAATACATAATCAGAGAGGCAGACCCATATCAACAGGAGGGGCGCAGGCCAACAAGAGGGACACAGCTCAGCCAAGCTGACGTAGGGCCTTAAGGGTGACAGAGAGGCAACGCTGAGCCCAGAAGGGTGACACAGGGGCAGCCTGTGCTGCACAAAGGCTACGTTGGGCAGGAGAGGTTGACGCAGAGGCTAGAAGGACAACGTTGGGATTCCAGTGGGCCAGAAAGGGCTCATATTCAGTAATTCCCTTGAGGGTTTGAATCAGCCATATTTTCTGTCTCCGAGTGATAAGGTACATCTGTCGTGAAATTCTTTTGGGCAAACCACTACTAGTGCCCTTGATGTATTCAGATTCTACTTAATAATAAAACCCTCAAAGAATTGTTGCACCGGTTTTCCCACATTGGGTTTTTCCGGTGACATGTATCCGAAAAATCATGTGTCCTTTTTCATATGTGCGCTATGCTTCAATAAATGATCTATATGTATGTGTAGGCTGCAGTGGTGTTGACTTTGATGTTTTTCTGAATACTTCAGTTAAATAACTTGTTAATTAAAACAAGTAGGAGAAGTAAATCAATATACTGCAGTAGGGTTTCTGTATTCAGAAATTTTCACAGTTCAGTCTTCATAATGACGTATGTAATCACAATTTTATGTATTTAACGAAAAGAGAAAAATAAATTTATTATTGATATTCTTGAGGCATCGGTTTCATGCTTCCATTTTTGCTATTAAGCCAAAAAATCTACAAGTCTTGCTGCTACAGAAACCAAATCTACAAGTTCCATTGCTACAATGCTCAAGGGAAATTTATTTTTAGGTCAAGCACCCATTGAGTGCTTCTAGGTTTGTCATAAAGTCAATTGAGTCATTGTCATGTATTGAAGACCCAATTGGGCATGTTACATATTGTAAAAAAAAAATATTTGAGCCAAAATAGAGTGAAAAGACCCTCCAAGACCTCACAGTGGCACAAAGATCAAATCGGCCTAAAGAGAGCAATTTGTACCCCTCACAAGCCTATAAATAAGAAGGAACTCAACATCATTTGGACACTCACTCAAGCAAGTTCAATCTCCTCAAGATAGAAGCTGGAAAAGGACGAAGAGGGAGAAGACGATCAAGATCAAAGTTTCTCTCTCTCTCTCTCTCTCTCTCTCTCTCTCTCTCTCTCTCTCTTCCGTTAGGGTTTCTACGGTTTTTGGGCTAGACGAAATTTTGAAGTTGCATCAAAGTCGTGAAGCTGCAAGATCGAAGCTGTGAAATTGCAAGGTCGAAACTATGAAGCTGCAAGGTCGAAGTTGTGAAGCTGCAAGATTGAAGTTGTGAAGTTGCCTCTAGATCAAAGCTTTGAAGCTGCTAGGTCGAAACTGTTGAAGTTGCATCAAGGTCGAAATTGTTGAAGCTGCTACGTCGAAGTTGCAGTAGTTGTTGTTCAGGTCGAAGTTGTTGGAGAAGTTGCTAGAAGGTCGAAGCATGTTGTTGGAAGTTGTGTAAGGAAAGCTCATCGAGAAGGAAGGATGACTTGGTCTTCGAAGGTCTTGATCAAGGATCATAGTTGTTGGAATTCGTCAATTGAAGTTCTATAAGAAGAGAACAATTTTGGTGGGTTTTCCTCTCAGTTGGAGAGGTTTTGGCCTTGGCAGATCGTTTGTATCTTGTGTCCTATTGTCTCATTGTTCTTTATGATTTGGTAACTGTTTGATGATAGAGAACACTAATAATAATAAAGGAAAGAAGAAGTTAGTCAAGTAAAGTAAAAGCACATTACAAGTTGTTATCAAAGTAAGAGAAATCACCTAATCTAACTGCCCTAGATTTCTCAACAAAAACCTCTCCTCTTAAGAGGAAAACCCACAAATTTCTTCTCTTCTTATAGATTCTTCAAATGACGAATTCTAAGAACTCTAGACCAAGACCAAGCCAAACCTTCTTGATGATGTGCTTCTTCTATCCAAGTCAAACCCAATCAAATCTCTTTCAACTGCACAATTTCAATCCCCAGCTACAGAATTTCAGCCTCCACTGCAGGTCTTAAATTTTCAGCCCCTGTAATAATTGTTGCTTCCACATGTGAGAAAAATTAGGGCTTCCAAGGCTTCCTTGCTCCTTCGCTTGGGTTGCTTCTCATTCTAGGGCTAGTAGGTGACTTAAAAGTCCTTTCTTCCACCAATTTCAACCTTCTTTTTGCAACTTGACAACTTCAACCTTGTAGCTGCAAAACCCTAGCCTTATCTTCGCACGTGTGTGTGTGTGTGTGTGTGTGAGTGAAAGAGAGAGAGAGAATAAACCCAAAAAATATGTCCTTCTTCCTTCTATCCTTCTTCGTTTTCCTTTCTTTTGCCTCTTCTTTGCTTGGATGATGAGGAGTGAATGAGTGTTCCATAGGAGATCGAGTTCTCTCCTATATATAGGCTTCCAAGGTGGACGGCATGCCCTAATGAGGCTGACTTCTTAACTGCCACGCCAACTTGTTCTTAGAGGGGTATTTTGACACTTTAAATACAAAAATAATTCTTTCGACATATTACAAAATGCCCAATGGGGTCTTCTTCATATGAAGATGACTCAATTGAATTCTCGACTGTATGAGAAATAGTAGAAGAACTCAATGGGTGCTTGACCTATAAATAAAATGACCTTGAGCATGAAACCCGTGCTACAAAAATAACAATAATAATTTTTCTTTTTGTTTACAATATACAAGAATCAAGAGTATATTTCATATTTATGATGACCGAACCTATTTACATCATTGCACCCTTATTCACACACTCCTAGGTCATGCACTCTTTTGGACCATTGGATGAAGGAGGTTTGCATGTTTGCATGTAGATCTATGCTTTGGCACACTTGATGAGGAATTTGATTTGGTAATAATACATAGATTGACGTTGGATGCACATTCTTTGAGGGCGTACTTGTTTTAACGAGTTGTTTTAAGAAACAACGGTCACTTTACACATATATCTACGTAGATCCACTTTATGTGGGATTGATTAGCATAATTTGAGGAGTGCCCACATCTTATTAGCACACATGAAGTCACCCTATGTTTCATGAGTTTTTACAACAAAAAATGGACCACTGCTTGCACAATTATCCATGAGATACACTTTTCGTGGATATTTGGAGGGGCATCTTAACTCATGAGCAAATATAGAGTGCCCAGATTGTTGCCAAATCAATGATAATAGATGCAAAATAGTTCTGTGACTTCCGAGATGTGGTTATAATATAAATTTTGACAAATATTGAGTGAGTTATGGTGCTTACAATCAGCTGCATTAAAACCCTCAACTCATTTTGACCAACCTTTTGACGAATGCCCCACCTTTGTTGCTTGATCATTTTGATTATTTGGGATACTAAAACAAATGCATGCAAATGGTGGAGGATACTTGGAACATAAAGTAAAGCTTTGCATATTTTGATGCTATCTTTGATGGATTCTCCAAAGGAGAATATGGAATGTGGTATAGCCACCACTTATTTCTCATTATTTTATGCATTGTTTGACTTGTCATTTAAGTTGGTTATGAGACCTTAGTATTTTATTATTTTCATAGGAGAAAAGCATGGATCTAGAAGAGTCCAAGTTATTTTATTGATTCTTCTTAGAGAGAAAAGTGGATCAAAAGTCGATGGAGGTTGAGCTAGACACTCTATTTTAAGAATAGTTCCCTCATTTGGTTGTCATGTTTGAATTGAGAGGGTAAACCCCTCTAGGCTTAGTTGAAGATCATGTAGGAGGTGAAATTGAAGTACAAGCAAGCACATATGATGCTCTCTTTCCATTTCTCCTACCTCCTGGATATTTTGGGTATTATGTTGAGTAGATATTGTATGTTGTTTATGCAATAATATCTAGAATGCAAAATTTTGCACATTAGAAGAGAGTTGAGACTAAATGTGAGGTTGTAAATCCTCCTTAGCTATTGATGTAATTGTGAATATTGAGGAAGGTTTCTGCTATAATAGAAGACTAATGTGGCACATATTACTGCCTAATTTCATCCTATAATATCGTTGTTGAAGATATAAGTTGTATCTTGGGTTTTCCATTCATTTGAAGGTTGTCTTTCTCGGTTCTTTTCTTTATAATCTCACGTTAGGGTTTGTCCTTCAATACTCTATAGTTGCACATTATCTATTGGCTATATATTCTTAGTGTCAATGGTGCATCTTATATAAGGCACATTATTTACTCTCATACCTAAAATATCTATTTGGATTAGTCATGGCACGTCATTGATGGCTTGACTACATCTTCTTCCACATATGTCAAGTCCTCTTCATTTGTATCATTTGATTCCATATTCCTTGGATTAACAGTAGTCTTAGCAAAATACCATCATCTATTTCTATAAATAATATCTTACATCACTGTTTACTAAGTCTAATTCTCCATCTATGTTTGAACCTTCATTGCATCTAAGTTACACGATACGGGAAAACGGGTATGAGTTTTCAAAACGGGTACGGGCACGAAACGTGACCCCCACATATTTTAGAAACAGGGAAATGCGATATATATAAATATATGTTAGGATATCTAAGAAATGTTGTTTGCAATCATAAATCATAGTCATACATGATACATTATTACACTATGATTACATTGTCCAATGACATTGCATAAACTATAAGTCTTATCAATTATACATGATGATGAAACATACTAACATCACATTTACTCATGAATGATCACATAATGGAAGTAGTAATATCCAAAAATAGTCTTGATAGAACACTGCTCTCTTCCTCTTTTCTCCTTTCTATAATCGCCTCTTTCCAAGTGAAACAACTTGCTCAATTCGTCTTGTTGACCACTGGAGTGGCACCTGATGATAATGAGAAGACTCCATGCCCAAGGATGAACCAGAAGACATTTGCACCATCATATATCATCAGATATCATCAGTTCAACAGAGTTTTTAAACTCTACTTCTTCTTCTTATCATTTTCTTCTTCAGTCCTCAGATTTCGCAGCCCTACGGGGATATTGTATAAATGTCACTAGCATGATGAATAAAGCCATGTAACGGGCCTAGGATTTTGGGACTCGATTAGCAAGCAAGTACACCTTGGAGTGTTTTTTTTACTTGGTTAATTATTCCTTCTTTTTAGCAGCGAATAATTTTCTAGTTTTTTTCACTCATTGCATTACCCCAAAGCCAGGGTGACGGCTTGACGGTTGAGCCCCTAACACATCTTAGTTTCTAGAGTCTATGTATATTACCATGCTAGGACATCTCTGAAAGTTCACGGAATTTGACTAGGTCTAAATAGGATTTTTTAATAATTAAAAAATTTCTGCAAAATGGGATTTTTTAATTAATTTCTATGTAATGATGTAAATCAGTGGCCTTAGGAAATGTCTGTGGCGTGTGACCACTCGAAATTCATCCTCAGAGACCCAGCATTATCCTAGGACTCACTTTGAGGGTCAAAAATCGACTTATAGTCCCTCAAAAGCCAATTTCCAAATGTCAGTGTCAAAAAATGAGAAAAAACTCAAAAAAAATGAATAATTGAAAAAAAACAAAATTTCCAAGGTCAAAATAAGTCAAATTTTGTCATGGCAAGGTCAAAGGTGATGTGGCAATCATGTGGGGCCCACCACATGAAGCACAACTCTAGTCAAAACCAATCAAGTCAAAAAGGGCCCATGTTGAGTTAAAAAGACAACGTTGAAATTGAAATATTACGTATGGCAAAATTTTAATGTTTTGATTTAATTCAAAATAAGGTGGAAAGTCCAAGTCAAAGTAAAAAAATCAGTTTGAGGATGACTGAGCAGCCACATAGACAAATCAAGTTGTCATCCTTTGCTCCACGAGTTTACTAGCAGTTACTGGGAATCAATTTGAAAGTCATCAGCCCAAAATTCTCATGAAATCAGCACGTATTTGTATTGGCTGTTAGTGGGGGACATGTGTCAGAGATTGTCCCCCCTTTAAAATAATTTAGTGGAGATACGCTCAACTCATATGCAACAAAATTTGGAGAGTATCCGCACATGTTTTGGCATGTTTGTTGACATGGATGAGCTATCATTTAGTGGGGGACAGCACGTCAGATCTTGTGACTTGTCCCCCCACAAGACTCACGCATTGGTTAAACTAGAAGTTCAAACAGCAGTCTACACAAGCTACAGCAAAGGAATATCCACGCTGGACAGAGATATTTCCACGCAGATTTTTAACAGCAATTAGATCAGCCTACGCAGAGTCTACTACAGCTAATACACAGCACATTTTGGCATATTTTGGACACGAATTTTATGGATTAGATGTCAGTTCTGATTGGAGTTTGTCTCCCACTTAACTCATGCATTGCTGCTCCTTCTCCACTGCCAGCCAATTAAATCATACGCAGTCCTAGTCCACAGCAATATGCAACAGTCAACTCCAGCACTTGGATGGAGTTTGATTTTCTTTGATGCCACCTACAACAGTCATCTCTCCACATGTAGCTTGACTTAACACTGGGACTGAAAATTATGTGTCACTTATGTGATAAATTGATCATTGGGATTGGCTCCCATTTTCCTATTTAAATGAGTCTTGGACTCTCATTGTAATCATGGTTTTGAAGCTTGTACTTATTGTTACTATGCCGAAATTGTTATTGACCTAAATAGAGGAAAGTCTTTGGGGTTACTAGCTTCTCTTGTGGTGCATTCTTTGGTTGATGAGGTATACTTATTTCATTTGATGTTGTTATTCATTTATTTTAAATTGCAATCTAGTTGGTTTTTTTTGTGCATTTGCATGAGGGCACTATTGTCTAGGGAGGGGAGATTTGTAGCTATCTCAGATCTCCTTTGGACTTGGTATATTTTGTGCTCTTGTTGTAGCTTCTTATTTTCGGTTGAATGACAAGCTCAACGTGGCCTCTATATGCCAAGTTTCTTTTGCACTGACAATTGGTTTGCAGAGATTTGTGTGTTCAAAGCACAGGTTGCCAAGTCTATTGGAGTGTGAAGACTTCTTCGGTTGGAATAAGTCAGCTCCAAGGATATCAAAGATCCCACAAGTTGTTCAAGCCAACAATCTCATAGGACATCAAGAGATTTATTTAAAAGGTGGTTTCATGAGCCCTTTGCTTCTTTTCCATCTCTAAAAAATCATATATTTTCTTCTCTCATTTGTGCACATTTTCATTTTATCTACCATTTGAGGCTAAGTTGTTGGATTTAAATCCTAACTCTCGCTCACTAAATCAACTCTTTCAAGTTGAACTTAGTAAGGGAATTTGTAATATGAAGTGTATTTTATAATTTCATTTAGCTTCTAACTTTTTCCTTCTCATGCATGTGATTTCCTCTAACATATTTCAACACTATTTCTTTTGCATGCTAACTCTTTTGTTTTCTTGCCTATAGGGTTTCTTGGAGGCAAGCCAAGTTTAAGGAAATGGAGCTAAAGCACCAGCTAAGGGACACTTTTCCATTTGGGACCTCAAGTCCAAGTTCCTCCTTATCACATCACCTGTTCTTCTAAAGCCTCATTCTTTTGAGGAATTGTAACCAACATTCACCTCAAGGCTTTAGGTCTTTACTTTGTAACATCTCACAAGCAAATCTTTATAATCTTACACTTGTAACTTTGGGAAAGAGTAAGTTTAAAGCGCATATTGTAACCTCTTCTCAAGCCCCTCATTTCTATAGGAGGGCCTCACTTTCAATAGTAAAAATCTGATTTCTCGAGGGAGCTTGGGAATTTCCCATGGTATCCCACCTCCTCATTTAGAGGGAGGAAATCTTCTTGAATGGTTAACCTTCTTTTGTCTAGTTTCCATTTTAGTATTTCCATTTGAGTTGTTGATACATATTTTATAGAGCTTCATTGCTAGTTTATGTCAGATTGGGCTAAGCGCAAATCTTGATCAAAAATATCATTGTTATATCTCTATTGGAAGCACATTGTGATTAACATATATCATTGGAAGCATTTCACCCACATTTAGTCATTTCACTTTGCCTACTAAATTAGACTTGCATCTCTAAAAATTAAACTCCAACTTAAGTTGGTTGTATAGACATCAGGAACCCTCCACCCCTATTGACTCCTCACTGTGAGATCCGAATTTCGGACGAGGGTGAGGTCTGGGGACAGGAGTTAAATTGAAAATTGTTTTAGAATTCTATTAATAAAATAAACCAAGAGCACCTTCACATCAAAACTATACTCGCAATTTTGCTATCTCATGTACTTGTTACTTTGGCAGTTATTTAGCTCATGAATATTTTATGTCATTATCCTTAGTTACTTTAGCACTCTCTTACAAGTACTTTTTCATTTATTGCAAATGATGCTTATATATTTATCTTGGTCTAACACTTTCTTTGCGGGATTATTGTCATTGTATCTTGAATTTCATTTTTTGAGCAAGCACTTGTCATTTACTTTAAAGCACTGGTCTATATTTTGAACACATCATTGAATATTGCTCATATACTTAGATGCTTGTTTACATCTTGGAAGTGAGTCGTCTTTGATAAATAATTCCTTTTAATCAATTCTCCTAGAAACCTCACATCTTTAACTTAGTTTTTCATCAGGGATCATCCCCCATAGCTAACCTAAGAGAGAGCTTAAACGGAGAGATTCGAGATTAGTGTGATAGCCCCTTCTCTGAGTTCTTTGCCACCAACCACACCTTGTGGGGTTAAACGTTTTTCCCGCTTACTAGTAGGTAGGTGTAGGCGACAAGCGATAACATTTTTGGCATCGTTGCCGAAGACAAGTTTTCTTGTGCCTGGTAAAACGACTAACTTTTAGTTTTGGCATATTTGAATTTTAGATTTAGATTCTTGCTCAAGTGGCGACAACACTCAATCCTAATTTTGCAAGAGTCTCTACTAGGACAAATTCAAGTGGTCTAGTTAGCTCCTCTCCTGATCCTCAAAGGGTTTTTAGAGAGAGGTTAAATAGACTTTCTCATAGTAAAGCTCTTGCTAGTCTTGGGCAAGAGGCTATTTCTGACATTCATTTGCTGTTTCAAGAAAAAGTTGAGCCTAACATCATGAATGATCTTTTTGCTCCTTGTAACTTTACTAACATTAATGGATATCCTCACAATATCCCTCACAAGGCTATTGAAAGGTTGCCTTCTTTTCAAGGTAACAATGCCATTAGCGCTACATCACATGTGAAGAACTTTAATGTTTGCATCTTTAAGTGAATGTTGCTAATTGTGAAGAAGTAAAGATGAGACTTTTCGTTCTCTCTTTGGAAGAGGATGCTCTTGATTGCTTCACTGAGCAACCTGCTAACTCGTATGATTCTTTACAAGTGATTGTTAATGCTTTCATGAGAAAGTATGGAGGGAGAAGAGAATAGTCATTTGATCAGTGCCATTAGCACCATGAAGAAGAATGATAATGAAACCATGGAGGACTTTAACAAGAGATTCAATGAATTGGTTAAAAGGATGCCTAATACTGTTAAACATCCTGATGAATTTCTCTTATTTTCCTATCTGGATTCTTTTGGTGTGGACACTGTTTATGAGTTGAGAAGAAAGGAGCCTACAACTTTGGGTGTAGCTCACACTGAAGCCTTGAAAATGGAGAGGGCCAAAAAGCAATTAAGAAAATCTGAGATTCTTGGTTTCACTAGAGGGCCATCGAAATCAAATGATTCCAAAGGCAAGGCCAAGGAAGAGGCTACCCATGATCCTATTAAGGAATTAACACAACTCATCAAGAGCATGGAAGCAAACCACACTAAAGAAATGCAAGCCATGCAAAGTAGGTTGGTGGCCATGGAAAGATCGCAAGTGCAAAGATTCCAACCTAGGCCAAATAATGGATGGAAAAAGAATAAAGGCCCTCAACAAGATTATAGGCCTCCAAATCCATTAGAATCCACCAACATGGTAGATCAAATTCCCCCTTTTTGTAGGCCATGAATGAGTTCCATGAAGAAGCCACATGCCCATATGTAAAGAGAATTATGAAAGGTAGCATGTTGGGAGATGAACATGTAGGAACTAGTGGTCAAATCAATATGTTCTCCATGGAAGATCAAATATACACCATTGAAAGAAATCAAGAGATTGACCATAGTCCTATTAATCTTGGGGTTGACAATACGATTGCAAATCTTGACAAAGTCACTAAGATTTTTGGGGAAAAGCCTACATTTGGACAAATTCTTGCTATGGCAAAACACAAAGGAATGATTTCTCAGAGAAGGGATATTCAAGACCGGAATAATCACATAAATTTTTCTCCTCCTACTTCAGAATTAAATTTTGACTTGGGAAATTGGGTGAATAATGCAAAGGTTTCTATCCCAATAACAAAGCTTTTAAAGATTACCATCTCAAAGGGCCAAGTTACTAAGTGCAATTGAAGTTACTCAAAGCGAAGAAAAGCCTAATAATGAACCAGAAGATGAAGAATGTGTATTGAAAAGTATGAACTGTTATGTGGGGAACGGAGATCATCTACCATTTTATGCTTCTTTGATAGTGAATGATTGTCTTGTACACAACTGCATGCTTGATTAAGGGGCTTCATCAAATATCATGACCAAGAAAGTCATGGAGAAACTAAATTTAAGGGTATCTAGGCCCTATCACAATATATGTTCAATGGATTCTAAAAGAATTGAAGTGTGTGGGATAATTAAAGATTTACAAGTTTTCCTAACTGCATACCCAGACAGAATAATGACTATGGATATTGTTGTGATAGATGTTCTTGATTCATGGGGAATGCTCCTAACAAGAAAATGGAAATGGGCATCAGATTTAGGTGGTAGCCTTCAAATGGATTTATCATATGCCACCATCCCCATGCCAAATGATACCTTTGTCAGACTTGATCGGGAATTAGAGAAAAGATATCATGTTGAGGATCCAAGGATACCCAACAATGAGATTATTTATAGACCATGCCAGACAGTAAGTGAATAAGTGTTGACAAATTTTCTTCCCCCCCTAGCAGAGCGGATTCAAAATGAAGAGATTAGGCATAGCTCAAAAGGCTTGGGTACTTCAAATCTTCCATCAAAGCATTTTCAAGAGAGAGCAGTAGGATTGACAATGATTACATCATCATTGCCATCGCAACTAACCAAGAAGAAAAGAAAAAAACGAAAAAAGAAAAAGGATATAAAAAATGAGCCTCAAGTTTTGAGCAGGATCAAACCTCAACAAATCAAAAGTTGAAAAAGGAAAAGGAAGAGGTTTGGAGTATCTGATGGCCACAAATAGGTTAACAGTGGGGCCAGTCATAGTCCAAAGATAGTCAGAATTGGACAAGGCACATCAGAGAAGGAGCCTATGGATTTTTCTATGAGTAGGCAGGTTCTCAAGATGGATTTCACCGAAAACATCGGATGCCATAGGGCATCTTTTTGTATCATATTCCTAACCTTATCCCTTGTCAATTTTGTTTAAATAGATTTCTTTCAAGAATAAATTGTTATTTATGTTTCCTAGAATAAATTTCCATTTCTTTACTTGATTTTATTTGATGTTATTTTGAATGGATACTGCTAATATATATCTTTGGTCGGTGGATGCAGATTCCAGGTTCTTGCATACTATAACTTCATATCTAGCATGCATCAACATATGGAGCCAAATGTTGACCACTGGAGTGGCACCTGATGATAATGAGAAGATTCCATGCCCAAGGATGAACCAGAAGACATTTGCACCATCATATATCATCAGTTCAATAGAGTTTTTAAACTCTACTTCTTCTTCTTATCGTTTTCTTCTTCAGTCCTCAGATTCTATAGCCCTACAAGGATATTGTATAAATGTCACTAGCATGATGAATAAATCCATGTAACGGGCCTAGGATGTTAGGACTCGATCAGCAAGTGAGTACACCTTGGAGCGTTTTTTTTACTTGGTTAATTATTCCTTCTTTTTAGCGACGAATAATTTTCTAGGTTTTTTCACTCATTGCATTACACCAAAGCCAGGGTGACGGCTTGAAGGTTGAGCCCCTAATGCATCTTAGTGTCTAGAGTTGATGTATATTACCATGCTAGGACATCTCTAAAATTTTGCAGAATTTGACTAGGTCTAAGTAGGATTTTTTAATAATTAAAAATTTCCCACAAAACGAGATTTTTTAATTAATTTCTCTGTAATGATGAAAATAACTAGCCTTAGGAAATGTCTGGGGCATGTGACCACTCGAAATTCATTCTCAGAGACCCGGCATTATCTTAGGACCCACTTTGAGAGTTAAAAAGCGACTCAAAAGCCAATTTTCCTAATGTCGATGGCAAAAAAATGAGAAAAAACTCAAAAAAAATGAATAATTGGAAAAAAATTTAAATTTTTCCAACGTCAAAATAAGTCAAATTTTGACATGGCAAGGTCAAAGGTGATGTGGCAATCATGTGGGGCCCACCAAATGAAGCACAACTCTAGTCAAAGTCAATCAAGTCAAAGAGGGCCCACGTTGAGTTAAAGAGACAACATTGAAATTGGAATATTACGTATGGCTAAATTTTAATATTTTGATTTAATTCAAAATAAGGTGGAAAGTCCAAGTCAAAGTAAAAAAATCAATTTGAGGATGATTGAGGAGCCACATAGACAAATCGACTTGTCATCCTTCGCTCCACAAGTTTACTAGCAGTTACTGGGAATCGATTTGAAAGTCATCAGCCCAAAATTCTCATGAAATCAACACGTATTTGGATTGGCTATTAGTGGGGAACATGTGTCAGAGATTGTCCCCCCTTTAAAAATCACATGTTAGCATATATAATTTAGTGGAGATACGCTCAACACATATGCAGCGAAATTTGGAGAGTATCAGCACATGTTTTGGCATGTTTGTTGACATGGATGAGCTATCATTTAGTGGGGGACAGCACATCAAATCTTCTCGCCCCACTAGACTCATGCAATGGTTAAACTAGAAGTTCAAACAACAGTCTACATAAGCTACAGCAAAGGAATATCCACGTTGGACAGAGATATTTCCACGCAGATTTTTAATAGCAGTTAGATCAGCCTACGCACAGTCTACTACAGCTAATACGCAGCACATTTTGGCATATTGTGGCAACGAATTTTATGGATTAGATGTCAGTTTTGATTGGAGTTTGTCTCCCACTTAACTCAAGCATTGTTGCTGCTTCTCCATTGCCAGCCAATTATATCATACGCAGTCCTGGTCCACAGCAATATGCAACAGTCAACTCCAGCACTTGGATGGAGTTCGATTTTCTTTGATGCCACCTACAACAGTCATCTCTCCACATGTAACTTGACTTAACACTGGGACTGAAAATTATGTGTCACTTATATGATAGATTGATCATTGGGATTGGCTCCCATTTTCCTATTTGAATGAGCCTTGGGCTCTCATTGTAATCATGGTTTTGAAGCTTGTGCTTATTGTTACTATGTCGAAATTGTTATTGAGCTAAATAAAGGAAAGTCTTTGGGGTTACTAGCTTCTCTTGTGGTGCATTCGTTGGTTGATGAGGTATACTTGTTTCATTTGATGTTGCTATTCATTTATTTTACATTGCAATCTAGTTGGTTTTTTTTGTGCATTTCCCTGAGGGCACTATTGTCTAGGGAGGGGGGATTTGTAGCTATCTCAGATCTCCTTTGGACTTGGTATATTTTGTGCTCTTGTTGTAGCTTCTTATTTTCGGTTGAATGACAAGCTCAACGTGGCCTCTATATGCCAAGTTTCTTTTGCACTGACAATTGGTTTGCAGAGATTTGTGTGTTCAAAAGACACGTTGCCAAGTCTATTGGAGTGTGAAGACTTCTTCGGTTGGAATAAGTCAGCTCCAATGTTAATTTTCGACAACTAGATCCAAACTCCATGTTGTGATGCTCAAATGAAGATGCCAATATTTTTATTGGATTCCTCTTTTGAAGAGGTGCAAGATCGATCCAAACATCATCTTGATCCAATGAGCAGAACATTTATTTTGAATTTGTTCAAAATATGCGCAGGTTGGCCTGAAATGAAATGTAGGCTTGAAGCCCCAGCAATTGTGTCACACACCCTCATTGATGGATAGAAACTGGTCAACGTTGGAGGACATTTTCACTCACTCATCAGATCACATCCTCTCTCCTCATCTGATTGGTTCAATCATCTATTGGAGTCTCTTCTGCACTCACAAGTGGGAAAAAGCAGCAACTAGGGTTTTGGACTGTCTAGGGTTTCTAGCGCAGAAATTGACCAGTGTTGACTTTGGTGAACGCTTGGTCAAATTGACCCAAAACTCTCCCAAAACTTCGATCTCATTAATCCGCATTTTTTGGCACAAATACCGAGGCTATAAGCGTTGACTTTGACTTCGTTGTGTTAACTTTCTTGTTGCTGCTATTTGCATTGACGGTTGCCTATGACAGCGTTGACTTTCGTTGACTTTTGGGGTTGACTAATCTCGCTGTCCTAGAGGGTTGTGTGACACTTCTGGTTGGCTGACCATATTGAGACTTTGTTGGTTGAAGAATCTTGTTGACCGCCGTAACACACCAAAACACTTATATACTTTGGCTTGTCTTCTGTCGATCTACTAGTATGTTTTATCTGTTTTACTTTCTTGTTTATGTGATTGCTAACTGATATTGGGATAAAAAGTAAAGTTGCATCAAGCATAGAACATCTACAAAAAGTTACATGGTATCAAAGCTGAGGTGAAGACAAAGCCCTGTGAAATTTTCAAGAGGAAAATATTTCTGCAATACTTGGTTTATTTCTCCTACTTATGAGATAAGTTATTTATAGATGCTTCAATAAATTCTAAAATAAACACATTTGCAAATCTTCAGTATTGTTAAGAGCATAAGAACAGAAAAACCATATGAACACAAATGTTTTTGTACAATTGTCCCCAGAAAAACCCAATGTGGGAAAATCGGTGTAGCAGATGAGGGTTTTATATTTATCTTCAGAGATGGAAAGTACATTTACAGGAGTCTGATGAATAGAGAAAAATTAGCAAACATCTGGCTGAATTTTCTGGACCTCCCAGACAATTTTCGGACCCTCGGGGTGACCTCCTTCACCCTCTCCGTCATCCAGCGTGGATGCTCTACACAGTCCCTCTCTGGACTGCGTGATTTTGCGTGGAGGGGTTCTTGCTGCTGATCAGCGCACACTTCCCTTCACCCTCTTGAGATCTGCTTCCTGATAACTAACTTCTCCCTCTTCCTTCTGCTTTTGCAACCCAACCTCTACAAACTCACCCGCTGAAATCGATTTCCCTTGCTTCATAATCGATTTCCTTCGGGTACTGAGAGTGTCCCTGGCTTGATTTCCAAATGGCCCTCAAGTCTCTTCTTATAGTCTTCTCGCTGATGAATTAACGGCCAATATTATATCTTTAATCAATGGCTTAGATTAAAAGATGACTTTATCTTCATCTTCCAGAGGATTCACACTCTGTTTTATTAATATGCTTTAATTATTTAATTTCCCTAAAGTTTATATTTAGGGTCTGCATTAAATAATTAATTATTTTAATAAAATCATATCCGAGTGGAATTTCCACAAACGATTTCTAGGTTCTCTGGATCACTAATGTCTAAGCCTCTCTACCAAAAAATGAGACTCAGAACACTTTCCGATGCTATAGAAATCAACACTCCCTCTTAGCGAGGAAAGTGTTTATGTAAGATACCGTTGTATTGCTCTGACTCTACATCATCTGTTGTGCTGATGGTGTCCTGGTTGTTGCCCCTCATCTCTACACTGTTGCTTCCTGTACTGCTGCCCTGTCACTGCAACATCCGTACAGCAGCTCCCTCTTCTTCTGAAGACCACCCTTTACTCTAGTGGAAAGGGTTCTCAACCATCTCCATCTTCTGTCTGAAGTAAGTGAACTTGATCTTACTTGGAGCCTTTGTGAGGATATCCGCCACTTGTTCACCTGTAGGAGTGTATCGCAACTGTACTGCTCCATTCTGGACATAGTCCATGATAAAGTGACACCGAATGTCACTGTGGTTCGACCGGTCATGAAACACAAGATTTTTAGACAACTTGATGCAACTCTGATTATCACACAAAATCCCGGTCGGTTCTATCCGGTTCTTGAGTAAGTTCAAGAGCAATTTGCGGAGCCATATGACCTCGCATGACGTTGTGCTTGCTGCCATGTACTCTGCCTCGGTTGAGCTCAGTGCTACGGACTTTTGTTTCCTGTTGCACCAGGATGTCATTCCTGATCCGAGACTGAAACAATACCCACTAGTACTTTTCCGATCTACTGTGATTCCAGCCCAGTCTGCATCAGTGAACCCACTCAACTGGATCTCATTTCCCTTGGTGTACTTTATCCCATACTCGACTGTACCTTTCAAGTATCTGAGAATAGGTTTGGTTGTTGCCTAGTGAGCCCTCCTTGGTTCCACCATGAACTAACTGAGAGTATTCACTGCATAACAGATGTCTAGTCTCGTGTTGACCAGATACATCAATGACCCGATGAGCTCTCTGTACAATGTGGGATCAGCCTCATCATCCTCTGATGTGTCTATCTTCTTCCAGTTAATAATCATTGGCGTGGCCATGGGTCTACAGTTTTCCATCTGAAACCTTTTCAAAATATTCGTCATGTATCTTCCTTGTCCTAGGAAGATTTCCCCGTCCTGTTGCCAAACTTCTAAACTAAGAAAATAGTGCATCCGCCCCAGGTCCTTCATGTCGAATCCTGTTGCCAGATTCTCCTTGCAGTCTTTGAAGAGCTTGGATGACCCGGTCAAAAACAAGTCATCCACATACAGAACAAGAATAAGCGGCTCATCTCCTACTCTTAAGTAGTATAAGTTGGGATCTGCGTCACTCTTGATGAACCCCATCTTTTGCAAGTAGCCATCAATCCGACCATACCATGCCCTGGGGGCTTGTTTCAAGCCATACAAGGCTTTCTTAAGTCTGCAAACATGCGTCTTCTACTCATGTGTCTCGAAGCCCTCTGGCTGCTCTATGTACACTTCCTCCTCTATCACACTGTTCAAGAACGCAGTCTTGACATCCATCTGGTGAATCTCCCATCCCATCTGCGTTGCCAGAGAGATGATGGATCTGATAGAAGTGTATCATGCTACTGGAGCAAAGGTTTCTTCATAGTCAATTCCTTCCTTCCGGGAATAACCCCTTTGCTTCAAATCTGGGCATACCCCTTCTGGACTATTCTCTCTTCCCGCAGCCCCTCTCGCAGCTCCCCACAGCCCTCTCGCAGCCACAGCTCCTCCCACAGCCCTTCCGCAACCCTCCTGCATCTCCTCCCGCAGCCGCAACTCCTCCCACAGCTCCTCCCAAAGCTCCTCGCAGCCGCATCCCTCTCGTAGCTCCTCCCACAGCTCCTCCCGTAGTCTCCCGCAGCCCCTCCCGCAATCTCCCGTAGTCCTCCTCCTATGCTTCAACTTTCGTTGACTGGGATGATGGAGAGGAAGGAAAACAAGGACCCAAGGGGGGCCGAATTTCGTCCTTCCCCGAATTTCAATGACAAGGGGCCACTTAAGTATCTCCAGCAGTGCCACAACGTGACCGGGACTATGTATAGCCCCACCAACATCGTGTTGGAAACCAACTTCATATTCTGGACTTCCCAAATCAAACAATTACTGAGGGAAATGGAATTCCTTGAAGCGGAAAACTGCAAGCTTCGCTTCGAGATTGGCACTTTGTCCAACAGAGTCGAGGTGGTTGAGGAAGATAACTCGTCCCTAAAGAATATGCTACAGGAGTGTAGAGAACTTATTGCAGTACGCCTGTCGGATGAGGTCTTACAGCCGGAAATTCAGGTTCTCAAGGATAAACAAGAAGAAATCAGATCACAACAGGTATCTTTCAAACAAGAAACGGAATCACATATAAGTTCATAGGTACAAGTGGTCAGAGGAAAGGAAAAGGCCCCACCCCTTACAACGATGGAAGAGGTTGTGCAGGCTAAACTAGTGGAGGAAAGGACCCAGCGAGCAAGAAAACTAAACCTCAAGGTAAGGGGACTTCCCCCACTCACTCCTTCATCGGACACACTGAAGCTAGGCAACAGGTTTCTTCGTGACACGCTTGACATACCCGATATAACGCTAGATAGGGCGCAGGACTCTACTCTTTTCCTCAAATTCTGCAACTCCACAGATAGGCTTTGAGCACTTCGGGCAAACCGGAAATTGTTCTCCCTTCCAGACAAGGTATTCCTGGATGAGGACCTCACAAGAACACAAGTGGTCGAACTTAAACAGGCCACAGAACAGGTTGCGGCAGCAAGACAGGCAGGAAAGTGGGCAGTCATCAGAAATCTTCGAGCGGTTGTTCGAGATTCCTTCCCCCCGAGATGGGTACCTCGAACTAGTAGCTCTAAATGACGGCCTCGAGAGGAGACAGGGTACGAGTGTTTCGGTCCACTGCTGGAATGGAAATGGCTCTTTCTGGTCATCAGCGGGCCTACTTCATGATGCCCTTACTTCAGCAGATATCCTACTTGTTACCGAAACACACGCAAGCCTAGTCCGCCCTCTCCTTGACATCACAGGATACCAGTGGACCTCGACTTGCAGACAGGAGACACGGAGTTCAGGAGGAGTCAGAGGTTTAGGAGGAGTAGCATGCCTCGCCAGAGATGATCTCAAAAACATAATCTCTGTTGTGGCGACCAACGATCACGTCAGATTCATGTGGATTCAGATGAGAGCCAAAGTCTCCCCTCCGAGAGACATTTACATTGCGGTGTGTTACTTTCCCCTAGTCTCGTCATCTTTTGTTATCCATAGCAGTGACGGAGACCCCTTCACAGACTTGTACTCTGACATTACCAAGTACTCAGCAGTGGGAGACATCATTCTCATGGGGGACTTTAATGCCCGCACCAGAGACCTCTAGATACCCATTCATGATCGTACAGAGACTTCTTCTACACTCGAGGGGTCGATCCAACCTCGGAAAGCATGCACCAGACATCAGAGGATAGCTTGGGCCCCACCACAGCCTACAAGAAACACCTTCTGCAGCTGGGGGAGTCTCACGAGTTGATAATCCTGAACAGCCTCCCTTGCTTTCCATCCTCCCACTTCTTTACTTGCCGACCCCATGGGGGGGAGCGAGTGTGGTAGATTACGCCCTTGCCAGCCCGGATCTCCTCCCACACATCAAAAAAATTTCTATCACACCCATCCCCTTGGCTGATCATGCACTTCTCTCACTTTCACTTCAGTTTGACATCCCTCGCACATCCCCCCCTATCCGCACAGTCCACCCCGTACCCTCTTTCGTTTCGAGGAAGGCAACCCTGACGTCTTCTCTTCTACCCTCAAGCAAGCATTTCCACCTGAAGTCCAATTCGCCTCTCTTGAATCCGTCAATGACAAATACCAATGCCTCTCATTTGCAATCTGGGAGGCCGCACTCCAGTCCTTCCCTTCCTCCACCCGCTCCACCACCGCCCCCCCCAAACCAAGAGGATGTCCTATGAATAAGTGGTATGACCAAGAGTGCAAATCTCTACACCAAGATCTTCGGCACACCTTCAGACATTCCCTACCGCCGTACCCCAGCATCCGTTCTGCCTACCGCCACCTCCTTCGCCGCAAGAAACGTAATTTTACTTCCCACAAAAGACAGGTTCTTTCTGCTCTCCTTCTCTGCTCCCCTAAAGAATTATGGGGCACGATCCTTTCCAGGCGATCCCCCACCCCTATCGACCTTGATCCCACCTCCATGTTCTCCCACACTTCCAAGTTGTATGACATCCCCAGGCAACCCCTCATTCAGGTTGTATCCCCCCAGCCCCCTGTCACTTCTTCTCTGACAAAAATATCAGAGGGGCAATTTGGGCGATGAACGGCAGCAAAGCCGCAGACGAAGAAGGCTTCCCTGATGGATGGTCCCACCACATTATCTACCCCATCCATAAGGCAGGCCGCAGGACCTACATTCGATTCGAACAATTACAAAACGATCATGGTCGAACACACATTCTCCAAGCTTTATGCTACTGCCCTCCACAGGGAACTCTCCAACTTCCTAGAGCAGAGACATCTTAGGGCCAAGGGACAAGCTGGTTTCAGACCAGATCATCAAACTATTGACCATATCCTCGCCCTTCGAACGACGATCGAGGAGGCCCGACATCAGTCCTCCAAGGTGTACTGTTGCTTTGTGGATTTCAGGAAGGCCTTCGATTCGGTCCCGAGGGAGGACCTTTTTTAGAGGCTGAGAAAGATTGGCATCTCGTCGACTCTTCTGACTACTATTATGCGCCTCTACGAGTCCGTCCTTGGCTGTCTCCGCACGGTTGGAGGGATGTCGGAGTTCATCCAGAGCACTATTGGAGTCAAGTAGGGGTGCTCGCTTTCCCCCACTCTTTTCAAGATCTACATTGATGAGTTGGAATCTTTCCTCCGAGAGCATATCCAAGAATCTGATGGGTGCCTTCTCCACCATGTCTTGATCTCCATCCTACTCTTTGCCGATGATATTTCCCTCCTAGCCTCCTCCCCGAAAGGCTTACAAAGACAATTGGATGCCCTAGCACCCTTTTGTGATCTTCGGCACCTGACGGTGAACCTCAGCAAAACCAAAGTCATAATTTTCAATGGGGTGAAGAAGACCTCGAGTTTCCGCTTCCTATTCAAGGGAGAAGAAATCGAAGTCGTTAGCTGTTACACTTACTTAGGAATGCATTACAGGTCCCCGTTTCAAACTACGGCCGACTCTTCAGCCCAGGATAAACAAGGGATATGGTTCCCTGGCCCTTCTTGAGAAATAGTGATTCCGTCACCACTTCCAGGATATTTCATCCAAGATGAACATCATGGATACCTTGATCCGCCCCACTGTTCTTTATGGATCAGAGGTTTGGGTCCCCTCATTACTGGAGTCAAATTGGGCCTCGGCAGAGCGAGTCCAGACCCCTCTCTTGCGCCGCTTCATTTGGTGCAAGCAAATAGTTCCTCAGAACATCATCCTAGCAGAGTTCGGGGCTAAGCCCTTTCGCCTGGAGGCAATCTTCAGGATAGTCTCATTTTCATCGGATCCATGGGCTGGCAGACACGAGAGAGGGTAGAGACAGGTACCCATACTTGGCCTATTGCTCCTTGAAGAGCATCGCTCATATGCAGACAGGCCAAACCAAATGTTGGTTCACTGGTGTGACATAACTCCTAGGTCTTACAAGTATCCAGATGGATCATCTTCCCCTCGTTCCAGTATACACTGGTGACTGAACGCCCCGGGGCACCTTCTCCCAAACCAGCAAGAACTCAACAAAATCATCAAGGAGGACATCTACAGGCAGTACATTCAGACTACATGGATCAATCCTCCGAGCGGGCTGCACCCAAAGATGGCCTTCTACGCTGAGCACCTTCTGGAGATCAGAGAGGGACTCATTGTTCGACCCCAGTATACCCTCCAACATTTGGATGCACACTATTAGGATCCCTCTCAGGTAGCTCAAGGTTGGATTGCACAGGCTTCGAGTGGAGACAAACCATCACATTGACAGGATGGATAGGATCTGTCAACTTTGTCATTTACAGAAGGTGCAGACTGAGCTACATTTCATCTTCAGATGCCCAGTCTACTGTGAGATCCAAGGACGTTTTCATTGCTTATTCAGGGGCTCCCAGAGCCTGGCCAGCTTCCTTAGATACACTGACCAGAGATGCTTAGCACTTTACCTTCAAGAGACCTTCAGGAGACCTTCAGGCATCGTTCGCTTCTCCAACCTCCCATCGTTTCGGACACCACACAGAGGATCACAGCTTTCTTCAGGGTGCTTACTACATCACGGGGCACTAAGAGAACCACCGATCGATTCGTAGACCATGATTCCAGATCAGTGCGAATCTGGGGGTCTCGTCCCACTGGACCCCATCAGCGCTTCAAGACCAGACCCTCCCCCTGGACACGCCCCAAATCCCCCAAACGACAGCAGCAGCAGTCCAATTCCTCCTCAAGTCAACAGACATTGACAAGTTTCCTTCAGTCCTCTTTTATCGGCCTCGGATGCTAGGAGTAGGAGTCTCCCCTCCTTCAGGAAGCTTCTCTTTCTCCTCCAGGACTTCTTCATCACAGCTCATTGTCAAGATGCTTTAGTCATCTAGCCTTTAATTTGCATTTACACTCTTTGTAGTTTGAATTTCCTGCTTTTATAAAGGAAGGGGACCGTTTGGTCCACCAGCTAGGCATGTCGTAATCATTGTAACCGGCAATCCCATTGACCTTTTTGCGGTCATTCGTTGAATATTAATAAAAATTATCTTACCGGCAGTCCCATTGACCTTTTTGTGGTCATTCGTTGGATATTAATAAAAATTATCTTATTGTTATTATCCTATTATCTATGCTGCCATCTGCAGCATATTTGATCTTGTAGATCCACCTAGATCCTACAACAAATTTGTCCTGAGGTCTAGGGACTACTTCCCAGACATCATTTGTCATGATGGATCTATACTCCTCCACCATGGCATCTAACCATGCCTGATGCTGAGCTGCTTCCCAAAAGGTAGAAGGCTCTCCAACCTGAGCTACCAGCGCCTGATATCTGTCAAGTTGTTTCCTTATCCTCTTCCCTTCTCTAGGTGCTCCAACAAATCCTTCTGCATCTCTAAGAATATGTTGGAGTTCTCTGCTCGGTCTCCCATCAGTGGTGGGTGGTCTCCCCTATTCTTCCTCCTGTTCTTCATCGGAGGAGCTTCCCTCAGAAGGATTGTGCCTTCGAGAGGCACAAGACCTCTCTTCCATAGGTCATTGAGGATGTACCAGTGGATCCTCCTCAATCTGAGTATCTGTGGCCACCTCTCGAGATTTCCTAAAGGCTTTCTCCTCCAAGAATTTTACATCCCTTCTTACCATGACTTTCCTGCTCTCTGGAATATAGACGCGATATGCCTTTGCATTCTCACTGTAGCCCATCAGAAAACCCTTTTCTGCATTTTGATCCAACTTCTTCCTCTTTTCCTCTAGAACGTCGCAATATGTTATGCTGTCGAATATCCTGATGTGGCTCACTTCTGGCTTGCTGCCTATGAACAAACTTTCGGGAGTAACCTTCCCCAAAGCTCTATTGGGAACTATGTTCTGAATATAAACTGTTGTGTTGCAAGCCTCTGCCCATAAGAATTTGGGCATCTCCTGGTCGTACAACATTGCCCTTCCAGCATCTATTATGGTCCTATTTTTTCGTTCTACAACTTCATTTTGTTTTGGATTGTAAGGAGTTGTCCACTCTCTCTTGATGCCTTCCTGTGCACAGAAATTTGTGAAGTCTTTATCGATATATTCTCCACCGTTATCTGACCTCGACTTCTTGATCTTCTTTCCTGTAGAGTTCTCCACCAATGCTTTGAAATCTTTAAACCAATTAAGGACTTCATCTTTGGTCTTCAGAAAATAGATCCAAGTTTTCCTGGAATAATCATCAATAAAGGTGGCAAAATACTTTGCCCCACTAAGAGTTGTAGTGGACATCAAACTGCAAATGTCAGAGTGTATTAACTCTAATACACCTTTGGCTTTGCTACTGCTTCTTGGAAATGCGGCCTTAGCGTACTTCCCTAGTACGCATCCCCTACAAACTTCGTCTTTCTTTGTGCTAAGTTCAGGAGCCCCTATGACAGTATTTTTTAGAATCCCCAAGGCTCCATGATGTAGATGTCCCATTCTTCTGTGCCATAACTCATTCAGATCTTTGTTGTATGTGCTGCCAATTAGGGCCACCGGAGATTCAAGATGGAGCTTATACAGCTTGTGACTCCTTACTCCGATTTGTGCCTTTTTGCTCTAGTTAGGGTGTTTAACATACACCTTATCTTGAATAAAGTATACGTGATAGCCCTTGTTTTGAAGTTGAGACACCAAGAGTAAATACATCCCCAACCCTGGTACATGTAGAACATTAGTGGCTCGAATCTTGTTGCCATTCTCCATCTGAAATGTTGCAGTACCTCTCCCAATGGGAGTACATTTTGCCTTATTTCCCATAGTTATTTAGAAATTCATCTGCTCTTCTTGATAGCTCGAAAAACATTCTCGAACCCCCGTCATATGAGCAGATGCTCCACTATCAATATACCAAACACCTAGAGGAGTTGTGCTTGACACACAAGCAAGATCCTCCTCTTGTCTAGATGTCGGCACCTTCATGTCATGTTCTCTCTATATTTCTGCGTGCTCTAGAGGACTGCGTGAGTCCCTTTGACTGCGTGAACCCTACCTTTGGTCCATAGCAGATCCTCCCTTCTTGTTTTTAGCCCTTTACTCTGATACCATGTGAAAATTTCAAGTGGAAAATATTTCTGCAATACTTGGTTTATTTCTCCTACCTATGAGATAAGTTATTTACAGATGTTTCAGTAAATTCTTAAATAAACACATTTGCAGATCTTCACTATCGTTAAGAGCATAAAAACAGAAAAACCATATGAACACAGATGTTTTTGGACAATTGTCCCTGAAAAAGTCCAATGTGGGAAAACTAGTGCAGCAGATGACAGTTTTATATTTATCTTCAGAGATGGAAAGTACATTTACAGGAGTCTGATGAATAGAGAAAAATTAGCAAACACCTGGCTAAATTTTCTGGACCTCCCAGACAATTTCAGACCCTCAGGATGACCTCCTTCACCCTCTGCGTCATCCAGCATGGATGCTCTGCGCAGTCCCTCTCTAGACTGTGTGATTCCGCATGGAGGGGTCTTGCTGCTGATCAGCGCACCCTTCCCTTCACCCTCCTAAGATCTGCTTCCCAATAACTGACTTCTCCCTCCTCCTCCTGCTTCTGCAACCCAGCCTCTACAAACTCACCCACTAAAATCGATTTCCTTCGAGTACTGAGAGTGTCCCCGGCTTGATTTCCAAATGGCCCTCAAGTCTCTTCTTATAGTCTTCTCGATGATGAATCAACAACCAAGATTATATCTTTAATCAATGGCTCAAATTAAAAGATGACTTGATCTTCATCGTCTAGAAGATTCACACTCTGTTTTATTAATACCCTTTAATTATTTAATTTCCCTAAGTTTATACTTAGGGTCTGCATTAAAATAATTAATTATTTTAATAAAATCATATCCAAGTGGAATTTCCACAAACAATTTATGGGTTCTCTGCATCACTGATGTCTAAGCCTCTCTACCAAAAAATGAGACTTAGAACACATTTCGATGCTATAGAAATCAACAAGCCCTAGTTTGTAGCAATCACCGAAGAAGAGCATGGGTACCTCAAACTACAATGGCTTTAAAGTTGATGACAAATTAACTGGGAAGGAAGACTTCCGTGCCTGGAAGATGACATTGGATCTTATGTTGGAAGACCAAGATGTCATGGACTATGTGCAAGGTAAAATCCAAGAGCCTCCATCCCCTCATGTGCTACCACCAAGTCAAAGTACAAGAAGGGGGAAATCAAAGCAAAGCTAATGATCCGGGATTCAATTCATAAGAGTCTACTAGCCTACATATCTGAGCTACACACATCCAAGGAGATGTATGATAAGTCGGTCAACATGTTCAAGGCCAACAATGCAAATCAAGTCCTATTCTTCAAGAACCAATTGAAGAATCTGAAGAAAGGCAAGGATGAATCCGTTCAATCATATTTTCTGAAGTTGATTGAAATCAGAAATAATCTTCTAACTATTGGGGAGACAATAGCTGATCGAGAGATGGTTCTCACCGCACTTGGAGGTCTCTCATCCGAATGGCATGTATTCAATACTACCATTCTCAATAACAATGTGATACATGATTTTGACGAAGTACTATCGAGATGCATTCAAGAAGAAACAAGGATGAAGGAATATGAAAATGAAGGAAATGTTGCCTTCACTGCCCATGCTAAGAAGAAGAACTATGGTGGTCTGAGGAACAAAGGAAGAGCAAGGGCCCAAGGAAAGAAAGGGAAATGTTACACATGAAACGAGCCCAGCCACTATGTTAGAAAATGCCCTTTCAAGAAGGATTCTTCCGATGATGATGACAACAACAACAATCGGAGGAATAGCGATCAAAGGAACAACAGGCTCAAAGGCAAGAGGAAGGCTCCCTCTGGTGGAAATGGGCAACTTTTCAAAAGGTCGAGAAATTCCAAGTATGAGGAATCAAATGTTGTTGATGATAAAAGAAATGAATTCATTCTTGTATATGCGCTCTCTGTTGCATCTCCACCCGACACTATGGATGTCTGGTTGATAGATAGTGGTGGCTCAAGGCACATCACTGGGTTCAAAGAAGCACTTTCTGATATGGTTGAGAAGGATATTAATCTGAAAATTATCCTTGGAGACAACGCCACATATCTTGTGAAAGGGACATGAACTGTGACCCTCCACTTGTCTCAAGGTCAAGTCCTCCGCTTGCAAGATCTACTATATGTACCTGATTTGAAGAAGAACCTTGTGTCTATATCGGCCATGGAAGACAAAGGTTTCCATGTGGCATTCATTGATGGGAAGGTGCATATCTGGAAGAAGAGTTTCAAGGAAGCTATCACGATTGTATTTAGATTTGATACACTCTACCAGGTTGGAGGAAGTCCACTGGGAGCGATGACGTGTGATATTATCCCACAAACTGAACTAATGGCACCGAAGCTTTGGACACCTTCACTACAAAGCATTTCCCGAAGAAAGAAAGGTGGTGACGGAGATGCCGGAGTTCACAAATGATCATGAAGGTGTATGTCAGGGTTGTGCCGAAGGAAAGTATACAAGGGGACCTTTCCCCTCAAGTGTCGTAAAGACTTCTGATGTCTTGCAATTGATACATTCTGATCTATCTGGTATGCTCCCTGTGACATCCTTGGGAGGATGTTCTTATTATATGACGTTCATAGATGACTTCTCTCGCAAAACCTGGATATACTTCTTGAAGAAGAAGGATAAGGCTTTCATGTGGTTCTGTACCTTCAAAGCCTTGGTGGAAAATTTGACAGGGAAGAAGATCAAGATATTGAGGACCGATAATGGCACTAAATATGAGACGAACGAGTTCAAGAACTTTTGCAGAGAAGCTGGCATCAAGAGGGAGACCACAATTGTCTATACTCCTGAGCAAAATGGCATTGTTGAACGAAAGAACAAGACCATTGTGGAAGCTGCCCATGCCATGCTATGTGACCAAAGTCTTCAAAAGTTTCTGTGGGGAGAAGCTGTGAACACTTTTGTGTACATACAAAACCGATGCCCGCATTCCGCTCTGGACTCCAAAACTCCCAAAGAGGTTTTCTCTAGTAAGAAACCTGATGTCTCATATTTTAGAGTTTTTGGATGCCCTGTTTATTTTCATGTACCAAAGGAGAAGAGGAGCAAGTTGGATGCTTCTGGAAAGAAGGGAATGTTTGTGGGCTATAGCGTAACTTCGAAGGCCTATAGAGTCTATGTGCCTGGTCAAAGCGAAGTGGAGATACGCCACAATGTTACCTTTGACCAAGATGCTTCCTTGAGGAAAGTAATCAATCTTCCGAGAGCTGAGGAAGATCATGAAGCAAGGCCTGGAAATCAAGAAGAACCGAAGGATGAGACGATGCCCGATGTTGAAGAACCGATGGACTCGATTGATTCACCTCCTTCAATGAGGAAAAGACCATCATGGCTCAGGGACACTCTCGAGGATGCCAAGAGACATATGGCCCCAAGGGGGACATTCCATGAAAGCAAGAAGTCGAATAGATACCAAGGGTATCTAGCAGCCATGAGTATTATTGTACAATCTGAGCCTGGATCTTTTGAGGAAGTTGTAAAGCATAAAGTCTAGAAGGATGCCATACACGAAGAATATGAGTCCATTATGAAGAATGATGTGTGGGATGTGGTTCCAAGACCGGAGGACAAAGCAGTTGTCACCTCGAAATGGCTCTATAAGATCAAGCATGGATCTGATAGTAGTGTTGAAAAGTTCAAGGCAATATTCGTTGCCCGTGGCTTCTCTCAAAAGGAAGGAATAGACTATGATGACATATTTGCCATTGTGGCCCGATATACCACCATCCAATCTATCATAGCCCTTGCTGCTATGCAAGGATGGAATCTTCATGAGATGGATGTGAAGATCGCATTTTAGCATGGTGCGATAAAGGAAGAGGTGTATGTGGAGCAACCTCTGGGGTTCGAAGTCCAAGATCGGGACACCCACGTTTGCAAGTTGAAGAAAGCCCTCTATGGGTTGAAGCAAGCACCCAGAGCTTGGTACGAGAGGATAGATAGCTACCAGATGAAGTTGGGCTTCACTCGTAGTAATGTTGATATGAACCTTTACTTCAAGGTTGATAGAGAAAAGCCTCTCATTCTAGTGTTGTATGTGGACGACCTCTTCCTAACAGGTGTTGACCCTCTCATTCATTAGTGTAAGAGGGAGCTCGCTGCTGAGTTCGAGATGAAGGACCTAGGACTGATGCATTACTTCCAAGGCCTGGAGGTCTGGCAAAGTCCTGACGATATTTTCCTTTTTCAAGGAAAATATATTGTGAAGCTTCAGGAAAGATTTGGAATGGTGGACTGTAAGTCTGTATTGACACCGATGGCGCTCAACTTTAAGAATTTGAGTGGCAGCGCTGCTGGGCCCGCGATAGAAAATCCTACAGAGTATCGTCAACTCGTAGGGGCCCTGATGTTCTTAGTGAACACCCATCTGGACGTATGTTTTGCAGTGAACACTTTGAGTCAACATATGGTTGAGCCTCATCACTTTCACTGGGTTGGTGCCAAGAATCTATTGAGATATCTTTGGGGCACGATAAACCATGGGCTGAGATACACTGTCGGGAGCATGACACTCCATGGATATACTGATGCCGATTGGGCTGGCAGTGTGGTGGATTGTAAGAGCACATCAGGATGTTTCTTCACAGTTGGTTCTGCTTCGATATCTAAATCAGCAGGAAGCAGAAGTCGGTGGCTTTGAGCACCGTGGAGGCCAAATACATTGCAGCAATTATGGCCTGTTCTGAAGCAGTTTGGTTGTGAAAGCTCTTTAGTGAGTTGTTCGGGCATGTGCTAGATACCACCCATAGTTATTAAAACCGGCCAGTTTGAACCAGTAACCGGTCAGATCAGCTTCCGGTCACAACCGCCCTTGCAACCCGATTTTGAGGGGTGTCTCACCTGAATTGGCCGGTTAACCGAACCTAACAGGCCGGTTAGGTACGGAACTGGCCGGTTAATGCATAAACCGGTCGATTAGGTGTCCCTTCCTTAAGCGGACCCACCGGCGGCCAGCAACATAGCCTTAGGGCATATGTGTAGGTAAGGGGAGGGTTGTTTCCCTCCAAAAACACCCTCTCCAATCTTTTATAAGCAAGGGCAGCCTCTCCTTTGTCTCACACCAACTCATTTGTTGTTTGTGAGTTTGATTGAGCGCTTGGAGAGTGTTGAGTGTTTGTCGGAGCAGTGATCTTGGAGGCTTGGAGTTGGAGTTGGAGCTATCTTGGAGATAGTTTGGAGCTGTCAATAGTGTTGGCATCTTCAACAGGACACTAAGGAAGCTAGTTTGCATTGCCAGGTAAGAATTTTCACTTGAAAAATCCATCATTTCATTGTTGTTCATGTATTTATTTTCTCATGTGTTTAGCTATTTTATTGCTCTCAAATCTCTAGTACTATGCTATCAAATTTTGTATGTTTGAATGTGCGTTTTGTTTCGTAAATTTAGCCTTAGTCGTCCATTTATCTTAGCTGCAATTTTTTTTAAATGGCAGATTTATTTCTAAATTTCAATTATTTCTAGTCAAGATGCCTCCAAAAGCCAAGGACAGTGCACGGGCCCATTATGATGTGGATGAGGGAAAGATGGTATGCAAACTTTGTCAAAAATGTATTGGAGGTGGGGGTATTCTTAGATTGAAACATCACTTGGCTGGGATAAGAGGCAATGTAACGCCATGTGATGCACCTAAAGCAGTGTTAGGTCCTGTTAGGGCAGAATACCTTGCCAAGCTTGAAAAGTTTGAGGAGACTAAGGCTAGGGAGAAGGCCATCCAAGATGAAATTGCAAGGAAGAGGGAAATAGTAGAAATGCTGAGAAAGAGTGGGTATGAAAATGATGATTATGATATTCAAGACTCCACTTCTATCCCTTCCACCAATAACCCCTTTCACTATGTTCCTCCTGTTGGCAAAAGATCACACCCAACAAAGAAACCCAACCTCATGAGTTATTTCTCATCCACTGCTAATCCCATAGCCACTGCCTCCATGTCCCAGCCAACTCCAAGTCGTCAACCCACTTTGGATCAACATTGGAAAAAACAATGCAAAGAAGCTTCTTATCAGTACATTGCTAGATGGTGGTATGATTCAGATATCCCATTTAATGCTGCTCGCTCACCTTATTACCAATTTATGTGGGACTCTGTTTTTGTTGCAAGAAAGGGCTTCAAAGGCCCTACTGCGCATGACTTAAGGGGAGCTCTTTTGCAACAAGAGATTTGTAATATTGATGAGTATTTGGCTGAATATAAAGAGTCATGGCTCAAAACAGGTTGTTCCATCATGTCAGACGGATGGATTGATGGAAAGAACCGCACTATCATTAACTTCCTTGTTGCTTGCCCTCAAGGAACAATGTTTTTGAGATCAGTTGATGCATTTGATAAGGTGAAGGATGCAACCCTTCGAGCAGAATGTTGTGCAGGTCATCACAGATAATGCCTCAAACTATGTTCTTGCTGGAAAGATGCTTGAGTAAGTATAATACCATATTTTGGACTCCATGTGCTGCACATTGCATAGACCTCATGCTTGAGGACATAGGCAAAGTGGAATGGGTAAAAAACACTGTAGAGCATGGCAAGTGCATTACAAAATACATTTACAACCACTCATGGGTATTGAGCCTAATGAGGAAAAACAGTGGGGGCAAAGAGCTTGTTAGGCCTGCCATTACGAGATTCGCAACTCACTTCCTCACGTTGCAATGTCTCAATTCTCAACAGAAAAACCTGCAGAAAATGTTTTCTTCTGATGATTGGACTGAATCCCGGTGGGCTCGTAGACAAGATGGAAAAGACACCAAAAAGAAAGTCTTTGACATTAATTTTTGGAAAAGGTCTTCAAAGCTGGTAAAAATTACTGAGCCCCTTGTTAAGGTGCTAAGGATGGTGGATAGGGAAAAGATGGCAATGGGATACATTTATGAGGTTATGGATCAGGCCAAGGAGCAGATACGGGCAGCTTACAGGGACAGGTTAGCTAAATATGGCCGGATATGGGAGATCATTGATAACAGATGGAATAATCAACTCCATCGTCCTATACATGCAGCTGGGTATTTTTTGAACCCAAAGTATCATTATAGAGCTCAGCTAGGAGATCAGCAGGATGGGGAGGTCAAATCTGGATTGATTGATTGCTTGGAGCGCATGGTCCCTAACCGTGCAAACCTTTTGGAAACACATAAACAACATACTCATTTCAGTATGGCAACTAGTACCTTTGGAAAGAACTTGGCAAAAATGGCAAGAGATATGGATCAACCAAGTAAACAATTCTAATTTGTTTTTCTTTTCAAGTTAAAATGTTTGTAAATAAGTAATGAAATGAACTATGTTACTAATGAATGTCTTTTTATTTGCAGCACATTGGTGGGAGTCATTTGGTGCCCAATGTCCTCAATTGCAAAAGTTTGCAATTAGAATCCTCGGCCAAACTTGCAGTGCTTAAGGTTGTGAGTGCAATTGATCTGTTTTTGAGCGCATACACACAAAGAAGAGAAACCGTTTGGAACAGAAACGGCTAAATGATCTTGTGTTTGTGCAATACAACCTTCGCTTGAGGCGGAACCAACTGATGAGCAAAACACTTGATCTAGATCCCATTGTGTTGGATGATATTGATCCAACATCAGAATGGGTGGAGGAGACTGAAGATCCAGTGTTTGAGGCTGATTTTGATTTTGATGCAGCAGTAGCGGGGGGTGAATTTGAAGCAGATTTGGTGGCGCCATCAGACGCAGACCCAGGATTGGTAGTTGCATCAAGCAAAGGCAAACAACCAATGGACGACACTAGTCATGCACCTCGAGTAACTCGTGCTTCCATTAGGTCCACTTCTATTGTTATTGGTGGCAGGGGTATTAAGGTTGCAGATGAGCCTGAGGCTGAGGCATCCTCAGACTCTGATCCAGATGATGTCTATGTAGCAGTCGATGTTGATCCTGTGTCTAGTAGCGGTGATGAATTTGATGATTGATCATCATTCATGTGTAGTCTTGTATTAGGCCAATGGCCTCATAGCTTGTGGCATTGTTTTTGGACTTTATGGGCCATTTGGAGCCTCATTGCTTATGTATTTTTCGATGATATGTATTGCACTCAGTGCCATTTTGATATATTCACCTTTGCGTGGTATATAAATGAGCAAACTTTGCATATTTTGTCTCTATTGGCTTGGAATCATGGTTGCAAATCTTAAAAATAGTTTTTTTTATTAAAAAATAATTAATTGATGTATTTTTTTTAAAACCGGTTCATTGAGATTTGACCGCAACCGGTTAGACCAGTTACAGTTCGAAACCCGGTTCATTAGGTCCACCGGTCCGGTCACCGGTTCCGGTTTTAATAACTATGATACCACTGTGATACTCTATGATAACCAGAGTGGGATTCGGTTGTCCCAGAATCCTGTGTTCCATGATCGATCCAAGCATATTGATATCAGGTACCACTTTATCCGAGATATGGTACAGCGAGGCGTCATAAGGCTCGATCATATAGGAATAGGAACAGATGAGCAGGTCGTGGATATTCTCACAAAGCCCCTGGGGAAGGTCAAGTTCCTAACCTTCCGTGAGAATCTTGGAATCGTGGGACGACCCTATTCTGAGGGTCCTATTGGACAATGAGCTCTGGGAGCTTTGGGGGCTTTGGGGATAGCTTCTCGGAGCTATAAGCACACACAAGGCTAGGCTTTCCGAACCTTGTGGTGCTTCTGCCCCACCGTTATGATGTTGAGTTGGTTCACCTCTCATGATCTATGCCCCGTATGCATCCTAACCATTGAGTCACGGACTCATGGGAAGTACCTCTCATTTGGCCAGTGAGGTGGGAAAAGCTAGAGACTAGTAGCAAAGACTGATGGACGCATTAGAGATTGTCGTACTCTCTATCTAGGATGGCACGTGTCCAACCACTTGATCTGGGATCAAGTCTAGTGAGGTTTCGAACCTCCTACTGACTTTGGGTCAAATAAACCAACTTCGGGTTGGTATGAGACTCTTTGAGTCCTATAGAGGTTTCGGACCTCTAGATTGAATTTGTCAGTCGAGAATGATGTCTTTGTGACTAACTGATCCGGATTTATGCAGGAACGCAACAGAATAAACATATAACCATAAATACAAAGATGCAGCAGAAATAACACTTCATTTCAATAATATCGAAGAACTGAAATTTGCTTACAGATAGAATGGAAATAAAACTAGCTAGGGCGCTGGTAGCTATCTCTGAGAAGAGATGTGGTAGCTACAGGCCTCTGAACTGAGTTACAATGAGGCTCGAGGGCCTATTTATTATTTAGAAACAATGGGAAATCCTAAACAGCCAAAATCCTAACCCTAGGAGATGAAGCGCCAAAACTATGGGCCCAATTTGGGTAAATTGGTGTTTCAACTTCCCGAGGAGGTAACTTTGGCATACGATCTCCGTTTGACGCGTACCATACCTCGTTAGAAAGATCCATCCGAGGACTGCAACTAAAAAAAACTGAAAGAGACAATGGTGGGGCCCCAAGTGGAATAGGCGGGTGACCACCAATATCCACCTGGATCATTCCTCCCCCCTTAGGAAGCAATGGTCCCCATTGCGTTAAGTTCCTCCATGAGATGAGGAAATTTTTGCTGAACTTGGTCCCTGGTGAACCACTTTCCTTGGTGCAGGAGTTGGCCAGCTTTGACAACCCGATACAGTTGGATCTTCTGTTGGCGAGTGTTCTTCATTTGCATGTCCATGATACAATCTATGGTGGCCTGTTCCATGCAGTTTGGGTTTAACTCTATTGGTGTGAGTTGTTTTGCAATGGCAGAGGTTTCTAGTAGAAGTGGGAAGTAAGGACGAAGGCGGTCCACATTGAATATTGGGTGCAGACCAAGGAATGGTGGAATACTGAGCTCGAGGGCATTGTTCCCTACAGCCTTGGTGATGGTGTACGTCCCGTATCGGAGCGGGCAAAGCTTGCAGTGGGGTCCAGTTAGGCGCTCCTTCTGCAAATGTAGCCATACTTTGTCGCCCACCTAGAAGTTGTGTGGCACCCGGTGTTGATCATGGCATTGCTTGTACTTAGCATTGGCTCTGTCCAATATGTCATGAACCTGTTGGCGGATGTGTTGAATGCGCTCGATGAAGCTATTTGCTTTGTCAACTTCAGACTGAATATGAGCCGAATCGGCCTGAGTAGCCGCAAATGACATGGCTACGTCAATGGGACATAGTGGCTGGAATCCCAAGCCCACCTAAAAGGGGCTCTGGCCGATTGAACTGTGGAGAGCCCGGTTATAACTATGTTGTACATAGGGGAGGCTCTCGTCCCATGCGTGTGGATGCTTTGAATTGTACATGCGCAGAATGTGTACAATCATTCTATTGATGACCTCTGTCTGGCCATCTGTTTGGGGATGGAAAGCTGTGGACTTGGTGAGCTTGGTGTCCAGCATTGATCACAGGCTGGACCAAAATGTGATGAGGAACCTGCTATCTCGATCTGATATGATAGACTGTGGGATCCCAAAGTGCACCCACACTCGTTCAAAGAAGAGTTTAGCAGTGGCTTATGTTGTGATATTCTTCTAGCAGGCTGCCATAATGGCCATCTTCGAGAATCTGTCGACGACCACGAAAACACAGCCATTTCCATGCTTAGTAGAAGGCAGGCCCGACATGTAATCCATGGAGATGGATTCCCAAAGTCGACTAGGGGTAGGTAGCGAAGTATATAGGCCTTGCTTCTTGATGGTCGATTTGGCAATGGCACAGGCAGTACAGGATCTGATGTGCTTCCCGACATCCTTTCGAAGGTTCGGCCAATAGAAATACTTCTGCAGTACTGCTACTGTTTTCTCGACCCCGAAATGCCTAGTGACTCGACTGTAGTGTGCTTCCCATATCTCCTTAGCACGGTCGCTTGAAGGAACACAAAGGTGTCCCAGGTGACATAAAAGTGCATCTTGGAGGTGAAAATTTGGAACTTGCGTACCCCGCAAGAGTGCCTTGTAAGTGTGGCCGAATTCTGGGTCGCTCTCATAGAGAAACGGCCAATCAGAAGTCTCGTGCCCACAAGAGTTGAGAATGGTGGTGATCGCCACAATCGGTGGTCGGCTGAGGTAGTCTGCAACATTATTGGTGCTACCCTTACTTGTACTTGATGTTCAAATGAAACTGTTGCAGATAAGTGGACCACTTCTGATGGCGATCACTCTACAACTTCCCTTGTGTCTGTATGAATTGCAAGGGTCGGTGGTCTGTGTGGATGATTGTTTCCTTCCCCAAAATGTAATGCTACCATTTTCGACAAGCTTGCACAATGGAATACATTTCTTTGTCATAAGTGGGATACTTGCGAACTGTGTCAGACAATGTCTCACTGTGATATGCCATTGGACGTCCCTGTTGAGTAAGAACTGCCCCAATAGCATAGTCAGAGGCATCTATCTCGATCTCAAATGGCTATTGCAAGTCTGGTAATATGAGCACTGGGGCAAAACAAAGGCGATTTTTCAATTCTGTGAACGGCTTCTGCTGAGGTTCCGACCAAAAGAATTTTGCTTTCGCTCCTCCCTTGGTGACTTGACTCAAGGGCCAAGTGATATGAGAGAATCCCAACACGAACCTACGGTAGAAATTAGCAAGACCCAGAAAGCTGCGAAGCTCTGTTATAGTGGTTGGGGCTGACCAATCCCGAATGACTTGGATCTTGGTTGGATCCACATGCACCCCCCTTTCATCAATAATGTATCCCAGATATTGAACCTGGGTCATGCCAAAAGTGCACTTCTCTAAATTGGCACACAACTTGTGTTGTCGCAGTGTTTAGAGGACTTGTTGGATGTGGTGAAGGTGCTCTTCCCAAGTCTGGCTGAAGATCAGAAAGTCATCCAAGTACACCACTACAAATGAGTTGGTGAATGGCCGCAAGATGTCGTCCATCATTTTCATGAAGGTTGCGGGAGCATTCGCCAACCCGAAAGGCATGACCAATCATTCGAAAAGGCCTTCCTTGGTTGTGAAAGCAATCTTCCACACATCGGAGGATTCAATTGGTACCTGGTGATACCCAGACTTCAAGTCGATCTTGCTGAAATATTTTGCACCTTTGAGTTGGTCTAGAAGGTCATCAATTCATGGGATCGGGTACCTATTCCGAACAGTGATCTTGTTCAGCGCCCGATAGTCAATACAGAGTCTCCACGTCCCATCCTTCTTCTATACCAACACAATCGGGCTCCCACAGGACAATGAACTTGGTCGGATGTGACCTTTCTGCAGCAGCTCCTGAATCTGCCTCTTGATTTCATCGTTCTCCAGAACAGAGCGTCGATAGATCAGTGCATTGGGTAGCAGCGCACCTGGGGTCAGATCAATCGGGTGCTTGACCTGACAGTGCAGAGGAACCCCTGTGGGTGAGGTGAAGATGTCCCCGTACTCCTCCACAACCTTATCCATTTGTTTTTTTCGTGCAGAGGAGCCCTGTCTAGAGGCCGTGGCCACAGTCTTCTTCTTGCCCTGGGGGCGGATCATCAGGAAAACGAATTTCCTGGTTTGGGAAATAAGCTTACTGCATTGTTTTGCAGTAACCAAAGAGATAGCGGCAGGAGGTGGTACCTCTGGTATCCTGTACAACTTATTTCCCAAAGTAACAATAACAGCACAAGGTCGAGACTCATACACAGCATGACGCTTCCACAAGTATGGTTGTCCTAATATAACATCAGAAACATCAATAGGAGCAACGTCACATAATACCTCATTCGTGAAGGGCTTGATGCTATAGGGAAGGCAGCACTGCTGGCTAATGCGGAGATCTCGTCCTTGGTGAAGCCACCCGATGGTGTATGGATGTGGGTGAGTTGTGGTCGACAAGCCCAACCGCTTCACGACGTCTGCTGAAATGAGGTTCTTTTGGCTCTCATTGTCGACAATGAACCGTACCGGGGAGCCCTTTACCCACATCTGGGAGTGGAAGAGACGTTCCTCCTCCTCTAGATCTTCTGGTTCCTCCTTCTAGATCTTCGTAGTGGCAACAGTGGCGTTGGGCTCCGCATCAATAATCTGTTTCCCTTTTTCATTCCCCTTTTCAGGTTCTGATTCAGAGTCGGAGCATGCATCTAACTTAGAAGCCCTCATCTCGGCCACCAGCAACTGATTGGCCCAACACTCACTTATGTTGTGAGTGGAGCTCTTATGGAACTCACACCACTTTCCCGTGTCCTTCTTTGGCTTTGCGGTGTTGTTCTTTGCTTGTGGCTTTGACAGGTTGTCTTGAGTCGCCATGCCTTGGCTCTGTCCTTTGTTCTGCAGTTTGGGAGCACCTTTCCCTTGCTTTTGATTAGCAGATCCAAAGTCTCACTTCTTCTGTTTGAATTTCTGCTCAATCTTGGCAGCATACCGGTATGTTGTACCAAGCGAGGAGATGTCAAGGAACTCCATTTCCTCCTGAATGTATCTCTGCAGACAACTGCGATACTTTAGCACCAGATGTTTCTCAGAATCTTTGATACCCAACTTGGTGCGCAGGATATGGAACAGATTCGTCAGCTCATGCACATCTTGATCCCTTTGTTGTCGCAGTGTGGTCCATTGTATGTACTTGTCCTCATAGCTCCCCACGGGATAGTATTGTTCCCTAATGGCGTCTCGAAAAGAATTCCAAGTGGGTACGACCGAGAACAGAGAGGGTTTTGTCTCATCCTTTTTCTCACAGTGGGTTTCCCACCAGTCCTTGACATGGGGGTCAACTTTGAGGAGTGCAAAAATAATCTTCTCCCTGTCGGAAAAGTCATGAACCGAGAAATATCCTTCTAATAGATTCAACCATCTATCTACGGCATCTGCATCTATTTGACCCTCAAATATGGGAATGTCAAAATTTACTTGTACCTTAAAAGGAGTCGCACCTCCAGAGTTGCTGCTGGATGCAGATGCGCAGCCGGTGGGCAACCGTTGAAGGATCTGGGCAAAGTTATCCATCATCGCGTTCCTTTGTTTTTCAAGGGCCTCCTCGAGCAATATTTTGATAGGATCTCTTGCAGAAGATAGGCAGATCGGTGGAAGAGCTCATGGACAGGAGCCCATGAAGAAAATTGCCCTCAGGAGTCTGATGCAGGGGCATTAGACACTAGCCAGCAATGTAGGAAGTTTGTCCACATGTTGTGGCTAGGAGGGTTCAAAACATTCGAGTTGTAACAGCTAGGTGTCAATACCTCAGCTGACTGTATCATTTAGATTAGTTAGATTTGTAGAAGTCGAATAGTTCAGTTCGATCCATCTGTCACATTTCAGTTAGTTGAATAATTGTAATTAGGCTTTTGGTTTTCTAAAACGGTCCTCACAGAGGAACCGAAGAGTCACACTATAATGTATATAAATTGAATCCTCGGATGTATTGGGGGAGCAGAGAGGAAGAGAGAGATTCTGCAAATAAATTTGTGTATTAACAATTGCTTCCAGTTAAATGAATTTCAGTTCCCGTTGATTATCTAACTGTTTTGAGTCGTTATTTGTGAGGAAATTCGTTTGATGGTGAGGTGATTGAACATTGTCTTGTGTGTAACTGTTGAACTGATATTGTGTGCAGAATTTGGTGAATCAAGTCACCACGAAACCTCTGAAATTCTCTGTCCGTTTCCTTCTCTCGAATTGTCCGAGTGAGTGAAGAAATCTCGTGTGTAGGCGAAGACTGCTAATAATGGCGAATCCCGTTAATGAAGAAAATTACGTTTGTTCGTTGATTAATTGGAATTTCCTAACCGGGGTCAGAACCTTAGTTAGTAAACGGAGCGGATAAAAGAATAACGCAACCCAGACGTACACCCGTGGTCAAGCACTCTACCAAACCCGCGAGTGGATTTACGAAAGCGGATTGCCCATATCGCACCGCTTTTGGTGAGTAAACGGTAATTCCTGGTTGGGGAGCGATTCCATAGAGTGTTTGACACGTTGCGAGGTGGACCCCCGGAAAACCACCGTTTAAAGCGCGCCATCGCATGTTATCGTTCGTACCAGGATGCCGAGCGATATGCATACATGCCGTTGATCTGGGGAAGAGCCATCGGACGGTGGTCGCTTGTTGTAGATGCGCGAACGATAAACGAGGTACGGTGCAGGCGTTTAATTGGTCTATTGATTGTCGAGGTGGGGCCGGAGCCAAGGGTTTATTTTAAGTCGTTTGTTTAAAAAGGCATAGAGTATTAATATAAAGTCCGAAAGGATTAAACATCTGTTATAAGGTTCGAAGATATATTTAACATTCGCCAAAGTTTGTTGAGTAGATTTATTTGTCAATTTCTTCGAAATTGATAAATAAATTCTCATGGAAATCTGAGAAGACCACATGGAGTTCAAAGAACGGGGTAGGAAAGGAAATGCTGACGGAGCCACAACTATAGTGACCATCACTCCTTAGGGTTTTGTCTCGTCCTTTTTCTCACAGTGGGTTTCCCACCAGTCCTTGACATGGGGGGCAGCTTTGAGGAGTGCAAAAATAATCTTCTCCCTGTCGGAAAAGTCATGAACCGAGAAATATCCTTCTAATAGATTCAACCATCTATCTACGGCATCTGCATCTATTTGACCCTCAAATATGGGAATGTCAAAATTTACTTGTACCTTAAAAGGAGTCGCACCTCCAGAGTGGCTGCTGGATGCAGATGCGCAGCCGGTGGGCAGCCATTGAAGGATCTGGGCAAAGTTATCCATCATCGTGTTTCTTTGTTTTTCAAGGGCCTCCTCGAGCAATATTTTGATAGGATCTCCTGCTCCCTCATCTTTCTTTTCATCCCCCATGGGCGTCCGTCAGGGTTTACGAGACTGATCTTGCAAAGGTTCCACCAGATCGAGCCCTAACTCCTTATACCCCGACCTCGTTGGGGACATGCAAAGAAAGATCGAGAAAAAGCAGACCGCTCTGATACCACTGATCCGGATTTATGCAAGAACGCAACAGAATAAAGATATAACCATAAATACAAGGATGCAGCAGAAATAACACTTCATTTCATTAATATCGAAGAACTGGAATTTGCTTACAGACAGAATGGAAATAAAACTAGCTAGGGCATTGGTATCTATCTCTAAGAAGAGATGTGGCGGCTACAGGCCTCTAAACTGAGTTACAATGAGGCTCGAGGGCCTATTTATTATTTAGAAACAATGGGAAATCATAAACAGCCAAAACCCTAAACCTAGGAGATGAAGCGCCAAAACTATGGGCCCCGTTTGGGTAAATTGGTGTTTCAACTTCCCGGGGACGTAACTTTGGCATACAATCTCCGTTTGACGCGTACCATACCTCGTTAGAAAGATCTATCCGAGGACTACAAATTTTGAGTGAGCAACATCGGTCCATGGAACCATGTTGCTCCCCGTTTTCCCAAAAAATGTCGTTTAGGGCCTCAAAAACTGAAAGAGACAATGGTGGGGCCACAAATGGAATAGGCGGGTGACCACCAATATCCACCTGGATCACTGACCCACATTTGTTCTAAAATAAGAAGCCAACAAAGCAAGTTACGACGGGATGACGCACGATGTTTGGATTGCACAGGTGGATGGAGTTCTCCCTAATTGAGAGGGAGTATTAATTTTGGACAACTAGGTCCAAACTCCATGTTGTGATGCTCAGATGAAGATGCCAATATTTTTATTGGGTTCCTCTTTCGAAGAGGTGCAAGATCGATCTAAAGATCATCTTTATCCGATGAGTAAAACATTTATTTTGAATTTATTCAAAATATGTGAAGGTCGGCCTGAAATGAAATGCAGGCTTGAAGCCCTAGCAATTGTGTCACACACCCTTATTGATAGATATAAATTGGTCAACGTTGGAGGACATTTTCACTCACTCATCACATCACATCCTCTCTCCTCATCTGATTGGTTCAATCATCTATTGGAGTCTCTTCTTCACTCACACATGGGAAAAAGAAATAGCTAGGGTTTCGTACTGTCTAGGGTTTCCAGCACATAAATTGATCAGCATTGACTTTGGTGAACGCTTGGTCAAATTGACTCGAAACTCTCCCAAAACTTCGATCTCATCAATCCGCATTTTTTGGCCAAATACCAAGGCTGGGCATTGACTTTGACTTGGTTGCGTTGACTTTCTTGCTGTCGTTGTTTTCGTTGACCATTGACTGTGACAGCGTTGAATTTTGGGGTTGACTAATCTGGCTGTCCTAGAGGGTTGTGTGACACTTCTGGTTGGCTGACCGTATTGAGACTTTGTTGGTTGAAGCATCTCGTTGACCACCGTAACGCACCAACACACTTACATATTTTGGCTTGTCTTCTATTGATCTAATGGTATGTTCTATCAGCATTTTATTTTCTTGTTTATGTGATTGTTGACTGATAGTGGGATAAAAAGTAAAGTTGCATCAAGCATAGAACATCTACAAAAATTTACATCCAAGGATATCAAAGATCCCACAAGTTGTTCAAGCCAACAATCTCATAAGACATCAAGAGATTTATTTAAAAGGGGGTTTCATGAGCCCTTTGCTACTTTTCCATCTCTAAAAAATCATATATTTTCTTCTCTCATTTGTGTACATTTTGATTTTATCTAGCGTTTGAGGCTAAATTGTTGGATTTAAATCCTAACTCTCGCTCACTAAATCAACTCTTTCAAGCTGATCTTAGTAAGGGAATTTGTAATATGAAGTGTATTTTATAATTGCATTTAGTTTCTAACTTTTTCCTTCTCATGCATATGATTTCCTCTCATATTTCAACACTATTTCTTTTGCATGCTAACTCTTTTGTTTGCTTGCCTATAGGTTTTCTTGGAGGCAGTCCAAGTTTGAGGAAATGGAGCTAAAGCATAAGCTAAGGGACACTTTTCCATTTGGAACCTCAAGTCCAAGTTCCTCCTTATCACTTCACCTCTTCTTCTAAACCCTCATTCTTTTGAGGAATTGTAACCAACATTCACCTCAAGGATTTAGGTCTTTACTTTGTAACATCTCACAAGTACATCTTTAAAATCTTACACTTGTAACTTTGAGAAAGAGTAAGTTTAAAGCGCATATTGTAAGCTCTTCTCAAGCCCCTCATTTCTATAAGAGGGCCTCACATTCAATAACAAAAATCTGATTTCTTGAAAGAGCTTGGGAATTTCCCATGGTATCCCACCTCCTCATTTAGAGGGAGGAAATCTTCTTGAATGGTTAACTTTCTTTTGTCTAGTTTCCATTTTAGTATTTCCATTTGAGTTGTTGATACATATTTTATAGAGCTTCAATGCTAGTTTATGTCATATTGGGCTAAGCGCAAATCTTGATCACAAATATCATTGTTATATCTCTATTGGAAGCACATTGTGATTAACATATCTCATTGGAAGCATTTCACCCACATTTAGTCATTTCACTTTGCATACTAAATTAGACTTGCATCTCTAAAAATTAACCTCCAACATAAGTTGGTTGTATAGACATTAGGGACCCTCCACCCCTATTGACTCTTCACTGTGAGGTGTGGATTTCGGGCGAGGGTGAGGTTTGGGGACAGGAGTTAAATTGAAAATTGTTTTAGAATTCTATTAATAAAATAAACCAAGAGCACCTTCACATCACAACTTTACTAGCAATTTTGCTATCTCATGTACTTGTTACTTTGGTGGTTATTTAGCTCATGAATATTTAATGTCATTATCCTTTGTTCCTTGAGCACTCTCTTACGATTACTTTTCATTTATTGTAAGTGATGCTTATATGTTTATCTTGGTTTAACACTTCCTTTGCGGGATTATTATCATTGTATCTTGAATTTCATTTTTTGAGCAAGCACTTGTCATTTACTTTAAAGCGCTGGTCTATATTTTGAACACATTATTGAATATTGCTCATATACTTATATGCTTGTTTACATCTTGGAATTGAGTCATCTTTGATAAATAATTCCTTCTAATCAATTCTCCTAGAAACCTCACATCTTTAACTTAGTTTTTCTTTACCCCCCATAGCTAACCTAGGAGAGAGCTTAAACGGAGAGAGTCGGTATTAGTGTGACAGCCCCTTCTCTGAGTTCCTTGCCACCAACCACACCTTGTGGGGTTAAAGGCTTTTCCCGCTAACTAGTAGGTAGGTGTAAGCGGCAAGCAATAACACGTCTAACGAGGGAATGAGGCGAGAGTCTTTTTATAAATTGTGAGAGACATCTAGAAACATCCAAACATTATTTTAATCACCAAATAAAAAAGTTAAATGAAAAAAGAAAAAAGAAAAATCGTCTTTTTTGCCGAAACCGCAGCCGTACGGGCCTGAAACGTGTTTCAAGCCGTACTAGCCAAATTTCAGCCTTGCGAAACTCGCCCGTATGGCCTGAAACACGTTTCCGTCTTTCGTTTCTATTTTCGGACTGAGACGCACTCCAAGCCAGCGTTTCCTACAACATAGCATTGCATTAATTTAGTGATACATTTACTTAGGGTGACCCTCCTAGTGTCGAAGAAGAGCTGGCCTAAAGCGAGAGGAGGAGCTACAATGATGACAGTGGATAGCCCTTCTAAGTTCCCTTGGGATTGCACTTGCGTTTTAGGGCTTTACCTCTTGAAGTGCAAGTTCAAGAGGTAAAAAAAGACAAAGCATCCCTCATGCAAAATTGCTTTTGTAAGTCTCTCAACCACGAATCAAACACTCTTCTCCTCACCTCTTGAAGTGCAAGTTCAAGAGGTAAAAAAAGACAAAGCATCCCTCATGCAAAATTGCTTTTGTAGGTCTCTCAACCACCAATTAAACACTCTTCTCCTCACCTAAAGCATCAATTGCTCTCAAGAAGCATGGTCGTAAAGAATACAAGACTATCAGTCTTAATGTCCTATTTTTCATATCAGTGCATCCATTTGAAATAATGAAGATCCCACTAGTACTTTAATTAAAACAAATTGGTTTAAAGAATCTCCTCCTAGAGAAAGGTGGTGAGTAATTTTTTTTAATTTTTGCCCCTTACAACCCTTGGGAGCATCATAGCATCATTCACCACTCTAAGCACCTCTTGGCAATAGTAAGACCAAAGTACATCAAAGGGAATCCCTGCACTTATGCAACTGGAAACCTTAATATCTGCCTCTTCCTTCCTGCCAAAGCCAAACACTCTTGCGAAGGATTCAGTCTTCAATCTCTTTCAAGATTTTTCAATTGTAATTGATGTCCCTTTCTTGAACCTGTTGGAGAAGAATTCTTGATCCTCCTTTCTTCCTCGGCTAATTGTGCCTCACCATGCCCCTAATATTTTGCCACATCCTTTTGCGTGATAGCCTTACAAAACTCAGCTCCATTCCCAAGAAGATGAAGAGAATGAGCTTCAACCTTTGTATGTGACCCTCTAAAATTAATCTTGCACCTCTTGTTGCAATTCCAGAAGTAGCCTCCACCTGCATTTTTCTTCACCTTGCTGATTCTTGTAACATTATTTCAAAGAGGAGAATCAATGCTATATTTTTGGGGATTTTGTTCAGACTATCCTCTCCCTCCACCACTTGTCCCAACCATGAGTTTGACAGCCAAAGCCTCATGGAGCTGATGAAAGTGAAGCTGCAGAAAGAATATAGGAGAATAAGAGAAACAGAAGATTTTTTTAGCATATTGAGTGTTGTTTTATCTGCTAAAAACACCATACCCCTTCACCCACAACTAGTCAACTCCTCATCAGGGACCTGCAACACAAAAAAAATACCCAAATCTGCCAAGTTCGCCCTCTGTAGGCTGTTCTTCTCTCCCAAATTGTTCACCGAGCATGACAGGAAAATGAGGTAACTTAGGGTCGCAAATGCATATGTAGTCATATGGAGAAAAATAAAATCATAGTGAGGTGGAGACCTCCCTAAGTGCCCATTTTCTGTGAGGAGGCCATGTTTACCCCACTCTCCCCATCCCCTCCTAACCTGTCCTGCCTTGTTTTATATCCCTTATAATTTTCTTTTCTGCAGGATTTGTTTCCGGCAGCAGGAAACAAATCCCAATCCCGCAGATATTTCTGCTGCCAAAAACAGACTTGGCAGCTTTTACTTCTGGATCCTGCAGAATCTAGTGTAGATCACCGAATCTGATTCACATCAGATCCTGGATTGTTACCCTAGGGTGATAAATCCAGTAACTCTGTGTCCAAGCATAGTTATCTTGTGTATGCATGCACACAAATGGGCACATGTATATGACTGTGTGCATGTACAAATACAGAGAAATTTAGAATCTAGATATAGTAAACATCACCAACATCGAGAGACAGATAACAAGCAGGCAAAACATGAACCTGTATCATCTCTGGCAGAAGTTCTGTCAAAGCATTTATGCCAAAAGTCCATGTCAAAGAAATTTTCCCATTAACCATGCACAACTATGAAAGCACATAGATCTTACCATTTGATCACAACTGAATCTTCCCCTAGAATAATGACGTTATTGAGAAATGCCATAAATACACAAAAAGCAATTTGATATTCAGATGGAGAAAACTTCTTACCAGAAATTGAATCAAAGAAAGAGGAGTCAAATATATTCTCAGTCTCTGAGCCGAACTTAACATGCAGAGCACGTACTTGAGCTGCAGGGTTAATTCTTCGCAAAGCCCTTGATGCTGAAGGTGTTTTTGATCTACCCAAGTCATCTACTTGATACAAAATCTGATTGGTCATATTTGGCTTTGATACATTGTCCATATCAGTAACTATTATGCTTCCATTTGGGGTGCAGCCAATGCCCATTAATACAAGGTTTTTCATAACTTCACATCCAATACCACCAGCGCCCACAACCAGCCACTAGAATGGCAAAACACATACACACAAACATTACCATCCCAAGATGCAAATGTGTAACTGTGCATTACGAACGACTTCATTACTCTTTGTCTTAAACCGAAAAGAAATACAGTAAAATAACCTTCACAGTTAACTTGAAAAAAATGTCTACAACACAGATGTAAGTTGACATTAATAAAAACTACATATTGAACCAAGGAGAATGTTAACTAATTCAAAGATGTCAGATCCTGCAGACTTATAAGCAATACACAAAATAGAACAATGAAATGAAGTTTCTGTCCAGAACACATACCTGTAATTTGACATTGATAAAATATATAATGTTGAACCAAGGAGAAGTGTTAACTAATTCAAAGATGTCAGATCCAGCAAGCGACACTCAAAATAGAACAAGTCAATAGCCAAGTACATGGAGCTTCAAAGACAGCACATAAAGGTATCCGCAAGACAGTAACCACGTCCAATCAAACAATGCAAGGAAATTCGAGCCAAGAGAGAATCATTTGCCAAAAGGGCTGAGGGATTGGAGAATAACCATGGAAATATATCTAGCTCCAAATCCAAGGTAAGAAAAATATATGTCCTCAATGGTTCAGATATGGTGAATCACCATTTTTCCAAAGACTCCTTTCTTTTAGTTCAAGTTGAACAGTTGTCAGCGATTCATACAAGAGATCATATGGACCTCTTCTGTGCTGGCTCAGGAGCAGTTGTGTTTGAGAACACCAATTTTTGGCTGGAAGGCCTTGATGACCCTCCATAGTGGATTCCCTCTGTGTGAAACTTCATCCAGCCTGTTGTGATTGTCCACTGTGTGGGAATCCAATTTGGCACGGGCCTTTCAGCCATGGTCATGTAAGAGTGGTGTCTTCAAAAGTTGCAGACAAAGCTACAATTCTAGCAGTTGAAGGACCTCCCTTTTGCAAGTAAGTTGACAGTTGTCTTGAAATACTCCAGGGCTGCATATGTATTATGTCTCTTGTTGGCTCACTAGCAGGACTCAGCTCAGGGGATTGAAGCAAATTCTAGGATCAATTTTGTGATCCCAAGATGGAGGGTAGAGAGGGTTTCCAATGATTCCATGGGGTGTTTCTATTTTGCACAAGGACGGGGGGTTGGGTCTTACTGATGTTGCCTCAGATGGAGGTACTCTGGCTGTCTGGTAAGATGCTTAGAGGGTTCTGCTCCATGGCAGGGCATTTTTGTGACACAATTCTAACAGCCCAGAAAATGCTAAAGGTGCATGGTTCTTTTGGATTGTGTGGCATAATCCTGTCTCCACATTTGTTCTAGATTGTTGCTCCGTCATCTGCAAAAGCAGTTGGGACATGTGGAATTTTTCTGTCAGGTTGGCTAAGTGGAATTATTTGGGAAGCAACTCATGCTGGGATCTAACCTGGAGCCCAAATTGGAGCTGGATACAACAGGATGAATGCATTGTCCAACTTTCGTGGTTTCAAGCACACAAGTTATAAGGCTAGAGGGATATTTGAGACTTTGAGGCTAGATCATGGAATAATTCCAGAGCTTTAACACGACAGAAGGCCCTCCTTTCTTCAGAAAAGCTAGTTACATAGGATATTGTTGAGTCGAATCCTCCTGAGGACTTGTTTAAACTGAACATTGTTATGCAGGGCTCTTTGTGGAGAGACTGGGGATGGTTGTTTGGTAAGCAAATTCAGCAGTATGACTCCAAGAAATTCTACTTCCTGTTACATCAAAAACATGTCTTTGCTTCTATGCTTAATGCTTGTTTGAATTCTTCAGATCCCGAGGACAAGCGGATTCACAGATTGCATACCATTTGTCAGTATCAGTTTCAGGTCTTTATCTGGCTAGTCATTTATCAGGGGCTGCCATCCAAGGCCCATTTGATGATTAGTGGGCTTACAGAAGGACTTTCTATAGTGTCTGGCGAGCCAAAGACAGTGAAACGCATTGTTTGGGACTGTCACTTTGCTAGACACTGTTGGCATCATATACAGTATCAGCACTGAGCTTTATTCCAAGGACAGGTGTGCATTGTAGAGCAGCCCTCTTTGGTGACTGCAGCTATCTAGTGCTCTATGCCTTCGTGGGAATTTGGAACTGCCTCAAAATTACTACATTCTTCACTATCTATAGGTTAAGGTGGAAATTTGTTTTTGTTGATGTTGTCACTTCAATTCAGTTGCTGTCTTGTAACAAGAGGGAAGAGATATGTATGCAATCGTTGGAAAAAGGTTTTCTTTTTATGAAAGATGCTAAAAATATGGACGCTCCAGCATATTCTGATTGTATTTCAGCTCCAGCGCTGATCAAGAGTATACACTTATCACAGTATATAGTAAATACACTTCCAGTTTTGTTTTTTCTTTTGTAGAGACTCAACGTTAGAATAAAATGTATTTGCAATTTAGAAAGAAAAGTGCATGGAGGTTATATAACTTGGAGGTTGGCAATAATAAAACCACAACTTCCTCTCAGCTATTAAAATCAATGCAATTCAATGAAGCACAGAAGACAATAAAATTACTTTGACAGAAAAGCTCCCACATCACTTTTCTTTTATGTGACAAGCCAAGTAGCTAATCAAAATCCCACGCACTCATCATTGATAAGGACAGTCAAGGAATCGCCATTGTACCAGATATTGAAAATGGCTATTGGTAATTTCAACACTTTTATAACTCTCCTAGTCTATCCATCAAAGGCTGTCCACTAAGACTCTGGATATTGTTAGCTAGACATGATAAACACCATGCTATCAGTGATACAGAGTGATCCGATGTTTTATGGTGTCTATTATCATCATCATACATGTGAAACTCATGAAATAAACTGATACTTTTTCCTTGGCCCAAGAATGTATGTTTCGAGAAGATTTCTCTCTCATACAGTTCTTTTCACTATTGTTGGATTGTTTACTCATGCGCGCCCTTTCCTAAACAAGTGTATCATGTGGTGGTCCATTGGCCCTTTCCAAATTCATATGAGGTTGAGTAACAAAAATAATGTGAGTCTATGAACGTCCTTTTGGCTTGTTCATTTTCAAGCTTCTCTTTTTTTCTATTATAGCACAATCTCTTGGCCATTTTTACTATGTTTGGATGCTACATCATTCTTTTTTTACTCCCATTTATCCTCCAATTTAAATTCTACCACCTCTTACTGTTTAAGGGAGTTCATGTGGGCTTGGCTCCAAGTTTTCTTCCTCTTCAATGTTCATCATCAAAGTGTTCATAATAGACAAGTGCTGTTTTCATTTTCATGCCAGTGTTGTTTCTTCATGCTAACTTGGGATATTCATAATAGCATCCCTTTCACCTTCTTCAAGAAATGCATGCTCTATTATTTCCTCCATCAGAGGGTTGACAGTTACTTCAAGTGCTTTGGCAAAGTGCGATGATGTCAGAAAATATCCCCTTTGGTCTAGCCCATCATCAATTTAATCTAGTCTTTCCCTTACACTTTGGCATATTTTTTGCATCTAGGAATTTGCAATGAAAAATTGAATCGAAGCAAAGCTCTGATATCACCATAATAAGCAATTGAGACAAAAATGAGATCAATATTATAATATATATTGAATAACTGATAAGATGACTACAAAGAGGTCCATATACATAAAAATAACTTATTACATTGCCATAGAGATTTTCTCTGAGGTACTGTTGTTCTGTGTATCTGATCATTGAGATGATCACGGGTTGATAGAATCTCATTTTCTCACTGGGTTCTTCCCATGACTTCTCTATGACCCTCTTTGTACCAATCTTGAATGGCCAATGGTTCATCCAGCTAATCTTCAACTTCAAATATCCCAATATTTAGTCCATTTCATCCTATCACAATACCAGCCCTTATCTTGAGATGCAGTCTTTTCTTTCATCAGTAATATATTCGTATTCATATGCTTTATTTTGATAATATATGTAATAAATTGGCATAATGCTTCTCCTTACTTATATTATCAAAATAAAAGATATGGATACAAAGAGATTACCAATGCAAGCAAATATTGCATCTCGATATAAGGTTTGCTTCCATGGGATGAAAGGGATTAAAAAATGGGGGAATGGAACTTTAAAGAAGATTTGTTGGACGAAATGTTTGCCATTTGAGATTTGGTACAAATGAGGGTAATAGGGAAGTTGTGGCACAACACGATGAGAAAATGAGATTCTATCAACATGAGATTAAGCCACTGATTACCTACACAAAACAACAGTACCTCAAAGAGAAAATCTCAATGCATAAAAAACATTTACTTTGTCAATTCAAGCTAGGTTCTTATCACCTAGCAATTGAAACAGGGAGATCAAAAAATATAGAAAACGAAGAACACCCATGCTTACTTTGAGAACAAGGAAAAATTGAGGATGAGATGCATGTGATGATACATTGTCCTATTCATGAACAATACAAAAGCACTCAATTTAGCATGAAGATTTGAGTAGCTTAAATAGCTTGTTATGTTTGCCACTAAAAAAATTGGCAGTTATATTAAGGATTTTTAGAATGCCACCAGGAAACGAGTATATTGTCAATTGAGGCATCCTTGAGATAAAGGGCATCAAAGTTGCAATTGTAAATTTTGTAATTTTTGGTCTCATAGATCGTGCAAGGCATCCCATGTATGCAAAAAAAACAATTTTGCAAACATCGGCATCGGGATAAAATCGGCAAGAGTCTGAAAAACCAAAAAATCATAAAAATAAAGAAAATATTGGTAAAAATAAGCAAACGTCAGCAAAATTAAGATACCACCAAAATATTGGTAAAAACCAGCAAACACCAGCTAGGCCAAAAAATCGTGATTTCGCGATAAAAGCAGGATGTTATCAGGATGTTTGCAACACTGAAAAAAATATATTCTACTCTTTTATACTTTAAATACACTATAAGTGTTATTTCCCTAAAAAGTTGTGCCTTGATTATTTAGGCATTTTACATCCATTTAATATCAGATTATTACCCTTTATTATTACTCTATCTATATACTAATGTTAGTTTAGTTTTATTATAGGGCATAAAACTATTACAATTTACATAGTTAGGTAGGGCATATGTCCTTCAAGTTTTTTGTGTCTCTATTCTTGTTTTGATTATTTGTTACGGGAAGCTCAAGAATATTGGGATGTTCTAATATCCAGAATTAACATTGCAACTCATTTAGCCTCATTCAAATTCTTGGCTACAACTTCCACTTTGATCTATTACAACGTGTGAACAAATGAATTCTACGCCTAAGTGCCTCAGTTTCTAAACCATGTTTTTGCACAACATTGTAATGTAGCTACACCCTCAATCACGTTGATTTTTCTGTAGCATCGAGAGGTATTCCCGCATGCCAAAAGGCCTCCCAAGTCAGCGAAGGAAAATTATGAAAATGAAAAATTAAAATTTATTTTTTATTGAGCTTCATGTAGGCTCAAAATGGACAAGTCAGCCCAGTTCATTAAGGGATGTGTCCCTTGCGGTAAATGCACCCATTTGACCTGTGTGTTGTTAGTTTTTGTAACATCGGATGTGTTCTAGCCTTGAAATTTTGTGGAGAGGCTAGAATACATGAGATCTCCAAAACCTAGAAATCGTTTCTGAAAATTCCGCCTAGAAATGACTTAATTAGATTATTAGTCAGTATTCAAATATTTCCTGAGTCTAAACTTAGGGAATATGACTAATTAATCAAAATTAATTAAGTCAAGGTGTGAATGTTCTAGAGAATCACACGAATTGACTTCAAGTTAATCCTAGCCATCGATTAAGATCTAATCTTGGTCATTGAAGTCTCAACAATGGATTATTAGAAGAAGTTGATGGGGCTTGGATAAATCACTCCAGCAATTCGATTTTACTGGTAGGTCGATTTCCTGAGTAGCAGTTGTCAGTTGTTGGAGAGAGAGTCAGTGAGATTGAAGCAGTGAGAGAGGGGCAGAGACAGTGAAGCCAGAGGAGGCATTCCAGTTCCGATGAGTGCATTTGCAGAGAGGCAGAGGAGCCACAGTGAGTTTGACGCAGAGCAGCGTAGTAGCCTCTAGAGGAAATTTCGTATTTGTTGGGGAAGTAGAGTTTTAGTGCCAGAAGTTGGCAAAGGTTCTAGAGGCCAGGAGAGACGTTTTCCCAGACAGCAGCTGACTAGACGGCTTGAGGAGAAGTTGTTCCGAGCTAAGTGCAGAGGTGATTGCGCTAGGGTGACGCAATGACTACACAAAGCCAGTTTGTACAGCTCAATTTGAGTTGAGGTTAGTGCCCAAATTCGCCTGTGGAGTGAGGAATTCCTGACTAGATTTTTCTTGTTAGTTTTCTCTATAGGATTGTCAGTTTCAGCATCTTGTATTAGTCAGATTATTTCACTGCTGCATAATAATAAAACCCTCAGCTGTTGCACCGGTTTTCCCGAGTTGGGTTTTTCCATGGACTTTTGCCCAAAATTTTAAAATAATTGTGTAAATTTATGTGTGTGCTAGCATTTCTTCCAGTGTTTATTTCTTCCCCGGTTTTTATTTGTGAAGGTTGCAGTGTATTTATTTTGATATTTTCCATAGGAAACAGCAGATAAATTGTTGAATAGAATTAACAATTAGAAGAAATAATATAAATTACTACAATAGGATTTGGGTCTCTGAATTTTCACATGGTATTAGAGTGCAGATGATCAGCCAGAGAGTTCAGTAGCGAAGAAAGGAGGAGTTTCATTGTTCAGTGTGGGCAACAGATAGAAACCCCAGAGAGCAACGCATGTTGCTTTTATATCATTGGGAAGTGTTCCAAGTCTCACATTTGGTGGAGAGGCTTGGACAGCAGTTATCCAGAGAACCCAAAAATCATTTGTGGAAGTTCCACTCGAATCTTGCTTTATTAAAATAATTAATTATTTTAATGCAGACCCTAAGTCTAAACTTAGGGAAATTAAATAATTAAAGAGTAGTAATAAAGCAGAGTATGAATCTTCAACAAAACGAAGATCAAGTCATCTTTTAATCTGAGCCATTGATTAAAGATATATTCTTGATTGTTGATTCATCAGCGAGAAGACTATAAGAAGAGGCTTGACAGTCATTTGGAACTTAAGTCGGGGACATTCTCAGCACCCAAAGGAAATCAATTCTGAAGTAAGAGAATTCGATTTCAGTGAGTGAGTTTGTAGAGGCGGGATTGCAGAGGCAAAAGGAGGAGCGAGAAGTCAGCTAATAGAGAAGGAGAAGGCAAAAGGGTGTGCTGAGCAGCAGCACCAACCCCTCCATGCAAAGTTACACAGTCCAGTGAGGGACTGCGCAGAGTAGATACGCAAGATGACGCAGAGGGTGTAGGAGGTCACCCCAAGAGTCGGGAATACTTTCGGTGTGTCAAGAAAATTCATGGTAGGTATATGCTAATTTACTTTTCTCACCAGGACTTTTGTAAAAGATCTTTTCATTGTTGAAGATAAATACAAACCCTCATCTGCTGCACTGGTTTTCCCACATTGGGTTTTTCCGAGGACAATTGTCCAAAAATAACTATGTCCATATGGTTGTTTCTATTCTGCTACTTGTGTAATTTTTGTTCTTCTGCTTTTGATTAGAGTGAAGTATTGCAGCTGTGTTATTTCAAAATTTGTTGAAGCATTTGTAAATAACTTATCTAATAAGTAGGAGAAATAAATCAATCATTGCAATAATAATTTTAAGATCTGAAAATTTCACATGGCATCAGAGCAAAAGGCTAAAGACAGAAAGGGAGGATCTACTATGGACCAAAGATCTAACATCCGAAAGGGTTCACGCAGTCCTCCAGAGCACGCAGAAACGTAGAGGGAACATGACATGACAGTGCTAGCATCCAGACTAGAGGAGGATCTTGCTTGTCTGTCGAGCACGGCTCCTCCAAATATTTGTTATATTGACAATGAAGCATCTGCTCACATGACGAGGGTTCGAGAATGTTTTTCAAGCTACGAAGAAGAACAGATGAATTTCCAGATTACTATGGGTAACAAGGCCAAGTGTATCCCCATAGGAAGAGGTACCATAACATTTCAGACAGAAGTCGGCAACAAGATTCGGGCCACAAATGTTCTGCATGTACCAAGGTTGGGGATGAATTTTCTCTCAGTGTCTCAGCTCCAAAACAAGGGTTATGAAATATACTTTATTGGAAACAAAGTGTGTGTCAAACATCCTAGCTGGAGCAACAAGGCACAAATTGGAGTAAGGAGTCGAAAGCTATATAAGCTCCAGCTTGAATCCCCCGTGGCCCCGATTGGCAGTACAGACGACAGAGATCTGAATGAATTATGGCACAGAAGGATGGGGCATCTACATCATGGAGCCTTGAGGATTCTCAAGAATACTGTCATAGGAGCTCCTGAACTCAGCACAAGGAGAGATGAAGTCTGTAGGGGATGCATACTAGGGAGTATGCTAAAGCAGCATTTCCAAGAAGCAGCAACATGGCCAAGAGCGTATTGGAACTAATACACTCGGATATTTGCGCTAAAATGTCCACAACCGCTCTCAGTGGTGCAAAGTATTTTGCGACCTTTATTGATGATCATTCCAGGAAGACTTGGATCTATTTTCTCAAACCCAAAGATGAAGTCTTTGATTGGTTCAAATAGTTCAAAGCATTGGTAGAAAATTCAACAGGAAAGAAGATCAAGAAGTTGTGATTAGATAATGGTGGAGAATATATCGATAAGGACTTCACCAGTTTCTGTGCAAAGGAAGGCATCAAGAGAGAATGAACAGCTCCATACAATCCAGAGCAAAATGGAGTTGCAGAAAGGAAGAACCGGACCATAGTAGAGGTTGCAAGGGCAATGCTATATGACCAAGATATGCCCAAATTCTTGTGGGTAGAAGCCTACAATACAGCAGTATATGTGCAGAATAGAGTACCCCATAGAGCATTGGGGAAGGTAACTCCTCAGAGTGTGTTCATAGGCAGCAAGCCAGAGTGAGCCATATCAGGATATTTGGCAACATGGTGTACTGCCACGTTCCAGATGAGAAGAGGAAGAAGTTGGATCAGACTGCGGAAAAGGGTTTTCTTGTGGGCTATAGTGAAAATGCAAAAGCATATCGCATCTATATTCCAGAGAGCAAGAAGATCATAGTAAGGAGGGATGTGAAATTCTTGGAGGAGAGAGCCTTCAGGAAATCCCGAGAACTGGCTACAGATACGCAGATTGAGGAGGATCCACTAGTACAGCATCAATGGCGTGCAGAGGATGGGTCAAGTGCCTCTCCACGGCACAAGGATTCTAAGGAGAGTTCCTCCGAAGAAGAGCAAGCAGGAGAGCAGGTGAGACCACCCACCACCAGTGGGAGACTGAGCAGAGAACTTCCACAAATTATGAAGGATGCAGAAGAGTTTGTTGGAGCCCCTAGAGACGGGAAGAGGGTATGGAGGCAACCTGACAGATACCAAGCCCTGATAGCTCAGGTTGGAGAACCTTCCAGCTTTCGGGAGGCAGCTCAACATTAGGTGAGGATGGATGCCGTGGTGGAGAAGTATAGATCCATCATGACAAACGATGTCTGGGAAGTAATCCCTAGACCACAGGAGTGGATGCCATTGTGGAGGAGTATAGCTCCATCATGACAAACGATGTCTGGGAAGTAATCCCTAGACCACAGGACAGATCAGTTCTAGGATCCAAGTGGATCTACAAGATCAAGTATGCTGCAGATGGCAGCATAGAGAAGTTCAAGGCCAGATTTGTAGCTAAGGGGTACACACAAAAGGAAGGGATCGATTATGAGGAAACCTTCGCCCCTGTAGCTCGCTACACTTCTATCAGATTTTTCATCTCTCTAGCAGCGCAGATGGGATGGGAGATTCACCATATGGATGTCAAGACAGTGTTCTTGAACGGGGTGATAGAGGAGCAAGTGTACATAGAACAGTCAGGGGGCTTCGAGACACATGAGTAGGAGACTAATTTTTGCATGCTTAAGAAAGCCTTGTATGGTTTAAAACAAGCACCCAGGGCATGGTGTGGGCGAATTGATAGCTACTTGCAAAAGATGTGGTTCGTCAAGAGTGACGCAGATCCCAAACTCTACTACTTGATAGTAGAGGATAAGTTGTTAATTATGGTATTATATGTAGATGATCTGTTTCTTACGGGATCATCTAAGCTCATCAAAGACTGCAAGGAGAATCTGGCTACAGAATTCGACATGAAGGATCTCCGACAGATGCACTATTTTCTTGATTAGAAATCTGGCGGCAGAAGGGAGAAATATTCCTAGGGCAAGGAAGATACACTACAAAAATCCTGAAGAGATTTCAGATGGGAGATTGTAGATCCATGGCCACGCCAATGATTACTAACTTGAAGAAGATAGACACAATGGAGGATGATGAGGCTGATCCCACCTTGTATAGGCAGCTCATCGGATCATTGATGTATCTAATCAACACTAGACCAGACATCTATTATGCAATGACTACCCTCAATCAGTTCATGGCAGAACTAAGGAGGGCTCACTGGGCAGCAGCCAAACATGTTCTTTGATATCTGAAGGGGACGGTCGAGTATGGATTAAAGTACACCAAGGGCAATGAGGTCCAGTTGAGTGGGTTTACAAATGCAGATTGGGCTAGAAGCACAGTGGATCAGAAGAGTACCAAACCTGTTTCAGTCTTGAATCAAGAATGACCTTCTGCTTTAGCAGGAAACAGAAGTTCGTCGCACTAAGTTCAGCCGAGGCAAAGTATATGGCAGCAAACACAGCTTCGTGCGAGGCCATATGGCTTCGTAAATTACTCTTGAACCTACTCAAGAAGAGGATGGAACCAACTGGGATTATGTGTGATAATCAGAGTTGCATTAAACTCTCTAAGAATCCTGTGTTTCATGACCGGTCGAAACACATTGACATTCCGTGCCACTTCATCAGGGACTATGTCCAACGGGGAGCAGTACAGCTGAGGTACACTCCTACAGGGGAATAGGTGGCAGATATCCTCACCAAGGCTCTAAGTAAGATTAAGTTCACTTACTTTAGAGAGAAGATGGGGATGGTAGAGAACCCCTTCCAATAGAGGAACGGGTGGTCTACAGAGACAGAGGGAGTTGCAGTACGAATGAGGTAGTGACGGAGACAGTCTCACAAGCTGCAGTACGGAGGGCAGCATCGCAGAGATGAGGGGCAGAAGCTAGGACATCATCAACGCAATAGATGTTCTAGAGTCAGAGTAGTACAGTGGTATCTTGCTTGAACACTTTCCTAGCTAAGAGGGAGTGTTGAATTTATAGCATCAGGAAGTGTTCCAAGTCTCAAATTTGGTGGAGAGGCTTGGACAGCAGTTATCAAGAGAACCCAGAAATCGTTTGTGGAAATTCCACTCGAATCTTGCTTTATTAAAATAATTAATTATTTTAATGCAGACCCTACGTCTAAACTTAGGGAAATTAAATAATTAAAGGGTATTAATAAAGCAAAGTGTGAATCTTCTAGAAAACGAAGATCAAGTCATCTTTTAATCTGAGCCATTGATTAAAGATATAATCTTGGTCGTTGATTCATCAGCTAGAAGACTATAAGAAGAGGCTTGAAGGTCATTTGGAAAATAAGCCGGGGACATTCTCAACACTCAAAGGAAATCAATTCTGAAGTAAGAGAATTCGATTTCAGTGCGTGAATTTGTAGAGCCGACTGCAGAGGCAGAAGGAGGAGGGAGAAATCAACTAACGAAGAAGGGGAAGGCAGAAGGGTGAAGGGAAGGGTGTGCTGAGCAGCAGCACCAACCCCTCCACGCAGAGTTATGCAGTCCAAGGAGGAACTGCGCAGGGCAGATACGTAGGATGACGCAGAGGGTGTAGGAGGTCACCCCAAGAATCAGGAATACTTCCGGTGTGTCCAGAAAATTCATGCCAGGTGTATGCTAATTTACTTTGCTCACCAGGACTTTTGTAAAATATCTTTTCAATGCTGAAGATAAATACCCTCATCTATTGCACCGGTTTTCCCAAATGGTTTTCCGGGGACAATTGTCCAAAAAATAACTATGTCCATATGGTTGTTTCTTCTGCTTTTGATTAGAGTGAAGTACTACAGTTGTGTTTATTTCAAAATTCACTGAAGCATCTGTAAATAACTTATCTAAAGTAGGAGAAATAAATCAATCACTGCAGTAATAATTTTCAGATCTGAAAATTTCACAACGCAGTCACCTTGGCCAAGAGGTCAAATTTCTTGTGGAGAATCAATTTTTCCAAGAGAGGGGCAAAAAAATTCGATCTCTCCAAATCGAGGGTTTCCAAAGGCAGATAGAGCAGCCAATATTTTTTCACAGAGCATATCTCTAGCTGGACGCAGTATTTTTGCAACTGTTTGCAAGAACAGAACTAGCGTCGGGTGGAAGAACAGCACACACTAAGGGAAAATTGTCCTCAAGGAACTTCTAGTCTTAAGAAGTTCGATTTCCCTTGCAGATCAGCAGTCGTTGTGAGCAGCATTTCTCACTCCATAAGGGAGTGCGAATAGCTGAGCAGAAGGGAAGAGGAGATTTCTGACAATGTTTGAGATGGCCACTGTTAGGCTTGGTGATCAGGAAAGGTTGGATGGGGCTTCCAACTATGTCATTTGGAAGGCAAGGATGTCCTTCCTTATGGACGAGTTTGGCCTGAAAACATATATTGATGCAGTGGTGGCGGTTCCCACGGATGCGGATCATCTAAAGGAGCACAAAAAGGAGATGGTGTGGGCAAAGAGGTTGACCCTTGATGGTGTGTGGGATCACATTGTATCACACATAGCAGCCAAGGGAGCGGCCAAAGATATGTGGGATACACTTTCCATGTTATACCAGGGCACTTTCGAGCAGCGTAAGATGTACATGGAGGAGGAGCTGAGATGCATCAAGATGTAGAAAGGGGAATGCATAGACCCCTTCCTCACCAAGATTCAGGAGATCTGGGACCAGCTCCCAGTTGTTGGTGCAGCGCCTCAACCCACAGAGCTAGTGCGATTGGCACTCAACAGTGTCTCAGAGGAGTGGCGGGAATTTTTCCAAAGTATCTTGGGCAAAGACACCTTACCAAGGTGGGACAAGATGTAGCTGATTTGCAGCAGGAGGAGTTAAGACGAGACTTGGTAAAGAGCTCCATCAGTGGCAGCAGCAGTAGAAGATCGAAGCAAGTGAAGGAGGAGGAGAATGTGGCCCTCGCATCGAAGGGTCCCAGTCAGGGACAGGGGGAGCAATGAAAGAAGAAGAAGGACTTGTCAAAGGTCAAGTGCTTCAGGTGTGGCGAGCTAGGCCACTACGGTACCCAGTGTCCTCTTAGGAAGAAGGACAAGGAGGAGAAGCAGGACCAACAGGCAGCTTGTCGAGATTGATAGGTTGTCCTGCAGGCTGGAGGAAGACATTTCCATGTTTGCTGACATACCCCCAGGAGTGAGGTGGGTGACTTGGTTTTGAAGCCCCAGAGCGCTACAGATGGGTAGGATCCTCGAGGGGTCCACCTCTTGGATCAGTATTGTTAGGGTCATAAGTTTTATCATCAAATGTTTTTTCCTTATCCTTTAATTTTCAGTTTTGAGTAGTTTAGCCTATGAACTGCGTGTTGTCATAGTCTAAAGGTCACTGTCCACATCATACAAAGTTTGACACAATTATAGTCAAAGTCATGAGGTCATGAAGTCAATTATTGTACGTACAGTCATGAGGTCATGAAGTCAATTATTGTACGTACAGTCAAGAGTCAATGAGTATGCGTCAGCGTTCATTGCTTGGTCAGTTCCAAAGTAAGGTCGTGTCCGTTAGTTTAGGGTTATGAGGATTTTAGAGCATGGTTCATCAAGGTCATTTCATCATTTACATATTATGCTCTAATCATATTCATCTATTCTATTATGTTCTACCATCCTACATCCTATTTCATTCATCCTCCCACTCACATACCCCTAATATCATCACGCCATCACACCATCACACTTCATGCCTCATCATTATCTAAAACCCCTTATCCTAAATCATTATCATTGTGGATCAGATCAAAGAGGATGAATTGATCCAAAGGACATGGATCAAATCAATAGATCAGAATGAAAAAATGCAAATCAAAAACAAAAGTTGCAAAGCAACAAAAAAAACACAACAGGTGAAAAAACATAGGCACACTGTATGCAACCTGTTCTCATGGCTCAGCTCAGCTAAGCCATTCTCCTCCAACACGCAGCAACAGTTCCAGGGCAAACCTCGCAGATCTGGTGGTGAACAGAGTTAATGGTTTAGTATAAAGACAGTTGCATAAGTATTACACAGAGTTGGGCATTTCGCTACGCAACATTCTCCAACACCCTTGCACAGGAGGCATGTAGTTTCAAATGGTTTTTCCCATGGTCTGACTCATCCCGCTGAAAGGTGAAAATTGGTTTAAAGGGCAGCTAATTTTATGAAGAACAGATTCACGCAGCTTTCCAGAGGGCCAACTTCAGGGGTGTTTTCTGCGCAAATGAAGACGAAATGGAAAAATCCGCGACATGGGTTTTGTGCACAATGGTCTTAATTAGTTGACACACAAGAATTTTCTCGAAATTGTCAATCTTTTGGGTCGATTTCGTGGGTTCTCTGAAGCATCCCGTATTGGCAGTGATTCTGGCAGCAATTTTCAATCATCAGATTTGACAAATGTTCAGTATTGCAATTGCTCTGTTTTGAAGAAAAAAGAAGGTAATTGATAGAAAAAGTGGAGCCATTAGCAGCAGGAGTTGGGGAACTATATTAATGAAATCTTATCAAATATCTCCGCTTTGGATACTAGCTTGTTTCATGCTTTCAGCAATCAATCCGAAATAGAATCTTTGAAAATCATTTAGCAAGTTGGATATGGTGCATCACTTGAATGCAACGAGTGCATGGATCAGTTTTCAGAATTTTTCTCTTTATAAGGAACATGTTTGATGAACAAGGGAGAAAACTGGCCTTGCAAGACCTTTTGTTGCAAAGTCATTTCTATTAATTAAATCGATGGGGTCACCATCGGCTGTAAGGCTGTTGCCCATAATTATTTCAGTTTTGGTCTGAGTATTCTACCTGTTGAATCTTTAATTAATAAAGGAGGAGAATCTCGCGTGCAAATCCATACTTCATACGATCAGGAATGTCAACCAGACGTTCTGCTTCAATTCTTCAAGACTAATCTCGTCAAATGGTGTTTGTACAGCTATGATTATTCTACCAGTTCAAGGGTAGATATTTTGCTTGCTTTCCTGAAGGATGCTTATTTCCAAACCCAGTGGGATTCGATTTTTGGTTGTGCAGCAGAAGTGGAGATTGAGTCTGTTGAGAAGAGAGTTAAGACATATAAAGCAGAAGTTGTATAAGGCAGCCAAATAGCTAAAAGAATACAAGAAAACATCTGAAAGTGTCAACACTCAGCCAGAACCTGTCAAGCCAACCAAGAAGACTTCAAGGGTTCATTTTTGTTTACAAGCTGCAGTTGGTGCTTTTACTGGTATGATGAGATGACTTTGGATATGTTAGAGGGCCTGCAATGCTGCGTTTTTGGTTTGATAAAGACTGGTGATGTAAAAGAGGCAGTAGTGGAAGTTCAGCTACGCAACCACTACGCAGTTGCTGCGCAGCTGCTGCGTAACCCCTGCCTACAGATTTCTACAAAATGTTAAAGGAATGGCACCTGTCTGAGATTCGATGGATGATGTGTAATGGAATTGGGACCCAGTTCAGACCACTAGTCAGCAGCCAAGTGTCAGCTATGTAGAGAAACATGACTTGGCAGCGTGCTACCCAGTCAATGCACAGCAGTCCCAGTTCACTGTCAGCCTTTTTACTCTCTGTTTTTTTTGCTATGTGATGGATATGGTTCGAAGCTTTGGACAGTTGTTAAGATATTTTGTTTTTTAAAGATCGTGATAATTATCATTAGTTTTTTGTCTTTTAATCTTTTAAGAAAAAACACTGTAAACAGCACTAAGTTGCTTCTTTTTGCTTGGATATTCTCAAGAATTCTATGAGGACTTCTATTTTGAATATATATTATTGTCATTGCTGCTTCTCCCCATAGAAATTTTGGTAAGTCTTGATCAAAGAGCATTGTTCGTATACCTTCTTCAATTGTCCTATTCTTTCTTTCAGCCACTCCATTTTGTTCGGGATAGTAGAGAACTGGAGCTCCCTCTTAATTCATGCTTCTTTACAATATGCAATCAATTCTTTAGAAGTGTATTCCCCACCATTGTCGGATCTCAGTCATTATTTTTCTTTCGGTTAGGGTTTCCACTTCAGATCTAAACTCCTTGAGATCGTAAATACTTCATCCTTTTCCTTGAGAAGGTAGAGCCATGTCTTTCTAGAGAGATCATCAATGAATGTTACATAGTAAAGATGACCTCCAAGTGATTTGTCAAACATAGGCCCACACAAATCAGAATGAATGAGGTCTAATATTTCTTTAGACCTTGTTTCACTATTTGTAAATGGTTTTCTTGTATGTTTACCCAAAGTACATCCCTTGCAAACTCCTTCACAATCTTCTTTGATATTGGGGATGCCATGAACCAGTTGATTAAGAGTGGGAATGACATTGTAGTGTAGATGACCATATCTTCTATGCCATAGCTCAATGGGATTGATTTCCATATGAACTAGAGCATGAGGAGATGGTGTTATGACTCTATATAAGCTTCCTTCACGAACTCCAATAACCCTAGTTTTATCGATACTTGAATTTTTTCCCCAAACCAAAACGTTTCCATCAACAAAAGCAACTCTATCCCCTTTATCTTCTAAGCAAGAAATTGAAAGCAAATTTTTTTTCAAACCTGGAACATATAGTACACTGTTGAGATGTAGCTTAGGTCCATTCTCCAGCTTCAAAGATGTTGATCCCAGGCCTCTAACAGCGTAGATTTTGTTGTCTCCCAATTCCACTGCATGAGAGGATGGTTCCTTTAATAGAGTGTGAAGCTGTTTATTGTCCCCGGTCATATGCCTTGATGCTCCACTGTCAATAATCCATGCATTATCATCATTAAGTGAACCTGTAACTGCAACCAAGAACCCTTGACTTTTGACCTTATTGAATAAGTAGTAGAAGATCTTCTTGATCTAACTTCCTGCAATACTGAATCCCATTCTCATATAACTTATCATAGAGGGAGAAACCATTTCCTTCAAGCCAACAGAGTGATCTTCAATCTTCCTTGACCTTAAGCTTTGATACCATGTTGAGAAATCAATGCAAGTAGACTTCGGTGTTTTATTCCTCTTTCTTGATAATTACTTGTGAATTATGTTGGCTTCTTTTACTTATTTGTTATATTATCTTTCATCAAGCAATTACCAAATTATGTGTCTATGAAGATCACAAAACAAGATACACAAGATGTAGGCACTCTGTCAGGGGAAAAACCCCTATCTAGGGGAAAACCCAGTCAAAATCACTTCCTTCAATAGTTTTCCTAGGATAATCCTAGACTCTTCACCCTAGACAAAGACTTCCTCCAACCACCAAGTCAGTCCTTCCTTCCAGCAGCTTCGATCTAGATCTTCGAACTTACAGCAGCAAAACTTCGATCTAAGCAGCAACAGCTACTTCTTCAATCTATTCAGCGCTTCGACCTATGCAGCAATAGCACTTTGACCTCGGCAACTTCGACCCTCCTGCAGCTTCAACCTACTACAGCAACAGAACTTCGACCCTGCAACCACAGCAACTTCGATCCTGCAACTACCCAATAAGTTCGCTTAAAAGAGAGAGAGAGCCCAAAAACTTTGATCCTGCACCTTTCCTTCTTCTTCCTGCACTTCGCACTTTTTACTGCACTGCTTCTTATGTGATCTGACTTGTTGAGTGGATGAGCAAATAGATCGAACTACACTTGTATATATAGCCCTCTTGTCGGTTGAATCGCTCCCTTTCAGGCCGACTTCATCAGGCAAGGGCCGACTTGGTGTGGAGGTGACAAAATTCATTTTTGACTCAAAAATAATTATTTTTACATGATTCAAAAGCCCAAGAAGGGTCTCATAAAATTTACAATGACTCTAATGACTCAATATAAATCTTAGGAGTCCACAATGGGGACTTTGACTAATAAAAGATGACCCAAGCATGAAACTCGTGCTTTAATAAGTCATTGTAATAATAATAATAAATTTCTTTTTCATTCTTTTGATAACTACATTACATAATGACCCTTATGAAGAAAGAACCTACTTACATTCTTCAACACTTTCTTGATCAAAAGATAAGTACTTCATATCTTTCTCCCTTGATTATTATTATTACTATTATTATTATTATTCTTATCTTTGTATTTTTGCTTGGTTATGATTGTTTCTTCCATGGCCTCTCGAATGAGGTTTGTAGGAACATCATGAAGGCTTCCAAGGCAATGATTTTGGCAGCAGATGGAAACATTGGGAAGAACAAAGAAAAGTTTGTGGCAAGAAGGTTCTCCCAATAAGAGGGAATCAACTACAAGGATATTTTTGCTTCAGTCACCAGATGATTAGTTTTTTGTAAAACCTCGATCATGGACTCAGCAGAGTGATTGGTATTCGAAAGGAAGAGATTGTACAGAGTGCTATAACATCCAAGACCCTGCCAGATGACCAAAAAAGCTTCCAGTTCCGAGGGAGAAAATCGTCAGGCAAAGTGAAAGGAGCAACTTTCCTCGAGGATGACATGGGTTGAGATTGTCAAGATGCTTAGAGATAGAAGGTCTCTAGAAGCAATGTGCCTTCCCTAAGGAGACCATGGTAGAAGGACTTGCTTACATGATAGAGAGATCAGCTACCGCAGGACTTGCTTACGTAATAGAGAGATCAGCTACAGTAGGACCTACTTAAGTGATAGAGAGATCAGCTTGTTGACCACTCTATGTCAACGACCCCATAGCAGTACACCCCCATTTTTGCAAATGGGATTCATCATTTTCAAGGTGTTCACGCCATTCAGATTCCATCATCAGTCAACAGTTTTATAAACGATGTCAACCCATTCTGCATGTTTATGATGTAAATGATTTAAGTAAGACCATCATGTATGTAACAACCTAGGTAAGCCTAGTATTTTGGTGACAATTTCTATCCTAGGAGGTTTTTTGTCTCACTGATTCATTTGTGTTTCTCGACACAAGTGATCGGCAGAGTTTTTGTCGTCAAGATGCTAAGTGAGTCCTAGTGTTTTCTATCGAGTCTTCGTAAAAATAGTTTGAGAATAATCCTAGCTAATTGGCTAAATTATTTTATTACAAGTTGTTTGGTCTACTAGATCATGTTTTGAGTCGCAGAATTGGGTAGCTATTTGAGGGTCTATCACGAATGGGTATTCCCCCTTTATGTGTCTAAATGTATTTATCTTATGTAAAGAGGGTTGGAAAAATAATTAAATCCCCTCACAGCCGATTAATTAAATTTTCTGGCCAAATTAAATTAAAAATCCTAAGCGAGAAATTTAATTGATTTTAATTCCTATGTGAGTTAAATTTCTTCAAAGGCAAAATTCGTGGGTCATTAAAAAATAAATTTTTAAAGGTCTCAGTCCAAAGGAATATTGAGAATTTCAAGAAATTTTGGACCCTTGGGCCTTGGTGGTTAAGTCAAAGTCAAAATTTTGAGGTAATTAACTCAAAAATATTATTTTTGAGTTAATTAAATGGAATTAAATGAAAAATTCGAATTTCCTCAAAATTATAATTTCGACGGTCCAGATTAAAAGATAATTAAATCTTTTTCGACGGTCGAAATTATTTTAACAAGGATCAACCGAACTAGCCGTTAGAGATTTTATCTTATAAATTAGAGGTCTTTGTATGTCATAAGAACCGATCTTTGAATTGTGTACTTGCTCTTGAAGCTCTCCTATAATATTTTCTGGAATAATACAAACAAAGACTTTGGGGTTTTATTTTGATGGTGGTGTTCCACTTCAGCATTTTATGGTAAACTTGTTCTTAACATTCTGTTGGTAATAAGGTCGTGGAGGCGGCATAGTGGTAAAGTCGGCCTCGTTATGACGGACCGGTCTTGTGTTCGATCCCGAGCAAGGTCGTAGCTCATCGTGCAAGTAGTTAGTCTAAACTGGGCCAAGCCCACTACCTTTTTCCCGGATGCGCGTGCAAACATATGAAAAGGGGATGATGGGACGTGGGTATAGAAAGTGGGGAAGCCACTTGGCCACCCACGATCCCGCCATTAGTTTAAGTCGGCTCGCTCATCACACAGGCATTCAAGTCGAGATCATTCCAGGCGAAATTAACCATACAGCATTAATGCCCAACCGAAGTCGAGATCATTCCAATACGCTAGCTCGATCCTCTGTTATGAATGCTCTGCACATCACAGTTGCGAACTTTAATGAGGGAGAGCCTCGAGACAGATACACCCAGAGCTTAAAGATGGACGCTAGAAATCGAGGTCCAAACATTCTTCCACCACCGTTGCAGAGATTTTGCTCGGCCTTGGCAGTGCAACCTTGCGTTCGCACTGCCACTGGCAAATGCAGCCATCTCAGTTGTTGTATTGATCTTGGGGACAGGTTCCACCTCTCACGCACAGGCCACTGCAATAGAGTTGTTGTCACTCTGGATTTTCTCCTCTCCCTATCCAACTTTGTCATTCTGCCTCCCTTGTCGCCTTCGTCTTTGCCTCCCTTGTCGCCTTCGTCTTCGCCCTCCACCATGCCACGCCTGAGACATCGCATGAGATGTCGAAGAGGCAGCTCTAGAGGCCAAGCCCATCGCACTCCCTCCACCTCCAACTCGGATTCCTCTTCGCCCTCCTCGAAGTACTTTTCTGGTAGATATCCAGATACTCGCAGTGGGCGAGGGAGATCCCACCATGTCAACCCTGCGCAGCACCCCCCTGTCAATCTGTCATCCAACACCCCTCAAACAGCCCTATTTTTCTTTAATTGTTCTCTGAACAGGCCCCGTATCATTGCCTCGATTTCAGTTGTCTTCACGGAAGAACCCCAGCAAGCTGTTCCCAGGGAGCTTCAGACAAGAGCTTCTTCAGTTCTTGCTCGAGAATTGGACAAGTCACAGCAGCAGGAGCCCAAGGATAAAGGCAAAGCACTTGCGAGAGAGGAGAAGGCCGACGTTAAGCGCTCCAAGAAAAGTGTCGACCTAGGTGCGGACAAGCAACAGGAAGAAGATAGTATGGAGGCTTACAGGTGTTTTATCCTAGAGGAAACCTCTCCTCAGCATGATGCTTAGTCATTTCATCAGTGTTTGTCTGTTGTTTCAGGATTCCCATTGTGATGGGATTGTTTTTGTCTTTCCTGTTTTAAATTTCAATAGTCTTAGTTTCGTAGTTATCAACGTGGAACTTCACAGTGGAACGCATTATCGTCGCCCCTGCGCAGGCAGTATGGTAGATTTCTGTCTGGTCTGGACTGGTTTCCCATTATGGGCAGTCTGTTTTGTGCATTTTTTGCTGAATATGCCTCTCTCATAGTCAAAGACAGGGTTGAGGCCAAGATGTAAAATATTTTTCTTTTCTTAATAGATTAAACTAATTTAGAAAAAAAAAAAAAACATTTTGTTGGTGATTATTTTAATGGATTGTTGATTAATGGCTCTTGTAGAGTAATCTATTGCACAAGTATCTTGCTTAGGTTACTAAATCTAGGGTAAGAATATTAATTGGATCGAGTTAACAGTTATCTCTAGCTCTTGAAAATTTTATGTTTTATCTTATTTCTCTATTAATTTAACAATTTAACTTTAAGTGTGCAGAAATTTTCCGGATTTAGAATTGGGCGTTTAGGTAAGTCCTGAGCTAGACCAACTGACTCCCAAGAAAATAAGATCTGAAGAGCCCTCCGGATCTAATTCCCCGAGCTTATCTTAAATTCCGTTTTTTGCAGGGTTCTTTATAGGGCTTGTGCCTCTCTCTTAATTTTTATTTTCTGAATTGTGCTGAACAGTTTTAAATCTGGCCATGAGGGCTTTGATCTGTAAAATAGCAATCTAAATCCTGCTTATTTTTATTTTACTCACCGGAGTTTTGGTTTTTTTATTTTGTGCATATATTGGGTTTTTGGTTTCTTTGTTTCCAGTTTTTTGCAGGTTCTATTGGGAGATTCTTAGAAAAAATTTCAGATCTGAGCCAAATCTGGGCCCTGGAGGGGAAGATCTGGTCTCAGGATCGTTTTTGGTTGCAAATCTGGGCAGCATTTTCCTTCAAGGATGAAATAATTGCAGGTGCATTTCTTTCAAATCGGATTTAATTTCTGATTTCGCTGGGAAAAGGGAAATTTCAAATCTGAAGGTTTATGCCCCTGTGTGCCTTCTCTATTGCTCTTATCCGCTACATGTACGCTGCAAATTCTCCACGCTGCTCCATTCCTCATTCGCTACCCTCATCCATGCATTTTTCTTCATTTGCTGCCAGCTCCATTGCTCCTCTTCTCACGCAACCCATGTTTCTGCCGACTTCATTTCACCTCCATGGATCTCAATCTTTACCGCAGTCTTGTCCGAGCCCTCTCCTCCATCCATTTTCCTCAAACCCATCCTCCATTGCATCCATCTGTCGCAACATTCGTTGCTGCTCCTCCTTTTGCGTGCTCCTTCCTCACTGCCCCTTCTGCGTGCTTCCCTTGCAAATCCGCAAGCCCTCACGCAGCTGCTGCTCTCCTCCCCACGTCTCCACTGGTTTCCTCTGCCTATCATCTGCTCCCCCACACTACGTCGATTCTGAATCCCTCATTCCTGCGGCATCCGCTGCCTCTTCCTCCTACGTTAGCCATCGATTCCATCCTCACCCAGTTTCATCTTTGTGCCCTCTTGCACCCGTAGCTGCAATATCCTTCATCCACATTCCTTACGCTCCACCTGCACAAGCACTCCACATAATTTTTTTTTATTATATCACCTTTTTTAAATTTTCCTAAGGTTCAACGTAGCTTTAAATTTTAATTTTAGTCCTTTCATTTTTACTTTTTGACTTTTCATTTAGTTCTTTTAGTTTTAGATTCGTTTAAAATTGTAATGTTCATTAAACTTTACATTTAAAAAATAAAAATAAAAATAATTATTAAAAAAAAATCAAAAAAGATCAAAAACTTTGATGAAATTCTTTTAACTTCAAAAATTCAAAACAAAATCAAATTTCTAAACTTTTCATTTTTTTTAGAATTCTAGATTTATTAACTTTAGATTTTTAGAAAAACAAAAAATTGAAAAAGCTCAAATTTCTAATGGAATTTTTTAACAAAAAATAAAAATAAATAAAAAAATAAAAAGGATTTTTTTTGTTTTAAAGTTGTTTTTCTTTTGGAAGTGGTTTTGGATTTAAATTATTCCATAGTCAAAGGAGAAATTTTAATTTTAATATCTAAAGTTTGACTATAGGAAAATTTTAATTTCTGAGTTGGAATTACTTAGAATATCATTTAAATTCGGAATTATTGGAAATGTGTAGCATTTAAATTCGATGGTTCTCTCATGATAATTTTTGTTTCGAAATTTAAATGGTTCGCTCAAGTGTTTTCATGCTTACCTGTGGTTGATGATCGTTAAACTATCTATAAATGTGGTTTTAAATTGCTTGGAATTGGTGATTAATTGATCTAGTCAACTTTGAGAATATTTCCAGTGATGATAAATTGCATGTCTTTATCGAACATTGTTGATGCATGATCACGAAGGTGTTTTATCGAATGTTGAATTGTATTATTGAAAAGAGTTTATCTTCCAGTTTCATCAATTGAGCACTTAATTGAGGAATTGAATATTATCGTGGTGGATTGATTTTTTCATAGCAGCAGTTACCTATCAATTACTTGATCTTAATTTCATAATAGGATATTTTGACTCCACAAGGCACTGGTTTTAAACTTCAAATCTAATTGGATCTGAAAAATCTTGTTAATCTTAACAAGTACTTTGTCATTTAACTTTGTCTCCTAAATTGGTTGGTTTTCAACTGGTTCTCCTTCTTCATTTTTGTTAGAGTCTACCTCCCTTAGTCTCTAAGGAGACAGCTTAGATAGAGAGATTGGGGATCAGGGTGACAACCCCCGATCTGAGTCGTTGTCGCGGTGCCTAGACATTCTGTGCGACAACATTTTTTGGCGCCGTTGCCAGGGATAGATTTTTTCTGTCCTTGGTCTTAACAACATTTTATAATCTTCTAATCTTTTGTCGCCATTCATTAGCCTATCACACGGGATCACATTTTCTAAAGTCATTTCATCTCTTCATCTCTTCATCTTTTCATCAACTTATCTTTCGTCATCTCACTAATCCTTTCATCATTTGCACCTAGACAGTTCGGTTGGCTTCTTGTTTGGGTGGCGACTCCACTTATTCATCTATTTATCCCCAAACGAGAATCCCAACCTGATATCCATCTGCTTCTCTCGACTAATTTTTCGGTTTTAGAATTAGATTCATGTTCAAGTGGCGATTCCAACTCTTTCATTTCTTACAAGAATTTCTGCTAAGAAGGTCGCTTCATGTGGATCTCTTGATTTTTCTTGAACAAGGATCTATTTCTCTAACATCCATCTGGTTATCCCTTTGAGCAAGACATCATGGACTTGTTTGCCCCTTGTAACTTTGCTAACATCCAAGGTTATCCAAATGGGCTTCCTAACAATGGCATGGAAAGGTTACCTACTTTTCAAGGAAATAATGTGGTTAGTGTCAAAGCTCATTTGTTTGCTTTCGCTGGTTGGTGGAATAAATTTACGGTTTTAAATAACGATTTCGAGGATGTAAAGACGAAGATTTTTATTCTTACTTTTGAGCAAGATGCTATGGAATGGTTTACTAAAAAGCCTAACAATTCATTCAATACTTTTGAATCAATTATAGTTGCCTTTAAGGGTATGTTTGGTGATAAAAGGGAAGATAAACATTTGGTTGGAGATATCAACGTCATAGAGAAAAAAGAAAATGAAACAATAGAGGAATTTAATAAGAGGTTTAATGGTATTATTAAAGAATTACCTCAAGATTATAAACCTCTTGCCAGGTTCCTTTTTTATTGTTATATTGATGCCTTTGATGTTGATACTTCTTATGAGTTGAGGCGAGCTAAAGTTAATGATTATAAGGCTGCCTAGGTTTTAGATGAGAAGATTGAGAAGGATAAGAAAGCATCTGGAATGTCCAAAACTCCGGATTTTGATAGGTTTTTGACAAAATCTAAGGGAAAAGAAATTAAAAATTTTGATGAGGACCCTATGCATAAATTGATGCGAAACTTGAAAGCATGGAACTTGATCAGGAAAAGTTAATATCTAATCATTCTGAACAAATAAGTGTCTTACAGGCTAGGTTGGTCCAAATGGAAGGATCTCAAGCACAAAATTTCCAACCTAGAAATAATAATGCTTTGAAGAAGAGAGGCCCATCTAATGAGCAGAGACCACCAAATCAACTTGAGTCTGCAACTCTTGTGGATGAAGCTCCGCCTTATTGTAGAGCCTGTAATGCTCTTCATGAAGAGGTTACTTGCCATGTTGTCAAAAGAATCATAATTAGTAGAATGGCAGGGTCGAGCCATCAAATTAGTGTCGTTGGTAAGGACTATCACATGCATATAGAAGATCATGAAAGTCATGTTAAGGAACCAGCTCAGATGATTAAGGATATGCAAATGATTCAAAACATGAAAGCTAACCAGATCAATCTTCAAAATAGGATAAATGCCATGGAAGCAAGTCATGCACAGGAAATAAATGTCATGAAAAACAGGTTAAAGATGATGGAAGTTAATCATTCTAATCAGATGTCCATTATTCAAAATCATATGATTGCAATGGAAGCAAGACACACCCAAGAAATGACTACCATGAAGGACAATCACTTGCTGGAAATGAAAATTATGCAGACAAATCAGACCAATCTGCAAGACCAATTCGTGAAAACAGAACTCAATCAAGCAAAATTAATAGTAAGGCATGCCAAGGAGATGAGTTCCATACAGAAAAGGTTGGAAAAAATGGAAAAATTACATATACAGAAGTTTTAGCCGAAATTTGATAATAACGATTCATCAACAAATCATAAGCCTTCTTGTCTGCTAGATCAATTCCCATCTCATCACACAGAGGTCATTTTTCCCATAAAGGAAAATTTAACTATGGTTACAAAGGACATTAAGAAAGACCAAGCTTATGTGCCACCATTGACAGAGTATATTCAGAATAAGATAGGTCACACTCTAGGTTTATCATATATTTTGTACGAGCATCTTCAAGATAAGAACAAGAAACCTACAGTGGTCTCATCGCTGACATCACATCCCACACAAAGGAAGAGAAAAAAGCAGAAAAGAAGAAGTAAGTGGCTAGATGCATCTGATGGCCAAGAGCAGCTTGATATTCGGATAAGACAGTGTCCTACATTATGCAGAATTGGACATGGCACATCTGAAAAAAAACCTACAGACTTACCTGAAAGTAGGCAAATGCTCAGTATGCACTATATTGAACACATTTGATGCCATAGGGCATCTTTTGTATTGTATCTCTAACCTTACACCTTGTTATTTCAGCATTTCATTTTGTAGTTAGAGTAGATTTACTTTTCATGTTAAGTAGAATAATAAATGATAGAAGAGCTTCTATTTTTCATGTGCTTAATGCTATATGATGATATTTGAATGCACGCCACTTATGTAATTTTGTGTGTTGCTTGGATACAAATTCTGGATTCTCACATTCCTCTGACGAAGCAACGTGTCTCCAAGTAGAGCCATATGTTGACCACTCTGTGTCAACGACCCCATAGTAGTACACCCCCATTTTTGCAAATGGGATTCATCCTGTTCGAGGTGTTCACGCCATTCACATTTCATCAACAGTTGACAGTTTTATAAACGATGTAAACCCATTCTGCATGTTTATGATGTAAATGATCTAAGTAATACCACCATGTATGTAACAACCTAGGTAAGCCTAGTATTTTGGTGACGATTTCTATCCTAAGAGGTTTTTTGCCTGACTGATTCATTTGTGTTTTTCGACACAAGTGATCGACAGAGTTTTTCCTCCATCATCACCCCAAAGCTAGGGTGGATTTTGTCGTCAAGATGCTAAGTGAGTCCTAGTGTTTTCTATCGAGTCTTTGTAAAAGTAGTTTGTGAATCATTCTAGCTAATTGGCTAGATTATTTTATTACAAGTTGTTTGGTCTACTAGATCATGTTTTGAGTCGCAAAATTGGGTAGCTATTTGGGGTCTATCACGAATGGGTATTCCCCCTTTATGTGTCTAAATGTAGTTATCTTATGTAAAGAGGGTTGGAAAAATAATTAAATCCCCTCTCAGTCAATTAATTAAATTTTTCTGGCCAAATTAAATTAAAAATCCTAAACCAGAAATTTAATTAATTTTAATTATTAGGTGAGTTAAATTTCTTCAAAGGAAAAATTCGTGGGTCCTTAAAAATTAAATTTTTAAAGGTCCCAGGCCAAAGGAATATTGAGAATTTCAAGAAATTTTGGACCCTTGAGCCTTGGTGGTTAAGTAAAAGTCAAAATTTTGAGGTAATTAACTCAAAAATATTATTTTTGAGTTAATTAAAATGAAATTAAATGATAAATTCGAATTTCCTCAAAATTATAATTTCGACAGTCCAAATTAAAAGATAATTAAATCTTTTTCAACGGTCGAGATTATTTTGACAAGGATCAACCGAACTAGTCGTTGGAGATTTTATCTTATAAATTAGAGGTCTTTGTATGTCATAAGAACCGATCTTTGAATCGTGTACTTGCTCTTGAAGCTCTCCTGTAATATTTTCTGGAATAATACAAACGAAGACTTTGGGGTTTTATTTTGATGGTGGTGTTCCTCTTCAGCATTTTATGGTAAACTTGTTCTTAACATTCTGCTTATGATTATTTTAATGGATTGTTGATTAATGGCTCTTGTAGAGTAATCTATTGCACAAGTATCTTGCTTAGGTTACTAAATCTAGGGTAAGAATATTAATTGGATCGAGTTAACAGTTATCTCTAGCTCTTGAAAATTTTATGTTTTATCTTATTTCTCTATTAATTTAACAATTTAACTTTAAGTGTGCAGAAATTTTCCGGCTTTAGAATTGGGTGTTTAAGAAAGTCCTCAGCTAGACTAGATGAGTCCCAAGGAAATAAGATCTGAAGAGCTCTCCAGATCTAATTCCCCAGGCTTATCTTAAATTCTGTTTTTTGTAGGGTTCTTTATTGAGCTTGTGCCTCTCTCTTAATTTTTATTTTCTGAATTGTGTTGAACAGTTTTAAATTTGGCCATGAGGGCTTTGATCTGTAAAATAGCATTGTAAATCCTGCTTATTTTTATTTTACTCACTGGGGTTTTGGTTTTTTTATTTTGTGCATATATTGGGTTTTTGGTTTCTTTGTTTCTGGTTTTTGCAGGTTCTATTGGGAGATTCTCAGAAAAATTTTCAAATCTGAGCCAGATCTGGGCCCTGGAGGGTAAGATCTGGTCTCAGGATCGTTTCTGATTGCAGAACTGGGCAACATTTTGCTTCAAGGATCAAATAATTGCAGGTGTATTTATTTCAAATCGGATTTAATTTCTGATTTTGCTGGGAAAAGGAAAATTTCGAATCTGAAGGTTTATGGCAATGCACCTATGTGCCTTCTCTATTGCTCTTATCCGCTACATGCACACTACAAATTCTCCATGCTGCTCCATTCCTCATTCGCTGCCCTCATCCATGCATTTTTCTTCATTTGCTGCCAGCGCCATCGCTCCTCTTCTCATGCAGCCCATTTTTCTGTCGGCTTCATTTCACCTCCACGGATCTCAATCTTTGCCGCAGTCTTGTCCGAGCCCTCTCCTCCATCCATTTTCCTCAAACCCGTCCTCCATTGCATCCATCTCCCGCAGCATTCATTGTTGCTCCTCCTTTCGCGTGCTCCTTCCTCGCTGCCCCTTCCACGTGCTTCCCTTGCAAATCCGCAAGCCCTCACGTAGTCACTGCTCTCCTCCCCACGTCTCCACTGGTTTCCTTCGCCTATCATCTGCTCCTCCACTCTACGTCGATCCCACATCCCTGATTCCTGCGGCATCCGCTACCTAATCCTCCTGCATTAGCCATCAATTCCATCCTCACTCAGTGTCATCTCTATGCCCTCTTGCACCCGCAGCTGCAATATCCTTCATCCGCATTCCTTACGCTCCACCTGCACAAGCACTCCACATAAATTTTTTTTATTATATCACTTTTTTTAAATTTTCCTAAGGTTCAACGTAGCTTTAAATTTTAATTTTAGACCTTTGATTTTTAGTTTTTGACTTTTGATTTAGTTCTTTTAGTTTCAGATTCGTTTAAAATTGTAATGTTCATTAAACTTTAGATTTTAGAAAAGAAAATAGAAAAATTTATAAAAAAAAAAAATCAAAAAAGATCAAAAACTTTGATGAAATTTTTTTAACTTTAAAAATTCAAAACAAAATCAAATTTCTAAACTTTTCATTTCTTTTAGAATTCTAGATTTATTAACTTTAGATTTTGAGAAAAATAAAAAATTGAAAAACCTCAAATTTTTAATGGAATTTTTTAACAAAAAATTATTAAAAAAAAATTTAAAATTTAAAATTTAAAAAAAAAAAAAAAAAAAAATACTTTTAACATTAGGGATTTTTTTTGTTTTAAAGTTGTTTTTCTTTTGGAAGTGGTTTTGGATTTAAATTATTCCATAGTCAAAGGAGAAATTTTAATTTTAATATCTAAAGTTTGACTATAGGAAAATTTAATTTATGAGTTGGAATTACTTAGAATATCATTTAAATTCGGAATTATTGGAAATGTCTAGCATTTAAATTCGATGGTTCTCTCATGATAATTTTTGTTTCGAAATTTAAATGGTTGGTTCGAAGTGTTTTCATGCTTAGTTGTGGTTGATGATTGTTAAACTATGTGGTTTTAAATTGCATGTCTTTATCAAACATTGTTGATGCATGATCATGAAGGTGTTTTTTCGAATGTTGAATTGTGTTATTGAAAAGAACTTATCTTCCAGTTTCATCAATTGAGCACTTAATTGACGAATTGAATATTATCGTGGTGGATTGATTTTTTCATAGCAGCAGTTACCTATCAATTACTTGATCTTAATTTCATAACGAGATATTTTGACTCCACAAGGCACTGGTTTTAAATTTCAAATCTAATTGGATCTGTAGAATCTCGTTAATCTTAACAAGTACTTGGTCATTTAACTGTGTCTCCTGAATTGGTTGGTTTTCAACCAGTTCTCCTTCTTCATTTTCGTTAGGGTCTACCTCCCTTAGTCTGCAAGGAGACAGCTTAAATAGAGAGATTGGGGATTAGGGTGACAGCCCCCGATCTGACCTGTTGTCGCGATGCCTAAACATTCTTTGCAATAACAGAGCTACAGCAAGACTTGCTTACATGACAGGGGGAGCAGCAGTGGCAAAAGGATTTGCTTATGTGACAGAGGGAGCAGCCAGGACTGCCACGAGAAGCCTTGTTTCAGTGTCGGAGGGATTTGGGCTCGAAGATTGAAATAAAGGATTCTGGACAGATAAATTATTTCTTGGGATTAGAGATTCAGATTTGATGTATCTTACAATGTACAAGTTTTTGATTAGATCCTTGATTTACCTAGTTAACACTAGGCCAAATATTTGGTTTACAACGAGCACCCTGAACCAGTTTATGGTTGAGTCAAGGCATGTACAATGGATGGGAGCAAAGTATGTGGTACCTGTGTTGTACAATTGAATGCAGTTTGAGATATGTCTCAAGAGGTGAAGCCAGGTTGCAAGAATATACAGATTCAGGCAGAGGAAGAGTATATCACAGCCAGTATCGCAAGTCATGAAGCAATGTGGCTTCAGAAGCCAAAAGGACATGGTTGGGTCACTTCTTTTAAGAAATGATGCCAAAAGGAGCAGTAGAGCTCTAGTACATATCCATCGATGAGTAGAGGTGAAGCCAGGTTGCAAGAATATACAGATTCAGGCAGAGGAAGAGTATATCACAGCCAGTATCGCAAGTCATGAAGCAATGTGGCTTCAAAAGCCAGATGGACATGGTTGGGTCACTTCTTTTAAGAAATAATGCCGAAAGGAGCAGTAGAGCTCTAGTACATATCCATCGATGAGTAGATTGTTGACATACTTAAAAGACAAGCTTAGTATGATGTTGAATATCTCCCTCATTGAAAGGGAATGATGAGGTCTTTGTAGTATTGGGCAGACCATCTCCTGAAGCCATAAAGGACTTTGACCAGGGGAGATGGATACATTCACCTTTCAAGCCAAAAGGACTTGGCTAGGTCATCAAGGACTTTGACCAGAAAAATGAATTGTCCAAGGAAATTACAGGGGCCATTTGATCCAAATTTATGCAGGAACGAAATGAAATACAGAAACACAAAGCTACAGCGAAAACTAAACTTCAATTCATTGATAACAAAAAACTGAAAACTATTTACATGCAGAATGGAAATAAACTAGCTTGACTGACGGTAGCTTATCTCTAAAAAGCGATGTGGCAGCTACATGCCTCTGAACTCTGTGACAATGAGGCCTGATGGCAAATTTATTATTGAGAAACAATGGAAAACCCTAAACACCCAAAAACCTAACCCTAGGAGATGAAGCGTCAAAATTTTGTGGGCCTCGTTGGGGTAAATTGGTACATTAACTTCCCGAGGTTGTAACTTTGGCATACGATCTTCGTTTTACGCGTACGATACCTCGTTAGAAAGATCTATCCGACTACAACTTTCAACTACAAACTCCTACTCAACGTTGCACGAAACGGGGACGTTTTTTGGAAGCGAGGACGCAGAAGTGTCATTTTCCAAAAATTTAGGAAGCGAAGCGTTTCGGAAGCGTATATATATATATATATATATATATATATATATATATATATATATATTGCATTTATATTCAAAACAACAATCCCAAATACCATATTAGTTGTAGAAGACATGAAAACATGCATATTTTTACATAAATCAAGATAGATATGACAACCATGATTCCATTGTACATCAATAATTAATTATTCAAGCATCAGGAATCTAGAATCTAGATTCTAGATCCTAGCAATTACAAACATACATCAAATAATTAAGCATGATAAAACATTTAAGCATACTATAAAACATAACACATTTAAGCATACTATAAAACATAATTGATAAACATAAAACATTTAAGCATGCTATAAATTTTAAAATATAAAACATTTAAAAATTAAGCATACTATAAAACATAAATGATAAACATAAAGCATTTAACAATATTATAAAAAATAAAGCATATTACAAGTGAGCAACTATCAACATTAGTCATGTCCAAAATTCAAATAATAATGTTTACAAAATAGGCCACTTGGCCACCACCAAGACAAAAAAGTTCAAATTCACAACATACCTACAAGTCTAATGATAATCTATGACAAAAGCAGTAAAGTGTGAACACTGAAAATATCGACTCATCTCTCCTCCTTCCACCACGAAGAGTACGTGACAGTACGCCTCCACATGGTGGCAATGAAGAAGATGGCGGTTGTGGGAGCTGTGGCAATGGCACTGTAACTGATGAAGACGAAGCCCCTGCTGTTGGTGTTGAACCATGGAACCTAGGAAGCAAGGGACTAGTGGGGGGTGGCATGTCAAGTAGATCATCATCATCATGGATAAGAGCATCCTCTAATTGCTCTAATCGCAACACTCCATCCTCCAAATTGGTCTCCTCTGGATACCTATCCCAAACCTTAAGGTCTTTGTTACTCTTTGCATCATCATAGTAATGGGACAACAATCTCAAGTTGTAATGAACATAAACCAAGCTCTCTGCCCAGTCTAAACTCAACCTGTTCCTTTTAACACTGTGGATGAAAGAATAAGAGCTCCAACACCTCTCTGCAGAAGAAGTGTTTACCACCTGTGATAGCACTCGCAATGCCAAAGTGTGTAGAAGTGGAGTAGCACCTCCATGCATGTTCCACCACTCAATAGAAGAAAAACTCTCTCGATCTCTAATAGCATGCATGCTCCCAAATGGACAAGTGGAAAGTGTATAGTTGCTCAACTATTTCCGTACCGTGTGTGCCTCCTCATCAGGGACTAATTTATCCAGTGCAATCATATATTTTTGTAGGACCTCTGGATCTAGGTGTGGTTTTCTCCTGCTCGCCCCCCTAGGTGTTGTTGTTGAAAGCCATGATGGACTGTAATATTTAGGTGTCAATACATATGCTAATGCATGCAATGGAATATTTAGCATATCCCATCGTTTTACCACCTCTACACGAATATATTTGTACAAGGTGGTATCTCTAGGCTCAACAATGTCTTTAATCTGCCCCAACATGTTATACATTTGCTCATACACCTCCCCAATTATTGGCTTATCTGAATCCCCAAACTTGATCATGTAATAAATTGGTTTGGTGAATTGCAAAACATATTTAACCTATGACCAAAATAACATGTCAAGAATAGTGTCCTTTGTTGCATTAGCACCATCTCTATCAGTGTTAATCTCCTCCCATGATTCAACGGTGACCATATTAGTTAGAGCTTGTCTCACCTTCACTAGCCGCCTAAAGGTGAGGTAATAACTTGCAAATCTGGTTTTTGCAAGTTTAAGCAACTGCAACTTCGAGTAAGTGTTGTAGAAGTAGTTAACCCTTGTATGCCCTGTGATAAATTTAATGAGCTTCTTCCCTCTCTTGTAAAGCTCATTAATCCACCCACATTCTTTATGCTTCACAATATCATGCATCAAAAGGTTCAATATGTGCACCAAGCACCCAGACCAAAATATGTGTGGATAAGTACGCTCAATAATTTTACCTGCTCCCTTACAATTTGCTGCATTATCTGTGATCACTTGAACCACTTTGCTAGGACCAACATCTCTGATTGATTACAATAAGAGATCTGCAATGTTTTGGGAAGTTGCACTGACAGAGGAGGAATCATGACATGCAATAAACACTGCACCAGTGGCAGAAACACTAAGAACATTTATCAAATGTTGGTTTCTAATATTTGTCCACCCATCTGATACAATGGATACCCCACTATCCACCCACTCATTTGTAAAATGTGTCAAAGCTGCTTGAACCTTTCCTTTTTCTCTTTCTAATAACACTGTTCTAGCTTTCTCATAGTTGGGGGACTTGTATCCTTTTGGGGCTTCATTGATGCCCTTCACCATTTCATGCCAATAGGGAGAGCGAAGCACATTGAATGGTACACCGCAAGCACAAAGAAATCGGACTATCTTTCCATCCACATCATCCCTCCCAGCAACATTAAGGAAATCTGTTGTTGTTTTTTTACCTCCAGAACTTGCAGAAACACCATGAGGAGATGTTGATGGACTACCAAATCTAGAGGTTGCACTTGATTCAGATTGAGTTTTTTGCTTTTTATTTTTTTGTTGTGTTGTCTCCTCTATTTGGATGTATTTTCTTCTTTGTTCAGCTGGAACCTTTGGGCAAATTGCTATCCCCACAGCACCCTTTCTTTCATCACTATCCATCACCCCACAAAGATGCCTCCTCACACGGGTATATGAACCGCTATATATGGATTTCCTCCATAACAACCATGAGAGCACAAAAACTTGTAGCTTCCACCACCTTTTCCCCTTCAAGTTTGCTCACATAGTTCCACAAGGGTGTCAATGCAGCTTTCCCATCTTGTGATTCAATGTTTTCATCATCCCCTTCCTCTTCAAAGCCTCCCTCCTCATCATAAATTGGGTCACTCATATGGGGACCACTTTCCTCTTCTTCTTCATGTTCTCCTCTTCTATTTCTACTCCCCCTTACCATCATCAAAACCAAGAGTGGAATGATACATAGAACCCAAAGAAACATCATCTTTGAGTATGAATATAGATGGTGGACAACCTGCAAATAAATGTACAAGAAGAAACAATAGGAAAGTGTAGGTGAGGGAGGAGAGAAAATACAAAAAACAATGACAAAAAAAATGAGAGAGTTTGGGGTTTGCACTTACCTCTCTAGCTCTTGTAAGTGGAAGCCCTTCTTTACTCCTCCAAGCTCCTCCTCCTTCACTTCTCCCAGCTCTCCTCAACTCTCTCTTCTCCAAGCTCTCTTCTCCTCTCTTCTCCAAGCTCTCCAAAAACACAAGTGAGCAAATAAGAGGTGAAATAGAGCTTATAAGCTTTTCATCCTATCCCTAACCCAAGACTAACTCACTAACTAACCGAGCTAAAACCAAAAATCAAAAATTACGCTTTTTATGAGTGTGCAAGTTGGATCCGTACAGCGCTATACGAAACCACTCACGAACTGTACGAATCCGTACAAGAATCGCGGCGCTTCTATACGGCGATAAGCCATACGAAACGCAGATCCAACTTTCCAGTAAACGCAAATTTTTTTTCGAAACGTGTTTCGGTGTACGGATCTCATATGGACCGCATTTCGGGGGTTGGAGCCAGGGGGGACGTTTCCCGAAATATTGCTCGTACTGCAAGCTTCTTGTTTGCTCGTTTTCCAAAAAAAAAACATCATTTAGGGCTTTAAAACGGCTCTAGAAGATCAGGACTTGAAAAATTTGCCAAAAATAATAAATTGTGCTACAATTAAGGAAACTCAAAGAAACAATGGTGGGGGTCCAAATGGAATAGGCGGGTGGCCACCAATTTTTTCCTAGATCAGTCCTCCCCCCTTAGGAAGTAATGGTCCCCATTGCATTGAGTGCCTCCATGAGATGGGGAAACTTTTGCTGAACTTGGTCCCTGGTGAGCCACTTGCCCTGGTACAAGATTTGGTCAGCTTGGACAACTCGATTTAGTTGGATCCTTTGTTTCCGAGTGCTCTTGATCTGTGTATCCATGATCCAATCAGTTGTGGTTTATTCAATGCAGTCTGGGTTGAGATCTGTTGGTGTCAAGTGTTCAACAATGTCTGATGTGTCCAACAATGGTGGAAAGTATGGCCGAAGGCGGTCCACATTGAATATGAGGTGCAAACCAATGAATTGGGGGATACTGAGCTCAAAAGCGTTGTCTCCCACAACATTGGTGATGGTGTAAGGCTCGTATTGGAGTGGTCGAAGTTTACGATGGGCTCTAGCGAGGCGCTCTTTCTGCAGATGTAACCAACCTTTGTAACCCACCTGAAACTTATGGGGCACCCAATGTTGATCATGTTGTTGCTGCTTGCATTTTCCATTGGCTTTCTCCAAGATGTCATGCACCTACTGGTAGATGTGTTGAATGCACTCAATAAACCTAGTGGTTTTATGAACTACAGACTGAACGTGGCCATATTCTTCCTGTGTAGTTGCAAAAGGCAGTGCAATGTCAAGGGGACATAATGGTTGAAATCCCAAGCCCACTTCAAAGGGGTTGTGGCCAATCGAGCTATGGAGAGCTTTGTTGTAGTAGTGTTGCACAAAGGGAAGACTCTCATCCCATGTCCGTGGATGGTTAGAGTTGTACATGTGTAGTATGTGCACAATCACCATGTTGACGACCTTTTGCCGGCCATCAGTCTGGGGTGTAATGCAGACGACTTTGAGCTTGGTGTCCAACAATGGCCAAATGCTCGACCAAAACACGCTTAGGAACCTACTATCCCGATCTGATGGTCTGCGAGATCCCAAAATGTACCCACACTCGTTCAAAGAAGAGTCTAGCATTGGCCTTTGTTGTACTCTTCTTGCAGGCAGCCAATATGGCCACCTTAGAAAATTTATCGACAACCACAAATATACAGTCGTTGTCAGGCTTCGTAGAAGTAAGGCCCGACATATAGTCCATGGAGATGGATTCCCAAGGTCAGTTAGGACTCAGGAGTAGGCAGAGGAGTATACAAGCCATGCTTCTTAATAGTTGGCTTGGAAATGGCACAAGAAGTACAAGGCCTGATGTATTTTCCAACATCCTGTCAAAGATTTGGCCACAGTTTTCTCCACACCAAAGTGTCTCGCGACCCGGTAATAGTGCGCTTCCCAAATTATCTTGGCACGCTCGCTTCAAGGAACACAAAGGTGACCTAGGTAGCATAATAATGCATCTTAGAGGTGGAATTCTAGAACTTGCTTGCCATCCACTAGCATCTAGTATGTCGTGGCGAACTCTGGATCATTTTTATATAGCTGCAATCATCCAGAGGTCTCGTGGCCACAAGAGTTGAGAACAATATTCAATGTTGCAACTGGTGGCTGACTGAGGCAACCTGCAACATGATTGGTGTTGCCCTTCTTGTATTTGATATTCAAATGGAATTGTTGCAGATATATGGACCACTTATGATGGCGATTGTTCTGCAACTTCCCTTGGGTCTGTATAAACTGTAGGGGTCGATGATCTGTGTGGATGACTGTCTCCTTCCCCAGAATGTAATGTTTCCATTGTCGACAAGCCTGCACGATGAAATACACACCTTATCTTAGGTGGGGTATTTTCAAATTGTGTCGAAAAAAGTCTCACTATGATAGGCCAACGAGTGTCGTTGTTGGGCGAGAACTGCACCAATAGCATAGTTAGAGGCGTTTGTCTCAATTTCAAATGGTTGTTGCAGGTCTGGCAACATGAGTACTGGTGCAGAGCAAAGGCAGTGCTTCAACTCAACAAACGCCTTATGTTAGTACTCAGACCAGAAAAAATTTGCTTTCGCTTCGCCCTTGGTAACTTGACTCAAAGGCCAAGTGATATCAGATAATCCCAACACGGACCTCCGATAAAAATTGGCAAGGCCCAAAACGCTGCGAAGCTCTGTTAGAGTGGTCGGGTCTAGCCAATCCCGAATGACTTGGATCTTAGCTAGATCCACATGAAAGCCTTGCTCATCAATGATCCTTGCCCAAATATCCTTCTACATGAAGTCAACCCGCAATCGACTCCAATCAAGAAGTTGTTTCCTAGCAAGGATCCCATCCACAAAGGTGGTCCAGTGCTGACGCAACCCTTCAAAGCCACTTTAACTAGCTCTAAATCACTCACAGTTTTCACAACCACTAGAAGCTCATCATGGGCCTGTTGGATCATTGTGAGGTAAGATGTCACGATCTCAGATCAACTCATTTTGAAGTTGTTTAATTTCCCCCGTAAGACCATTTTTTTTGTTTTCATTTGAACAACTTTGATAAAGATCGATCAAAGTTACCCACATTTGTCATTCGATATCCTTCCTTGATATGTGAGGAATTATGTGATCCTTCGCACTATCCAAAATTATGCAAGTTGCTTTCATATCTTTGAGCTTATGCAAGGTTTGGATCTAAAGGAACCCATAATGTCTCGACTCAAAATATTCCACAGACCATTCATCTTCATAATCATGATAATTTGCTCCTCCCAGGAGCAAAAATTTGCAGCCCCATCCAACCTGTCTTCATATCACAAACTGCTCAATGATGCCATCTACACAAATTGACCATGGCCACAAAACCCACCTACAAAATTTTAAGAAAATAACTCTATCGTTGCAAACCCTTGTGGTCTCGGATCTCTCTTTCAAAGTCTTCTAGAATGCTCTGATACCATGTTAAATTTTAAATACCGGCCAAATTTATTTTCTCAAGGAGATTTATTTTATCCCCAACAAATTATTTATTACTCAACACTGAATTACAGAAAAATGAAATCATTGATATTTTCAAACTTCTAGAAATAAATATATGCAGCGAAATTTAAATCAAAGAGATCAATAAATGATTGCAAAATAATTCACCCACAATAATTTTCTGTCATATATTAATCTAGAAAATCTGGGTTTTTCGACCCATAAGATACAAGGAGAAATATAATATCCAGAACCTGGAACTCGGCTCCCACAAAATCAATTCGACCCAAGGAATTTGGCCTCTAGGAAGTCAACCTCCAGAAGAAATTGGCTTGAAGAAATCGGCCCAAATACTCAGTCAACAAAATCAACTTGTGCCCTCCTTACGTGCCACTACTGCGCACTAGGAAAACTCAGCCTCCTCTAGAGAAAATTGATCTCCCTTTAGCAACTTGGCCCTGCAATCTCCTCTACTCGACCTCCTGGATTCGCCCTCAATCCACTTGCACTTCCCTTTCTTTGCGCTTTAGTCCACTAAGCCACTTGCACTAAGAGAAAAATCGCCCTCTTCGTGATGACTCGCTCACTTGAGTTTTGTGTATATTCACCTCTTCACTAGGCTTCCTTTATAATCTCCATTAAGCCCAAATCCCTAATCCTACTCTCCCTTCTAGAACATTTGGGAGATCAACAAATGAGATTATTTCAAAGTCACTCAAATAATTAAATTATTTATCCTTAGAAAATGACTTGATTGACTTTAATTATTATAATTTTCCTAAGTTAGACTTAGAAAAGAAGACATAAATCACTTACTCCACCAAGCAAGCACCTAGAAGATCCACAAATAATGTCTTCCACATGCTAAGACACTAAGCCTATGCAGAAGACCTTCTGAAGCTACCACGAGCTTCAATAGATCATTTCTCCATATATCATTCTAAAATAGTCTTTGATGTTGGGAAATTGAAAACCTTGGGGAATATTCTTGTGCTATTCACCATAAACTTAACACACGGTACCTTCATGTTTGGTAGACATCTATCCCAAGGTCCCATCTACCTATGAAGAACATCAATTCCATCCATAAGCATCATTACTAGAAAATCATAGAAAATAACATCCAAATTCTGATTGAAGATTCTTATGCCGAGAAATGTAGGCAATTTGTGTGCTATTGGCCATAAGAACCTTCAAATTATAAATCTTATTTGTATTATAGCCAGACAAGCGGCTAAAACATGAATGAAGTTACAACGCATGAATACTATAGTGATCAATAAGGAGTTAGGACCATAAAGCTTTGCTCATTCCCATTTAGTGACAACACAAACTTTTATAAGATCAGTTTGAACTCCTCTGACAATGGCAAAAGCAATCATGTCAAGTACATCAACTTTGTCAATTTAAGTAGCATTAGTAACTTGTTCTTTAATCTCCACATCTTCTACTTCAAAATCATTAACCAGCTTAATCAAGGTGAATTATTTCTTCCTAAAATAGCAAGCTATCTTCTCTCTTCAATTTAATGTCAAACAACTTGCATTAGCAGTCATCTAATTAAACAAGTGTGAACATAATTTGATTTGAATCTCTGTTGTGCTAGAAGGATTTCTAAAAATAGGCCTAAAAAGCTTGATTTGTGATGGCCAACTATTTCCAACTAAGCCAAGTATCAGAGGATATCTTATGTAAACATTTTATATAGATATTGCATGTTAGTCATAATGATCAATCTATGTTAGCATGTATTTTTCGTTGGTCTATGTTAGTGGTCAATTTGTTAATATTTTGTTATTTGCTATAAGGTAGTTCACAAGTGACTTACTGTTAAATCACATAAAAGGCTATCCATAATCAAGGATTCAAAAGCCACAATTCCAGGTATATAGACATCTTAGATTAGTGGATGCCAATAAGATGCCCCACTGGCAACAAATAAAATGGATTTATTATAACCCTTCTTGATTAAGTAATTGTACTGACATTTTTGACCACTCAAATTCAGAAATACTGATTATTTCAATAAACTAAACTGACATTTTCTAACAATTGAAGCACGCAATGTGCTAGAGTCCATTGGAAATTTAAAAAGGAGAGGTTTTTACCTGTCCATAACCAAGCTTCTCTTGAAGATTCCTCCCAAATAATGCCAACTGAGAATCATACCGTGAACCAGAAGCAGACCTCTCTTGAAAACCAGGAGCTGATGAAGGAAGGCACTCAATAGCATCAACATAAAGCCATTGGTGTAGTGGCATAAATACTCCTGTTACAGCCTGCAATTTGCACCGGGTCTACTTAATGACTTTTGACTTTGTAGGATTACCCAGTGCTTCATCTTAAAAGCTGCATTATACCAGGTAATCTATGATGCTTACATTAATCCACACATACAAAAAGAAAATTGGATAATTTTGCAATAATCGACTCATAAAATAGGATCAAGTTTCAAAGTCTGTCTACATATTAAGATGGATAAAGACATCTCTTGTTTCTGCATTCATAAGTGGACATGTAATCCTCCATACAGATCATTAGATGGGAATTTAATGATCAGGACAAAAAGTAGAACTTACAGCTTGGAAGCAACAAGAGATGGGGATGCAATTTGTCAAAGCTAATTTATCATATGAGAGAAGCGGGAAGAAGCCACATAGTGTAGCTTCAAACATGACAATTAATAAGAGACGGAGTATATGGGATAACTGTATCCACATGTAAGTAACACTATTGTGGATCATCAGTATACAGTAACCAGAATACTTTCCCGGATTCACATTTGGAATATATTTTGAGTTACGAGATTCATTCAAAAAGAAATCATGTTATGGCTCTATTCTAAGTTATATAGCACTGAAATAAGCAGTCTTTAATGTTGATGTTATTTGAGAATATTATTCTAGAATATTTGTAGATGATAGTGCTAAATTGCTTAATGAAGATAACAAAAAATGATGTGAATAAGAAAATTTGGAGAGCCGTTGGGTTACATATTATGAACACTGAATGTTCATTCCAAGAGAAATAGAGTTTTCTGTCTACCGTTTGCACTCAGAGATTTTGTTACCTGTAAAAAAATGGTCATCCCCAGTCAGAATCAATCACAACAGATGCCTGCTGGCAAATAATCCCTTTTAATTTTGAAGTAGACAGGACGGAATGTATCTCACTTATGCCATTAGATATAG